>ONZH01012312.1:0-600000 GCA_900303285.1 Rhinella marina
TTGTGCCTCTGCTAAATATGTAGAGAGAGGCTTTCCTAAGAGTATTCTGGAAGGACATTTGTCCACTGTAAATTGTCGCAGTAGATCTTCCCTATTTGAAAATAAAAAATATACTACACAGATTGAGAGGATTCCTATGATAACTACATATTCGGAAACAAGTAACAAAGTACGTTCAATCATACTTAAACATTGGTCCTTAATCAAAAAAGGCTTTCCTGAGGTGGAGACATTACAAAATCTACCTCTGATGTCTTATCGGAGACCAATGAATTTGGGTGACAAACTGGTCCGAGCGGATGTGGGGCCGCAAAAGATTTTGCGACAGACGTACATACATACACAAAAAAAGGGATGCTACCCTTGTCTGAACTGCATTAATTGCAAGTATCTAAACAAGGGTAGCTCCTTCATACATCCTATATCCAAACAAACTTTTGCAATTAATCATTTCCTATCATGTGGGTCGACGTTTTTGATATATGTCTTGTGGTGTCCTTGTCTTCTCCTATATGTAGGGGAGACAACCTTGGACTTCAAGACGCGTATCAACCATCATCGGTACACAATTAGAAAAAAAAGGATGGACTTACCGGTCCCCAAACATTTTACAGATATGGGACATAAAGAAAATGATTTGAGATGTATGTTGATCGACCACATTCCGATCTCACGTAGAGGAGGGAACCGAAGTCTACGATTAAAACAAAGGGAATTGGAGTGGATCATAAAATTGAACACATTGAGACCGCATGGACTGAATGTGGATTTTAGACCGTGGGTCTTCCAGGGTAGGACATAGATCCTGTCACCCTTCCAGTGTGATTTTGTTATGGTGTTATTTGACCAATTGTATTACTTAGGACTGAACAGTTTTTCTTTTTGCAGATTGATCTCTACAAGGGAATTTCCTTGATGACCTGAGCATTTTCCCAGCATTACCGTCTTCTGGCAATTTTTTCATCTTATGTCTCTTTTTTTAATCAAAAATTATTTTATTAATTTTTTTTGGATGGACACTTATATGGGACTGAATTGCATGGTGATATTTTGTTTTATAGCTGATATACGATATTAGTTTTTATGCATCAGGTATATCCTTAACTGGCCCCAAAATTATGCCAACAGTGAGGTGGAATTATGCTGGATTTGTATCTAGGGTAATTGAGCGGTGGTATCTGACAATATCACTGCTCTTACTCTGGGAATTTATCTACATGTTTCAGGACAGAGGGAGGATTTCAAATATATTGAGTGTCCGGATTCCGGATACCGATGTTGAAATTGCCCTGTTCACGTGCTTACTCTGTTGTCGACGATAATAGAGTGCATATGGGACATCCTGGGTTCTTAATATACATAGATGTACATCTAGTTTTTCCTACTCAAACTGTAGGGTATTCAAGGAGCTAATCTACCTGATTTGCATTATATAATGTCCATGATATACAATAGACTGTGCCTTCATATGATTCGCCACAATATTCTTGTCCCATGAGTGATCTATATATAGATGGCATATACAGTATTTTTGACTCATTGCTTCCCTTATCGGATTGATCCTGTGGAGCGCATCGGAGAATCTGTATGCGCTTCACGGGGATCATGTGATCGGGAGGTAGGTGACATAATTGTCACATGAGCGTTCCATTCAGGAGTGCTTGCGGTCCATCTGTGAACGTGATGACGATTGTCACATGGCGTACGCATGCGCAATGGGAATTACATGACGCCAAGATGCCGGGCTCTGCTAGGGAAACATGCCGGTCAGTTAATTATAGTTATAAGTTTTATATGTTTTTAATTTTGAAGCACTCATGTCACACCTGAAGGGGGAGGGATTATGTGATTGATTAATTAATGAATTTATGACACTGTATTATATTTTATTTGTTTATAAACATTGAGCAATTTTGAATCGATGGACATAAATGCACTAAACACTTTGAAATGATATAATCATGTAGCGATATGTAATTTTTTGCATGATTTGTATTAATGATGTGTAATTATCAATTATTGTAACACATGCATATATACCTTGTGAGCACCATAACTTGTATGTCACTGCTTGAGAAAAGTCCCAGCAAGAGGGCTGAAACGTCGCGTTCTGGTGAATAAACAGCACTACTTTTGATTATATCTGGAAAGTGCCGTGGAATTAATTTTTTTATTTAGATAGATAGATAGATAGATAGATAGATAGATAGATAGATAGCTTTGGTTCCTTGTATTAATTGGATGATTGCCTCAGTTTCTGTTACCCAATAGATTACCATTCCAGTCCACAAGCCTCAAACCTTTAGTGGTCAAATCCCTGTTGTCTGGTGTTATAGCATTTTAGTCACTGGTGCCCAGTGGTGTAGCATCACAGTCCATTGTGTCTTGTGGTGTAGCATCATAGTCCCAAGTTTCTAGTGGTATAACATTATAGTCCCTGCCTCTAGTGTAGTATTATAATCCCTGCTTACCCTGGTGTTTTATGGTGTAGATTTATTGTTCATGGGATCTAGTGGTGTAGAACCATAGTCCCTGGTTTCTTGTGGTGTATCATAATAGTCACTGATGTCTAGTGATATAGCATCACAGTCCTTGACATCTAGTGGTGTAGCATTATAGTTCCTGGTGTCTAGTGGTATAGTATCAAAGTCTCTGGTGTCTAGTTGTATAACATCATAGTCCCTGGTGTCTAGTGTAGCATAACAGTCCCTGTTTTCTAATTGAGCAGCATCATAGTTTTTGGTGTCTTGTTATATAGGATTACAGTCCCTGATGTCTTGTGGTGTAGCATTATTGTCACTGGTATCTAGTGGTATAACATTATAGTCCCTGGTTTCTAGTAGTGTAGCGTCATAGTCCCTGGTGTCTAGTGGTATAACATCATATTCCCTGGTGTCTAGCGGTATAGTATCATAATCCCTAGTGTCAAGTGGTATAGCATAATAGTCACTGGTGTCAAGTGGTATAGTATCATAGTCCCTAGTGTCAAGTGGTATAGTATCATAGTCCCTAGTGTCAAGTGGTATAGCATAATAGTCACTGGTGTTTAGTGTAGTATCATAGCCCCTGGTGTCTAGTGGTATAGTATCATAGTCCCTTGTGTCTAGTGGTATAGCATCATAGTCCCTGGTGTCAAGTGGTATAGCATCATAGTCCCTTGTGTCTAGTGGTATAGCATCATAGTCCCTGGTGTCAAGTGGTATAGTATCATAGTCCCTGGTGTCAAGTGGTATAGTATCATAGTGTCTAGTGTCAAGTGGTATAGTATCATAGTGTCTAGTGTCAAGTGGTATAGTATCATAGTGTCTAGTGTCAAGTGGTATAGCATAATAGTCACTGGTGTTTAGTATAGTATCATAGTCCCTGACATTCAGTGGTTTACTACCTCAGTTTCTGGTGTAACATTATAGTCTCTGGTATCTACTGTGATAGTACAGATTTATTAATCATTTTCATAATTATTTTATAAAACTATATTACCTCATTGTTTTACTTCAATTCATTGGGTGATCTTTCTCCTTCATCCTGCCCTCCTCTAAGCATTCATATCAGTATATATTAAGTGTACTGTCACCCCATGCCATGTAACAATGGCTATCCACTGCTCTATAGCGCCATTATTAGATTATTTAGAAGGTCGGGCCAGCAATTTAGCGTCATCTGCTCCTAACTGCCTATTAATTATCGGTGGCACTTCAGATAACGGAGCTCTAGTGCTGAACACTTATTATTAGGTGAACCTTTTTGTTAATGTGTTAACCATCAGCTAATATTGATCACTCTACGCAATATCTTAAACTGTCATGTCAATTGATCACGGGCAGTTCAGTGTGGCCTCTAATTGGGTTAGTGAGCCTAAAGTCATTAGCAGCGAGTGAAGCCATTCTTGACACAAATAACAAGAGGTGACTTCTCTCCGAGCTTGTCCGTACGAGACAGAAGGAAAGAGCTGGAGGGAAACGATTAGAGGTGACCTTGCACTATCGAGCAGACAAATTGTTCTGGATCAACGGTCAAGGATGGATCAAAGAGAATCTAGCAGCGTTATCATGCTTCTGGTTACCTCAATCAAAGATGCAAACCACAACTGCCGTCAATCAAAGCAGACGGGATGAGGGGAGGCTTTAATCTACATGGGACCTGGTGGATGTGTTCACCACGAGATGTCATGGTCAAGAAGTTTTCTGATTTTATGTAAATAAAGCTTAATCAGTGTAAAAAAGTTCTACAACTTCCTAATATACTTTCAACTTTTCACCATTTGCAAGATTTTCCTTGTACATTTTACAGGCAGTAAACCTGTCCATAGCTCGGCTGAGAAGCAAACACAATTATGTCAAGTCTAGACAGTGCTCTGTGAGCTAAACCCATCATCAGCAACTGCACAAACCTCTTTAGTTACCATTTTTACGCTCTATAAGACACACTTAGGATTAATACATACAATGCAACGGCACACTGCTGACCAGATAAAGCACAAAATGCCATAGATAGAGATATGCAATACTCTGGAGCTAATGCTATGCTTGTTTGGTAAATTAGAGATTCTTGGCAAATATATTTTGTACAAAATTATCTGGGCCCGTTCACCAAATCGTCCAGGTGATCTCTGTAGAACGGGGACACTTACGATTAAAAAGAGGAAAATAGGAAAAAAAATAATTTCTCATTAGACCTCAGATCAGACCCCCATTTCTCACCAGACTTCAGATCAGACCCTCAATCTTCATCAGACCACCAGTCCTCATCAGACCTCAGATCAGACCCCCAAATCATACCACCATTTGTTATTAGACCTATGTATAAATATATCAGAGGTCAGTACAGAGATCTCTCCCACGATCTATGTATCCCCAGGACTGTGACTGTGACGAGGGGCCTTCCTCTGCGTCTGGAGGAAAGAAGGTTTGTACACAAACATAGAAGAGGATTCTTTACGGTAAGAGCAGTGAGACTATGGAACTCTCTGCCTGAGGAGGTGGTGATGGTAAGTTCACTAAAAGAGTTCAAGAGAGGCCTGGATGTATTTTTGGAGGGTAATAATATTACAGGTTATAGTTACTAGAGAGGGGTCGTTGATCCAGGGAGTAATTCTGATTGCCTGATTGGAGTCGGGAAGGAATTTTTTTTCCCTAAAGTGGGGAAAACTGGCTTCTACCTCACAGGGTTTTTTTGCCTTCCTCTGGATCAACTTATAGGAAAACAGGCCGAACTGGATGGACAGATGTCTTTTTTCGGCCTTGTAAACTATGTTACTATGTTACTATGTTACCTCAGATCAGACCCCCATTCATTATTAGACCTCAGATCACACCCCCACCAGACCTCAGATCAGACCCAGACTCATTATTAGACCTCAGATCAGACCCCCATTCCTCATTAGTCATCAGATTAGACCCCCATCAGACAAAATAATAAATAAATTAATAGATAAGCACCACCCATATCCCTGAAGACATCACGTTGCTAGTGAAACATGTCGGGAGTCAGAGCCTGAAGTTGTTTTAGAACAGGAGAGGTGCACTGAATGTGTACATATAATATGATCTAATCACTCCAATAGCTAGCAGCAGTAGTGCACACTGTTGTATCCCATGTGAGAAGGTAATACACCTGTCACTATGTCACAGTAGCAGTGTGTCACTATCTATATAGTTTTAAGTCACCTTCTGTTGTTTTTAAAGTGATGGATAAAAGAGGTGTTTTATGAAATACACCAAAAAGGGCAAAATGTAATAAGGGGGGATTGATTAATTAATTGTTAAAATGCCCCCTTCTACAAATACATGGCACACTGGTATTGACAATTTACTTTGGGAACAGGCAATTTTTGCAGTGAAATTTTGAACTGGGTCAACAATTAACTTTTTGTAGTACAATTTCTTTAAAACACACAGCTTTAGCTCTGATGAGTCAGTGTTTCCAGCGGAATGTTTTTTTCCACCTAGAAACCTAGACATAGAAACAACATTTCCAGTAGAAACAACACTTGTTCAACAATGAAATTATTGAATTAAGATGTATGAAAATACCATCTGATGCAGTAATGCCTCCACTAATATGGATAGAAAAATGCAGTGTCTGTGGTGAACTAGACTTTCAATAGCTTTTGTATAAAAATGGAGTTATGGCCATAAAATTCTCTTGCTATAATGCAACACACTTAATAATACAGATATAATTCACTGAAAATGTGCAATTCCTCAGCAGCAGAATACTGTTGGGGTGCTGTGCTGGCAATAAACTGGCACTAAGACTGTGTAGTAATTTAAGATTTTTAAGGGTAAAAAAATGCAAAGCTCTCTGCTCAAATGAAAAAATAAATAAATATGTTTTTCTTGCAGGTGTTTGATTTTGTAATGCAGAACTACTAGAGGTGCTTCAGCAGCAGCTGTATTAAGCAGTGTGCCCAGCACCTTAACCCCTTTAACCTCTCACTCCCTCAAAGCATTCCCTGATCAAAGTCTCTAAAATCTACACAATTCTTTCTTTCTATTCTTTCCTTAGACTGTCCCTGTTATGCTGCTTGTGCCTCTGTATACTCTAAAATCATTTTTCTGCAGACACTGCCAGAGACCCATCTACCCTCATCAGCAGCTCAACACAATATGGCATTTGCTTGTTCTACCCAGGAGTCTCCCTGCCTGCTGCCACACCCGATTAGCTGATGAGGCTGTATGTCAGCCTCTGGGCCAATCAGGGTGAGCCTTTTCCTCCACTTCCCCCCAGAGTCATGTGACTATCCTTCTTCTGGGTGCCATTTTTATGCAATTTGTCCGAAACGAATCAAAAGTCTTTGGATTTGTTTTGCGGACAAATTTTTGTGACATTTTTAACAAATCCAATTTGTTATTGATTCGTTTATCCTTAGTAGATAGAGAGATAGATAGTTAGACAGACAAACAGACAGACAGACCTATGTACTTTTTGGGAACACATTATCCAGCCACAACTTTCACATGCAGCTGCTGTTCTGTGACTACCATTTGAAGATTTTTTTTTTTTTTTAGGAGCAGAATTATTTTTCAGAACAAATTGTCAGCGCTTCAGAATAATGTGCTAAGTACAATGCTTGATCTCTAATATAGGAGCAGATGGAAATGAAATAAAAGCAGGCCTGCCTCATCACAGGGACTTTAAGATGTATTATTACTCCGGCATGTATTTGGCTTTCTTTTGATTAGTTGCCGCCGTTTCCCGTCTTTTGTGGACGTTATGACAGCAGTCTGGTTTGCAGATAGGGAATTATTTTTTCTCTAATCGTAATGTACTTTTAGGAGACTACAATTTCCTGGAAATTAAATCAACAGTAGTAATCAGGAGTCCCCTAGTGGCTCGCAGCCTCACTGGAAGTTTTCTCAAACCTAAACCTCTGGAGCTTCAGGAAATCATGAAAAGACAGCAGACAGAGGATGAGACCGATTGGAACATCGAGATACTGTAGGCGGACAACATGAAGATGGGTCATAGGACTAAGATATCGATTGGCCAAAATGTATTTGCTATTTTAATAAAGCTACGGGGGTGTTTGTCAGGGCCCTTAGGTTGAGGTCCTCATACACATTAGACTATCGTCAGCCAAAACCACGAATTTCAGGAGGACGGGCTGGCAATCCTATGTGTGTGGGGACCTCCTGACTTTAAATGGGTTGTCTCATCTGAGACATTGGTGACATATTGCTAGGATATGTCAGATAGGTACAGGTTACCACACCTATCTCCAGAAGAGGACCCGTGAAGTTAGTGGAGAACAGCCGGGCATGCGTAGTTTCCCTCTATCCGTTTCTATTGCTATCTCCTGCAGTTCCATAGAGGTGAATGGAGTGGTGGCCACGCTTACGAGGTGCGCTCTCCATTAATTTCTATGGAACTCTTGAAAATAGCAGATTGAGTATGGAACTCCCATAGAAATGAATGGAGAGCACATCATGGATGGACGGTGCCCTCTCATTCACTTAAAGGGGTTTTCTGGAAGTTAACTACTGATGACCTATCCTCGGGATAAGTCATCAGTATCTGATCGGACACCCGGGACCCTTGCCAATAAGCTGTTTGAGAAGGCACAGGCACTCCCGTGTGCGCAGCGTCCTTCTCTCAGCTTTTCCTAGGCCAGTGACGTCACTTTCATCGGTCACGTGGCCTAGGAGCGTCTCAGCCCCATTCATGTGAATGGGGCTGAGCGCGATACCAAGCACAGTTGCTGTATAATGTACAGCGCACTGCTTGGTAAAGCTGCGAGAAGGTAGTGGCGCTCACAGGAGTGCCGGTACCTTCTCAAACAGCGGATCGGCGGGTGTCCCAGGTGTTGGACCCCCACCGATCAGAAACAGATTACTAGTGTTGGGCGAGCATGCTCTCCCGAACACTATATTCGTGTGAGCATGGCGCTGCTCGGCACATCATGGTGTTCGGCCGAACACAGCGTGTGCTGGAGCGCCATGCTCGAGTCCCCTCCCCACACAGCCAATCAGCGTGCGGGGAAGTACTGGCATTCACTGTAATGCCGTAGCCATGTTGGCTACTGGCATTACAGTGATTGGCTGGCCAAGAACGCGTCATCGGGTGCTATATAGCACCCGGTGACATGTTCCCTGGCTCAGTCTTAGTCAGGGAGAGCTGCTGCAAAGAGGGACAGATAGTGTAGGGTTAGGATTTAGCTAGGCAGGTTTAGTTTTACTTTTCAAAAGACCCAAAAGCCCTTTTAAGGACTATTGTTTTATCTGGCTGCAACATCTAGTTTTTTGGGGGCAAAATTTGCACAAAATTGCCTGACCTTAACACCACCTGTGCTGCGTGTGCTGTATAACGTTTGTGCATCCTAAATACCTGTGACATCCAGTGTATTTTTTTTCTGCCGCTAATCAAGGCGACATTACCTGCGTTATGTCTGCTGTATAACATTTGAACTTCCTAAATACCTGTGACATTCAGTGTAATTTCCTAACAATTTTTCCTCTAAAATCGATTTTATCTTCGCTTTTGGGCGTATTATTGTCATTCTGTAAAAGTGGCATAATACTCGGACATCGTTTCCAGCAGCGACTTGGGAGTCCAAGATGCATCCCGACATCCTCCCAATGCTGTTCTGGAACCATTTCAGTGGTGTTTCTATCATTTTCTATCTTTTTCCTGTGAACCAGACACCCTCCCCTCTTTAGAGCAGGAGGTGTCTGGTTTAGTGCTCTGGTTCTCCCATTGACTTCCATTCCTATCTATCTTTTTGTCTATCTTCTGTTTCCATCCATAGGAGATTCATTTTAACATGACCTGTGCACTTTACAGACACAATATTCCCAGCATTTCAAATTTACAAGTGAGTTTCAATTCAAGCTGTGAAAACCTGCATATGTTCCTGTCTCGTACAGTGGAGCCTACTCTGTATCCTGCTCCTAAATTCTCCTCTGACAACCATCGTCATGATAAGCAGAGTCTTTGTCAATATATTTAAAAATCTTTCCAGATAAAAGCAGAGTCAGTAACTGCAAAGCATGATTACAATGCTCTGAAACGGTTCCAACAAGAAAGTCTTGTCCTGAAGTCAGAGGCTTCTTTCCGAAGCTCCGTCACTCCTGTATCCATCGCATGCGTGTATCCCTTGGACTATTTTTGTGTGCTAGAGGATAGTTGAAGAAATGTTCTTAATTCCTAGCACTTTGATTCACCTCCCCGGTCTAAGCCTTGTTCTAGGTGACTTAGCCCTCATGTGATGTGCCTATTATTAGAACACAATGATCCCTCCAGCCCCAAACTCCTGCTTTCCCCTTGTCCTTATATATCTGTCTCCTAGCAGAAAGTAGCATATGACCTCTTATCCTCAAGAATACTTGGCACCGCTCCCTGCATCTCAGCCTATTGTTCTCGGAGAGAATGACACAGCCGGGCAAGTGTCTTGCTAACACTTTTCGACTTTAAATGTGGAATGCCATTAATCAATCATCTGCATCTGTTAGGAAAATTTATCAGTAGCAAGTAAGCCTCCAAGTATCTCAAGTAGGAAAGTGCTGTAGATGGGCCTGTTTGTTCATCTGAATTTATTTACCATAGACAAGGTATCATGGAAGGGTTTGGGTTGTTTTATACCCACAATGACATTGTAAATTTCAATGCACTAATTACTAACTATATCAGGTGTCAGATACATGAGGAGGATCGAGGTTCAAGATGTATTCCAGACATAGGACATGATGGCATATCATAGCTGCTGACTGCTGGGACCTCCACCATATACTGGAATGAATGCGTTAAGGTGCTCAGTGGCGCACTCTAATACTTCTGTATATCCAGGGATACACTTAGACTTTTTGCTGCCTGAGGCAAATACTGAAACGGCGCCCCCCCATGCCAATTTCTTAACCTAACCCCTTTGCCACAATGAAAGCACTCATTGTCCATGGCTCTTCCACTGCCCCCCTCTTGCCCCTACCTGGTGCTGCCTGAGGTGATCGCCTCACCTGGACTCATTGGTGGTGCATCCCTGTATATTGCTCTCACACATTGACTTGACGGCACTACGTAATGACACCGGTTGTTCACATGACTGTAGAACTGGACGTCACCTACTATATAGCAGTCTCCTATCCCGGGAACAAATGGTGTCTCCTGCTACGCAGGTACCCCAAGGACTTACAATAGGACTGTATTGCTTGACAACCGGACAGTCCCAAGAATAAATAGAACAAACAGAACAAGAAGAAATAGAAAGAAGTAATTGCATGAATAGATAACAAGAATGGTATGATGGTGGCAAATGGATGGAAGGATCTAGGACCTAGAAGACCTCCAGACGAGTAAAACAGAAGAGCGGAGGCTCGCAGCCGCCACTGTGACAACCAATTCTCAGTATATAAGCTATGTGCCTGTATGTACACTCCTCAATGTGGAAATTGTAACACCAAGAAGAACAAGCTGTAAGGTTATGCAATTCGAAGGAGGAAGTTCTAGCAGCAATCAAGGGGCTAGAATTACAGGTACCAAGCTATAGAGACACTACACAAATGTAGGGTAGGAGCAGGATACAAGCAATACTAAGGATTCTGGATACAAATGCACAGAGCTTACGCTATGCCCAGCAAATGAAGGATGGAAAGCATGAACAATTAAAGGAAGGCTAACCAATCATAAACTCCTTACCTACAGTAAATTAAAGAAGAACTCCTGCAAACATTTTTATTCTCTGACCTGTTAGAAAGGTGCATGATATAATCTATAGTGAATGTCATCTTCTTATCAGAGAATGTAATTGTGAGTAATAACCTCTCTTCTTATTGTAGCTGGGTCATGTGACCAACTCCCTGACCTCCAACTGACCCAGGACAGGAAGCCAGTCACTGCTCTATTCATTCCTATGAAACTGAAAGTGAGGCTCCCATAGGAATGCATAGAGAATTAGACTTCCTGTCCACACATAAGATGCTGTGTGAATTGGTGGGTCTGATTCCTAGTCACATGACACAGATGAGAAACATCAGGGAGATATAACTCACAAATACAGACACTGGTAACAAAATGACATTCATTACAGATTACATCATGTACATGGAATAAACATTTTTGCGGGAGTTCTTCTTTAACCAAGCTGAGCAAGGTGATCATCTGACCCAGAGATCAGGTGCAAGATAATCGCATAGCAACTGTCACAAACAATGTTAGTAAACAGGAGAAGATTAGACAATAGGGAAATCCCTGCTGCTCATAATATAATGGATGCAAACTTGTCCTCTCATTGAAGGGCTGGATTTGCTCCCATTGTTTTTCTTCTCAGTGGGGCTTCTATAGTTTGATCCTTGCCAATCAGCTACCTAGCCATATATCATCATAGTTAAGACTTTAATACCCAAGGGCACTGGTACCATCACATCATACTATGAAGAGAGAAAGTCCTTGGTGGTCTCATCCACTTTGGCAGGAACGTCCTGGACTCCAATATCATTTGGAATTGCAGTCTAAGAAAATTAGGGAGTAGGGAATCAGCCCAAGGATCATGAAAAGGATGTGGAGGGGAAACAGACACCATGCTCTTCTGTTCTGGATGGTAAAAGCCAGTGCTCCACCCCTAACTGGTCCTGCAGTGATCACATGCTGTACATGTGACGACTACAGTGGTCACATGAATTGCTGAGAGACCAGTGGGGACTCAAGCGCCATGACTGGAAAGACAGCATTGAAGAAGTGGAACATTTAAAGGGTGAGTAATGTTTCTTTGTCATCATTTTATACAGTTTCCTTTGAAAATGTTTTAAAAATCTCATACATGGAAGCAAACTATATCCATCTTCCCTAATACTCCATAAGCTTCCCAATTCTGAACCCCTTTCTACTACAAAAATGTCTCTCAATCTGGAGGATCCAGCACATCTGTTGATTACATGGACGCCCTACTGATTTCACGGCCACCAAACCTGGTTGTCACAGCCGATCAGCTAGTCTGGGCGAGGACTTCAATCAACAAGTGTTCAGAGTTCAGATTTCTTGTTAGAAAAACTCAAATATAATTATATACTGATATAATTTTAAATACTACTTTATGGGGGAGGGGGGAGCTGTGGACAATTGCCCCTGGCCTCCAATAGTTTTTTGTGGAGCAACATGAATTTACCATTAACCCTTCACTGCCATAGACAGGAATTTAATTAGTTCATAAAATAAACTGCTTGACTGCATCAGACCACCAAGGAGATTACAATTAACCCTTTCACTATCATGTGCCACCAGAGACCTTGAAAAAAATATTTTTGAGAAAAACTCTAAAAATGGTGAGCAGGTTAAGGGGGTGTACTTTTGCCTGTTGCCCAGTGCCCCATTTTCTATAAAAGTGACCCAGGGGATAATACTTTAATTCTTCGGGAACACATAGTTGTCAACAGTCCCAGTTGCCGGGATTCTACTGACTTTTCAGAGAAAATCTTGGCAAATTCGGCTTTTTCCGAGTTGAAAATGAATTGGGCCTGTATTCACGCTGCCCATAAATCGGCATTCACAGGTGGGTTTTGGACACGCTGGGGAGTAGTTTAAAATGATTCTCTAGGATTTTGATACTGATGGCCTATCCTCAGTATAGGTCATCAATATCAGATCGGGGGTTTTCCTCCTATTCCATGTGAGGTTCATCAGTCACAACGTCTAGGCGCAGCTCAGTACCACTCCATTGAATGGGTCTGAGCTACAATACCAAGAACAGCCGCTATTTAATAGATGGTCCTGTGCTTGGTAAACTGCGAGGAGGCCACAGCATTCACCAGAGCTCCAGTGAGAACCATGGTTTCCTCAAACAGTTGATTGGTGGAGGTGCCGGGAGTCTGAATCCGCCAATCTCATATTGATGACCTATCCTGTCCGAAGACCGAAAAAAGGATGGGGCTTATCTAAGCCACACACAGGTGAGGTTGTTCCTATGCTGCGACTGTGAAGGGGCTTACATGCCCCAAGTTTACCATCTACAGTGTTCGTAAATAGGTTGTATGTGGACCCTGTAGGTGGTTTGTTACATAGCACGTGGATGTAAGGGAACACATGCTGACACAGGATCATTTCCCTATTTTTAAACCTTTAGGCCTGGACTTTTTTACCGCCAGATATCCTGATGAGTCTGCCTGGGAATCAGAGAGAATGCATCGAAACATGCAATAGAGTATACCAGGGTATGGGGGCACTCTACTCAAGGTGGGTACTCCACTGAACTTCAGCAGAGAGACTCGAACCTCTAGAGGGCATAGAACAGGGAATTCAACTGGAACTGCCCTGTTTTTTTTTCTATTTAGGAGTAGAGATGAGTGAATTTCTTTAAATTGGATTCTGGTCTGACCATGGGGCTGTTTTTCATGGAATTGAATGCTTTGTAAATGCTGTTAAGAACAGCTCAGGCAAGATGGCCGCCCCCATAATCATGTTCAGGAAATAGGATTAAAAAAAAATCTGCAATCATTAAAAAAACTGATTCCTAAAAAAGGATATGTGTTACTATGGTAGAATTTCCTGTCTGATTTGATTTGGGTCCAAATAAATTATACCTGAATCGGAAATGCTCTGAAAAGTCTCTTCCTCACAATTCTGGTTCTCAAGAATCTGAATTTTTGAATACAGGTTGAGTTCCTGAATTTCTGAACCGTTTAGCTCATCTCTATATAGGACACAAAATCCTAACGTTTCCTATACGAACACTGAATTTTACTGTCTAGGAAAATAGGAAGTCAATGTGTATCTGTATCAGGGTTTTGGTCAGTTTTTACTATTTTCCATGGATTTTTGCTGTTGCTTTAAGACACTGGGTCTTGTCTACTATGACCATCTAAGGCAGGAACTGGCTTAAAAAAGGTTTGTGAGTTTGCAACTTTTTAAATGCTGTTGCATCTGAATTTGGTCAAAAGTGGTGTTTTTACTTTGCCTTTGTCACTTTCCAAAAAGAAGGTGTAGACAGGGCCAATAGGGCTATCGGTTTTCTGACGTAAATAATGACTGATATCTATGTCAATTACGAGCTGGTGTAGGCGACAATCTAGGGGCATGAACAGAAGGAGGATATGCTTAAAGGGAACCTGTCATCTCCAAAACACCCCCTGAACGTTGTATAGTGTAAATGATGCTGAATCCGAATATGTAAGTTTTATCTTCATACTCACTTCCATTCCGATGCTGTGCTCCCACAAACCAGCAGTAAAATGCTCTGAGAGGACTCCGATGCTCACTCACATAATGGAGAGGACTCAAAGAAGAGTCCTCTCAATGCATTTGAGTCCTCTCCATTATGTGAGTGAGCGTCGGAGTCCTCTCAGAGCATTTTACTGCTGGTTTGTGGGAGCACAGCGTCGGAATGGAAGTGAGTAGAGATGAGCGAATCGATTCGTCGATTCGTTAATTTGTATCGAATCTTGGGAATTTTTAGCTGCGAAGGGAATCCGAATATTAGGTGATTCACTTCGGCTTTGTACGCATTCGCTACGTAGTTTGTCCTATAAATTATACGCTATTGCTACATATAAGTTACTTATACGCTGTTGCGTAGTAATTCAATTCATTAGCGATGAAGACTCCTCCCCGGTAGCTCCGCCCCCTTCTCCAGTGCGAGAGGAAGACGAGGCAACTCAGGCAATTAAGATGGCGACACAGCGAGGCCCTGACTGGGGAGGCATGGTGTAGGGCACCGACCCCTATGAGGAGAAGGAACCGGAGGAGATCTACGTCTCTCAACATATCCGGCAGCCTAAGAAGTCGGTTGAGGTGCCCACTGAGGTGTTCACTCCGCTGGCTGAAACGGCCAAAATTCAATGGTCCCCGAGGCTGTCACCCGGAATGCCCTGACCCTCTGGGAATACAAAAAGTTGGTAGAGGAGTGGGTTGTGCAGGTGTTGGAGCACCCACGGTCCGGTGACCCCAAGCTGGAGAGCAGAAAGGGTACCGTTATGTGGTTCAGTGTCGAACGGGGAGTTGGTTTTATCGCTGATGAGGAGACGGCAGAAGAATTATATGTGAACCGTCGTTCTGTAAAGTGGCCATATCTTCCGCCCGTCCGCCACAATCTTCACGCAGGGGATTACGTGGAGTATACCCCTATGAAGAGCCTCCAAGGCCCCTTTAATACTGGGGTGAAACTCCTTACGCGACCAGCTACTCCTACAGCGCCCCCGGAAGACTGGACTGAGGAGGCCCAGGCCGCAGAAGAGGCTCAGTGTTCCCATGAGACCAATTATGGGACTCTGCGATCTGAGGAGAAATCCCAAGCCCAGCTGGAACCTCTCATACCAGATTTGCCACCACCGCCGATCCTTCATGTGGAATAGATGACCACCAACAGTTTCGTGTACCAGCCATCGGTGGTACAATACCAACTGCCATGGCAGGTGCTGGCCGCACAGTCCGCCGCTTGCGGAAGACCGTTACCAGAGCCCTTACAGCCGGAGATTCTGTCACCTTGTATGCCGGCGGGAGGATCTGGCTGCTACAAGGTAAAGGGCAAGGCCCAAGTTGCCACGGCCTTTGCTAGTGTGACCGCCCGGTCACTACCAAGACCATCCCTGAGAGGTCGGTGGAGGTCTGCTGCCGCAGCCAGTGTAGCTTTCATGAGGCAGGAGCACCTCTCATGTCTTTTAGCTCCAGCAGCAGTGAAGAGGACCTGCTGGCCCTTAAGTAAGGATTTTGCAGCTTTTATGGGAGCCACAACGTGGACTTAACTTGAAGGGTGAGCAAGTTGGCGTTTGTTTTTATTTTTGTTGCCCTGCGTTTTTCCTCACCCAGATGGACATGGATTGTCAGGACTCCCCCCATAAAAAAAAAAGTTTTAACCAAGTTGCGCATACGTGCGCCTCATGCCTTTTTTCCCCCTTTTCAGGTTATTGGGAGCCCCTTGAAAGAGGGTTTTTTAAGGAACCTTTGCTGCTATTTTTTTACCCATTTGGATTACAATTACCTATGTGGATTACAAATTGCGACTGAGTTTGGGACTCTGTTCCAGTTGTATGACAAGCGTCAGAAGAAAAGAGACTTAAACGTGTCTGTGAGCATACTAGGTAGGTGATATTTAAAATGTTTACATTATACCTATAATGTATTTGCACTATATTGTTTGCACTGGATTATTTGCACTAATGTTTTTACCTTTCAGCAACGTTTTCAAGTATATTGCCCATTGTGTGTATTTCGCCCATTGTGTGTATTTCTTTACAGGTACCGCAATGGGTCCTCATATTCACTTTATTGTATGGTGGATGGTTGTACTATGCACTTAGCCAGATAGACAGCACCTTACTTGTTCTACCTCAAATATACATACTGCCTCTGAGGGCGATTTCAGATGAGGATCGCCTGGATGCCATTTTCTAAAATTCGCTCTGCCTCTGAGGAGAGCGCGCCACGGCCTCTCTTCGTACGTGCCTGCGTATTACATAATCGCGTAGACAATAGTACGCTGAGGATTCATACGCTATTTGTACGCTCATGTGTACGTCTTCTAAGAAGTTGCGTATGTTTTTTAAAAGAGTGTTCGTTATTAGTGCGCGAATGTTCGCTAATAGCACATAACAACGTATATTTTGTACGCAAATACAACAAATCTATTCGTCGAATATACAAATCTTTGGAAAAGTTCGGCGAATGTTCGGCGAATAAAATTTTCGCTCATCTCTAGAAGTGAGTATGAAGATAAAACTTACATATTCGGATTCAGCATCATTTACACTATATAACGCTTACTCTAGTTCAGGGGGTGTTTCAGAGATGACAGGTTCCCTTTAATATATAAGTGCGCCTTGGCATAAATTAAAGGAAAATTTTCACCAAAAATGCTTTCTGCCAGTTGAAACCAGATAGTAACACATTTCATTTTTCAGGAATCTGCTTTTATTTTTTGATTGCAGATTTTTTTATCCTATTTCCCAAACATGATTATGGGGGCGGCCATCTTGCCTGAGCTGTTCTTAACAGCATTTAGAAAGCATTAAATGCTATGAAAATTGCTTTAAGGCAGCCCTATGGTCCACAGACACAATGGATAGGAGAGAACCTCATTGACTTCTATGGGAAAGTTTTCTAGGTATGCTCTGTGACCTGTGCAGAGGTCATTGTACAAGGAAAGAATAGATAAACAATAACCTATTGTGAATGTTGGATCCCGTCTTATCTATACACAGAGGTGATATCATTACAGGCAGGATTAGAATGACAGATAAGCAGACAACTGCAGTAAAGTGAGCACCACAAGCCAAAAGGTGACGCCTATTATTAGGCCTAGTGGCCAGTGCGAAAACTGTAGCATTTTATGGTTTTTGTTTGAATATAGATATTGACTTGGAAAATTAAAAATAGCATCATCAAAAATTCTTTAAAACTTTGTTAAACATAAAAAGGTGATTTAAAGGGGTTATGACATTATTGATGTAAAAAATGAAAATCAGACATTATATAGCACATGACAATACCTTTCTAACAAAGCTAGAACCAGCCCTGTACCTCACATGGATTCAGAGATCTCCCCATTCATTGCTCCAATTGCTCTGCTAAGTTATCTTCAGCCTGGCAGCTCGGGGGGGTGTCCTTTCTGCTGAAGCTCTCCCTATAATTTTCACAGCTTCTAATAGAACATATGGCTAGTGGCAGTTGAAGATTTAAACTGAGTACTTTCAACCAGCTCAGTGAAACGGATAAAAAATATGGAAAAGAGCAAACAGCAGGTGGCGCTATACAGATACATTTTATTGAATAACTCAGTAGCTATATCAATTTTTAATTACATGCAGTTACAAAAGTATTCAGATCCAGGTGCTGGTTTGAAAAATGTAGAATATGTTTTGTGACACAACCTCTGTTTTGTGACACAACCTTTGTTTTGTGACCCAACGTCTTGATAAATGAACCCTAATTTTTACCTCCTGGGGACAGAATACCTAAAATGTAACCTCTTTACGCAGGTTTATACCAGAAATCAGAGAAGCTTATAAAACAAAGGGGATTTTTTTTTTACTGTCTGAAAGGAGAATTGTCTTTGTCACCCATAGCAACCAATCACAGCGCAGCTTTCATTTAGAATTCTGCTCTTGAAAAATTAAATCTGAGCTGTGATAGGTTGCTAGGGGCAACAAAGACAGTTCTCCTTTCAGACAGTTTAATAAATTGTGGATCTAAACTTATATATATAAGTGACATTTTTGGTACTCTGTCTACACAATAATGTGTTAAAAGGACGGCAGTATGGTAAACGTAACATACTTGTCTCAGGTTCCATCCCTATCGCCAGATCGGATTTCATGGGAGCAGACTCTGCCTCATTACTTCCTTGTGGTCTTGTTATTGCTGTCACTAATTTGTCCGGGTGACAGGCTCTCGCTAAACTTATCAACACATTTAACGCATAAATCCAAACCTTCTAGGGTCCAGCTGTTGGAGCTTTTCACAGGTACAGACATAAGAACCATTCACATTGCAAGAGAAACACACACATGCATGGAGCGTGGAGAATGTGCTGATCCACCATGTTATCTAATGTCACGTCCTGAGAACATAGGTTCTAGATATTACACTAGATTTTTTTTCCATTAAAGGGGTTGTCCCATGAAAAATATTCTACAATTTCAAACCAGCACCTGCATTTGAATACTTTTGTAATTGCATGTAATTAAAAATTTTGCATAGCCACTGAGTTATTCAATAAAATGTATCTGTATAGCTCCACCTGCTGTTTGTTTCTTATTTCTTTGACCTGCTCACTGAGAAGGATGCACGTGCTCAGTTTCATCCTTCAACTGTCTCCTAAGCTGTGATAGGCAGAGAATGGAATCTATAGGGTTAACAGAGGGAGGGAGCTTCCTCTCTCCCCCGTCAGAACGCCCGTCAGAACGCCCGTCAGAACGCCGCTCTGCAATGGCAGCGTCCCAATGGTTATCATGGCAGACGGTTTTCACCCCAAGAGTTTCCAGTGAACACCAGAGAATGTGTGCAGCCGAAAGAGGAAGTGCAGGGCCTTTGTCTGTGAAGGTAACGCACATCTATGGCTAATAGACATTACAGCACTTGACTGGGTTTAAAAGCGTTCGGCTACTATTCATATCAGTTTGCAGCTTGTAGTGCTGCTCTGTGGAATCCATGATTATGTATTTAACAGATATGCTCATGTAGTTGTTTACCTCATGGTTTTTTTTTTCAATTCGGACTCTCCTGTCCTGACCTATTTTCACCATGTAAACCAATCACTGGGTTACATCCTGTATGTAGCACTTCCTGTTCCTGTATCCAAATAAACCCATGATGCACTTCTCCTTCCTCTGCCACAGCTCCAGCACCGACTCTAAAAACGCCCAGCTAGTTAATAGCTCCTCCCACCCAGCTAGTTACATAGACACTCTCCTATGACTGCCCGAACCATGGACATCACAGGGAATAAGAAATGGATAAGCAATACAGAGAAAAGAAATAAATTACAAAATGACAGATGTAAGTGCAAACCAGAAATCCCGTTAAGTGCACCGGGGGGTGGACTGAAGCTGTGTCCACCTTTGCTCCTCCTGCTTCCTATGCTAGCCCCTCTCTTTCCATGATGGACCAGATTCCTGCATAGTTATCTCAACTAATCCTACCAATCAAGAGGGAGAGGGACTGACAGAAGAAGCAAGAGGAGTCATGGGTGCACAGAGTGGCTTGGCCCCACCCTTGGTACATTTGCCCTACTGCATAGTACTTAATGATCCAACGGATCGCTAAGCAGGGGCGTAGCTATAGGGGATGCAGAGGTAGCAGTCGCTATCTGGAGCATGAGGGAGCCCAAAGATCCTTGTGGTGCATAAGAAGGCACCGGTATTATAGAAAGTGCATGATGGTCAAGTATCACCTCTGGCTGGAGGGATGGGGTTAGGTCAAAAATCTGGCATGGGGAGGTTGCTGTTTCAATTGTTGCCTCAGGCAGCAGGAAGGCTATGTGCTTCCCTGCCCCTGGCCACAGAGCACTGAAGGAAGGGGGATCCAAGCTGAACTCTCGCAACAGGGCCCATGAGTCTTTAGCTACGCCCCTGTCACCAAGTTAAAGATATTACATTCAGCTAAGCTACTAAGAGTAGTCCCCACACAATATTTTGCCCATGTTGTTTTCACACGTGAAACGTGACTTGGTCCTCCTGTTATGGTGGGAATGGGGAGTTGGACCTGCACTAGGAGCAGAGCCTTCTTCTGATTTTTCCTTGCATACCCCCCTACCCCATTTCCTGTCTGTACATGCCCACCAGGGGTGTAACAATCTCGGTTGCAGAGGGTGTGACCACAACCCAGCATGAAGTACAGTGACAACGCAGGGCCCCGCCAGTATTGCTTATCAAACATGTATAATATACGCCCCGGGTGCAGAGACAAGAGGGGAGACGCGTGTACTCACCCGGCAGTTCTTGTCACTGCTGGGCTGTATGTTTCCAGAGTGAAGCAGGGAGCCCTCTCCGCTCCCTGCTTCACTGTTCTTCTGAGCTCCAGTGCTCACCCTGCAGGCCGCACATCAAGCTGCTGGCTGTAGCCTGGGAATTGTCCTCCAGCACAGCGAGCAGCACTATGTAAGTGTGGGAGCGTGTCATCAGGGAAAAAGGTAAGTATCTGGGGTTTTTTCATAAACCTTCAGACTGGAGGCAAACGGGGAAGGGGGGCGTGGGGGACAACAACTAGAGTGAGGAAGAGGCACAAAAGTGGGCATCTTTACTGAGGGGGCACCTAATCTGGAATAACTACTGCATACCTCCCAACTTTGCAAAGAGAGAAAGAGGGACATATTGTGCGGCGCGGCCGCGGCAAATTTTTTCGGCAGTAGGCCACGCCCCTAACCCCGCCCACTATAAACTAATCTCACTCAGTCCCCTTACTACACAGGGATAATAAACACAGTGATGTCATCGTACAGGGATACTACACACAGTGATGTCACAGTACAGGCAATTTGTTATTTCTGATTATTTTAAGGCATTCCAGTGCTGGTGGAGTTTCATTACTTTGAATGCATTTTGAGAACTGCAACATTTCATCGGGGAATGATTTTTCTAAATCATGATGATAGCCTTATCTGCACCCCCGCAGGCCTTGTTTGCACACGTATACTGTGACATCATTGTGTTTATTATCTCTGTACTGTGACATCATTGTGTTTATTATCCCTGTACTGTGACATCACTGTGCTTATTATCTCTGTACAATGACATCACTGTGTTTATTATCTCTGTACAGTGACATCACTGTGTTTATTATCTCTGTACAGTGACATCACTGTGTTTATTATCTCTGTACAGTGACATCACTGTGTTTATTATCCCTGTACTGTGACATCACTGTGTTTATTATCCCTGTACTGTGACATCACTGTGTTTATTATCTCTGTACAGTGACATCACTGTGTGTATTATCCCTGGACTTTGACATCACTGTGTGTATTATCCCTGTACAGTGACATCGCTGTGTTTATTATCTCTGTACTGTGACATCACTGTGTTTATTATCTCTGTACTGTGACATCACAGTGTTTATTATCTCTGTACTGTGACATCACAGTGTTTATTATCCCTGTACTGTGACATCACTGTGTTTACTATCTCTGTACTGTGACATCACAGTGTTTATTATCTATGTACTGTGACATCACAGTGTTTATTATCCCTGTACTGTGACATCACTGTGTTTATTATCCCTGTACAGTGACATCGCTGTGTGTATTATCCCAGTGCAGGAAGAGGTAAGTGGTCCGTGTTTGTGTGTTTGTTTTTTATTTTTCAGGGTCGTGAATGCAGAGGACTGCGTCGGACCAGCTTTTTTTTTTTTTAATAAAATGGTCAAAAAGGGGTCTGGGGGAGTGTTTATTTCAATAAAATGTTTTATACTGGTGTGTGTGTGTATTTTTTTTTACAATACTACAGTTTTAGTAATTACGGCTATCTACAGACGGCCCTGATTACTAATACTAGGCTTAGTGCTTGCCGGTATGGCAGGCCAGCACTAACCCCAATATCTATTACCTTGGCACCCACCGCCACCAGGGGTGCCGGGAAGAGCCGGGTACCCGCAGGACCGGACCTTCTAAATTGAGGGTCTGGCTCTGGGGCGGCTGCAGGCTGGTACAATTAGGCTGGGAAGGGCCAATAACCGTGTCCCTTCCCACCCTGGTAGTGCCAGGCTGCCGCTGCTGGTTGTATCTGGCTGGCGAAGGAAAAAAAGGGGGGACCCCACGCCATTTTTTTACAAAAATAATTACATAATTTAAAAAAAAAATGGCGTGGGGTCCCCCCTTTTTTCCTTCACCAGCCAGATACAACCAGCAGCGGCAGCCTGGCACTACCAGGGTGGGAAGGGACACGGTTATTGGCCCTTCCCAGCCTAATTGTACCAGCCTGCAGCCGCCCCAGAGCCAGACCCTCAATTTAGAAGGTCCGGTCCTGCGGGTACCCGGCTCTTCCCGGCACCCCTGGTGGCGGTGGGTGCCGAGGTAATAGATGTTGGGGTTAGTGCTGGCCTGCCATACCGGCAAGCACTAAGCCCAGTATTAGTAATCAGGGCCGTCTGTAGATAGCCATAATTAGTAAAACTGTAGTATTGTAAAAAAAAAAATACACACACACAAGTATAAAACATTTTATTGAAATAAACACTCCCCCAGACCCCTGTTTGACTATTTTATTTTTAAAAAAAAAAGCTGGTCCGACGTAGTCCACCGAATCCGACATAGTCCTCTGCATTCACAACCCTGAAAAATAGAAAACAAACACAGACCGCTTACCTCTTCCTGCACTGAGATAATACACACAGCGATGTCACTGTACAGGGATAATAAACACAGTGATGTCACCGTACAGGGATAATAAACACAGAGATGTCACAGTACAGAGATAATAAACACATTGATGTCACAGTACAGGGATAATAAACACATTGATGTCACAGTACAGGGATAATAAACACAGTGATGTCACAGTCCAGGGATAATAAGCACAGTGATGTCACAGTACAGAGATAATAAACACAGTGATGTCACCGTACAGAGATAATAAACACAGTGATGTCACAGTACAGAGATAATAAACACAGTGATGTCACAGTACAGGGATAACAAACACAGTGATGTTAAAGTCCAGGGATAATACACACAGTGATGTCACTGTACAGGGATAACAAACACAGTGATGTCAAAGTCCAGGGATAATAAACACAGTGATGTCACCGTACAGGGATAATAAACACAGTGATGTCACAGTACAGGGATAATAAACACAGTGATGTCACCGTACAGGGATAATAAACACAGTGATGTCACAGTACAGGGATAATAAACACAGTGATGTCACAGTACAGAGATAATAAACACAGTGATGTCACAGTACAGGGATAATAAACACAGTGATGTCACAGAACAGGGATAATACACACAGTGATGTCACAGTCCAGGGATAATACACATAGTGATGTCACAGTCCAGGGATAATAAAGACAGGGATGTCACAGTTCAGGAATAATAAAGACAGTGATGTCACCGTACAGGGATAATAAACACAGTGATGTCACAGTACAGGGATAATAAACACAGTGATGTCACAGTACAGGGATAATAAACACAGTGATGTCACAGTCCAGGGATAATAAACTGGATGTCACCGTACAGGGATAATAAATATAGTGATGTCACCGTACAGGTATAATAAAAAGAGTGATGTCACAGTACAGGGATAATAAACATTGATGTCACAGTCCAGGGATAATAAACACAGTGATGTCACAGTCCAGGGATAATAAACATTGATGTCACCGTACAGGGATAATAAACACAGTGATGTCACAGTACAGGGATAATAAACACAGTGATGTCACAGTCCAGGGATAATAAACTGGATGTCACCGTACAGGGATAATAAACACAGTGATGTCACCGTACAGGGATAATAAACACAGTGATGTCACAGTACAGGGATAATAAACATTGATGTCACAGTCCAGGGATAATAAACACAGTGATGTCACAGTCCAGGGATAATAAACACAGTGATGTCACAGTCCAGGGATAATAAACTGGATGTCACCGTACAGGGATAATAAACACAGTGATGTCACCGTACAGGGATAATAAACACAGTGATGTCACAGTACAGGGATAATAAACATTGATGTCACAGTCCAGGGATAATAAAGACAGTGATGTCACAGTCCAGGGATAATAAACACAGTGATGTCACAGTCCAGGGATAATAAACATTGATGTCACAGTCCAGGGATAATAAAGACAGTGATGTCACAGTCCAGGGATAATAAACACAGTGATGTCACAGTCCAGGGATAATAAACACAGTGATGTCACAGTACAGGGATAATAAACACAGTGGTGTCACAGTCCAGGGATTAACATTGATGTCACAGTCCAGGGATAATAAACACAGTTCACAGAAAGTTAAAAAAATAAAAGTATTACACTTACCTTTTTCCTAGCAGCAGGGCCAGCATCACCAGCAGGAAGATCTTCTGCTGGTGTCTGAAGGAGGCGGAGCCAATGCTGACGGCCGGCCCCGCCCCCCGCCGAGACCCGATGCATGGATGAAAGGTACGGGGAGCTGCAGGGGGGACAGGAGGGAGGATGGAAGAAGCAGACAGCCGATTCCGGCTGTCTGCTCCTTCCTGCAACAGGCAAGTGTCTCTGCGTCCTATGGACGCAGAGAAGCTGCCAGAGACCGGGACATACCACCCCCGTACTGGGACAGCGGGACTGCCACTGCAATCCGGGACTGTCCTGCTGGATCCGGGACGGTTGGGAGGTATGCTACTGTGAGGGGGCACCTAATCTGGCATAAGTACTTTGATGGGGCACATATCTGGCCATAACTACTGTGATGGGGCACATATCTGGGCATATCTACTGTGATGGGGCACATATCTAGGCATAACTACTGTAAGGGGACACATAATCTGGCATAACTACTGTGCGAGGGCACATATCTGGACATAAGTACTGTGAGGGGACACATAATCTGGTATAACTACTGTGAGGAGGCACATATCTGGGCATAACTACAGTTAGGGGGTACAAAAGTGGGCATAACTACTGTAACAGGAACAAAGGTGGGCATAACTAATGTAAGGGGGCACAAGGAGGTCATAACTATTTTGAAGGGGCCACAAGGTGGCCTTCATTACTGTGAGGGGCCATAATGTGGGCATTATTACTGTGTGGTAGCATTTAGGGGATATGTCCTAGATTACCCTGCTATACATTGGCATGGTTCAGTCTTACAGGCCAGCACAGCGCCCACCGCTGGCGATTTCACAGGGGCAGTCACCATCCCTTCCTTATGTGATTATTCTTTTTTTCTCTATCACCACGGGGACCAGAGGCATAGCTAAATTAGGGCTCATGGGCCCTGGTTCATAAGTTCAGCTTGGGCCCCCCCTTCCTTCCCTCAGCGCTGGTGCACCTAGCTTTTCTTCCGGCCAAGTCAAAAATTGAACCCTCCCATGCCAAATTCTCACCCTAACCTTTTCCCTCCTAACATTACGTATATCACTACAGAACATACAGGGTAAGGCTACATTCACACAACAGTTGTTTTTGCAGCCTCCGATCTGCATATTTTGCAGCTCAGATGTGGACCCATTCACTTAAATGAACACTGTGTACTGTCCTCATCTGTATGTCCATTCCTATTTTTGTCCGTTTTGCGGACAAGCATAGGCATTGTTACAGTGGATCCGCAAAAAAAATTAATGCTATACGGAACATCATCCGTTTTTTTTGCAGATCCGCAATTTGCAGACTGCAAAACACAACGTTCGTGTGAATGTAGCCTAATACAGCACCCCATACCTCTTACATCCAGTGACGTCTCCTCTGAAGTAGATGTTCTCTTTCCTCATAATCTCCTTTCAGACCAGACGCCATTTTTCAGCCATTTCTCATCTCTGCAGTTTGACAGAAAGAAAATCTTAGTTTACTACTTTTCCACCATCCTCCCGTCTTCTGGACAAATCATCCTACCACCCCCAGTACTGTGCCACTAGTACCACACAGATAGTGCCCTTCAATAATTATTGGCACACAGTGTCCTAAAATAGCTGTGCCCAGCAAATAGTGTCCCTGACAATAATAGTGTAAACATAACGTCCACCAAAAATAACTGTGCTATGCTGATACTGTGCCAGGGTGCCCCCCACAGTAATAGTGCCCCCCAAAGTCCCAACTAATAATTCTCTGCCAGAGTGCACTTGTTAGTAATAGTGCCCCCAACAGTACTAATGTCCCCACTGTGCCCCAGAAGTAGTAATGCTTCCATAGTGTCAGGAAGAAGTGCCCCAATAATGTGCCAGTAAGAAGTGTCCCCATAGTGCCCCACAATAATGTGCCAGTAAGAAGTGCCCCCATAGTGCCCCCCAATAATGTGCCAGTACGAAGTGTCCCAATAATGTGCCAGAAGTGCCCCCAAAATTTCACCCCAATAATGTGACAGTAAGAAGTGCTCCCCAACAATAGATGCCCCCCAAATTATGTGCCAGTAAGAAATGCCCCAATGATGCTCCAGAAGTTCCCCCCATTGATTCCCCCCCAAAATCATGTGCCAGTAAAAAGTGTCCCACCCCCATAGATGCCTCCCAAATTATGTGCCATTAAGAAATGCCCCCAGTGCCCCCATGTGCCAGTCAAAATGCCCCCAGTGCCGGTAAGAAATGCCCCCAGTGCCCCCATGTGCCAGTAAAAATGCCCCCAGTACCCCCAAGTGCCAGTAAGAAATGCCCTCAGTGCCCCCAAGTTCCAGTAAGAAATGCCCCCAGTGCCAGTAAGAAATGCCCCCAGTGCCAGAGAGAAATGCCCCCCAGTGCCCCCATGTGCCTGTAACAAATGTCCCCAGTGCCCCATGTGCCAGTAACAAATGCCCCCAGTGCCCCCATGTGCCAGTAAGAAATTCCCCAGTGCCCCCATATACCAGTAAGAAATGCCCCCATGTGCCAGTAAGAAATGCCCCCGTGCCCCCATGTGCCAGTAACAAATGCAAATGCCCCCAGTGCTAGTAACAATTGCCCCAGTGCCCCATGTGCCAGTAAGAAATACCCCAAGTGCCCCCATGTGCCAGTAAGAAGTGCCCCCATGTGCCAGTAAGAAATGCCCCCAGTGCCCCCAAAAATGCAAATGCCCCCAGGGCCAGTAACAAATGCCCCCAGTGCCCCATGTGCTAGTAACAAATGCCCCCAGTGGCCCCAATAGAGCTCCGGTCCGTGATTGCACCAATAAAAAAAAATAAACACTTATACTTACCTCCATGGAGCTGGCAGCGATGCGATGCAGGCCTCTTCCAGCATGTGTCCACTGCGCCGCCTGAGCCGGCCTCTGATAGGCTGCAGGCCTAGTGCCTGTAGCCTATCAGAGGAATGAGCAGGGGAGACGCCTCTCCCTCCCCTGCCCCGCAGTACAGGCATCTGTATCACTGTCCTGAGGACAGTGATACAGATGACTATGGAGATGAGCACTTCCACAATGGAAGCGCTCATCTCCCTCTGCCCCGCAGCCGCCCCCAACTGTGGGCAGGGCCGCGCCGCACCTGCACAATTGGCGGTGCGGCCCTGCAAGTGTCAAGGGGGGCCCTCCCGGCTTAGGGGCCCGGTCGCAACTGCGACCGCTGCGACCCCTATAGCTACGCCACTGACAGGGACCTTTTGGATCCACGCCAGCGACACTCTGGATGAAGTAGGTATAAATTGAGGGGGTGAGGGGGGCCCGATCCAAAGTTTGCACTGGAGCCCATTACACTCTAGTTACGCCACTGATGCCTACCCTCAGTTCTTTTAGAACCTTGAATAACAGAATTCAGATAAACTTATATAACGTCTCTTTCCTTTGTCTGGGATGCTACCACAAGTATATACAACTATGACTTTCTGTCTAGTCACCTACAGCCTTTACGCCAAAGCAACAGGGAAAAAAACGTGAACAATGGCTGAAATCACCTTCTAGAGAAATGCATTCATTGTCAATCACAATTCATTATCTGTATCCCAATTCAAGTTATTATACAATGCAAAGCAAATGTAAGATCACACTAATGGAGTCATAAGGTCCTCCCTTAAAATTGTGCAAGCCAAGTTAACAATAAAAGGGTAGTAAAAAAAACACTTTACTGCATGTTTTCTTAGCACCCTGGAGCCCTCTTTGCCGCAGGATACAGAAGTAAAGTGTGCTTCCATTACAACAATAGGAAACATAGAGGCAATTAGAACCTGGCCATGGCCAATCGTTTAATTAAATTTCAAGGATAAAGCTGAAACTTCAGAACAGAGAAATACAATAAAAAATCTGCAACAAAAAAGTCTTGGTGACAATACCTTAGTGGAGCATATTGTTAAAGAGAAGAACTGGAAAAACATCACTTCACATTTCGCTAGCAGTTCCTTAAAGATAAAAGTCAGATTTACGTAATTTCACCCACTACATTGGGGTACATTCACACAATAGTGAAAAAAATGGCTGTCAGAAAAGGCAAAAAAGGTCCATATTTAGCAGCTATTTTTCATGGATGCCTTCTGACAAACAACCATTAAAAACAGCCCCTTTGAATTGTATGGGGGCTGTTGGTCCCTGAATGTCCTATTTTTTGAAGGCCATTATTTATAGGCTGTTAAAAAAAAACAGCCTCGTGAGTAGAAATATAGTTCTTAACCCCTTAGTGACCACCCATAAGCCTCATTGGCTCACATGAGATCCTACACTAACAGCCTGGACCGGGAGGAGTGACGATCCGGGCTGTTTAACTCTTTACATCAGGCAATGGCACCCTCCGCATGTAAAGCGCTGACAGAGGGAGCTGACTCCCTCTGTCTCCCATCGGCACCCCGCAAATACGATCGCGGAGTATCGATGCGTGTAACGGCTGGCTGGTGTCTGATGTAGGCCCCAAGCCTGCCTTGAGTAGTTTCCAGCAGCCTGTGCCTCTTGGGCGCAGCCTGCTGGTCAATGTCAGTATAGCACTGATATTAAAATGCAGTGCACTATAGGGATAGTTCATTGTATTTTAAAAGCAATCAAAAGGTTGTATATTAAGTAGTAAAAAAAAAAAGTTTAAAAAAAAACATATTTATTACTTTTAAAAAAATCAAGTAAAAAAATTCTGTATCATGGTTGCGGACCCAATGACTTGAATGGGTCCGGAATCTGCAAGATAAGGAGCAGAGGCACCAATTGGAAGCACTCATACGTAAGCTCTTCCATGGGCTTTGGGGTCCATGCCTCGGCACCGCAAAAGATAGGACATGTCCTATCTTTTGCCATATAATGTGGATCGTGGGCCCATTCAATTCAATGGGTCCATGCCGCAATACCGGATTCACACGTCTGGTGTGACGGACAGCTTGCATTCGTGTTAATGAAGCCTAAGGAGGAAACTGAGTACATCCCTGAAGCTCAGTACATCCCTGAACTAGAGGTCTGTCAATAATCTAATAAATAAGGAGGCTTCAAGTGCAAAAAAAGTGCAGCATGCTTCACTGCTAAAGGGTTCTTGCTATGTTTTACATTTTAAAAGCTGTTGAAATGAAATAAAATTAAATGTTTTTTGAAAATTATCTCTGCACTAGGTGTCCCAAAAGGTTATATATCGGTAGGAAATAGTTAAATTTGCAGTTCTGGGTGTAGTTTCTGGAGGACAGGCGAGCCCTGTACCCTCCTGGCTAGAGTTTGTTGAAAGTCTGCATGTGAACAGGCAAATCTCAAGACCTGCCTTGGTGTGTTCTGGCAAGTAGGCCCTGAGGCCCTTAAAGGAATTCTTCTCAGGGAAAACACCATTCCTGAGAGTAAAAGTTGCCAGAAAGGGTCACTTTGCTGAGAACTACCTCTGTTGTGCGGAGTTGCCAGCCAGCAACTCTGCACAAAGACACTTTTTAGCCCCACAGAGTTTCTTTAAGGATCTCAATAGGACACAGAGGCACAATCCTCTTCGTGACGCCAATTTGATGCAGTGCGCCAGACCACAGGGGAGGAGTGGTGATGGAGTGTTGGAGAGGAGGACTGGAGTGGTGGTGGCAGCAATCAAGTTGGTTGTAGTCCTCATGGTAGCTAATCCCTCTCTCCAGTGCTTCCCCAGTTCCATGCAGTGAGTGGAGGGGCACAACCTTTCTTCTACTCGGGGCAAACCCTGGACGTTAAGGGTCTCCTGTCTGCTGGTGACTGGGATGCACTTGATTTTAGGTGGATGGGTAGCAGGGTGCAAGGCAGAAGGGCAGGCAGAGGGCCAGCGGATGGTGGAGGCAATGACCAGGTCTATTTGGTTACAATAAATAAAGTCTCTTTTTAGTGAATAGATGATGGGGTTTCAGGGAAAAATCATCAATAAACACATTTCTTGGGTATTTCACAGAGTAGACTTTTCCCAAAAGTTTTATATAGGAGGTGGCTGTGGTCATCTTCCTTGAGTCTCTTTCTATAGGTACTAACAATCTTCCCATATTGACTAAAGGTGTGCAATAACTCTCAATGTACCCTCTGGAATGCCCAGTCTTCTGGGTGCAGTTCAAGATTACATGGCAGTCCGTCTCAGAAGTGTGTCGGGGACAAGAAGCAATTATCACTTTCAACATGCCAGAAACATGCATTTACCTTACTGTCTCAATGCATCATGGCTTTTTCGGTCCTCAACCATTGTAAATATTCAATTCTTTCTCTCAGGGGTAGTTCTCAACAAAATTGCAGCTTTAACTCTCAGGAATGGCATTTTCCTGTATGAAGCTTCTCCTCAAGGCTATTTTCAGCAGCACACATAAAACAGGTGTTGTCTCTTTGCCAGTTTAACTATTCCCTACCTATCTATAACCTTTTGGGTTACAGAGTGCACAGATCATATCAGTAAACATTTCAACAGCTTTTAAAGTTTGAGCCATAGCATTAACCCTTTTAGCAGTAAACTATGACTTTAAAGGGTTTCTGTCACCAGAAAATAGCCCATATAAGTGGCTGTAATTTCCCATGTGCCCATGACAGGTGACATCATATATGTAACTAAAAATACCCCTACTGCAGCCGTTATCTCAAAAAAGTGATTTTTATAATATGCAAATGAGCGTTCTCTAGGTGCAGGGGTAACCCTGCACCTAGTATCGTCTTTAGCCCACCTCTAAGCCTTCCTTCTTCAGATTGACAGGGCCAGGCAGCTTCTTCTCTCCGCTGCCGGCCCTGTCTGTAGCTGAAATCCCGCACCTGCGGCGTGCGCTAGTGAACGCTCATTTGCATATTATAAAAATCACTTTTTTGAGATAACGGCTGCAGTAGGGAGATTTTTAGTTACATATATGGTGTCACCTGTCATGGGCACATGGGAAATTACAGCCACTTATATGGGCTATTTTCTGGTGACAGAAACCCTTTAACCCTTTTAAGGCTTCATTCACACGACCGTATTTTGTTTCCGTGTCCGTTCTGGGTTTTTTTTGTGGACTATATGCGGTATCATTCATTTCAATGGGTCCTCAAAAAAAACCCAGCAGAGGGCACTGTGGGGAATTGTCCTATGTGCGCACCATCCTGCTCCTTCTGCGCTGTGGAGACCTGCTACGAGCATGTAAGTATGTATGTGTATTTGTATGTGCATATGTCTGTGTGTGTGTGTCTGTGTGTATGTACTGTGTAAAAAAGTGGGGGGCCGGAGCACGGTTCCGGCCCCACACATGTCCCTGCGGCAGCACGGATCCGACGGCACCCTTCACCTGCCGGATTCGTGTTGCCGCTAGTGTGAAAGAGGCCTTACAAAGCCATCCCTCATCTCAAAGAAACGTGGAGCCTCTCTTGTAATGTAATGTCAGACACTTGCTAGATAGGACTTTTATAAAGCAGGCTGAAACTGAGTGTTGTCAGACGGGCCAAGGTCAAGCAGAAGATGTTTTTGACAATGTGGTGCAGTGGTGACATTAAGCACTCGCCATAATATCACTTATTATGTATTATCACGATGAGGAAAAAAAGACTAACTAGAAAATTCTGCTTGTCTTCCAGTAAAATAGGAAGACATACTGTATTTTCTTCTAACTTCTAAGAAATGATGTGTCAAAAATGTTTCATGCCATCAGGAAAGGTACACCTCCAAAAATTTTAATTTCAAATTGTCAGACAAATCCCTTCCACAAAGCTACCTGGAAACACCTATTTATATACAAGTCCTACTTCCTTGGGTTCCTGGTTGATGGACAGTTCCAAGAAAAATTGAAAAATATTGCAACATCATGATCCCCAAGATCAAATGATTAAAGGGGTATTCCCATCTGGGACATGTATTTTATGATGATAGGATATGCCATAAATGTCCGATAGCTGCAGGTCCCACCTCTGGAGCTGTTTCTTCCTCAAAATCTCAAAATTGAGAGCCAAAGTGATCGGCCGCAAAGTGCATGCGCAAATTGCTCTTCATTCACAGCTATGTGACTTTCAAAAATAGCCAAGCGTGCTGGCTCGGGTGGTTTTGTATGTCCCATAGCAATTAATGGAGAGGATGGTGAGCATGCAGCGCATTCTTAAGACAGAAGTGGATCCCAGAAGTGGGACCCATGCCTTTTATGGTATATCAATATGCCATAGATGTCCCAGATAGGACAACCAGGGTCATTTCAGTCTTCTGGAGCAGACACTAGAGATGAGCGAATATGCTCGTCCGAGCTTGGTGCTCGTTCGAGCATTAGGGTACTCGTAACTGCTCGATGCTCGGACGAGTATCTCGCCATGCTCGAGGAAATGGCAACTTCCGCATCGTGCTTTTTTGGCGCCTAAAAACACAGCCAATCACAAGCCAGGAGACTCTACAGTACACCCAGCATCACGTGGGGCCCTTACATGTCGATAGCAGGGGTTGGCTGGCCTGATCAGGTGACCCTGGAATATACTACCGACTGGCCGCGGCGCTCGGCTCAGATGCCGTCTGGATGTCGTTAGGGATAGAGCTGCTGCATTTCAGGGACAGTGTTAGGGCCTGCATTTAGTTGTCTGTTAGGCAGGGATCACCCACAAAGAACCCAACAGCCCTTCTAAGGGCTAGAAGACATTTTATTTTATTTTTTTTGTCACTTGGCTGGCTGGCACTAGTAGTGCAGCTATCGCCATATCTAACCCTGTTTTTTTTTTTTGTTCTATCTCAGTGATACAAATCCATTGCACACAGCACTGTGGAACCATTCTGTGTGTCACAGTTCAGCACTGACTCACTCCAATCCATATATACTGTCCAGGTGACACTTTCTGTACGTCACACAATACAACCAAGTCATTTGCTACCAATATCATCTACCGCTTGATCCAGAAAATTCTCTGTGTGACATTTGTCTGGGTCACAGACTAAATAGCCACCGTTAACAGGGTGTCAGTCAGTTCTACCATATTTCCTGCACATCACGTTCCCAAAAAAAACAAAATATAAAAAAAAAAATTATTAGTTCAGTTGTTTTAGCTCAGTGATACAAATCCATTTTACTCAGCTGCGTGTAACCTTTCTGTGTGTCACAGTTCAACACATTCGCTCCCATCCGTATATACTGTCCAGGTGACACTTTCTGTACGTCACACAATACAACCAAGTCATTTGCTACCAATATTTTCTACCGCTTGATCCAGAAAATTCTCTGTGTGACATTTGTCTGGGTCACAGACTAAATAGCCACCGTTAAGAGGGTGTCAGTCAGTTCTACCATATTTCCTGCACGTCACGTTCCCAAAAAAACAAAATATTAAAAAAAAAAATTATTAGTTCAGTTGTTTTAGCTCAGTGATACAAATCCATTTAACTCAGCTGCGTGTAACCTTTCTGTGTGTCACAGTTCAGCACATTCGCTCCCATCCGTATATACTGTCCAGGTGACACTTTCTGTACGTCACACAATACAACCAAGTCATTTGCTACCAATATCATCTACCGCTTGATCCAGAAAACTCTCTGTGTGACATTTCTCTGGGTCGCAGACTAAATAGCCACCGTTAACAGGGCGTCAGTCAGTCCTACCATAGTTCCTGCACGTTACGTTCCCAAAAAAACAAAATTGTAAAAAAAATATAAAAAAACAAATATAAAAAAAATATATATTTTTAGTTGTTTTAGCTCAGTGATACAAATCCATTTTACTCAGCTTTGTGTAACCTTTCTGTGTGTCACAGTTCAGCACATTCGCTCCCATCCGTATATACTGTCCAGGTGACACTTTATGTACGTCACACAATACAACCAAGTCATTTGCTACCAATATCATCTACCGCTTGATCCAGAAAATTCTCTGTGTGACATTTGTCTGGGTCACAGACTAAATAGCCACCGTTAACAGGGTGTCAGTCAGTCCTACCATAGTTCCTGCACGTTACGTTCCCAAAAAAACAAAATTGTAAAAAAAATATAAAAAAACAAATATAAAAAAAATATATATTTTTTCAGTTGTTTTAGCTCAGTGATACAAATCCATTTTACTCAGCTTTGTGTAACCTTTCTGTGTGTCACAGTTCAGCACATTCGCTCCCATCCGTATATACTGTCCAGGTGACACTTTCTGTACGTCACACAATACAACCAAGTCATTTGCTACCAATATCATCTACCGCTTGATCCAGAAAACTCTCTGTGCGACATTTCTCTGGGTCGCAGACTAAATAGCCACCGTTAACAGGGTGTCAGTCAGTCCTACCATAGTTCCTGCACGTTACGTTCCCAAAAAAACAAAATTGTAAAAAAAATATAAAAAAACAAATATAAAAAAATATATATTTTTTCAGTTGTTTTAGCTCAGTGATACAAATCCATTTTACTCAGCTTTGTGTAACCTTTCTGTGTGTCACAGTTCAGCACATTCGCTCCCATCCGTATATACTGTCCAGGTGACACTTTCTGTACGTCACAGAATACAACCAAGTCATTTGCTACCAATATCATCTACCGCTTGATCCAGAAAACTCTCTGTGCGACATTTCTCTGGGTCGCAGACTAAATAGCCACCGTTAACAGGGTGTCAGTCAGTCCTACCATAGTTCCTACACGTTACGTTCCCAAAAAAACAAAATTGTAAAAAAAATATAAAAAAACAAATATAAAAAAAATATATATTTTTTCAGTTGTTTTAGCTCAGTGATACAAATCCATTTTACTCAGCTTTGTGTAACCTTTCTGTGTGTCACAGTTCAGCACATTCGCTCCCATCCGTATATACTGTCCAGGTGACACTTTCTGTACGTCACACAATACAACCAAGTCATTTGCTACCAATATCATCTACCGCTTGATCCAGAAAACTCTCTGTGCGACATTTCTCTGGGTCGCAGACTAAATAGCCACCGTTAACAGGGTGTCAGTCAGTCCTACCATAGTTCCTGCACGTTACGTTCCCAAAAAAACAAAATTGTAAAAAAAATATAAAAAAACAAATATTAAAAAAAAAAATGTTTTTTCAGTTGTTTTAGCTCAGTGATACAAATCCATTTTACTCAGCTTTGTGTAACCTTTCTGTGTGTCACAGTTCAGCACATTCGCTCCCATCCGTATATACTGTCCAGGTGACACTTTCTGTACGTCACACAATACAACCAAGTCATTTGCTACCAATATCATCTACCGCTTGATCCAGAAAATTCTCTGTGTGACATTTGTCTGGGTCGCAGACTAAATAGCCACCGTTAACAGGGTGTCAGTCAGTTCTACCATATTTCCTGCACGTCACGTTCCCAAAAAAACAAAATTGTAAAAAAAAATAAAAAAACAAATATAAAAAAAAATATATATATTTTTTCAGTTGTTTTAGCTCAGTGATACAAATCCATTTTACTCAGCTGCGTGTAACCTTTCTGTGTGTCACAGTTCAACACATTCGCTCCCATCCGTATATACTGTCCCGGTGACACTTTCTGTACGTCACACAATACAACCAAGTCATTTGCTACCAATATCATCTACCGCTTGATCCAGAATATTCTCTGTGTGACATTTGTCTGGGTCGCAGACTAAATAGCCACCGTTAAGAAGGTGTCAGTCAGTTCTACCATATTTCCTGCACGTCACGTTCCCAAAAAAACAAAATATAAAAAAAAAAAATTATTAGTTCAGTTGTTTTAGCTCAGTGATACAAATCCATTTTACTCAGCTTTGTGTAACCTTTCTGTGTGTCACAGTTCAGCACATTCGCTCCCATCCGTATATACTGTCCAGGTGACACTTTCTGTACGTGACACAATACAACCAAGTCATTTGCTACCAATATCATCTACCGCTTGATCCAGAAAACTCTCTGTGCGACATTTCTCTGGGTCGCAGACTAAATAGCCACCGTTAACAGGGTGTCAGTCAGTCCTACCATAGTTCCTGCACGTTACGTTCCCAAAAAAACAAAATTGTAAAAAAAATATAAAAAAACAAATATAAAAAAAATATATTTTTTCAGTTGTTTTAGCTCAGTGATACAAATCCATTTTACTCAGCTTTGTGTAACCTTTCTGTGTGTCACAGTTCAGCACATTCGCTCCCATCCGTATATACTGTCCAGGTGACACTTTCTGTACGTCACACAATACAACCAAGTCATTTGCTACCAATATCATCTACCGCTTGATCCAGAAAATTCTCTGTGTGACATTTGTCTGGGTCGCAGACTAAATAGCCACCGTTAAGAGGGTGTCAGTCAGTTCTACCATATTTCCTGCACGTCACGTTCCCAAAAAAACAAAATATAAAAAAAAAAAATTATTATTTCAGTTGTTTTAGCTCAGTGATACAAATCCATTTTACTCAGCTGCGTGTAACCTTTCTGTGTGTCACAGTTCAGCACATTCGCTCCCATCCGTATATACTGTCCAGGTGACACTTTCTGTACGTCACTTAATTCTACCAGACTGAACAAGTTTGTGGGTTTCAGTACACCAGGCCCGTTTAATTTTTTTTTTATATCATACATACAAACAATGTTGAACCCCAGGGCTAAGGGTCGAGGACGAGGGCGTGGGCGTGGGCATTCAATTACTGCAGGGGGCAGAGGCCGTGGTCCTGGGCAGGGTGAGACAGTACCTGCTGATGAGGGAGCTGTGGAACGCCGCAGAGTTACACTCCCTAGCTTCATGTCTCAACTTACAGGAACACGTGGTAGAGGACTGTTGAAACCACAACAGTGCGAACAGCTGATCTCGTGGATTGCGGACAATGCTTCAAGTAATTTGTCCACCAGTCAGTCTTCCACGCAATCCTCCCACGTTACCCAAGGGAGCACTCCTCTGGCTCCTCCACCTCAACCTCCTTCCCCCAGTCTGCCCCCTCCCAGGAAAATTTGGAATGTGATCCGGCATACTCTCAGGAACTGTTTTCTGGACCCTTCCCAGAGTCACAAACCACTTCTCAGGTTGCTGCTGACCTCGTTCCCGATGCCCAAGTTTTCCAACTGTCGCAGTCTGTGGGTGATGATGATGACAAAGTTGAGTTAGTGGAAGAAGTTTGTAAAGAGGTGTCAGACGATGAGGAGACACGGTTGTCAGACAGTGGTGAAGTTGTTGTTAGGGGAGGAATTCCGAGGGGGGAGCAGACTGAGGAATCGGAGGATGACGAGGTGACTGACCCAAGCTGGGTTGATATGCCGAGTGAAGACAGTGCTTCTGAGGCGGAGGCGAGTGCTGCACCAAAACAGGTTGTAAGAGGCAGTGGTGTGGCCAGAGGGAGAAGCAGGGCCAGAGCTTTTGCATCAGCAGCAACTGTTTCACGTAGTGAAGCTCCCGTGGCGAGGCCTAGATGTTCGCAAGTCTGGAGGTTCTTTAAAGAAAGTGAGGATGACCGACGGACTGTGGTGTGCAACCTGTGCCACACCAGGATCAGCAGGGGTGCCACCACTACTAGCCTAACCACCACCAGCATGCGCAGGCATATGAGTGCTAAACACCCCACTCAATGGAACCAAGGCCGTTCACCACCTCCTGCGGGTCACACCACTGCTCCTTCCCCTGTGTCACTCGCTGCCTCTGCTAGTCAACCCCCTGCATCACTCGCTGCCTCTGCTAGTCAACCCCCTGCCCAGGACCCCGGCACGAGCGCCTCCCGCCGGAAAACCACACCTTCGCCTCAACGATCCTCCACAGCGTCCACCAATGTGTCCCAGCGCAGCGTTCAGCTGTCTTTACAGCAGACGCTGGAGCGCAAGAGGAAATACAGTTCCACCCACCCACATGCCCAAGCCCTCAACGTCCACATCTCCAAATTGCTTAGCCTGGAGATGCTGCCCTATAGGCTGGTAGAGACCGAGGCCTTTCGCAATCTCCTGGCGGTGGCTGCCCCTCGGTATTCCGTCCCCAGCCGCCACTATTTTTCCCGATGTGCCGTCCCAGCCCTACACCAGCACGTGCCGGAGAACATCATCCGTGCCCTGACAAACGCTGTTTCTGAGAAGGTCCACCTAACCACGGACACATGGACAAGTGCTGCCGGGCAGGGACACTACATCTCACTGACGGCACATTGGGTTAACTTGGTGGAGGCTGGGACCGAGAATGACCCTGGGGCCGCTCATGTACTGCCCACACCGAGGATTGCGGGGCCTACCTCGGTCACGGTCTCTCAGACGTACTATGCCTCCTCCTCCTCCTCCTCCTCCGACCCCTCCTCCTCCACCGAATTACCATCCGTGGGCACGGCGCCTTCAGTCGGTAGCTCTAGGCGCAGCAGCAGTGCCGTGGGTAAGCGCCAGCAGGCGGTGCTCAAACTGCTGAGCTTAGGTGACAAAAGGCACACCGCCCAAGAGCTGTTACAGGGCATCACGGCGCAGACCGATGTGTGGCTGGCACCGCTGAACCTCAAGCCAGGCATGGTTGTGTGTGACAACGGGCGTAACCTGGTGGCGGCTCTGCAACTCGGCAGACTGACACATGTGCCATGCCTGGCCCACGTGTTCAATCTAATAGTTTAGCGGTTCCTCAAGACATACCCCAATCTGTCTGATTTGCTCACCAAGGTGCGCCGCATCTGTGCGCATTTCCGCAAGTCGACCACAGATGCTCCCACTCTCAGGGCAGCGCAGCGCCGCCTACAACTGCCCGCTCACCGACTGTTGTGCGACGTGCCCACGAGATGGAATTCCACATTAAACATGTTATCCAGAGTTTACCAGCAGCGCAGAGCTATTGTAGACTGCCAGATGTCATCTTCCACCAGAACTGGTAGTCAGGTCTCTCAGATTCCTCAAGTCTACAATGAGGAGTGGACGTGGATGTCTGATATCTGCCAGGTGTTGAGCAACTTTGAGGAGTCAACACAGATGGTCAGCGGCGATGCCGCCATTATCAGCCTCACCATCCCGCTGCTTTGCCTGTTGAAAAAACTCACTGCTCAGCATCAAGTCGGATGCTTTGCGCTTGTCACAAGAGACGGTGGAGGAAGATACGTCGCTTGATAGCCAGAGCACCCTCCGGTCTGTTTCTCAGCGCCTATCGGAGGAGGGGGATGAGGATGAGGAGGAAGAGGAGGAGAATGTCGGCGAGACAGTAGAGGGTACCAGTGCTCAGTCCTTAACTCTTGAGCGTGTATGGGCTGAAGAGGAGGACTTGGAGGAGGAGGAGGAGGAGGAGGAAATGGAGAGTCAGGTCAGTGAGGAGAGGGAATTCTTGCGTGTTGGGACTCTGGCGCACATGGCAGACTTCATGTTAGGCTGCCTATCCTGTGACCCTCGCGTTAGAAGAATTTTTTCCAACACCGATTACTGGGTGGTCACTCTCCTGGACCCACGGTACAAGCAGAACCTTTCCACTCTCATCCCTGCAGAGGAAAGGAGTATGAGAGTGAATAGGTATCAACAGGCCCTGGTGCACAAGCTGAAACAATTCTTCCCATCTGACGCCGCTAGCGGCAGAGGGCATGGTTCTGTGGGCCAAGTAGCAGGGGAGAGGAGGTGAGCAGGCAGCTTGTCCAGCACTGGCAGGGGAATGCTCTCCAAGGCCTTTGCCAGTTTTATGTCACCCCAGCAAGACACTGTCACCTGTCCCCAGTCTAGGCAGAGTAGGGGGGAGCTGTACAGAAAGATGGTGAGGGAGTACCTAGCTGACCATACCAACGTCCGTAGCGATCACTCTGCTCCATACAACTACTGGGTTTCAAAGCTGGACACGTGGCCTGAACTGGCGCTGTACGCCTTGGAGGTGCTGGCCTGCCCTGCCGCTAGCGTGCTGTCAGAGCGGGTGTTCAGTGCAGCTGGTGGCGTCATCACCGATAAGCGTACACGCCTGTCAACTGACAGCGCTGACAGGCTGACGCTTATTAAAATGAACAAAGCCTGGATTTCACCGGAATTCAAATCTCCTCCGGGGGAAAGCAGCTAAAGATTTAAATAACTTATGTATCCGATTACTCTTCTCTACTCCTCTTCTCTACTCCTCCTCCTCTTCCATATCGTCTTTGCCTAACACTGACCCAAAAAACGCCATTTTTTAGAGGTCCAACTGGCACTCTTTTAGCACAATTTTTCAGGAGGGCCCCCTACAGGCCCTCTCTTCAAACAATTTTTCAGGAGGGCCCCCTACAGGCCCTCTATTCAAACAATTTTTCAAGAGGTCCACCTTCAGGCCCTCTCTTCAAACAATTTTTCAGGAGGGCCCCCTACAGGCCCTCTATTCAAACAATTTTTCCAGAGGTCCACCTACAGGCCCTCTCTTCAAACAATTTTTCAGGAGGGCCCCCTACAGGCCCTCTATTCAAACAATTTTTCCAGAGGTCCACCTATAGGCCCTCTGTCCAAACAATTTTAACGGAGGTCCACCTACAGGCCCTCTCTCTCTCCAAACAATTGTTCCGGAGGTCCACCTACAGGCCCTCTCTCCAAACAATTTTTCCGGAGGTCCACCTATAGGCCCTCTCTCCAAACAATTGACGTCTTTTTCCTATCTTTCTCTCTCTCCAAACTATTTTTCCGGATAGCTGCCATATACTGTATTAAACTGAGAAGAATACAGAGAACACATGCTACACTTGATCAAGTTCATAATTTACGACTGTACCGGTTGATGCAACAGTTTTCAAAAATCCATTCTGGCTGTTGTCACCAACACACACGCTAGCCCAGGGGGCACTCCTCTGGCTCTTCCAGCGAAACCTCCTTGCCCCAGCCTGCCCCCCCACCTACAGGCCCACTCTACAAACAATTTAGCCGGATAGGGGACGTATCAGAAGTTGCACTCATGTTTGTTTTTGTTCTTCTTTTATCTGCCTCCTGACCTGTGATAGGCAGAGCATGAACATGTCCCCTTAGCTGCAGTGGGACAAACACTCCCCTGGCCAGAGCAAGCTCTTTTTCCCTTTTCCGTGTTCGAAAAATCCATTAAATATAGGGTCCCAAGATAGGGGACGTATACGGTATTAAACTGAGAAGAATCGATACTGCACCAGCTGATGCTAGAGCATTTCCAAATGCATTCCAGCTGTTGTCACCACCACACACACTAGCCCAGGGGGCACTCCTCTGGCTCTTCCAGCGAAACCTCCTTCCCCCCCACCTACATGCCCTCTCTCCAAACAATTTTGCCGGGTAGGGGGACGTATTAGATATTGTACTGATTCTGAATTGCCTCCTGCGATAGATGGGAATCAAACCCGCATCAACTGCTTGTGAAGTAGCTATGCTCACCACTATACCACCAGCAGGCACAGCAACTGATGAGAACAGATACTAAACTTGATTTTAGCTGCAGTGCCAGCATGAGTAGTGGTGTCACCTGCAGGCGGTGACGGACCTTCGTTGCACCTAGTTGGGTGCTTCCCTAACATGTGATGGCCATGTGCCTCGCCTTTCTTGGTCTGGGTGAGCACAATTGCCATGAGGGTAACCACCAGGCTGTTGCCTGAGAATTTGGGGTAATGGTGGGATTAGGCAGCCTCAGAGGCATCCATGCATGCTGCCCCTGCTGTTTCCTGTCCATTTCCGTGGTGTTTCTATCATTTTCTGAGGTTTCCAGGTTTTCACCCAGCCTTCCCTAGGCAGAGCCTTGGTCCCCCGCAAAAATGCTCAAGTCTCCCATTGACTTCAATGGAGTTTGTTTTTCGAAACGAGCACCCGAGCATCGGGAAAAGTTCGACTCGAATAACGAGCACCCGAGCATTTTAGTGCTCGCTCATCTCTAGCAGACACTATTTAGCTGTTTTAGCATGCATTAGTTTAATTGCTTTTTTATTTGCTGGACTAGCAACGTGATTTTTTTCTGTTTTTTTTTAATAAATCAGATTTCTTTTTATATCATTATTATATGCAAAGGCTTTTATAAATTGAAAAAAAAATAGTAAAAATGTTACCTTTACTATCCCCAGTGGAGCTCACAATCTAAGCTGTCTATCAGTATGTCTTTGGACTGTGAGGGATAATCAGAGTCCCCAGAGGAAACCCACACAAACTCCATATAGATGTTGTCTTTGGTTGGATTTGAACCTCGAACTAGCACGCTGGTGGTCTTGTAACCAGTCACATGACTACTGCATTTTATATGTTTGTTATGATATATATCCTGTTCATTTGCACTTTATTTGCAAGGCACTATCGAAAGGGTTAATGAATATTGAGAGACTTTTGGGACTTTCTAGCTAATATTGAGACGCTAGTAATTTTGCACAGTTACTATAGCAGTTCAAGAAGACTATGTTTCGAAAGAAAAAAGCCAGACTTGATTTTTTGGATGTCTGGTTTAGCTATGTTAATATGTCTGAAGACTTGTTTTGCCTAGAAAAACTGCTTTGTGATTGCCACTGAGTATTATTGAAGTTCTAATGTAATATCAGCATATAGGTAGTACTCCTTCTCTCTGTCTCTAAGGACACTTTGCAGTCTCTCAACAGGACCTCAGACATACAGTTAGGTCCTTCTTAACGCCTTCTGCAATTCCAGGGGTGAGAGGTGCAGATTTTAGATACGGATAGCTAATCCAACACAAAGTGTGGTAGGTGCCGAAAGCTGTCTGAAGGTTGCAGGACCTGTTAGGTTCTGGGCCCTCCTATCTCCTTCTCTGAGGGGTACTGTGGTAAGGAAGTTGCTTACTTGGGAGATGTAGTCCCAGAGATGAAGGTTCTGTGAGCTTGGGCTTTCACACACAAGTCTTCTCCCTTGCTCTTCTCCGACTAAACTCCTCTCTAACTAACCAGGGGGCAAACACGGTCCATCACCCTAGAGACCTAAACAGTCTGCTCAGAGGTGGAACTAGAAATGACTGAACCCCATAGAAAATGAGCCCTCCCCTAGCAAGTTGCGTATCCCTGCTGCTGGGTTCCAGTTCCTTCCAGCCACTGCCAGCTCTGCAGGTCCCGGGTCTCTGTGCATTAACATTCGTTTTGTTGCTGTACACATGACTGCTGCAGTCAATGCTTGGCCACAATGGTGACGTGTGGTCACTGACATGCCCCATGGGAGACATGAATGCTGTGGCCAAAATGTTGACGTGGGTGAGACATGCAAGCAGTGCTGACTGAGTTTTTACACTGTCTCCTGTCATTGATCTACAAGTCAGTGACAATCTGCCCTGACTTACACAGTAGTCCACCCTGATGCTTAGACTCTGCATTCTGCTCTAGACAGGACTAGGTGTGCAGCCGCTGCGCTCTTGCCTTCCGGTCCTAAACTGTTTTCTGGGTGGGTGCTGCATAGGTAAAGAATATTACCTACACAGCACCCACCCTAGTGGGTGCACCTATGCAGCACCCACGCTAGATGCTAGTGCTGGCAAATAGTGAAAATAGAAGGGATAAAATCTGCTCCTGTCTTCTTTCTGGGGTTCTCCACAGTATTTGACCACAGGGAATGCTGCCAGATCACTCAGTCAGCCAGCTAAAGCCTATAACATAGAGGCCTGGACTACCTGCCTTAAATATGTGGTGGCAATATGTGGTGGGCCAGGTAACAAACTTCAAAACAAGACTGTAACAAAAGAAAAAAAAATTGTCATATGTTAGGAATTTAAATACAAATTTAGATAACATCTTATGAAAGCTGTGAAGGTCACATTTGCATTGTGAAATGTTTGAAATATCAGAACATCTTTTAAAAAATAAAAATGAACCCATTCCATCTGGATTTCAAAAATATTTAGATGTGTCTTAAATTAAAATATGTCTTTTCTTGCGATATCCTTGATCTTAAGAATGAATGGGGAACGCACCGTAACGCCTCCACCAACGCGGAATTATTACCACAGTTATGTTTGCAATGTAAATGAGTCTTTCAAAGTGTGTCTTCGTAGCATTGTTTGGTCAAATGATCTTCTCCCCTTTGACTGCGTAAACAAAACAAAACTGCCATTAAGAAAACTGTTATGGAGGGTAGCAAAAACATAATAGCTAATGTACATATTGCAAAAGTGCTTGCGGTGCCGCGAAAATTCTTCCAAGGTTTTCTTGCGCTAATTGCATTACTCTGTAAAAAGTAAAATGCGCTCTGCCCTTGGTGAAGAAGGAAATTCTTGAAAAAGAATGCTTACTGTTATGTGGAAGGAGGACTACACTCGATCAAATAGAGGATATTTTTTTAACCAATTTACAAAAGTGTGATTATTTTATATTGCTTTTATAATCATTATTATTAATCGAAGTTAATGAAGTGGACTTCGATCTAAATTTCAGGAAAAATTTGATTTGCTGCAAAGCCAAATCTCCTTGCACTTCGTGGTAAAGCATCAATTTACCCTGACATGGTGGTAAAAATAAAAAAAAAATCATACTTACCATACCTCATCCAATTGAGTGCGAAGAGCCTGCTTCCGCCATCTTGCTTGAAGATCCTGCTCGAAATCTTGTGTACATTGACGGATGATGTCACCACAGCAGCCAACATCATCACATGGCGCACAAGATTTTGCGCTGGATCTTCAAGCAAGATGGCCGAGGCAGCCTCTTTGAGATAATATGGATGAGTCAAGTACAATCAAACAATCAATTTTTTTTTTAAACTTTTTATTAAACTAAAATACTTTAATATTGCTCTCAGATGTCACGATCAGCGATGAACATGGCATTTGAGGGGTTCAATGATGGACGTTGACGCAAACACCATTCCATATCATTGCACCCGCTGCTTCCAAAAAAAATTCCAAAAGCAATTCGGCACAAAGCTAAAGTTCGGCAAAGCAGCCGAATCAAATTTTTTCAAACTTCGCTCATCTCTATTAAAGAGGTTGTCTGGGATTTTGATATTGATGAGTATAGGCCATCAATATCTGATCAGCTGAGGTCCAAAATCCGGCACCCCCAACAATCAGCTGTTTACAGAGGCCATGGCACAGCATACCAAGCACAGCGCCGTATATTACAGTGTGGAAAAAAAGTGTTTAGTCAGCCACTAATTGTGCAAGTTCTCCCACTTAAAAAGATGAGAGAGGCCTGTAATTGACATCGTAGGTAGACGTCAACTATGAGAGACAAAATGAGAAGACAAATCCAGAAAATCACATTGTCTGATTTTTAAAGAATTTATTTGCAAATTATGGTGGAAAATAAGTATTTGGTCAATAACAAAAGTTCATCTCAATACTTTGTTATATCTCCTTTGTTGGCAATGACAGAGGTCAAACGTTTTCTGTAAGTCTTCATAAGGTTGGCACACACTGTTGCTGGTATGTTGGCCCATTCCTACATGCAGATCTCCTCTAGAGCAGTGATGTTTTGGGGCTGTCACTGGGGAACACGGACTTTCAACTCCCTCCAAAGATATACTATGGGGTTGAGATCTGTAGACTGGCTAGGCCTTTCCAGGACCTTGAGATGCTTCTTACGAAGCCACTCCGCGGTGTGTTTGGGATCATTGTCATGCTGAAAGACCCAGCCATGTTTCATCTTCAATGCCCTTGCTGATGGAAGGAGGCTTGCACTCAAAATCTCACAATACATGGCCCCATTCATTCTTTCATGTACACGGATCAGTCGTCCTGGTCCCTTTGCAGAGAAACAGCCCCAAAGCATGATGTTGCCACCCCCATGCTTCACAGTAGGTATGGTGTTCTTTGGTTGCAGCTCAGCATTCACTCTCCTCCAAACACGACGAGTTGTGTTTCTACCAAACAGTTCTACTTTGGTTTCATCTGACCATATGACATTCTCCCAATACTCTTCTGGAACATCCAAATGCTCTCTAGCAAACTTCAGATGAGCCCAGATATGTACTGGCTTAAGCAGGGGGACACGTCTGGCACTGCAGGATCTGAGTGCCTGGGGGCGTAGTGTGTTACTGACAGTAGCCTTTGTTACGTTGGTCCCAGCTTTCTGCAGGTCATTCACTAGGTCCCCCCGTGTGGTTCTGCGATTTTTGCTCACAGTTCTGGTGATCATTTTGACACCACGGGGTGAGATCTTGCATGGAGCTCCTGATGGAGGGAGATTATCAGTGGTCTTGTATGTCTTCCATTTTCTAATTATTGCTCCCTCAGTTGATTTCTTCACACCAAGCTGCTTGCCTATTACAGATCCCCAGCCTGGTGTAGGTCTACAATTTTGTTTCTGGTGTCCTTCAACAGCTCTTTGGTCTTCACCATAGTGGAGTTTGTAGTGTGAGTGTTTGAGGTTGTGGACAGGTGTCTTTTATACTGATAACAAGTTCAAACAGGTGCCATTACTACAGGTAATGAGTGGAGGACAGAGGAGCCTCTTAAAGAAGTTACAGGTCTGTGAGAGACAGAAATCTTGCTTGTTTGGAGGTGACCAAATACTTATTTTCCACCATAATTTGCAAATAAATTCTTTAAAAATCAGACAATGTGATTTTCTGGATTTGTTTTCTCATTTTGTCTCTCATAGTTGAGGTCTACCTATGATGTCAATTACAGGCCTCTCTCATCTTCTTAAGTGGGAGAACTTGCACAATTGGTGGCTGACTAAATACTTTTTTCCCCGCTGTATATAGTAGCTGTGCTTGGTATTGCAGCTCAAGCCCTTTCACTTGAATAGGACTGAGCTGCACAGGTCATGTGACCGATGAACGTGACGTCACTGGCCTAGGAAGATGCCGCAGCGCTCAACTGAGTACCAGAGCCACTTCACGGAGCTGATCAGTGAGGGTGCTGGGAGTCTGACCCCCACCAATCAGATATTAATGTTCAATCCTGAGGATAGGCCACCAGTATCAAAATTCCCAGAAAACCACTTTAATATTAACTAGAGATTCTGTTGTTTCAGACAGAGGCACAAATTTACGCTTATGAGCCCCAGTGAAAAAATATAACAGCAAATACGTATACAGCACCTATTGTGCTATTTGTAATATTGGTGTCTTCGTATGTACCCTATGGTCTCAGATGAGACATTAAAGAGGACCTGTCACCGCTCCTGACATGCCTGTTTTAATAGCTTCATGCATTCCCCATGTAATAACAGAGGGGAGGTAACGAGTTGGGGGTGTGTACCTGCACAGACTCACTGTATCCAATCAGTGCTGCCATTTTCAAACTGTGCAGATACAGACCCCCAACTGGTTACCTCCCCTCTGTACCCTTACTGCAGACTGCTAGTAATTTATTCATATCTTCTAGTAGAAATAATAAAAGGAATGGCACAACATACAGACATAAGAATAGATGCTCCAGAATTGTTATTACATGGGGAACGCATGAAGCTATTAAAACAGGCATGTCAGGAGAGGGGACAGGTCCTCTTTAATGGATAAGGCCTTGTTCACACATCAGTTGTTTGATCAGTTATTTCCATCAGTTTTTGTGAGCCAAAACCAGGAGTGGAGGCTACACATTGATAACGTATAATGAAAAGATCTGCAACTGTTCTGTATTTTTGACCCGCACCTGGTTTTGCCTCACAATAAGTGATGGAAATAACTGATCAAAAAACTGACATGTGAACAACGCCTTACTGGTGTGGTTCTGCCTGACTGGCACTGGATCAACACTGATGGAGCAAAATCTGCCGTGCCATTTTGTTTCCTGTTGCTTCCGCTCTGCCAGATGGTCATTCATTTACTACAACGGGCCAACTATGGAGACTCTGGAGCCATTAAAAAACAACAGAGTGGAGCTGGAGAATTGTTGTGGCAGAGCTGGAGGACCAATGTAGCAGAGCTGGAGGTCCTATGTAGCAGAGTTGGAGGTCCTATGTAGCAGACGTGAATTGGAATAGCATGGCTAGTGAGCTGGGTTCTAGGTTGCCAAACAAGGAACCTTAAAGGGGTAGTCTCCTCTATTCTTTATAAAGTGCTTGCTTCAGAATTAGACGGGGTGTTGTGTTGTTTCTCCATTTTACATAGAGATAATAGACAGATATTCAGGTACTTAATGCTGCACAAGTTGTGATATAACGCAAATTAGACTTTGCTACTTTGTGGGTTCCTTGATAACCGAATTGGGGGGGGTCACATACTTAACTGTTAAACCTCAGCAGCAGCCTCTAACTTCCATTTACTCTTCGTGTTTTTTTAAAATCTAATGCAACTCAGTTAGGAGTCCTATGTAAAGTCCTCCATCAGTGTAGATAGATGGGGGAAATTCTTCTTTTGACTATTCTGTGTCCTCCTGTTGCTCCATTTCTCCCTTATCGATCACGTGGAGCTCAGCTGAACGCGACTTTCTATTGTCTGTCACTGTCAGTACGGAGCTGTAACCCAGATGATGGCTTCATGTGTCCTACTTATCATCACACATTGAAGCCTAATTAATTTCTTTGCTCACATTAAGCAGCATATTGCAGCAATTGATTATTGGCTTTCTGTCCTTAGCAGTCAGATTGCTTCTCAATAATTTTGACAATACAAATTTTATGCTTGTCTTAATCAGGTCAACTTCAAGAATGAGGCGGATGAACCGAAGCTGTGGGGCTAATAATTATATATCCTGTAGGTTTACAATACTTTATATTATTACTAATTTCCTTTGTGACCCACTTTTACATTTACAAGTAGCATAGCCTTTTTGAAAGAATTTTTTTTTCCAGTAAAAAGAGACATTTTTTGACACACAGTATCAGACTGGGGTTTCTTGGGTACACCAGAGTAAATGATTCTGGGGTCCACCCTCCATCTATACAGAACATTTACACGTCCAGAAAACTATGGTTGATGAGGTTGAAAGAAGACATAGGTCCATCAAGTTCAACCTATAATCCTACCGTGTTGATCCAGAGGGTTTTTCCAATGACCATATTAGGGTAAGATTCCTTTCTGGCAGGGGAGGATTGGACATAGACCTTACAGGGAAATTTCCTGGTGGGTCGATGCCCAGGGGGCCACCTGGGCCCTCCTCATGGCCATCCAGTAGAAGTTTTTGGGGATGTATTTTCTGATGGACTGTTGGGGTGGTATAATGTGCCACAATATGGTATTGCTAAGCCTGCCTTCCATCATTTCGGACCCAACTACAAAACTCGGCCACTTTTAGTATTTTTTCCAGGGCCACTTTAAGTTCCCAGTCCGATCCTGCTTTCTGGCTACAAATCTGGCAATCAGTATAGCACCCTGGTTTAACAACCTTATTCTAGAAATCTAGTTACTTATTCTAGTAACTATAACTTGATATATTATTACTTAGAAGAAAGATACCAAGGCCCCTCTTGAACTTCAATGAGTCAACCATCTGAACCTTCTGTAGCAGAGAGCTTCATAGTCTCACTGCTCTTACAGTAAATAATCCCTGTCTCTGTGGATGGTTATCATTGTTAACCCCTTGGCGACATTGGACGTACCGGTACGTCCTGAGCACGAGGTAGTTCGTGCTACAGGGCGTACCGGTACGTCTTGCATTGAAACCCCCCCTGCTCAGTGCAGGGGGGGTTAAATGCTGTAATGGGTGCTGTTTAGGGCACCCAGCCACCCATAGTTAAGGCCTCGGGGGGTGCCGTGCACCCCCCATAAAGGCGATCGCTGTGAATGGCTGGTCTATTCAGACCAGCCATTCACAGCAGGCAAGGGGTACTCGGCGGGGATAGCGCTATTCTAGCGAATCCCCGCCGAGTATCAGTAATTAGGGGGAGGTCAGGGTGTCCCCCCCGCCCCCCTGATTAGCTGTGGGCAGATGGGTGGGCAGATGGGCAGGCGGGGGGGAGACCTGCAACGTGCGGGCGGCTGCCGCGAGTGCCGCCCGCAACGATCTTTTTAGGATGGCTGATCTTTATTCAAGCAGAGTATCAGCATACAGCTGATACTCTGCTTGAAACTGCTGACATCGGTGCTGGCACCGATGTCAGCAGTTTAACCCCTTCCATGCCGCGGTCCGTAGGGACCGCTGTATGGAAGGGGTTAACAGGGAGGGAGCGCTCCCTCCCTCTCCCATCGGCGCTGCGGTGCGCTGGCAGCGCCGATGGTGTGGGCAGATGAGAGGGAGGAAGCTCCCTCTCCCTTCCATCGGGACGCTGCTCTGCTGTGGCAGCGTCCCGATGGTTACCATGGCAACCAGACGCTTTCGTCTGGCTTGCCATGGAAGCCTGTTCAAGCTCCTGCTAAAGGCAGGAGCTTGAACAGGCTATAAGAAAATACACTGCAGTACACTATACAGTGTACTGCAGTGTATTGTAAAATACCAGACCCACTGGTTCTTGAAGAACCAAGTGGATCTGAGTCAAGAAAGTGGAAAAAAAAAAAAAAAGTTAAAAAAAAGTTAAAAAAATTGATTAAAAATAAAAAAACACACAATACATAAACATGTTAGGTATCGCCACATCCGTAACAATCTGCTCTATAAAAATATTACATGAGGTGGCCCCCCAGGCGAATGCTGTAAAAAAAAATTTAAAAAAACTATGGCAAAATAGCCATTTTTTTCCCTCTTCCCTCACAAAAACTGTAATAGCAGGCGATCAAAAAGGCGTATTTACCCCAAAATGGTATCAATTCAACCGTCATCTTGTCCCGCAAAAACTGTACCCTACCTGAGACAATCGCCTGAAAACTGAAAAAAATATGGCTCTCTGAAAATGGCAACACAAAAAAAATATTTTATTCTGTTCAAAAATGCATCTAATGTGTAAAACTTTCCAACAATAAAAAAGTTGGACATATTGGGTATCGCTGCGTCCGTAACAACCTGCTCTATAAAAATATTACATGAGATGGCCCCCCAGGCGAATGCTGTAAATTTTTTTTTAAAAAAACTATGCCAAAATAGCCATTTTTTTCCCTCTTCCCTCACAAAAAGTGTAATAGCAGGCGATCAAAAAGGCGTAATTACCCCAAAATGGTATCAATTCAACCGTCATCTTGTCCCGCAAAAACTGTACCCTACCTGAGACAATCGCCTGAAAACTGAAAAAAATATGGCTCTCTGAAAATGGCAACACAAAAAAAATATTTTATTCTGTTCAAAAATGCATCTAATGTGTAAAACTTTCCAACAATAAAAAAGTTGGACATATTGGGTATCGCTGCGTCCGTAACAACCTGCTCTATAAAAATATTACATGAGATGGCCCCCCAGGCGAATGCTGTAAATTTTTTTTTTTTAAAAACTATGCCAAAATAGCCATTTTTTTCCCTCTTCCCTCACAAAAAGTGTAATAGCAGGCGATCAAAAAGGCGTAATTACCCCAAAATGGTATCAATTCAACCGTCATCTTGTCCCGCAAAAACTGTACCCTACCTGAGACAATCGCCTGAAAACTGAAAAAAATATGGCTCTCTGAAAATGGCAACACAAAAAAAATATTTTATTCTGTTCAAAAATGCATCTAATGTGTAAAACTTTCCAACAATAAAAAAGTTGGACATATTGGGTATCGCTGCGTCCGTAACAACCTGCTCTATAAAAATATTACATGAGATGGCCCCCCAGGCGAATGCTGTAAATTTTTTTTTTTAAAAACTATGCCAAAATAGCCATTTTTTTCCCTCTTCCCTCACAAAAAGTGTAATAGCAGGCGATCAAAAAGGCGTAATTACCCCAAAATGGTATCAATTCAACCGTCATCTTGTCCCGCAAAAACTGTACCCTACCTGAGACAATCGCCTGAAAACTGAAAAAAATATGGCTCTCTGAAAATGGCAACACAAAAAAAATATTTTATTCTGTTCAAAAATGCATCTAATGTGTAAAACTTTCCAACAATAAAAAAGTTGGACATATTGGGTATCGCTGCGTCCGTAACAACCTGCTCTATAAAAATATTACATGAGATGGCCCCCCAGGCGAATGCTGTAAAAATTAAAAAAAAAAAACGATGCCAAAATAGCCATTTTTTTCCCTCTTCCCTCACAAAAAGTGTAATAGCAGGCGATCAAAAAGGCGTATTTACCCCAAAATGGTACCAATGAAAACCCCACCTCATCCTGCAAAAAATGAGCCCCCACATAAGACAATAGCTCAAAAAAATAAAAATCAATGGCTCCCGCAAACCACTCCATCAAAATCTGTGTTGTAAAATCCATATGGCGCTCCTTCTGTTTTGAGTCCTGCCATGTGCCCCCACAGCAGTTTACCACCACATATGGGGTGTTGCCGTATTCAGGAGAAAATGGGTAACAAATTATGGGGGGGGCTTTTCTCCTGTTACCCCTTATGCAAATAAAAAAAATTGGGGCTAAAGCAACATTTTATTGGAAGAAAAAAAATGTTCATTTTCACAGCTAAGTGTTTCCAAATTCCGTAAAACGCTTAGGGGGTCAAAGTGGTCAGTACCCCCTTAATATATTCTTTGAAGGGTGTAGTTTCAAAAATGGGGTCACTTTTTGAGGGTTTCCACTGTAGGGGTACGTCAGGGTCTCTCAATTACAAAATGGTGCCTAAAAACTATTCTAGCAAATTTTGCCTCCAAAATCCGTATGGCGCTCCTTTCCTTCTGACCACTGCCACAAACCCATAGAGACGTTTACCACCACAAATGGGGTATTTCTGTAAACTGCAGAATCAGAGCAATGTAAATTGAGGTTTAGTTTGCTGTTAACCCTTGCTGTGTTGCAAGAAAAAAAATATTAACATGAATAATCTACGAAAAAAGTGCAATTTTGAAATTTCACCTCCATTTTCCATTAATTCTTGTGGAACACCTCAAGGGTTAACAAAGTTTGTAACAGCAGTTTTTTATAATTTGAGGGGTGTAGTTTCTAAAATGGGGTCATTTATGGTGGGTTTCATTATGTAAGACCCTCAAAATCACTTTATATCTGCATTGGTGTTAAAAAAAAATGGTTTTGGAAAATTTGGTGAAAATTTGAAAAATGGCTTCTAAACTTCTAAGCCTCCTAACGTCCTAAAAAAGTAAAATGACGTTTACAAAATGATGGCAACATAAAGTAGACATATGGGGAATGTAAAATAATAACTATTTTTGGAGGTATTACGGTGTATTTTGAAAGTAGAGAAATTGAAATTTGGAAATTTGCTAATTTTTCAGAATTTTTGGTAAATTTGGGATTTTTTCATAAATAAGGGTGAAATATATTGACTCAAATTTATGACTGTCATGAAGTACAATGTGTCACGAGAAAACAATCTCAGAATGGCCTGGATAAGTAAAAGCGTTCCAAAGTTATAACCACATAAAGTGACACATGTCAGAATTCAAAAATTTGGCCCAGACATTAAGGCCAAAATGGGCTTTGTCCTCAAGGGGTTAAAGTGTAACTGTCATTTTTTTTTTTTATTCGTGTAATGTGTAGGGGCAGTGATACTGACCATTTTTGTAATATACTTTCATTACTAAAATCATACATTTCTTTTAGAAAATAGCTCTAAAGTGTCCCATTTTGAGCCTTAGCAACACTCCTCTGTCTTCTGTTTACATAACAATGGAGACTTGCTCAACACTGACTGTGTTATGTAAACAGAAGACAGAGGAGTATTGCTAAGGCTCGAAATGGGCCACTTTACAGCTATTTTTCTAATAGAAATGTACGATTTCAGTAATTAAAGTATATTACAAAAACGGTTATCATCACTGCCCCTACACATTACAAAAATAAAAAAAGAATGACTGTTACACTTTAACATTGGACATATAACCAATAAGATGTAATACATTATTGATGAATGATGATGTAATGTTGTCTACTGCTGACCATTGGGGCCCATCATTGTGTAGGACTCTGGACCCTTCAGAAGATCACCTGGTCCATTCCATAACACCAAAGAAAAATAATTGGCTCAATATCGCCTCCTAGGTGTCCAAACGTACTTATGCAATAACCCCAATTAGATAAATGGACAACCCACATATAATAAATGCAAATTTTTTTATTAATGTCCAAAACATTAAAAACACATGTCAAAAGTCATATAGAAATATACAAGCAGTGGCAAAATGTTACAGACAAAATGAGTATACAGTCACATTATCACCATGTAATGTTAGTATAATGTCCATGTACAACCATAAAAGGCTAGAAAGCTGTTCAATAGATTATGTCACAATAAAGTGCCTAGTGCAAGTTTACTATATAGCTACGTCCACAGTTCGAAGTAGGAACACAAATCAACCAGCCAAAATAAGGACAGACAAACTTACAGGCAAATATAAGGATACCGACCAGTGTAGCTCAGCCCCAACGCACGTTTCGCCTGCTGGCTTCCTTTTTTTGTTTTTTATGCTATTACAGTATCAGTATTGGGTCTGTGACATCACTGCAGTGTGGCAGACCACTGTCTGCAGACTGCAGCACCATGTATCCCAGCTCTTGCCTACCTCGCAGAAGGAGCAAGCACCCGTCAGCATACCGCCGCATCCGCCCTTACAGCCAGGTCTCCACTTGTGTGCTATAGCGCACGCGCGTGCACCTGTCCCTTTCTTATTGACGCCTCCTGAATACTGTCTCCACCCGGAGACGGGGTTACTGGTATTTAGGGCAGCTTCACTGACCATGAAGTGCCCAAGCGTGGTTGTCATACCTGTTAACCTCTGCTGAAGCTTCCTGCTGCTCTGATCTGCTGAGTACTGGACTTTGTCAATTAACCCTGACCTTCCCTGCCTGTCTGCCTGCTACCTGGATTACCTGGACTATTGATCCCTGCATTGCCTGTCTACAATTCTACCTGCTACCTGGATTACCTGGACTATTTACCCCTTGATTGCCTGACTACAACTCTGCTTGCTGTCACCTGTAAGTTTGCCTGAACTTCTGACCTTGCACTGCCTGACTATGAGTCCGCCTGAACCTGTATACCGTATTACTCTGAACTTTGTTTTGCCTTTGTTTCAAGTGACTTTTGTTTACCTTCTGCCAGTAAAGATCATCTGTTCTGTTACTCTGCCTCTGTTGGACTCCTGCAGTTAGCTGCTTTCTGGGTGGCTGGTTTAAACACCAGTGTCCTGACTCTGGGAGTCAGCAGTCAGCAATATTGTGCTAATTCCTAGTCCACTATCAGCTGACCCAGAGGATCCACATCCTTTGGTCATGACATACAGGTTAAATCGATTCGCTACCAGGAAGCATGAGAAAATTCGGCTTCACTGCGAATCGAATTTATCCTGAAATTAAGATCGAATTCCAGTTCGTTAGATTTGATTCGCTCATCTCTACTAACCATATACAACCTCACACATGGCTCTGCAGAAAATCCCTCCTTCTAATAGCTAGCAGAGAGACTCCCATTAACTAAAACAGAGTTACATAATAATTCTGTATGCTACCACTAGAGGAAGGTTAGGAATATTCTATCATCTCTCCAACTCCACCTAGTGATGACTGAAAGTAGCAAAAACCTATTAGTTTACAGAAACAATGAAATTAATCGGCAGCAGAGATTACTTTACACCTCTAAGTGAACATTATATACACACTAAGGGACATTTATCTAGACTAGCATTTCCATGTGCCAGACTTGATCCTTCTGCACCAAAGTGAGATGTGGCTAAATTATTAAGAGGCAGAGGACTCTTAATAAATTAGACGCAACTATGGCACTTTGTGCACCGGAAACTGAAATCTGGCTGGCGTGCACTTCAGCTGTAATAAATCCAATGAGCCACTCTAATCCCCACCCCTCCCGCTAAGCCCTGCCCGATTCTCACCACATTAGAAAAGTGTGCGCCATAATTTGCACATTTTTTTACGAAACTGTTGTTGCGTAAAGACGTTGATAAATGCCCCCCACTTATATCAAAGACTGCAGGTTTGATTCCATACCCCCACATTTTAGTTAAATATTGGAAAAGAGTCGAGTAAGGCTACTTTCACATCTGCGCTTTCCGCTATTGAGATACGTCATAGGATCTCAGTAGCGGGGGAAAACGCTTCCACTTTGTCCCCATTCCTTGTCAATGGGGACATAACTGAACGAAACGGAGTGCACCAGAATGTGTTCTGTTCCATTTGGTTGCATCCTCATCACGGACAGAATAATGCTGCAAGTTGTTCGGAGTAAGACGCAATAGAAAACGGATAGGTCTCCCATTGACTTACAATGGTTTTAGAGACTGATCCGTCTTGGCTATTTTAGAGATAACACAACCGGATTCGTTCATAACGGATGCAGACGTTTGTATTATGATGACGGAAGCGTTTTTGCTGATCCATGATGGTGTGAAAGTAGCTTAAGTCACAAAACTGACAGGGGTTTCATTAACAAAGGAATTTGCAGGGGGAAAAAAAAAAAAAAACACTAGTCACTTCACCAATCCACACCTACTGCTGTTCCGATGCTGCTCCGGTACCTGCTGCTTTCCACTTCCTGTTCCTGACTCTGACTTAAATATTTCTTCCCCTGGAATAACCCTTTAATTAGATTTCGTCTTTGGATCCAAAAAGCACCTGCCAAAGGGATAAGCTGAGGAATGATTTGCATATATTGTATAAAGATCCCCAAACACTATTCAATTTTGAGTGATATCAAAAGTTCCCAACCAAGAAGGCCTGTAGGTCCATCTCAGCCTGGATCTTTTTTTATTTTTTTTACCCTTTTCTGGTCCTTTTTTAACAAAAATTCCCCCCAAAGTATAACCCTTTAATTAGACCTTGTCCCTGGATCCAAAAAGCACCTTCCAAAGGGAAGAGATGAGGAATGATTTGAATATATTGTATAAAGATCCTCAAACACTATACAATATTGAGTGATATCAAAAGTTCTCAACCAAGAAGGCCTCTAGGTCCAGCTCGGCCTTCATAGACTCTACATCATTTACGCAGTTATAAATTACCGTCAGTTTCCAAAGTTGACTGTATAGATAAATCTTCCACACTTTTCCGATGAAGAGAGGTTCCAATATGTTCTTTTCTTTCTTGAATACATCATCTACGAGAACAGGACGACCAGACAACAGCTGTAACGTGATAAGCCACGGTAGAGTTTTTTGTTTTCCCTTTGTTCGGTTCTGCTTTTTTCAGTCATTTCATTACACTACCTGAATTCTTCTAATTAAAAAAACATCTGTCAGCTGCAGTAATCTGTGAAGACGCAGCTTTATAGTCCTCGTATAAAACATGGAAACAGGTGGGGCAAAGAATGTTTCAGCTACTGTATGATCTTTTCCTTTTTTTTTCGGTATATCAATAGATAGCTGTGTTCAACACAACCGTGCATTCAACATACATAATGGAAATATCCGTGCCATATGGGCGCCTCGTCTTTTCTCTCTTGGAAGAGGACAATGTTGTTGTAATGTGTAGCTTTGTTGGCTGATTACTGCATCGATGCTAATACCATAACATAAGATTTGTTGAATGGGCGCCGACGTTCCGGACAAGATCTTCGCTGTTGTTTATCTGCTATAATGTAGAACGTTCTAATGAAATGTTATTTATTGCTGTTTTTATCGAGTCAATAGTAATTTGGGATGTGAGTGTCCATTTACATACAACCTTGGGTAGTGAAAGGTGTACGATTCTACAATGTCTATGTAATGGAAAAGTCAACCGATTAGACATTTTGTAGTGTATTGTACTGTGTTGTATTGCGGTTTTGATAGATTTGTGGTCTTTGGGTCGCTTCCCCTGTAGCTTTGGAATGATGGTGTGAGATAAATTGCCCCTAACCACCTCCATGGGTTCCATAGCAGTCACCTGGCCTGCTATAATGTAGGGGCAACATTAGTGGAGGGCAGTGGTGTACATAGAGAAGTAAGGGCCCTATAACAAGGATCAAACAATGCCCCTCACACAAGACAGAAGGGTTTCTGCCTAAACCCCTTTCAATGACTCTTGGGCCATTTTTTCCACTGCCTCATTAGCTAAAAGTTGTTCCTTTAGAGGGTAGAGTCCTGATCAAGTTTTCTCCCCCAGTAGAAGAGGAGATAATCCCAACTAAGACTGGGCCCCCTCTTGCCCTGGGCCCCATAGCAGTCCCACGGTCTGCCGCTATAGTAGTTACGCCCCTGGAGGAGGGAAAAATAGACTATTTCTTAGAGCCCCATCTTCGGAGATACAGAATTTTCTCCCGGTACCCCACAGTCCTGGAGAAGCACCACTTTCTGCTGTATCTACGTTCTCAAAAGTGGTAAATTGAAAGCAATGTCAGAGTAGGAAGTCATTGGTTCCATGCCCTGCCATCTACAAATGGAAGGATCACGCATAGGATGTCAGTGTTCTACAATGTCTATGTAATGGAAAAGTCAACCGATTAGACATTTTGTAGTGTATTGTACTGTGTTGTATTGCGGTTTTGATAGATTTGTGGTCTTTGGGTCGCTTCCCCTGTAGCTTTGGAATGATGGTGTGAGATAAATTGCCCCTAACCACCTCCATGGGTTCCATAGCAGTCACCTGGCCTGCTATAATGTAGGGGCAACATTAGTGGAGGGCAGTGGTGTACATAGAGAAGTAAGGGCCCTATAACAAGGATCAAACAATGCCCCTCACACAAGACAGAAGGGTTTCTGCCTAAACCCCTTTCAATGACTCTTGGGCCATTTTTTCCACTGCCTCATTAGCTAAAAGTTGTTCCTTTAGAGGGTAGAGTCCTGATCAAGTTTTCTCCCCCAGTAGAAGAGGAGATAATCCCAACTAAGACTGGGCCCCCTCTTGCCCTGGGCCCCATAGCAGTCCCACGGTCTGCCGCTATAGTAGTTACGCCCCTGGAGGAGGGAAAAATAGACTATTTCTTAGAGCCCCATCTTCGGAGATACAGAATTTTCTCCCGGTACCCCACAGTCCTGGAGAAGCACCACTTTCTGCTGTATCTACGTTCTCAAAAGTGGTAAATTGAAAGCAATGTCAGAGTAGGAAGTCATTGGTTCCATGCCCTGCCATCTACAAATGGAAGGATCACGCATAGGATGTCAGTGTTCTGCGGCAAGGCAGGGTCCCTACATCATTGTCGGGACACTGACCACATCCCAATGGTGGACTCAGTTGCTCCGTTAATCAAAAGATCGGCGTACAAAAAGTATAACTTGAAAATGGAGGCACTGTTGGTTATGAGGCTGGCACTATTTGATATGAGATGACACTATAGGGAGAAGATCTGGTTTTTAAAGCAGCCTTCTGCTCCACACCTCGGAATGGAGGACTCACTGTTCTGGAGTGGCACTTGGTGTCTACTCTAACGGCCCAAGCCTATCCTCACCATCAGAGGCTCTAGTGTAGACCAGTTTAGTCACGCCCCTCATGGGTATAGCCAGTCAGTTGCACAGTGGGTCCACACCCAGTGGCATAACACTGTCCTTTGGTTATGGTGGGCAGCTTGTAGCTTACAGTGTTACCACCACATGCAAAGGAGGCTATAGCCATATTAATGGTGGTGATTACCTTCCTTGCCAAAGTCCGCAATCCCTTTCTGTCAGCTAAACCTTCTGTCAGCTAAATCTTCTCCTTCTGACAGCTAACATATCCATGTGGGTTGTACGGGAATGGAATCTCCCTCCAGGATCTGCTCCTTGCTGCTCTGAGGTGTTCTCTCCTCAGCAGTAAACCATTAACTCCAGAGGAATGGTGAAGAGAAAGTCTCATTGGACCTCATATACAACCGTATTGGATTTGTAGTACATGCACATAATACATGATGATGAAATTGTGTGATATGTGTCACAGCCTGGTTCCACCGAAGATTAATCTGGAAGGGTCACTCCGACTTTGCATATGCTTTATTAAGTATCATTTACTTTTTAATCACGCAAATATTTGCAGGAAAAGTGAGCATACAGACCATATCATCAATAGATACCAGTAAGCAAACCAAAAACCAAATGGGAACCTTCACTGCTGGACTTCATGGGCTTTGTTGTGGCTGAAGAGCTTTCTCACATCAGAGGCTGCACCCACCTATTCATCCTCCGCTCCTCTGGCGGGTCACTGCAGCCTTGACCATACTATATTATTAATGCTGCAGCGATACAAAGTTCCCCTGTTGTTTGTCAGCTCGCCTTCAGGAACGAGTGTGTTATTTAGATGAAAAAAGACACAAGAATAAGAAAAAAGAGAATCAGGACAAGTGTTCCCTATCTTGCCTGAATCGCTCTGACTCTTGTCTTTCATGATACCTGAATTGCTTATCATACAAACACATTTGCCTTGCTACACATAATGACAGGCGCCTAGGTACAGGCAGTGTCATAGAACAGTGCACTCGGTTCCTGTGTGGCAGTCATTTAATGCAAGGCTCTTTCTTTGTATTAGTCACTGTTTTTCAGTTTTTTTTGTGATCTTCACTGACCTGCGATGCTTTTTACCGAGAGAGTGCTTTATACAGCATAATCCTCAAACTGCAATATTTTACAATTATATATTCACCCCTTTGATGATTCCTGAGTGTTTCTTAATGCTTCTTCCTAATGTACACAGGGAGTGACATGTTGTGACATATTTATATGTTCAAATGAACTGGGCAATTGCTTTATACTAATTTTAACGGTATATTCCAAATATGAATGTTCTCTGGACATAGCAGATACATGCTGCTGTCTTTTACCAACCATGACTTGTTTATATTGTTGCTGTACCCAAAATTATTATTAGTATACCACCTTAACTTTCAGTCCTCACCTGTAGATCAGCTGTGTGGTCAAGTGCCATGGCTTCTTCAGTACCAGGCATAATGTCATACGTTCTGTAGTGGCTCTGTCCCAAGCTTTTGAATGGGACAGACTTGCAGTAAGCCGCACTACCATGCACAGCCCGATTTTATGGCACTATCCCTGATAAATAGTGAAGAGGCTGCAGCGATCACCTGAGGGACACAACCTCTTCAAACAGTTGCCAAAAGTCAGGCTCCCAACAATCTAATATTGATGGTTTATCCTAAGGATAGTTTATCACTATTAAAATCCCTGAATGCCCCTGCCAGTCAGCTTTGTGAAGATGTCATGGTGCTCAGGCAAGTGCTGAGACCTCTTCAGTACCAAATATGACTTGTTTATATATGCAGTTTCTGTGCCCAAAATTGTTCTTAGTATACCACCTCAACTTTCAGATCAGCTGTGTGGCCATGTGCTGCGGCCTCTTCAGAACCAGGCAGAGTGCCATACATTCTGTAGCTGCTCTGTGTGGTACTACATAAGTACGCTATCTCTGATCTCTGTCCCATTCACTTGAATTGAATGGACCTTCAGTAAGCTACAGTACTACTCAGAGCAACTATAGAATTTATGGCATTATCCCTGATAAACAGTGAAGAGGCTGCAGCGATCACCTCAGGAACACATTTACTACAAACAGCTGCCGATAGTCTGGCCCCCACCAATCTACTATTGATGGCCTAGCCTATGGATATGTCATGCTAAAATCCAGGAAGACCCCTGCCAATCAGCTGTGTTAAGGGGCTGTAGTCCTCATGAAAGTACTGTGGCCTCTTCAGCAACAGGAAGGGGACCATACTTTCTGAAGTGGCTGTGTGTGGTATTATACGTAGCTGTATTCCATACTTGAATGAGACAGAGCTGCAGTGAGCTGTGTATACCATGCAGAGACACTATAGAATTTATAGCACTATTCCTGGTAAACAGTGAAGAGGCTGCAGCAATCACCTGAAGGCCACAATCTCTTCAAACAGCTAAGGCTACTTTCACACTAGCGTTTTTTAATTCTGGTATTGAGTTCCGTCATAGGGGCTCAACACCGGAATAAAACGCTTCAGTTGTGTCCCCATTCATTGTCAATGGGGACAAAACTGAACTGAAGACAACGGAATGCTCCTAAAAGCATTCCGTTCTGTCTTCAGACTGGAGAGCAAACTGCAGCATGCTGCAGTTTGCTCTCCGGTCCAGGCATCCGCACCAAGATGGATCCGTCATGACCCCCAATGAAAGTCAATGGGGACGGATTCGTTTGGTGTGACACAATGGTAAACGGATCCGTCCTCCATTGACTTTCAATGGATTTCATAACGGATCCGTCACCTGCACACATACATACATACACACATGCAGACATACACATAAACATACACAGACATATACATATACAAATACACATACATACTTACATGCTCCCGGCAGGTCTCCACAGAGCAGGAGGAGCAAGACGGCACATAGGACGATTCCCCACATCGCCCAGCAGTGGGCGCTGTGGGGAATCGTCCTATGTGCGCGCCGTCCTCCTCCTGTACTGTGCTGCACGGAGCTGCTGGGAGCATGTAAGTATGTATGTGTCTGTGTGTATGTACTGTGTGACATGTGTGGGGCTGGAGCGCGGTCCCGGCCCCACACATGTAGCTGCGGCAGCACGGATTCGGCGGCACCCTTCACCTGCCGGATCCGTGCTGCCGGTAGTGTGAAAGAGGCCTAAGAGTCAGACTCCCACCAATCTAATATTGATAACTTATCTTAAGGATTGTTCATCAATACTAAAATCCCAGAAAACCCTTTTGACAAAACATCCCTTGTGGTCTAGGGGGATTCGGTTTAATACATTGTTCATACTGGCCTTTTATAGAAGTAAAATCACTAAGGGAGGTTAGGGCTAGAGTTGGTTTCATGTGGACAGAAAGCTGATCAGTCATTGTATCAGGGGTGCACCACCAATGCAGCTCCAGGTAGGTGCAAGAGGGGGGCAGCTGAAGGGCCATGAGCTGAAGGGAAGGGGTTAGGTTAAGAAATTGGCATTAGGGAGGGGGGGCGCCGTTTCAGTTTTTGCCTCAGGCAGCAGAAAGGCTAGGTGCACCCCTGCATTGTATCATAGGTATGTTGCATTCAGCTACCTCTTTGCCAGCACTCATCATAGATATCAGTTTAGGATCGATAGAGATGTTTGTCCATCTGTGTTTTAACAGCTGCACAGTTGACCGTGTAGAGCCCATCATAACTACTCTACCTGATCAGTTGTGTAGAAATTTTGGGCTTTTGTGGTCCACGACCCTACCTATGTTACCTTGTACAGATATGTCCACCATTTACTTTGCACAATTTTTAGCTAAAGACTCCAATTTCTCTAGATACAAACTCAATACAATATGGCAACATGCTAGAAAAATCCAAGATAGCCTGCAGTCTACATCAGCATAAGCATCTCCCGACCGAGTACCACTAAATCATGTTTTTCTCTGAAAGCTGGTCTTCTGATATGTCCAGCCTAGGGGAAAGTTAACCTTTTACCAAAAATTGAAAATTAAAAAGGAAATTCCTAAATGTGTGTTTATAACTTTCAAAGCACTGGATTAATAGAGAAGGGTTAATAGGGAAAAACAGACACGTGAATTATGAATCCACCATGGTTGCTTTTCAAGTACCTTGATGTAATGTCCTTGGTGCAGGGAATTTGAATGCAGGTGCAGATTCTGCTGCCGGCATTCTGTGAATGGGGCCAGCAGCGGGCAGTCGCAAGGTGGTGATTGGTATCGCAGCGTTGCGATATGGCAGCATTGAAATCCTTGGCATTTGGACAGTGTGACAGCGTTGGTTTTACAGGATATTATAGAAACATTATAGAAAACCATACATTTAATAAATATTATAGGTACATAGCGGCATGTAGGGAACTATTACATGATATTATTATAGGACCCAATACTATAATTATAGATACAATATATTCTCTCTGACTTCCACTGGTAACACTATAGTAAAAAACATTGAAGTATTTCACCCTTGACTTTCTATCTACTCTTATAAAACATTGTTCATTATTGCAGAAAGTTGTATTGTCCAAACTAGAACATACAGTATCTTTTCCTTTCTTTTCTTTCTTTGTAATCAGTTCCCATTTTGGGAAATACGCTTGCAAAAATTGAGACAATTACATGCAAGGCCAGGTTCTTTATTGCTAGTGTAGGCATACTTAAAGGGGTTGTCTGAGCTTTGTCTATGCCAAAACAGCGTTGAGCAGGAAGAGAGAAGGGAGATGGGAAGTGCACATTGCGTGAGCCGTCTCCTCATACAGCTGATCGTAGGGGTGCCAGGTGTCGGAACCCCGCCGATCTGATATTGATGACCTATCCTGAGGATAGGTCATCAATATTAAAAGCTTGGACAACCTCTTTAAAGTCTATGGAAATCTCTGACTCAATTTATTTTTGTGATTTTACTCATTTTGGGCCAAAACATTTTTTCAAATTTTCAGCAGTTTTTGAGATACAAGGGTTAAATATCAGTCTGTTTGCAGACTATTACTTCTGAGTCCACTGAAGGCTCATGTGAAGCCTTATCTCTTAACACCTGACCTCATAAACACTAAAGGGACATGTAGGGAATTAATAAATGATATTATTATAGGACCCTATAGCGGGGGTGGCCAACCTGTGGCTCTTGGGCCGCATGTGGCTCTTTGCCTCTTCAAATGCGGCTCTAGGGGTGGAGCCGGGAAGCAGTCAGGCCGGTGCACTCTCCACCCCATGCTCAGATCTCCTTTCTTGATCGGCACCATTGCTACTCTGCAGCTCCGGCTCGCTCTCCACTACGTCCTGATGCACACAGTGTCAGAACGTAGTACGTGAAGACGTGCACTATGACCTGACATTGTGCACATCGGGTCACAGTGGAGAGCGTCTCAGACATACAGAGTAGCGGGTGCCTGATGAGGCAATTTTTTGGGGGGGGTCTGAGCAATGGGGGGGTCTGATCTGAGCAATGGGGGGGTCTGATCTGAGCAATGGGGGGGTCTGATCTGAGCATGGGAGTTCTGATCTGAGCATGGGGGGGTTTGATCTGAGCATGGGGGATCTGATCTGAGCAATGGGGGTTCTGATCTAAACATGGGGGTGGTCTGATCTGAGCAATGGGCGGAGGGTCTGATCTGAGCATGGGGGGTCTGATCTGAGCAATGGGGGGTCTGATCTGAGCATGGGAGTTCTGATCTGAGCATGGGGGAGTTTGATCTGAGCAATGGGGGTTCTGATCTGAGCAATGGGGGGTCTGATCTGAGCATGGGAGTTCTGATCTGAGCATGGGGGGGTTTGATCTGAGCAATGGGGGGGTCTGATTTGAGCATGGGAGTTCTGATCTGAGCATGGGGGAGTTTGATCTGAGCAATGGGGGTTCTGATCTGAGCAATGGGGGGTCTGATCTGAGCATGGGAGTTCTGATCTGAGCATGGGGGGTTTGATCTGAGCAATGGGGGTTCTGATCTGAGCAATGGGGGGGTCTGATCTGAGCATGGGAGTTCTGATCTGAGCATGGGGGGGTTTGATCTAAGCAATGGGGTTCTGATCTGAGCAATGGGGGGGTCTGATCTGAGCATGGGAGTTCTGATCTGAGCATGGGGGGGTTTATCTGAGCAATGGGGGTTCTGATCTGAACATGGAGGGTCTGATCTGAGCAGTGGGGGGTCTGATCTGAGCATGGGGGATCTGATCTGAGCAATGGGGGTTCTGATCTAAACATGGGGGTGGTCTGATCTGAGTAATGGGCGGAGGGTCTGATCTGAGCATGGGGTGTCTGATCTGAGCAATGGGGGGGGGTCTGATATGAGCAATAGGGGGGTCTGACACTGGGAGTTTGATTTGTGTTCTCTAATCTGAGCATTGTGGTCTTATTTTTGGGGTTTTATTTTAGGTCAGATGAGGATTGGGGGTCTGATTTGACTTCTGGTGACAAATATTTTTTTTCTTATTTTTCTCCACTAAAACCTAGGTGCATCTTATAGGGCAAAAAATATGGTGACTCGTGTGTAAATGTATAGCTTGTGGCTCCTGGTAGTCATACGTTTTTGTTTTTCTGGCTCTTTGTGTATGTAAGGTTGGCCACCCTTGCCTTATAGTATAATGATATACACTATATTCCCTCTGATTTCCACTGGTAACACTACAGTAAATAACATTGAAGTATTTTACCTTTGACTTTGTTTTTGCTATTAACACAACATCATTCATTATTGTAGAAAGCTGTATTGTCCAACTAGAACATATCCTTTCCTTCATTCTCTTTCTTTGTAATCAGTTTCCATTTTCCCTTTTTGTATTTTTCAACACTGGTCGACCCACTGTTCTTAAATTGGCGCCTTATTAAAGGGGTTTTCCTGAAGTTTCATATTGACGTCCTATCCTCAGGATAATTGATCAGTACACATGCATCTCGATAAATCAGAATATCATCAAAAGGTTGTTTTTGTTCAGTAATTTAATTCAAAAAATGAAACCCATATATTATATAGAGTCATTACAAACAGGGTGAACTTTTTAAGTGTTTATTTCTGTTAATGTTGATGATTATGGCTTACAGCCAAGGAAAACCCGAAATTCATTATCTCAGAAAATTAGAATATTATATTAGACCAACTGTAATTTTTTTTTTTTTAAACACAGAAATGGTGTCCAAATAAAAAGTATGTACAGTAAATGCACTCAATACTTGGTTGGGGCTCCTTTTGCATGAATTACTGCATCAGTGCGGCGTGGCATGGAGGCGATCAGCCTGTGGCACTGCAGAGGGGTTATGGAAGCCCAGGTTGCTTTCATAGCAGCCTTCAGCTCGTCTGCATTGTTGGGTCTGGTGTCTCTCATCTTCCTCTTGACAATGCCCTATAGATTCTCTATGGGGTTAAGGTCAGACAAGTTTGCTGGCCAATCAAGCACAGTGATACTGTGGTTATTACACCAGGTATTGGTACTCTTGGCAGTGTGGACAGGTGCCAAGTCCTGCTGGAAAATAAAAATTCCATCTCCAAAAAGCTTGTCGCAGTGGGAAGCATGACGTGCTCTAAAATTTCCTTGTACACAGCTGCACTTACTTTGGTCTTGATAAAACATAGTGGACCTACACCAGCAGATGACATGGCTCCCTAAACCATCACTGATTGTGGAAACTTCACACTAGACCTCAAGCAGCTTGGATTGAGGCCTCTCCACTCTTCCTCCAGACTCTGGAACCTCGATTTCCAAATGAAATGCAAAATTTACTTTCATCTGAGAACAACACCTTTAACTACTGAGCAACAGTCCTGTTCTTTTTCTCCTTTGCCCAGGTAAGACGCTTCTGGCGTTGTGTTGTCTATTGGTCATGAGTGGCCTGACACATGGAGTGCGACACTTGTAGCCCATGTCCTGGATACGTCTGTGAGTGGTGGCTCTTGAAGCATTGACTCCAGCAGCAGTCCACTCCTTGTGAATCTCCCCCAGATTTAGGAAAGTCCTTTTCTTAACAATCCTATCAAGGCTGAGGTTCTCCCTGTTGCTCGTGCACCTTTTTCTACCTCCCTTTTTCCTTCCACTCAACTTTCCATTAATATGCTTTGATACAGCGCTCTGTGAACAGCCAGCTTCTTTAGCAATGGTTTTTAGTGGCTTACCCTCCTTGTGGAGTGTGTCAGTGACAGCCTTCTGGACATCTGTCAAGTCAGCAGTCTTCCCCATGAATGTGTCGCCTACTGAACCAGACTAAGGGACCGTTTTAAAGGTTTAGGAAGCCTTTGCAGGTGCTTTGGGTTAATGAGATAATGAATTTTGGGTTTTCCTTGGCTGTAAGCCATAATCATCAACATTAACAGAAATAAACACTTGAAAAAGTTCACTCTGTTTGTAATGACTCTACATAATATATGGGTTTCACTTTTTTAACTGAATGACTGAAAAAAAATTTTTTTTTTTTATTATATTCTAATTTATTAACCATGCCCTGGATGGCAAAAATCACATGTGGTTTACTATGAGTTGTTGCAGTTTCATTATGCAGCTTTTGCTCGCATGGTAAATACAGATGATGCACATAGTTTTTATGTACGTTCCACATGGAAGCAAAATGACAATAAAACTACTGTGTATACGGCCACCCTTATGGAGTCTACAGTCCCTTTCAGGGACATGTTAAAATGATGGCTAAGTAAGGTTCATACATGATCAGGCAGTCACTGCACATCCCACCGTAGAATGAAGAGGCATCGGCGCTCCTCAGCAAACCACTCAGGTATATTAGCCAAAGGCAAAATCAAAAAATGTGTAAATAATTAATAGTAATCATGTTATAAAATAAATAATACGTGGTGGCATTAATTAGGTTACAGACAAGAAAATTTTCTGTCAGTCGGACTGGACCTGGGTTTCAGTATTTTTAGTTATGGTTCGTACACATCTCCATTAGGAGATCCTGACACAGAATAGCCTGCCGGATCCTCTACTTCACCGCCAGATGCCCATTGACTGCCATCAGGTCTGACAGTCATTCAGCCGCTTTCTGGGTATAATTGCCGGGTTTCCTCCGGACAAAGACGTGGCCTCGTGTACACAGCAGAGTTAAAAGGTGTCTCCATAGCAAAGCATCTAGGTAAGAATGGCTCCTTTATGCAGCCTCTGATAGCACATTCCACACTCATTCTTACAGATTTTGCTAGGGGCCTATATGGTGCCCCAAAGACCTGCAGTGCATGCAATACAGTGCCCTGTGGACCCACATAGAGTGATGAGCAGAACAGGACTCTGCGGGCGGGCGTAAAGAAGTAATCTTTGGCAGCACGAGATTTTGCGCAAGATCTTCAAGCAAGATGACGGCGTCCGGCCCGTCGCGAATAAACGGAGGTGGTAAGTATGATTTAATTTTTTTAATGTGCATTTTACACTGTATTATTACTCTCAGATATGAACGTATGAACGTGGCACCTGAGGGGTACAATAATAGGGAGTGGTGCTATCGCACCTCCCTGTCATTGCACACACTAATTACAAAGAAATGCGCTTCGAGATGAAGTAATTCAAAGCAAATTTTTTTGTAAAATTCGGCGAAGCAGCTGAATTGAATTTTCCAAAACTTCACTTATCTCTACCAGCCACCATTAGGAAGGAGGTCCCCAAGCCCAGGGTGTGTCCCGAGGAGAAGGGTTCTACCCCTCTATAGCTACGGCCTAGAGGAGAGCTGGAGTGGAATTAGCCTCTGTGAGAACTTCTTCCAACCTGTCTCATTACCACCACACCCACTCTCAACCTCTCTGCACCTCCCACAGTGCATCTCTCCTGTGAACCGTGCCTGCTGAAGAGGTCCACCCCTTCATGGCAGCAGCATTCCTTAATGGTAATGGTCTGTTTCACCAGGATAATGCCCTGTCCACATGGCAAATAAAGTTCAGAAAGTATGTGAAGAATATGGTAAAGGTTATGACTTTGCCTCCAAATCCTCCAGCCTCAATCTGGAGAAGCATATGTGGGATGTGCTGGAAAAACAAGTCTAATTTATGGAAGCCACATGTCACAGCGTACACTGGGGGGCTCTCGTTAGGATATGCCTCCAATGTCAGATAGGTCTGGGTCTCACCTCTGGTACCCGCACCTATATTTAGAATGAAGCTTCCAAAAAGAATGAGGGCACACTGTGCGTGGTCAAGAGCTGGCTCAGCTATTTTTGGCAGTTCCATAAGGCTAGGACTACACGGCGACAGTTGTGGCGCGACACCCATCACAGCCAGGATCCCTGAGTAGCGGGGATCCCATAGAAATGAATGGGATCGCCGCGGCAGTCGCAAGAAATCCACCCCTTTGATCTGTTTAGCCAGCATGATGAAGGTCTATGCAATGTTAGTTTTTAATGTTATATCTTCTTTCATATATTTTTTGTAGTTTGTGTGTAGATTCTAAAATAAAATTATAACGTGATAAAAGGGTAAAAAATTTAAATGACAAAAATAATGCATCATTCATTAGTGATAACTGTTTGTCATGACATAGTAAGAAAATAAAAAATCAAAATAACTTAAAAAATGTATAAAAAATAAATATAATCAGAAACAAATATCCATCTCCCATAAAATACAAACACTAAACTATTGATTATATGCTAAAGCTCTCCACCATCTGACATGTTCCAGAGCAAAGATCGAAGAAACTACCTTATGGGACCCTAACCTGTTATTTTTTACTCATGATCAATATACGGTGGATGACACTTCGGTTGTTTAATCCCAGATTTCGTGTTTGATGTGTAAAAATTGAAAGTTTGATAGAACTTACCGGGCTTTTATTGTGTTTCTTTTATTCTTTCTTTTTAGTTGTTTTTGTTCTTTCAGATATAAAATGACACTGTGGTTTCAGAGAAGAGAAATTGCTCCAGATTGACATGTGTGAAGTGATGTTACGGTAGATAGATAAATGGACTATCTCAGAAACGCTGTACTAAAATATCATAGAGTACGATTCCACAATATAATAGAATAGCAGAAGTCTAATATACTATAGCAACATACCATAAAAAATTATAGTATGTGATAGGATATTACAAAAAAATGCCACATCCTAAAGGGAGTGTGTCATCAGAAAATTACTTATTATTTAAATAATGTTTTGTATAAATCTATTTTTAGAATTGTTGTTGTTTTTTTGTTTTCCATGTTACTACCTACATTAAAAAAATAACTAAAATTATGCATTTTTCACACTGGCCACTAGGCCTAAGAATATATTAGGACTTTCTGCTCTGTACAGGTAACTTTTCAGTAGTCATCACATTGTCATCACAGAAAGGATTACAATGACAGATACCAAAGAATCTACCATTCACATTAGCGGATGGTCCAACTTATCTACTCCCTCCTGACCTCTGCACATGTCACAGAGCATGTCTAGAAAACTCTCACAGAAGTCAATTAAATACCCTTCAGTCTATTGTGCATATGGCCCATGTACTGTAGTACAAATTTTAGGCCTAGTGCCCAGTGTGAAAAGTACATGATTATAGGATATTTTTTTTAAATATAGCAACATGGAAAATTACAAAAAAACACCAAAAATTCTAAAAATATATGAAAGCAGTAGAAAAAAGATGGCGCTCACCACTGTAGTCCAACTTATCTTTTTTTTTGTCAAAAGATGTTGAAATTGCACAAGGGCAGCAGGAGCACGGGATGCCACACAGGCACCATTGAGCGTCGACGACCGTTTCGCATGAGTACACTTCCTCGACCCCCATGCAACTGGGATCGCTATGTCCCTGACCAGAGATTATGATAGAGCGGTGGAAATTGAGCAGATAAGCTCCCATCTGACGTGTCTGGGAGCAGCTTTCTCCTCTCTGCCCCTTCAGAACACACTTATGCCTGGCTGAGCCAAGAGTGCATGTGTATGGGGAGGTCAGTGAGATAGCTGTTAATTACAGATGAGCGAATCTTCAAAAGATTCGCTTCGGCAAATGTGCGACGAATATATAAAAAGATTTGTTTTTAATATGAATTTATTCGGTCGAAGATGCGTTAAAAAATATTCGTTATTCTGGTCGTGTTCTGTGAACATTCCCGCACAAACAACAAACATACAGTCTAGCGTTGTTAAAGGTACGCTACTTAAATTAATACATATGCATGAGCGTACAAAGTGCGTACGAATCCTCAGCATACTATTGTCTCACAATTGCGTAATACGCACGACTCTAGGCCGCGGCATACAATCCTCAGAGGCAGAGTGGAGTTTTCAATACAGCATCCAAGCGGTCATCAGCATTTAGCTCAGGAGAGCTTAAATAAATGGTCAAGGTGATGTACCGCCAGGATTATGATGGCACACACCGACACCCAAACCAGCACAAGAAGTGCAGCAGGTGATCTGAGGCTTGTGCCATCGCTATGACACATTGCGGACCCCGGGCCAGATCCAGCGGAAATGGTCCGATTTAAAATTCAATTGCCCAGAGCAGCTTACTGAGATCCGCGCAGAGATACGGCAGGGTGAGTAACAAAATATTTGAAAAGTAAAAACATGTTAAAGAGTTAGCGTACTGTATTGTATTATATATACTAGGCAGCTGCGCCTACATGTCCTTTGCCACTGCTACTGGCCTGTGCCTTCTTTTTTTTGGGAGCTCGAGGTCTGACTTGAAGTGAAACCCTTCTGCTTTCCAGTGCCAGACATTTTCACTTGACTGTGACAGGCAATCAGGTCTTTGTCTCTCTTCCTGTCTCTCTCCCTCACTCTCCCTGCCTGATTACTATTACTAGCCCTGCACTAGCGCTGATATCTGTAATGGTGCCCAGAACAACAGCAGAAGTTACAGAACACAGTTCTCTCTTTCACAAGCTCATGCTTGTCTCAACAGGCGCAGCACAAGTGAAGTAACTGGTTTACTCAGCCTATGGGCCAATCAGAGCAAGCCCTTCCCCGTAGGTCAAGTGACTGGGTTCTTCCTGGGCTTTTTGCCGCTCTAATCCAACCAGTGTGAACATTTCCGCACAAATAACGAACATACAGTAAAAGTACGCTACTTAACTGAATTCGTACGCATTAGTGTACAATTTATCCGATGCGTAGCATTAGCGTACAAATTATCAGATGCTTACGTAGTGTTAGCGTACAAAGATTTAAGAATATTTAAGATTCGTACGGAGCGAATCTGAAAAGATCCGGATTCACTTCGGAGTAGGAAATAACGAAGATTTGTAACGAACCTACGAAATGGCGAATAGATTCACTCATCTCTACTGTTGATCAGTCTTTTTCTCTCTGCAAGAAGCTGCATTAACTGTTGCAGGCTGATGCATCCCAGTGCTGTCCTGTGTGTTGATTCACAGCTTTGTCATGGAGAGTTTTTCGATACAATGGTGCATGGCGCCATTTCCATGCTCTGGGCTGCCACCGTTCACAGCCTCAGTCACTAGTCCCTCTCTTCAGCGGCACTGACAACAGCCAGAAACCTCGTACAGAAGACCAGAAGAGGAACAACCAACATGGCAGGGAGAGCACAAGACAAAAAAGTAGGGTACAAGTATAGGTATCCGAGGAAAACACACACACGGAGGGTAAAATACAAAGCACAGCACAATATTAAGGGCCAGCGCTACCTCCTCAAATTAAAGACTCTATCACCAGAGGGTCTACACAAAACCGGAACAACCTAAGACAGGAATAAAATATTTTTTAAAATAGACTCCAATATATACTTTCTCCTTTAATGATACTGGGAAGAAGAAGAACATGTTAAGTGAATATATCTAATAAATGAACTAAGTATTTTCTTATGAAGAAGAAACAATTTACCATAATGTGAAAAGTGGTCAAGTAGAAAGGCAATTATGGGCCATGTTATGTGAGATTAGTACAGGGTTATACTACTCTGGAAGCACACAATGTCCTCGTCTTGGTGATTAATTTTGTTATCTTGACTGCAAAACATTGAAACCCCCCCCCCCCACTCACCCAGGAGAACCTGAGACTATGTGTCGTAGGAACACAAATACCTGATGGACCGTGAGTCATTCATTGTTATTCTTTTCATTCCATTTCTTTAATGGTTTTTTCAAGTAGTCCTTAAATGTATTCCACAGAAACTTAAATCAAAGTAAAACCTTACCAATAATTTCTCTGAAATGGTGTTCATGAGAGTACTGGTAGTAAGTGAAAATCGAAGATTTCTGATTATCAATTTGAAGTCACTGTGTTACAAGAGAAGGAAGGATCACAGAGTTGGACTGGTCCACTAGAGTACCAACAGACCCTAGGACCAGGTTCTGACACAATAATGGCCTCTAAAGGGCCAGCCAGCCCTTCACTCCCCTTGATTGACACGGCCAGACGAGATGAACCTGGCCCAGTCAATTAAGAAAGGGAACGAAGGGCTGGCAGAGGAAGAAGGAGGGGCAAGGATGCACAGACTGGGTGTGGCCCACCCTCAGTGCACTTAGCTGCTAATTTGCATAGGGATTAAAAGTTTAAAAGTATGGTACTTTTTCTCCAGAATGAAGCAACGGATCGCTAAGTGAAAGCTCTACTAGGCATTGGGCCTGGTTTATCGGTGAATTTGCCTACTTTTTTAAAGTGATGCTGTAGTTTCAGTAAACTTTTGATATGTCATAGGGACATATCAAAAGTTTAACTCAGTGTGGGTCTGAGTGCTGAGACCCCCACAATCTCTAGTGCACTCTCTCTCCTTGCTGCATGCGACGTGAGCCTGACAGGCCCATAGACTTTCTATTGCTTCCATCTTGCTTTCTGTCCTGCAGCAAGTAGAAAGATGGTGCTAAGTGAGCACTGTGGGGTCTCAGCATTCAGACCCCTACCGGTCTAAACTTTTGATATGTCCCTAAGGGTTTTTTGAAAAGGTCAATGGATGTAGGAACATTTATTGAGCCAGTCATCAGTAGAGATGAGCGAATCATGCAAAATTTTATTCGCCGAACATTCACAGTTTTCCTAAGATTCGTATATTCGACGAATAGATTTGTTGAATTTGCGTACAAAATATACGTATTTATATGGCTTTTAGCGAACATTTGCGCACTAATAACGAACGTTCAGGTAAAAAGGTACGCAACCTCTTTGAACACGTATGCATAAGCGTACAAAGTGCGTACGGAAATGAAGGGCTTTGCTGGAGAGGAATGGTGGAGCAGGAGGAATGCTGAGTCTGACCCCTGGCTTCATATGGATACTGTATCAGAAGATGACAGCAGATCATCCGGCTGAGACTGAGATGAGTGTGCCATCCACTCCACTACCTCATCCACTTTCTCCTCCACTACAATTGTGCTAGTGCCATTACACTATACCCCAGGGAATGGGGACCCGAACTTCCCTTTATTATTTTCCGTTATAACATGGTTATAACAGAAAATAATTGTTAAAATGGCCCTTAGAGGTTAAAAATAATTTTAAAAAACTCACCTTTTCCACTTGTTCGCGGCGCAGCCGGTCCGGTGTCTTCTTCACCTTGCAGGACCTGCAAAGGGACCTTTGGTGACGTCAACACGCGGTGAGCGCGCTCACCACGTGGTGACCGCAGTGACATCACCAAAGGTCCTTTTGCAGGTTCTGCAAGGCCGGGAAAGAAGACACCGGACCGGCTGCGCCGCGAACAAGTGGAAAAGGTGAATTTGTTTTTATTATTTTTAACCCTAAAGGACATTTTAAAAGTTACAATGACTTTGTTGGACTGCCTCAAACTGTTTGAGTCAAACATAAATTATGTTTGACTCAAACAGTTTGAGGCAGTCCAACAAAATCCCGGCCGATTTTCCAAATGCCCCCGGACATTTTTTTAATGCCCAAAAGTAGGACATGTCCGGGGAAAAGAGGGCGTCTGGTCACCCTAAATTGTGCGCCTTGGTGCGCCTGGTGGCACAACGGCCAAGTATTGTGAATACTACTAGTAGATGCTCCGGCTACAGGTCCTTTGGCACTTCTGCCCTGTGCCACCTTCTCCTTTTTCTTTAGAGCTCGATGGTCTGGCTGGAACTGGACCCCTTTTGCGTATCCATTCCAGACATTTTTCAATTCACTCTGTGGCCCTGCAGCTGGTCTTTGTCCCTGTCTCTCCCTATCTCTCCCTGTCTCTCTCTCCCTGCCTGATTAATTACTAGCCCTGCACTGGCCCTGCAGTATCCCTGATATGCGTAATATGGATTCCCAGAGCAATTACACCCCAATTTTCACAAAACAGGTCTCAGAGTCTCAGAACTTCACACACTATGCTTCTACTCGTCTCCGCAGTCGCAGCAGAAGTGATGCGTCACTGGCTTACCGAGCCTGAGCCAATCAGAGCAAGCCCTGCCCACTAGGTCAGGTGACCGCTTTCTTCCCAGGCTTTTGCACATGATAAACAAACTAACAGTAAAATTTCGCTAATGAATTGAATTCGTACGCAACGGTAACTTATACGTAGCAATAGCGTATAATTTATAGGACAAACTACGTAGCGAATGCGTACAAAGCCGAAGCTAATCACCTAATATTCGGATTCGCTTCGCAGCTAAAAATTTCCAAGATTCGATACGAATCAATGAATCGGCGAATAGATTCGCTCATCTCTAGTCATCAGCCCGTCTATACACTGTACTGATCAAGTGGCAAATAAACTTAATCACTTGGTTGCTAACCGGATCTTTTATGCAAGCATAAAAATGCTTGATGGTTGGAGTCTCTCCATCTCCCCATGTAACCAGGGGATGTGCGGCAGACCTAATATAAAGTATGTGGCCATAACAATCATCTGCCCCCATGCAATTTCCATGCTCCTTCAACAAGCACCAATCAACTTTTTTTTTAATCATTAGTCGAAGATTATTATTATATATCGAGTCACGTAAACATTCTCTTAGGGTCTCATTCCTATGGAATGAGTGACATATAACCTATTAGATCTTATTGATGAGACGTCCTTTGTATACAATGAGAACTACAAAGATTAGGATGCAATTAAGTGGACAAGTATATGTTCTGCATGGATGGAGGCTGGGCCCTCGGAATCATCTCCTCTGGAGGACACAAGGAACCCCAGTCTGGCACTGTAATATTCCATAATAAATATCTGATGAGTACAGGTCCTACCCCATGGGGAGAACATGGTTGGCTGATCCCCATTTGCTGATCATGGCTGCCTTCTCCAAAGAGTTCAATTACTTGATAAAGGACAGGGTGCCAAAAAAAACAAGGTGACTTACCTTGTCCACATTATTTGAAAAACATATCCATTCAGTGAGTTTTTTTTTTTCCAGAAACAATATATCATTACAAGGCATTAATGAAAAATGTGATACATTTGCTTGTTGTGCCCTTTCAAAGCTCTGATCATCGGACGCGGGATGGGAAGTAGTCACTAGAGCATTGTGTTCTGTGTTGTTTATCATATACACTCGGGGGTGTAAGTGCCTCTACATCTCAATGTGATAGCGGCCGGTAATCATTGTTTCTGCAATTGACAGATGTTTACACAACAGCAGAATAGATGTGGCTGATCTGAATATTAAATATAGTCAGACACCAGCCGGATAATAGACAGATAACTGAAATATACAAGCCTTTAAATCTCTGATTTACAGATAGTAAAATAGCACATCATCCTCCCACACCCTGTACGCATGAGGAGAATTCTGAAATGTACAGCTTAGGAACACACTGCAAATTTCTTACCTATCTACATAGGTATTTCAATCACCTGGATGCCTTGACCACTACCCATACAGTACCACCACCTGCAGTGTGAGCACCAACATCTCCACCAGTCTCAGCATCCAGTGCCTCCAGTCTGCATCTGCCGTTTCCATCATGCTGTCAAGGGGACCCCAAGTTATGCTGAGGTTTTCTGAACCAGTGTACTATACACTTCGAGTTGCAAGCTCATCAGTTCCCTTCAGATGGCTCTAAAGTTGCTTTTCTGATTTCTCTCCTCTCCAGAGAAGCACTTGCTTGGGCTATCCCCCCTGGGAGTGCAATGATCCACTGACTACTAACCTTTGGGACTTGATTTTTAAAGTGGAAAACCAAGACCAAGCCAGTTTTCACCAAAAGGACCAAGCTACATTTTGCAAATCTGATATGTTTCACTTCGTGTGGTAATAACTCTGGAACACTTTTACTTATCCAAGCGATGCTGAGATTGTTTTCTCGTGACATATTGCACTTCATGTTAGTGGTAAATTTTAGTCAATATGTTTTACCTCTATTTATTTAAAAAAAATACCAAATTTACGGAAAATCTGGAAAAATTCACCAAATTTGAATTTCTTTGCTTTTTCAACAGATAGTGATACCACATAAAATAGTTATTACTTAACATTCCCCATATGTCTATTTTATGTTGGTATAATTTTGTAAATGTCATTTTAGATTTTAGGATGGTAGAATGCTTAGAATTTTAGAAGCAATTTTGACATTTTTTAAGAAAATTTCCAAACCCACTTTTTTAAGGACTAAATTTAGTTATGAAGTCACTTTGTGGGGCTTACATAGTGTAGTTCACCAATAAATGACCCAATTTTAGAACTATTATTATTCAAAACTGATTATATAAACTGTTAATCCTTTAGGTGTTTCATAAGAATTAAAGGAAAATGGAGGTGAAATTTAGAAATGTCACTTTTTTTTGCAGATTTTCCATTTTAACATTGTTAACCCTTGTAACATATCAAGGTTTAACGGCCTAACAAAACTCAATATTTTTTTACTCTGATTCTGCAGTTTACAGAAACACCCCATATGTGGTCATAAACCGCTGTACGGGAACATAGCAGGTTGCAGAAGGAAAGGAGCGCCATATGGATTTAGGACAGAAGATTTCACAGGGATAAGTTTAAGTTGCTATGTCGCATTTGAAGACCCCCTGATGCACCCCTACAGTAGAAACTCCAAAAAAGTGACAACATTTGGGAAACTACGGGATGAGGTGACAGGTTTATTGGTACTTTTTTGGGGTACATATGATTTTTGATCGCTCGATATTACACTTTTTGTGAGGTAAGGTAACCGCAAAATGACTGTTGTGGTACCGTTTTTTTTTATTTTTAGTTTTTTATGGAGTTCTTCTGACAAGAGAGATCATGTGTTGTTTTTTTAGAGCAGGTTGATATGCATGCGACAATATCAAATATGAATATTTTTATTTTTTGTTTGAATTTTACATAAAAAAAAGCATTTTTGAAAAGAAAAATAATATTTTTGTGTCTTCAATTTCTGAAAGCTACATTTCTTTTATTCTTCTACCATTTGTCTTGTGCAGGGACTCTTTCTTTTGAGTACATATGATTTTTTGATCATTCAGTATTAAACTTTTTTGGGGCAAGGTGACCAAAAATGGCAATTTTGGCCACAGTTTTTTTTTTTTTTTTTTGTTTATTAACTTCGTTCACCTGAGTTGGTAGATCATGTGATATTTTTATAGAGAAGGTCATTATGGACATAGCAATACCTATTATGTATATATACAATGCAATAAAAAAAATGACACCCAAAGGTGTTCATAGACTTTAAATGTCCCGATTGGTAATGGTGGTAAGTACGCAACTATCAGATATAGACCACCTTCAATAGCATTATTACTTGTTGGTACCGTATTTATTGTCTACTAAAAAGAGAGACTTCTACCTGAGGTCACAAGGAAATTTACCCCACAGACACCAGAGTGATTCTATATTACTGTAGACCTACAGGTGTGTAACTACCGCAGTGGCAGACCGTGCGACTGCTATGGGGCCCAGGGCAAGAGGGGGCCCAGTCTTAGTTGGGATTCTCTCCTCTTCTTCTGGAGGTAAAAACTCAGGTCAGGACTACCCTCTAAAGCAGGGGCGTAACTACCATAGTGGCAGACCATGATACTGCTATGGGGACCAGGGCAAGAGGGGGCCCAGTTGGGATCATCCCCTCTTCTGCTGGGGTGGGGGGGGTTAAACCTGGCCAGGACTCTACCCTCTAAAAGAACAACTTTTAGCAAATGAGGCAGTGGGAAAAATGGCCCAAGGGTCATTGAAAGGGGTTCAGGCAGAAACCCTTCTGTCCTGTGTGGGGGACCTGGTTTGATCCTTGCTATGAGGCCCTTACTTCTCTATGTACGCCACTGACTACTATAGAAGGTGCAGAAGTAGTCAAACTAAGTTCCTAGACCCTGAATGGGCCCAAAGGCTCCTCTTCCCCATAGAAAAACACTAGCATTGTAAATAGCCCAAGGTATGTTGTGGCCCCTGTGACAGAATTTGCTTCATGATCCTGGAGCTTCAAGTTATGCCTCTGGTGGCATCTCTTCTGGACTCTCTTATGGTTGCCATTAGTGCTAATCACCAAGAACAGAACATTAAAAGACTTTACGCTGCTCAGTGTTTCACTGATTTTCAGTAAATGTTTGATTTTAGGGATCAGTGTTATTTTATCAGAAATTCTTCCATTTTACCATTCACAAGAGAAAACTCTTAAAGGTAACCCGAGGTAGGAGACCATGCAAAAGTTTCATTTTATGTTCATACAAAAAAAAAAAGTCCGCACTTAGAAGAAGACAATGGAATACAGAACATGTATCTTATTCAGATGGTCTGCAAATATGCCACGGTAATTGAAACAGATTTAATGTTAGATGGAACATCTTGTCAGAGTGCGTCGGAATAGTGTGGGTTAGAAACTTGACTTTTTTTTTGTCTCTTAAACCATATTATACGGCATTCAAAGAGTGCAAGTACAATTTACTTACTGATAAGTCAACTGGGGGCTTTGCAAATGGCGCATCTCTTTTGTAAGACAAGAAAGGCGAAACCTATTAATACAAAACGACTGCATCCACCTTTGTCTTAAATTACAGGGTAAGTACCAGGCATCACTAAAGATTCATGAACACGCTGTTTGTCTATGAAATCTCGGAACAAATAGGAAAGCCGGATACAAAGAATTCTCCGCTGAGTGCTATGGTTATGTCAAGGACAGTTAATGGAGCTGTCTTTTAAATGACAAAGTTTACTGTTTTCATCAGTCATATCGGGACCGTCAGTCGCTGCGGCTGCCACTCAAATATTTTACTTAATAGAACAATTAATAGATATTCCTTCAGGAGAAGAAATATTTAGGTTAGAAATTAAAAAAAACATTCAAAAACAACAAAAACTCAAATATATTGGATTTTAATGTCCTTTTACCCTTTGTTTTTAGAAACATAGTTCTTCCTCTTTCCTAGGATGGTAAATGCATCGTGAGTTCTGCTTAATCTAGGAACAGATTAATTCATCATTTCTAACAGGTGTCGACAGCCAGTCTCCCCTACTGAAAGGACCAAACTTACCGGCTCCCCATGCTCCGGTCCTCCGGTAATGTGTCCTCAAGGGACACCTCAACTCTGAAGCCAGTGGTTGGCTGAAGAGGATTAGGTGCAGAGCCGTATTTAGGGTTCATGCTGCCCTAGGCACTCTCTGTGATGACGCCCCCCCCCAACGCGACCCATTCCCCCACGCCCCCAAATTTCAGCCGCGCCACCCCCCCCCAGCAAAACCTGACCCTATGCACTTTAGTCGTCCAGTCACAGGGGTCGGCCCTACAGGCTGACAATGGAGGCTATTGTGCCTGCATGTATTTACTATATTTCTACATAACTATCGCAGTAATGTACCGTATCTAGAGCTTGCCATCAAACTTAATGCAACTAAAGGAGTCATGATAAACATACCACATACCAACTATGCACCCACCAGACCTCAGATCAGCAGAATGTGCCCCCATCAGACCTCAGATCAGCCCACTGTGCCCCCATCAGACCTCAGATCAGTCCACTGTGCTCTATCAGACCTCAGATCAGCCCATTGTGCCCCCATCAGACCTCAAATTAGCCCACTGTGCCGCCATCAGACCTCAGATTAGCCCATTGTGCCCCGATCAGACCTCAGATCAGCCCATTGTGCCCCCATCAGACCTCAGATCATCCCATTGTGCCCCCATCAGACCTCAAATCAGCCTCTTGTGCCCCATCAGACCTCAGAACAGCCCACTGTGCCCCCATCAGACCTCAGATCAGCGTCTTGTGCCCCCATCAGACCTCAGATCAGCGTCTTGTGGCCCCATCAGACCTCAGATCAGCGTCTTGTGCCCCCATCAGACCTCAGATCAGCGTCTTGTGCCCCCATCAGACCTCAGATCAGCGTCTTGTGCCCCCATCAGACCTCAGATCAGCGTCTTGTGCCCCCATCAGACCTCAGATCAGCGTCTTGTGCCCCCATCAGACCTCAGATCAGCGTATTGTGCCCCCATCAGACCTCAGATCAGCGTCTTGTGCCCCCATCAGACCTCAGATCAGCGTCTTGTGCCCCCATCAGACCTCAGATCAGCGTCTTGTGCCCCCATCAGACCTCAGATCAGCGTCTTGTACCCCCATCAGACCGCAGATCAGCGTCTTGTGCCCCCATCAGACCGCAGATCAGCGTCTTGTGCCCCCATCAGACCTCAGATCAGCGTCCTGTGCCCCCATCAGACCTCAGATCAGCGTCTTGTGCCCCCATCAGACCTCAGATCAGCGTCTTGTGCCCCCATCAGACCTTAGATCAGCGTCTTGTGCCCCCATCAGACCTCAGATCAGCGTCTTGTGCCCCCATCAGAACTCAGATCAGCGTCTTGTGCCCCCATCAGACCTCAGATCAGCGTCTTATGCCCCCATCAGACCTCAGATCAGCGTCTTGTGCCCCCATCAGACCTCATATCAGCGTCTTGTGCCCCCATCAGACCTCATATCAGCATCTTGTGCCCCCATCAGACCTCAGATCAGCGTCTTGTGCCCCCATCAGACCTCAGATCAGCGTCTTGTGCCCCCATCAGACCTCAGATCAGCGTCTTGTACCCCCATCAGACCTCAGATCAGCGTCTTGTGCCCCAATCAGACCTCAGATCAGCGTCTTGTGCCCCATCAGACCTCAGATCAACGTCTTGTGCCCCCATCAGACCTCAGATCAGCATCTTGTGCCTTGTGCCCCCCTCAGACCTGCCCACCCAGCCACTTAAGAAAAACACACTTACCTGTTCTGCGCTGCCGCTACCCTCCGGTTCCGCGCTCCACTGTCTTCCCTTCCGGCGTGCACTATGACCTGACACTGCGTCAGGTCATAGTGCGCGCCGGAAGGGAAGACAGTGGAGCGCGGAACCGGTGGGCAGCGGCAGCGCAGAACAGGTAAGTATGTGTTTTTTTAAGTGCCTAGGTGGGCTACCCGACAGCACATCCCCCCCCCAGCGGAAATAAAATAAAAAAAATTCCATAATGGTTTTTGATTAAAAAAAAATTTTGCCAAATTTTTGGTATTTGCCAAAATTATCAGATGTTGAGTCTGGCCCTGGACTTCAATATAAAAAGATTGAGAAGCAGAGGTAGACATCATAACAAACCTTCGACTCTGAGAGGTTTGAAACACAAAATACATAGAAAAAAAATCACAAAAAGTTGCAGAAAATATATTTTATTTATGTACATAAAACCTGACCCCCACCCCCAGCGCCACCACGGGAGAAATAAAGCATTACAGGTTAGCCATTGAAATCAGTGGGCAAAGACACTCTTGGTCCTCCAAAGCATGAGAAGCTCTCTTTATAGCGGACATCCTCCATTATGGCTTGTAGTTGATAGTCCCAAGCATGAGACCCCCCTCTATCAATTGGAAGCATTTGAAACTATGTTTTCTAAACAAATCATCCCCTTTAAGTTTCATTAGAGAATGGTTTCCGAAATATCTTGTAAACAGTTAATAACTTGCACAAATATTTGTCTGAAGAATTACTTCTATCACATACAGTATTTGGCCATCTTGAGCAAACACCGTAAATCCTGTACATAATAAAATATAAACTTTGGATTAGTTGTCGCCACCTTACAAACTAGGAAATGAGTTGAGACAACAATTCCATCTGCGTTTAAGTTCTGAATGATGAAGGGAATCGGATTTGCTGTTGAAATGAAGAGATTGTAGAAGGTAACCTCCTTATCGACTCTCGAGTGAAATCCTTTTCCGCGATGTTTATGTTTAATTCCTGATAAATGCTGCAAGTGCTAATCAACCAGAACAAATTGTGTCACTTCATGAAGACTAACAGTTGTAATCAAACAACACAAGGACAAGCATGACATACAATACGCCAGCGCATGTGAAGGACAGCGTGGAGGCTTACAGAGATGTGTGCCCATTCACTTGCCTCTCAGAGAGACAATTACGGTAACACTATTAAAGGGGTTGTCCGAGTTATTTTTTTGTTCTTTATATGTTTCTAACTTGTCAGGTATAACAACTTTCCCATATACTTTGTGTTTCTAAAGCTGCTGGTTTCTCAGAGTTGACTGAGGGTCACATGACCTTTGATGTCACCTTATCTCCCTGGTCTGTGATGTTTCGTTCACAAGCCTCAGAGTTCAGATAACAGTCTGTACACGAGATGTCACTGGCCACGCCCCCTTTCTTTGCTGGGCTCCTGCTATCTGCTCTCTCCCTGGATTCCTTCAGATAAAACATTAACCCCTTCAGCCAGAACACACTGAGGGCTCAAGGCTTTACAACAAATAGTAGCTGCAGCAGTGAGAGGAGACAAATGCTGGGCAAGGAGCTGTAGAGGAATTGTACAAGAACAGGTAGGGAGAATTTCCTGTGTGTATCAGCAGTGTCATTGTACAGCTGGGACTTGTAGTCCTACACAAACAACATGCTGCTGAGTATCCCAGCAGGCAGACATGTACTCACAGCACTTATATTCACTGCCTTTGCAGAGAAGGGGGGAGGGGCAGAGATTGTTATTACTGCATGTAAACAAAGGCCAGAAGAGAACCAGGGAAATGAGGAAATAAAGATTTTTTTTTGCCTAAAACTTGCTGAACTTAGTTATATATTGCTACCCATCAGATTTACAGTGCTATATTTTTTTTCCATAACTTGGACAACCCCTTTAAGCCAGAAGAATAGAAAGAAAGTAGATAGATAGATAGATAATCGATGAATAGATAGATAGATAGATAGATAGATAGATAGATAGATAGATAGATAGATAGATTGCTATGTGAGAACCTCTGACTGATCAGTGGGGATCTCAGCACTCATACCTCCATTGATCAAAACCTTTGATATAGTGCCCCACACCTAGTAAGAATGTCCCCTCAGTGCCCCTGACACAGTATGATGCCACTAATTGCTACCACACTAAATCGAATGCCCCCTCACAGTAGAAAGTTCACAGACTGATGCCACCCAAAGTGTCCCGTTCCACATTATGAGGCCCCCGTAAGTGCCCCACACAGTCTTACACTCTAAAATTGCCTCTGCACACACAGTATGAGGCCTCCATAAATACTCCCACACAGTATGAAGCTCCCATAAGTGCCTCCCCACATAGTATAGTAGCCCGATAAGTGCCTCCACAAAGTATGAAGTCAAATAAGTGTCTCCACACAGTAAGAAGCCCCATAAGTGCCTCCACACAGAATGAAGCCCCCATAAGTGCCTCCCCAAGTATGAAGCCCCCATAAGTGCCTCCACACAGAATGAAGCCCCCATAAGTGCCTCCACAGAGAATGAAGCCCCCATAAGTGCCTCCCCACAGTATGAAGCCCACATAAGTGCCTCCACAGAGAATGAAGCCCCCATAAGTGCGTCCACACACTATGAATAAGAGCACCCAACACAGTATAAGGTCCCATAAGTGTCCCCATACACAGTGATGCCATGGTAGTTTGAATACTCACATAGCCCATGTCTCAATGATACATTTCAGGACTGCTCTGGTCTCCGGATTGTCCTGTCCATGGTTCGACGCAGCAGGCACGGTGACATCACTGTATCGCCCCTGCGCTAAAACAGCAGCAGCAGCTGAATGGTGGTCCATTGTGTTCAACTGTATCTGCATCCTGAGGACAAAAATACAGTTGAAGTCGGGACATGCGGCAGCCGTCCTGGGACCACGGGACAGAGGCTGAATTTTGAGACTGTCCATCTGCATCTGGGTCAGTTTGGGAGAGCAGGACTGTACTGTCTGTGGCTCGGCAAGGCAGGCATGATGACGTCACAGTATTGTGCCTGCGCCTAACCAGCAGCTGCAGTGAAATAGTGGGCCATTGTGTTCAACTGTATCTGCAACCTGAGGACGAAGATACAGTTGAAGTCGGGAGATGTGGCAGCCATCCAGGGACCACGGGGCGGAGGCTGCATCCAGGGTGGTTGGGATTATATGCTACAGTATATACTGCATGTGTGTGATGTGTAGTTGTCTACATTGAGAGGACCTTTTGTGATTTAATTCTCATATCAAAGACAATAACCCTCGTCGTGTTTGGACACAAACAGATAATCTGGTGGATCAGAATCTCGGCACACTACTATTAATCATGAGGATCTCGTCACCATTATCTCTTAATTTGTCATCTAATGTAGAGTCGCGCTGAGCTGACGAGAGGTTAATATATTCCATTATTCCCAATTGTCACAAGAATTTCATTCAACAATATGGTTCATTAAATTCTGAATCTAATAACTGTATTCACCATAATAGAAATTAGTCATCAGAACATGAAGCCGAATAGATCTGATTTATTAATTTCGACATAAATTTAATTAGTCATTGATTTGTATTGAGTTTCATATTTAGCGCCCCATTTTATTGGCTGCGGTACAAGGAGAGGGAAGTCAAAGGACAGATCAGACGTTAAGTAATTGCCACATTATTGTAATGTCACATTCATTGGCACTTTATTAAAATACATTGGTGGCGTAATTTCACGAGGAATGCAGATGAACCGAGTGAGTTCACAAGTTCTAGAAACCTATGGTAATTGTCTATTTAGATTCTCGTAGTAATTGATAACGGAAGATATCCTTATGGAAAAAAAGTGGGATCAGGTCAGTGCATCCTGATAATTGTAGAGTGCCAACATATGCACTTTCATAGGAAGCCAATTAACCAGTCGCTAAGTATGAGTGGAAACCCAAGAACCCAGAGGAGACTCTTAGAGAACATGGAAGATCCATGCAGATGTTGTCCTGGGCAGGGGCGGACTGGGAACTTAAAGTGGCCCTGGAAAAAAAAACTAAAAGTGGCCCCATCTTGTAGAGGAGCAACAAAAATAGGCGGGGTCAGCAATACCTTAGTGCAATATACCATCCCAGCAAAACCATATACCGCAGAGCAGCACAATACACTGCCCCAAAATCTGTGGTGGCCATCAATAGATGCCATTTTCTGTCCTTCTTCTTCAGCTGTCTTTGATTAAAATATGGAGCAGGGGGCTTCTGAGGTAAGGTGCGGGCCACAGCAGTTGAATTCAGTAGAACATGCGTGGTTGCAGGCCGGGTACGTGAGTACCTGATTCTCACAGCATTAATTACCGCTGATAGCTCATTATGTACCCAGCCAGTAGTAGAGAGGAGGGCTTGGGTGGCCCCCAGAGGCATCGGCCCTCCGGGAAATTTTCCTGTAAGGTCCATGGCCAATCGGCCCCTGGTCCTGGGTTGGATTTGAACCTAGGACCCCAGCATTGCCATTGACTATTCAGAATCAAATGACATTCATGTGGCATGGGAAGGGGCGTGCACAGATTTCATAAAGCCCTATTGCAAAACTTAGTTCGGGCCCACCTTCTCCACAACCCATATCCCCCCTAACCCTATGCAATGTGGAACGCAAAGTGCGACTTTTCAGATTTCTGACAAATTAATGGGTTTTATTTATTAAGAGGAATACATATTAATTACACAAAATTTTAATACAAAGAAAAGTTGCTCTCCAGGAGAAAGAGTAGAACATTTGTGTCATAATGACCACCATACTTGATAAATCTCCCCCCATACAGCTCTATTTCTGCTGCTTCCTCCTTCATACAGTGTATCATAATACTGTCTGCCTGAAGCCACCATTGGAGGGAGTGCAGCGAGCCCCTGAGGAGCCGGTGCAGAGGATGGGAGTGGTAGTGGCCCCAAAGAGGTGTTGGGTCATGGTGTACTCCCTCAGGCCGTTGCTCCTTGAGGATCGGGGCAGTGGAAATGTAATTTGCAGAATCAGGCAAGAAGTGAACATATAAAAACCTAACTTGTTGCACATCCACCAGTATTAAGTACAAAGTGCAGTTTCTGGTACCAAGTGAAGAGGTATGGTGGCTGGTTGTGTGGCAGACACTTGTGGATATACTGTAGGTGCCCACTGTGATACAGGCTTGATGTTTATCCGGCCTGGTGGTTGTTTAGGTAGGTGGTGGTGTCTGAGTTGTAGTCCCTCACCCTGCAGCAGGCTCTGTAAAGCTTTAATTTCACTGCTCACTCTGCTTTCATGACAAACTGGTGCTTTCTGGAAGCAGTATTCTTGTTTCAGAAGATATCCCTGGAGTGTTGGTCTCACAGGAGAACTGAATCTGGTTCCTAAATATCCCAATGGAGTTTGCTCTCAAGGGGAATATGATGGGAATGGATTATTGAGTAGTTCTGCATATGCTTCCTCTGCTTCCTCACGCCTTGCTGTCTGGACTGTAACTTCCTGTCCTGGCAGGAAGCAGGATCAGCCCACTTCTACCAAGCGGGGAGGAACAGGGTGTTTATTCCTGGTCCTGCCAACCATTTCCAACCATTCCTCCTCTGGCCGGAATAAATGGCCAATACATAACATGAACATACCAATACATAATACAATGCATTAGATAATAAAAAATTGCAGATACCCCTGGGTCTGGGGTACTGCAGTTGCTTACTGCATAGGATTTTAGATTTCTGACACCACCGCTGATCAGTCGTTTGAAGACAATGCAATGCTCGTGCGAGCACTGCACTCTGTTCACTGTTTGCCTGCTCACCAACATTGTAGTGATTGAATGGAGGAGTTGTAGTTACAGTGCTCACTGCTGCAATGCCGACAGAGAGGAGGTAAACAATGAAGAGAACGCACCGCTCGTACAAGCGTTGAATTCTTTTCAAACGGCTGATCGGAGGGGTTGTGGAGAGTCGAACCACTGCTGATCTGATATTGATCACCTATCCTGAGGATAGGTCATCAATATGGGGAAAGCAGAAGCTTTGCTCATACTCACGGCCAGGGGCATAACTATCATAGCGACAGACCATGCAACTGCTATGGAGCCCAGGGCAAGAAGGGGCCCAGTCTTAGTTGGGATTATCTCCTCTTCTACTGAAGGTGAAAACTTAGTCAGGACTCTACCCTCTAAAGGAACAACTTTTAGCAAATGAAGCAGTGGGAAAATTGCCCAAGGGTCATTGAAAGGGGTTTAGGCAGAAACCCTTCTGTCCTGTGTGGGGGGCCTGGTTTGATCCTTGCTATGGGGTCCTTACTTCTCTATGTACACAACTGCTCATGGCATGTGCCTTTGTATGCACACAAGGCAAACACTGCTACTAATTGTGAGGATGGCAATGTAGGAGGGTGGGATGTCTACTTTCTCAGGCTGGTGGTTGAGATGGCACCCCTGCAACCTCTATCGTTCTGCCCCTGGATGCAAAGGGCCCTATTAGTATTACCACTGCAAAGGATCAGAGAGGGTAAACCGAATGCAAGTTAATCAATGTTCATTGCTTTTGCCATTTTGCAGGTTGACTGGATAAGAAAAAGACCCTGGTGGTATCTAGGGGAGGAAGAATGATGATGTTGATGTGCTTCGCCACCACAATGTCAGGTGGATGCCGTAAAAGCGTATATTAGAGGGAGATTTGGTGCCGAACAAGAGCGGGCTAACTGCGTAAGATGCTAAGGGTCTAAAAAAAGAAGCGAGGCCAAGACTTGGTCACCAGTGGGAGAAGTCTGGTCCCTTGGCACCGGTGGAGGAGTACGGTTGTGGACTGGAGATCAGGAGCCACAAAGGGAGGATTGTGAGATGGTGAGGAGAGGGAGCAAGTCAGTGAGTGGAGAGCGGTACGCGTACTTTATCACGGAGTGAGCAGAGAACCTCATGAAGGATGAAATATCCTCCATGTACCATATAGGTGAGGAACCTGAAAAAAAATAAAATAAAAAAGTGTAAACTTATTCGATTCATTTCTGCTATGCTGTTTGTTTCATTGACCACTATTGTCCTAATTGTGTATTTTCACGTGGTCCCCGATTCGCACACGTCAATACCTGTACATTTTATTATTGGCTGGTTGTATGGAACGTTAGAAGTAAACACCACCCAGTGAATGGACTTTACTTTTCATTTACACTTTATGTATTTCTATAAATAATACCGCTATATTGTGCAACCTAATATCTCCCATAAGAGGCCGCCATGAATTATATCTGCTGCAGGTAGGTTAACTCGATCTGCTGTCTAAATGCAGCCGCGGTGTGAGCAGCAAATGCAGGAAGCAGCTATCAATAACATTAGCAGTAATTACTCAATCCCTATTAGACCCGGCTCTGATAATGCAACTATGAAAATACGACTTAATCAACCTGTACCTGCGAAGCTAATTGCAGCCATCTACCAGCCCCGCTGAATAGATAATTGATTTAATACGGTCATTAGCAATAGAAGGGTTAATTTGGCTTTTGTTGCCTGTGGGAGTTAAAATATATTAAAAGCTGCCAAACGGGATATAATGTCAAAAAAAAATCTTCCACTGCATAAAAGACTATTCTCCTGAACAATACAAGATCATTACAAGACGCAAGAAATAAACCATTTTCTATTTCAATAATTATAGTTTTTTTACTGAAAGCAAAGGAGTATTAGAAAGAAAAACGGTGTAAAACGTCAGAGTAATCTACCGTATGAGGTGTCCAGAAAACATCTGCCTTTACATTGTCTTCTGCAAAACTATATGTATAAAGATAGATAGATATGAGATAGATAGATAGATAGATAGATAGATAGATAGATAGATAGATAAACAGATATTTAATGTAGATACAATAAATAGATAGATATTAGGTAGGTAGATAGATAGATAGATAGATAGATAGATAGATAGATAGATAGATATTAGGTAGGTAGATAGATAGATAGATAGATAGATAGATAGATAAAATTAAGATGACACATACCCTTTAAAGGGGGCAGTAAGATAGGGAGTTTCTTCACTGCTGATAAAGGGGATGCACTGGGTTCAAATGTAAAATGTATTATCATACAGTACTGACACTATAGGGGCGCATTATACTGTATACTGGCACTATACTAAGGGGCATTATATATATTACGGACAAAATTGTTGGTATCCTTCTGTTAAAGAAAGAAAACCCCACAAATGGTCACTGAAATAACTGACAAAAGTAATAATAAATAAAAAAAATCTTCTGAAAATCAGATATTGCTTTTGAGTTTTGGTTCAACAGAATTGGTCTGGACAGAAATAGTCATACCCCTAGGAAAGTTTGAAAATAATTTGACCATAGGGACATGTTAAACCAAGGTGTGTCCTGTAATTAGCATCAAATGTGTCTTCAAACTTGTAATCAGTGTCAGATCTTGTCATCAGAGAACATAGATCTATGTTTTGCTTGGTTTTCTGAGTTTTTGTGTGTTTCTGTTTAGTGCCTATGCCTTGCCTTGAACTATGTTCACACTGTGGTGTTTTAGAGCCAACGCCCAGCTTCAGTTTTGGTTTGTCTACTCAGGGTTAATTCTCAGGTGCTGGGCTGAGTGGCTTCTCTGAATCTGGTCCATTCAGAACCTGGGGGTGGGATATCTTCCTGCTTATATACCTTTCTTTCTCTCTGCTCCTTGCTGGTTTTTGCATATCCTTGCTATTCCTGCTTGCTTTGTTGTGTGTATCTTGACTGCTTATTTGACCCTTGGCTCGTTATCAGACTTCTCTACCGTTTACCGATTTTGTACTTTGTTATCTCCTGGTTTTGATGTGGCTTCCTGACGATCCTTTTGGTGTGTTGTCTGTCTTGTTTGTTGTCCCTTTTCCCTGCACCTAGTCAGAGTAATTGCAGTCCTCGTGGTTGTCGCCGTATCGCCTAGGATACGGAGGCAAGTAGGCAGGGACAGGGGTTGGGGAGAGCTCAAGGATCACATCCCCCTTTTCTGTGTACCCCAACCTTGACAGAAAAACCAGCCCGAAAATACCTGTAAACTGCCAGCTACGTTTATTCCACCTATGGAGCAAATGTCAGTGGTGGTAGCTCAGGTCCAGGCCTTGACCAATTTGATTCAGGATCTTGCTATACGCCTTCAGGTTCAGGAAAACATGCAGGCCTCGGCTCCTGTGTCTGCTCCCCAGGTTCCCACACCTGCACCTGAACCTAAGGTCCCCCTTCCTGATTTTTTTTTACGGTGACCGTAAGAAATTTTTTCTGTTTCGGGAAGGATGTATTTTGTATTTTTCTTTACGACCTCGGTCATTTGTAACTGAAGCACAAAAGGTGGGTTTGGTTATGTCTCTCCTGCGCGGAGAACCCCAAACCTGGGCCTTTTCTTTACCCACTGCCTCTCCTTTGCGCTCATACCTTGACGAGTTTTTTGTTGCGCTGGGTCAGATATATGATGAGCCAGATCGCCCAGCGTTAGCTGTATCCCAGTTATTGTCTCTACGTCAGGGTGGATAGATGGCAGAAAATTACTGTGCTAGTTTTAGACAATATGTGACCGACTCCGGGTGGAATGATAGGGCTTTGAAAGACCTTTTTATGACTGGACTGTCTGACCGTGTGAAGGATTTGTTGTTAGCCCATGCTGAACCTAAGACACTTGACGAAGCTATGACCCTGGCCGTCCGGGCAGATAGACGTCTAAGATCCAGGCGACCTCCTCGGGTGTCTCCTGCTCCTCAGCCGATACTCAATCCGGTCTCCAGCCAATCCGGAACTGATGGAACTCGGCAGTATTACACCTAAGCAGAGAAGGGAACATCGTACGAGGAATCTTTTGTGTTTCTACTGCGGGAGTCCGGATCATCTGCTGAAGTCCTGTCCGAAGAAAACCTCAGCAGGAAAACTTCCGCTCCTAGACAGTTATCGGGAGGACTGTCTAGGAGCTCAGGTACCCTCTAATGTTTCTAGAGTATTTTTGCCCTGCACCGTCTCTTTCCAGTCAGCCTCACGTGTTGGACAGGCTTTCTTGGATTCTGGTTCAGCCGCCAACTTCATTGATTTTGAATTTGTTTCCCAAATATTGCCTTCTTTGATTCCCCTGTCTCCTCCTATCCAGGTGTCTAGTGTCGATATGACCCCTCTGCAAACCGGTTTGGTCAAATTCCGTACTCCTGAAATAAGACTGGTGGTGGGTGCACTACATATTGACATATTGAGTATTGTTCTTTCATTGTAATGAAAAATTTGTCTGTGAACATTATTCTGGGTCTTCCTTGGCTTCAGCTGCACAATCCGGTTATTGATTGGGTGAGTCAGGAATTAGTTCACTGGGGTCCGCAGTGTAAGGCCCATATGTCTCAAGTTTCCCTTTGTTCTACCAATGTATGTGATTCTGAGATCCCGGAGTTTATTTCAGATTTTGCAGACGTTTTTTCTAAACCTCTGTCTCAAGTCTTGCCTCCACACAGAGACTTTGATTGTAAGATTGATCTATTGCCTGATGCCAAGTTACCTAAGGGTCGGATTTACAATCTGTCTGTGCCAGAAAGAGAGTCTCTAAAACAATACATCGATGAGAGTTTGGCTATAGGACACATTCGGCCTTCCGAATCTCCTACGGGGGCTGGTTTCTTTTTTGTTGAGAAAAAAGATGGGGATTTGAGACCATGTATTGACTACCGTGAACTTAATAAAATCACTATTAAAAACTCTGGACCGCTTCCTCTCATCCTGGACCTCCTGAATCAGGTTCCGGGGGCCAACTGGTTCTCCAAATTAGATCTACGGGGAGCTTATAACCTGATTCGGATCCGGGAAGGGGATGAGTGGAAGACAGCTTTTAATACGCCTCTGGGACATTTTGAGTATCTGGTTATGCCGTTTGGTTTAAGCAATGCGCCAGCTGTATTCCAAGGTTTTATGAATCATATCTTTCATGACTGTATTGGGGTTTTTATGGTGGTTTATCTGGATGATATCCTGATATTTTCTTCTGATCTTGATTCACACCGTAAACATCTTCGTCTGGTGTTATCCCGTCTGCGTAATCATTCTCTGTTTGCTAAACTAGAAAAATGCATTTTTTGTGTACAAAAAGTTTCATTCTTGGGTTATGTGGTCACTCGTTCCGAGGTTCAGATGGATCCGTGTAAGGTTCAGGCAATCGCGGATTGGGTTCGGCCCACGGATTTAAAATCCCTTCAACGTTTTCTTGGTTTCGCCAATTATTACAGGAATTTTATCAAGAACTTTTCCGTAATTGCCAAGCCGCTCACGGATCTTACCCGCAAGGGGGCTGATCCCAGTAACTGGTCTCCTGCTGCATACTCCGCGTTTGAGGAACTCAAGAAAGCGTTCTCCTCTGCGCCTGTATTAATTCAACCTGATCTCTCTCAGCCATTCATTGTTGAGGTAGATGCTTCTGAGTTCGGTGTAGGGGCAGTTTTATCTCAAGGGTCAGCTGCTCTCACTAACCTCAGACCATGTGCATTCTTTTCCAAGAAATTCTCGTCTTGTGAAAAGAATTATGATATTGGGAATCGCGAGCTCCTTGCCATCAAATGGGCGTTCGAAGTGTGGCGCCATTTCCTGGAAGGAGCTCTTCACCCAGTGACAGTGATCACAGATCACAAAAATCTTGTGTACTTGGATAATGCAAAACGTCTCAATGCCCGTCAAGCTAGATGGGCGTTGTTTTTCTCTCGTTTTAATTTTGTGGTCACTTTCCGACCTGGTACCAAGAATGTCAGGGCTGACGCCTTGTCTCGGAGTTTTGGTATCCCTGAGGGTCCTGAGTCGGAACCCGGTAACATCTTACCTGCTGGTATTGTTTTGGCAGCCATCTCCTCTCACCTCTCAGATCAAATTCGCTCCAAACAAAATTCTGCCCCAAGAGACCTTCCGGAAGGCAAAATGTTTGTTCCCTTGTCCCTTCGATTGAGAGTGTTAGAGGAGACACACTGTTCCGTACTAGCAGGTCATCCAGGTGTTCGGGGAACACTAGATCTACTGAAAAGAAACTACTGGTGGCCACATATGAATACTGACGTTCATGCATTTGTTCTAGCTTGTCAGGTCTGTGCGCGAGGAAAGGTCCCCAGGAGACGTTCTGAGGGACCTCTTCTCCCGCTCCCAGTGCCAGACAGGCCTTGGTCTAACGTGTCTATGGATTTTGTTACCGATCTGCCACTCTCTCAAGGGTTCTCTGTTATATGGGTGGTGGTGGATCGTTTCTCTAAGATGGGCCATTTTGTTCCACTAAAGAAGCTGCCTTCAGCAGAGGAATTGGCAGATCTATTTATTCAACATATTGTGCGTCTCCACGGTATTCCTGATGAGGTTGTGTCTGACAGGGGGGTACAATTTGTGACGAAGTTTTGGCGAGCTTTCTGTTCTAAGCTTGAGGTAAAATTGTCCTTTTCCTCTGCCTTCCATCCCGAAACTAATGGGCAGACGGAGAGGATGAATCAAGAGCTCATACAGTACCTGCGTCTTTTTGTTTCTGACTGTCAACATCTGTGGGTCTCATATCTTCCGTTAGCAGAGTTTGCCATCAACAATCACACTAGTTCATCCACACTCACATCTCCTTTCTTCTGTAATTATGGATTCCATCCCAGGTTTTCCTTATCATCATCGTCAGTTTCGGATACCCCTAGTGCTGAGTCCATAACTAACCAGCTGTGCACAGTGTGGTCGCAAGTTCAGCAGAACTTGAAAAGAGCACAAAGTTTAATGGTCCATTCATCCAGAAGTAGGCGTACTGTCTCAGAAACTTTTGTTGTGGGTGACAAGGTCCTATTGTCTACTAAGAACCTTAAGTTGAAAGTTCCGTCTCTGAAATTGGCTCCTAGGTTCATTGGTCCGTTTACCGTAACTCAGGTTATCAATCCGGTATCGTTCAAGGTGGCGTTGCCCTCTGACTGGCGGGTTCACAATACGTTTCACAAGAGTCTGTTGAAACGCTATGTGGATCCTGTGGTACCCCTCCCTGACCCTCCCTCGCCATCTGTGGTGGAGGGTGATCTCGAGTATGAGGTAGAGAGGATTGTCGATTCCAGACTGGTCAGGAACTCTCTTCAATACCTCATTCATTGGAAGGGTTTCGGTCCTGAGGATAGATCCTGGGTCCCTGCTAGGGATGTTCATGCTCCACGATTGGTTAAATCTTTTCATCGGGACTATCCGTCTAAACCATCCTTAGGGTCTAAGGGTCCGGAGGCCCCTCGTGGAGGGGGGGGTACTGTCAGATCTTGTCATCAGAGAACATAGATCTATGTTTTGCTTGGTTTTCTGAGTTTTTGTGTGTTTCTGTTTAGTGCCTATGCCTTGCCTTGAACTATGTTCACACTGTGGTGTTTTAGAGCCAACGCCCAGCTTCAGTTTTGGTTTGTCTACTCAGGGTTAATTCTCAGGTGCTGGGCTGAGTGGCTTCTCTGAATCTGGTCCATTCAGAACCTGGGGGTGGGATATCTTCCTGCTTATATACCTTTCTTTCTCTCTGCTCCTTGCTGGTTTTTGCATATCCTTGCTATTCCTGCTTGCTTTGTTGTGTGTATTTTGACTGCTTATTTGACCCTTGGCTCGTTATCAGACTTCTCTACCGTTTACCGATTTTGTACTTCGTTATCTCCTGGTTTTGACGCGGCTTCCTGACGATCCTTTTGGTGTGTTGTCTGTCTTGTTTGTTGTCCCTTTTCCCTGCACCTAGTCAGAGTAATTGCAGTCCTCGTGGTTGTCGCCGTATCGCCTAGGATACGGAGGCAAGTAGGCAGGGACAGGGGTTGGGGAGAGCTCAGGGATCACATCCCCCTTTTCTGTGTACCCCAACCTTGACAATCAGTCAGTCTGCCCATTAATAGGGTGAAAAGTAGTCACTGTGCTGTTTGGTATCATGGTGGGTACCACACTGAACACGAACCAAAGAAAGCTAAGTAGAGAGGTGTCTCAGAAGATTAGAAATAAAATTATAGACATGTTACAGGCTATAAGACCGTCTCAAAACAGCCTGATGTTCTTGTTACTACAGTTGTACATATTTTTGAGAAGTTTAAGGTCTACAGGACTGTAGCCAACCTCCCTGGACGTGGCTGCAGGAGGAAAATTGATGACAATTTGAAGAGATGGATGAATATGAATGATAACCAAAGCGCATTAAAAGAAATTCCAAAGAGATTAGAGGTGAACTGGAAGGTCAAGGTACATCAGTGTCAGATCGCACCATCCACTTAATGGAAGATGACCAAGGAGGAAACATAGTGGCACTACAGGGGGTACAACAGGGGAGCATTATATACTGGCACTTCAAGGGGTGCACTATATACTTCCACTACAGGGGGGGCATTATATACAGACATTAAGGGGAGAACATTATAAACTAGCACTAGGGAGGGAGCATTATACATACTGGCACTATAGAAGCATTATAATATAGGGGGCACTATAGGTGAGTAATTACTGCAGGCGGCCATTAGAACTACAGAGTTACTGCAGGTGTCATTATGCTGGGTCACTATGGTGGCATTATTACTACTGGGGGTACTGTGAGGGCATTTTTATTATACTCCTATTGCTAGTAATAGGGGCACTCTTAGGGAACATTATTACTGTAGGGAGCATTTTTACTATTACTTTTGGTAGGAATTTGGGAAATTGGTACTATGTGGGGAACAATCTGTATGGTACTGTTATTTCTGCAGTCGAGTATTTGGGGGCATAAGGCTGCACAGCCAGCACAGTATTGGGAGTAGCAGCAGGATGACATTGTTGAGGCACCAGGAGGAGCAGAATAATCGAAAAGTGAGGACCTATGATGCTTGTTGTGTGGCAATTGAGATATGATGTGGCTGAAAGAACTGATCATAGTGGTCTGCTTCCAGGGGGTGTAAGAGGTATGTAATGCTGTAGTGTATCCTCCTGTATGTTTGGTAGTGCTGAATGTAATGTCCATCCAAATATGTGTTTAGCAGTGGTGCTGGGAGATGGTGTACCATTTACATTTTTGCCTCAGGCAGCAGAGAACCTAGAAACGGCCTCGATTGTACCACCTACGTGATCTAGTAATAGTGAGCAGTCTCCAAAGGTGAATATCTTTAAGTGATATATACAGTTGGATTGTTTTTTTCACTGTGGTTATAAAATATTTTTTCTTTATCTTATCTGACCTCTAGCTGCTCCAGCAGCTTAAAAATATCACAATCCGACTCCATTGTCCCCCCCCCCCCAAAAAAAAAAAAAAGAATAAATAATAGCTTTGCAGAAACATTATGGAATGATGTTTGTATCTCGCAGCTTGTTCTCGGGTGTCAAAAACCTCTCAGAAGCTAATGTCTACGTATAAATAGAAAGCATGTGACAATAGAAGCGAGCACCCTTTATTCCGGAGACAATTGAATAACACATACACAGGTTATCTCACCTTGAAGCATCGTCGTATATTTTAAAGTATGTACACGGTGTTACTAAGAACCAAATTCTCCTTTCTCTTAGAGACAGCATTACCTTGACCAATGAAATCGTCCTGTCATTGGAAGCAAGTACTTAAAAGTTATTACTATTAGAAATTTGCCATTATCTAACAATGAATCATTAGTAATGGGAACGTTCAAACACTTCAGGTCAACTACCTATCCGTTTCCATCATTTGTTTTTGCAGGAGGAGGCCTGGTAATTTCTCTTAAAGGGATTGTCTTAGAGATGCGTTTCTGTCCAGTAGGTTTTTGGCCCCCCTCCTACGTGGGTCCCAGTGTTTAGGAGTGGCAAGTGGTATGTTGTGACCCTAACAGTTTGTGTCACAGTGCTCCTACCTGGATACTGTCGCTCCCTGGGGTTAGGCTCTGTAGCAACAAAGAAGTTGTAGTTGGTGGAATAAGTAGAGTCCAGATTTGGACAAGTTCAACGGTTTTACTTGCGATTACCTTATGTCATCCAAACAATCCTTGATCTTTCTCTTGACTCCAGCATGCTAAGGGTAAACTGGTAGGTAAACTTGAATATTTTGCTTTCTCTCTCTGCTGCTTTGCTAATCTCTGGATTCAGTCTGGTTCCTATCAGCTTCAGTTACTGTTTCCTATTAGGTGTCTTGGGCTTCGTTTTGCCTCTCATTGGTACTAAGTAGTTTTATATATCAGGAGTGGGCTGCTCTCTGAGCTACTTTCCCAAAGCTCCTACAGTAGTGAGGGGAAACGCTCCCTCAGTATACAATGCTGCTTCGCTCTCACTCCAGCTCTCAAATCCATTTCTCAACTTCTCTACTCTATAGCTTCCTCCAACCCCTCCTTTGGTAGGAGGCAGGACTAGCCCACTTCTGCACAAAAGGGGAAGAATGAAATGTTAAATTCCATTCTATCTAAATGTACTCTATGCTAGGTACACTTCCACCTGCTGGACAACCAGGCACATTATATGTAATAACAGTTGCATAACAACATTATTAAGGCACAGTATCGGAGGACCGGGAAATAAATACACAGATGACGTTCTTTGCTAGCCATTAGAGACAGTAGCTAGATGTAATAATAGTAGTGTGCCCTTTGAGGTACTACACTGGACAGAAACACAGCTGATCAGCTGTGTTTCTGCCAAGAGTGCCGCACAGCACTGGATTACAGCTCTTGCACCTGTACTAGAGCTGTACTCCAGCAGGAGCAGGTTGGTCCCTGGCTGTCAGTGGCATTAGGAGACCCAAGGAGAAGACAGAAGCTTTGTTTGGTGGTAAGGGTGTCATTAGTTGTTTTTCCTCACTTCACAGCAGTGTCTTTAGAAGCTGAATATAGCAGTTCACTCTGCCGTCTTCATCCTCTCAAGGCTTTTCTTCAGGCAATCTAGTAATTGTTCTCTCTGGAGAAACCCAACTCCAACGGGAGCAGGAGCACTGCAGTCTGCATCCACTCTGTAGCTACACAGGAAATCCCTCTGCTGGCAGGAAGCAGGACCAGCCCACTCATAAGAACAGGGTGATTGGGGGAGGATCCATGGAACAAACACGACCATTAAGGTGATCCCACAGTTGCTCAATTGGGTTCAAAGACACCATCCACAATTGATGTTTCCCTAAATTTGTACGTGTAGAAGGGTATTACAGATATCTTACCAAAGCTATTATAGTCAGCTTCAGATTCTAAACCTGGCCTATACCCATACAAAACCACCTGGGGAAGATTTCCACTGTACATTGTTGAAACTGTTTTCTGAGAATGTTGGCAGCGCTACAATCCTCATTGGTTACTGACTTCTACACCATATGCTGGCCACTGCACACCCTAGATGCCCTGCCTTGCAGCCATACAAATGTTGACACCAAGGTCACCCCAAACTACCATCCGACAGGAGCCCCAACACCAGAAATGCTGCCCGTAGACTTGTATTATGACGGAATGCAAATCGGAAGCTTTTAAAAGGCAATCCGCTTTGCTTTCCGTCATAAAAGTCTATGGGCAATCATAACGGATCCATCTGGTCTCCGTTATGCAGAACGGAAAAAAAAATCCTGTTGACAGGAAATCAGACAGATCCGTTATATTGCCCATAGACTTCTATTATGACAGATCAAAACGGAATGCCTCTAAAGGCTTCCGTTTTAACTTCCGTCTTATGGATTTCGTTATTTTCTGTTATAACCATGCTATAACGGAAAACAATAATGAAATCCATAATGGTGATGTGAACAAGCCCTAAGTACTGGTCGCAGTAAAGGGGAACGGAGATTGCACCACCCCCCATCATTGAACCCCTCACATACTGCATTCACGAGGAAATTCAGCTTCAAGACGAATCAAATTTTCCCTGAAATTCAGACTGAAGTCCACTCCGGATACTTTGATTTGCTCAACACTAATAGCCATGTGCTATGGTAGCTCTTCTTTGGTATCTGACCAGACAGGCTACCCTTCGCTCCGCATGCACATCAATAAGTCTTGGGCATCCATGACTCTATGGCCAGTTCACCAGTTGGCCTTACTTGGTCTACTTTTGGTAAGGTACTAACTACTGCAGCGGTCATTGCGCTTACGCTTGCCCATTTCTCCTGCCCCCAACAAATCAACTCTAAGACCTGACCTGACTTAAGACCTTGCTACCTAATATATCCCCCTTCACTGGTGCCATTGTCATGAGAAATTCAATGTTATTCGCTTCACCTGTCAGAGTTTTTTTTATATAAATTCATCTTTATTAAGAGTTTATGAAATTATAACAAAGGTAGAATACTGAAAAGGAATAAGACACAATGCACATGGTACAGTCTGGAAGCAAAAGCAGCTACAGCTCCATAGTCTTTGTCACGTGTGTTTTGATTACTCAAAAAATCAATTATAGTATAAAAATGCCTTAGCGGTAAAAATATTAATAAGTGAAGCTACTCCACAAAGAACAATTACGATACCGTGTGAGTAGGGTAAGCAAACATCACAATGATATATTGTGTTGAGATAGGCAAAGCTAGGAAAGAGACAGTAAAAAGGAGAAAGAAAAAGAGAGAACATATTCCACCTTTGTCTGATCACAGGTAGCGAGATGAATAAATACAGAAGATCTCAGGAAACCAGTGAATAACTATTATTTCAGAATTATATTTACGCCCAGCCAGTTAGGGAAGTGCATGATTATTTTCAAAAATGACCAAGCAACAATAGAAGCATATGCAGTACCCCATACCTGGGGGTATTACATTGTCCTGAAACACACTGCTATATACTGTAATTGTGTTTCATGGAAATGTACTAACTGTAATGTAAAGTAATGTCACCAATGCGATATGTAAAGCTGTAAGGCTGGTAACCACCACTTCACATTAGTCACCACTAGATGGTGCTGGTACGCTATCCTATAAAAGGCTAGACAAAGGAAGGGGGGAGTGTGTAGTTCGAGTGAGGAGAAAGTCAGTTCAGAGTGAGGAGAGTCAGAGGGAAGTCCACCATATAGCTACCACTTTAGCCCCCTTGGCAGTGTCCAGGCTGAGGGAGGTTGGAAGAGGAATCATCAGAAACTACCCAGCAGAGACCAGAGTAGACTAGATTATGGAGTAAGTGTAGTGGAGATAGCAGCTTCACAGATCCTGGTGCCGGTAAAGGAGAACACATTAAGATACCCATGACCATAACAATGCTCAGGCAGACACAAAAGCCTGTAATTATATAGTGGACACCTGCAGCCACAGGTGCCAGTAAGAGAATTCATGTGAGAGAGAAGAAATACCCTAGCGTGCTATTGTCTACCATTTTGCTTGCCACCATACCTCATCATCTGTGGATAGAGACATTGCACCTTGTACAGACAGCTGTAACTTGTCCTTTGCACTTAGTAAAGAAAAATATGTGCTGTCTGCCTCATCCTATCACACCACCTTTTCACTGCACTGAACCTCTGATGGAGAGACTCCAACGTTAGAAAATGGGGCTACAAAGGGGCCCACAATCCTACCCAGACTAACCTCTATATCCACTTTCTCCCTCAACACCTTTCCAAATTTTTAATTGACAATTTAAGAAAAAATAAAGCGAATCTGGTTGATATTATTGGGGTAGAGTTTGAGCCAAGGGGAAATTGTGGCTACCCGTCGCCCCCGCTGGTTTGCTAGGATGTTTGACTGGTTAGCGGCCACGAATGGGGCCTGCTGCAGACTGAGCACTCACGGTTGTATTTGCATATGGCCTTTATTGAAGACTCAGCATGCCCCAGGTCTACCGACAGTCACTCACTCCTGGGTGTTAGACAAGGTGCCAGTGTCCATGGCCGGAAAGGGTGGTCCTTTTGCACCATCATAAGGTGCAACCATACATCCAAGGCTTTTACTCTCCAGCCAATGCCAACTGTCTACAAAACTCTTTGTCATATCTCCAACAGGTGCTGCCACCATGTGACTTGTAAATAGAGTCCATGTAGACAAATACTTCAGAACAATGCTCTGTGTGCTGCCGATCCACGACACAGCCACAGACAGTTACCTATCAAGCAATCTGTCAGAATTGGGCCTATACTCTTTGTCACCCATGTACTGGTCATCTAGGGTTTTACTCGTATCTAGCTGATACAATAAGATCTTCAGGGCTGGAAACAGGTCTTTACCCACCACACCCAAACCCCAGACCTCTGCAAAGTTAAACTAACCTCTAGAAGACACAGTAGAAGGATCCTCAAGACTCAGGGATCACACAGAGCCATCCCAGGGACTCCAGGTCACAGAGTTTGGGCATGTCAGGTATATTTTATAAAGCTCATTTATTCAAAATGGCTATGATTAGAAAAAAAACAACAATTAGTATGATGAGAATAGTGTCACCAAGTAATTAAGTACAGAGCACCGATCTGATGACAAGATCTGGAGTCTAAACTCACCTAGGAATGGGGTTGTCTTCTGCTGGAGCAACGTTGCAGCAGACCTCTAGGACCTTCTTGTTGGCCAATTCAACCCTGGAAATATCCAAAAATAACCAAACAATTTTGAGTGGATGTCCCTCAGCTACAATAATCCCTTTTACTTTCACCATCCCATGTGTGTGGTTTAATTTAAAAGAGTTCTCCACCTTTTTCTTACTGATGATCTATCCTTTGGAAGTCTCATCAGCATCTGAATGGCAGGGTCCAACACCCAGTTGTTTGAGAAGGCAGCTGCGCTCGCGGCTTTCTCACTGCTTCCCACAGGCTAGTGATGTCACAACTATGCCACGTGAACTGGACGTAGATCAGCCTCATTCTTTTTAATGGAGCTAAGCTGTACCCAGGCCACATGACTTAGCTGTGACGTCACTGGACTGCAGTGTGTTGAGAAAAGGCTGCAGCGCTACCGCGAGCAGCGCTGCCTTCTCAAACAGCTGATTGGTGGCGGTCCTGTGTGTAAGACCTGTGCCGATCAGATGCTGATAACCTATTCAAAGGACAGATCATCAGTAGGAAAAAGGTGTAGAACCCCTTTAATAAATTTTTAAAAAAAGTAAAACGCAAATGAAGTACCCGGCACAGAAGCTAAAATACAAAACTAAGCATCACCTACTGATGTGACAAACAAAACATCTGCAAAATATGATCCAAATCACTTGAAAAGTTCATTGATTTTGCTATAAATCTGTAAGTACTTCACTTCATAGTAATTGTTCCCTCGTTGCTCTTGAGCTTTGTACTTGAGTTGTAAGTAGGCGCAGGTCAGGGCTGTATTGGGAGAACAGACCTGCATTAACAATGGAAGCTGGCTGAAGAGACTCTTAATCATGAGCTAATTTGCAAACCAAAGCATAACGAAATCATTTTATCTAAGATTATTGCAAGATTTGAATTCTGGGCTCAAATTACTTATTTCATGTGATGCAAAATCAATTAGTGGTGTAATTAAGGTTTGTGCCTTTTTTTTACCTCTTTGGTGTGAAGGACGTTGTCTAGATGATGCGGCGTGATGTTTGATGTCGGACAATAGATGGATATCTTTATACAGGAGCATAGAAAATCCTGTTTCAAGACTCCAAAGATCTGAAAGAGAAATGTTAAATATAATAATTTGTTATCTAAATATAATGAATGTTAAAAATAATATTGTCAAAAATGCATTTAGGGGAAATAGAGTAGAGATCAGAGGCGTAATTTGAACCTTTTTTGGACCCAATGCAAAATCTGAACCAGGATCCTCCACCTACAATGCACTACTGGTGTCACCTTATGAGGCAGAGGAGCTTTTCTGCCCCAGACGTTGCGATTGTTACCTCTACACCAATTCAGAACCCAAAATAGAGTCTGAAGGCCAGGTCCATCAAGGTAGATGAACTGTTGATTAGAAGATTGTCAATTAGATGGAGGTTCGTGAGGGACATAGAGTCATAGGGGAACATTGGTGTAGGACAGGCAGCTCAGACAACCTGTCAATATCAAGATAAAATGGGTTCCTGCAAAGTGCCACCTTCTTTAGTTAAGTGACTGGTAAAAGGAACGTAGCTATAGGGAGGTAGCAGTCAAACTCAGACCTTGGAGAAGACACCAGTATTATAAATGTCACATGAAAGATGAGTGGCCCTTGGGACTTTGCACTTGGGACCACGGTGCTTCAAGTTACAATGGTAGTAATGGAAACCTTTAAGTGAAAGTAGATTTAAGGAGGACCCTGTCTCTTTTAGAAACTACTTGCATTCCCCATGTAATACCAATTCTGGAGCATCTGTTCTTATGTCTCTATGTTGTGCCATTCCTTTATTATTCCAGCTAGAAGTTATGAATGAATTGCCAACAGTTTGCAATGAAGGTGCAAATGGGTGTTACCAGTTAGGGGTGTATCCCTCCACAGTCTGACATTATCGACTCAGTGCTGCCAGTGTCAGACTGGGCAGGGACACACTCAACTGTTACCACCCAGCTGGACTTTCATTGGAAACTGCTAGTAATTCATTAGAAGTTCTAGCAGGAATAATAAAGTAATGGCACAACACAGAATCATAAGACTAGAGCCTCCAGAATTGTTATTATATGGGGACTATGAATAGTTACTAAAGCAGACATGTCAGGAGAGGTGACAGGTCCTCTTTACGGGAGCATTACACATTTTGCTAGGTGGCCATATTGTGGTTCTGAAAAATTATTTTCAAGTTTATTAGCTATGGAATTTAAAAATATTCCTACCCAAACATTTCTCTGCAATATATTTAATGGAAGTTTTAAATTGGACAAAGAGAAGGCCCTAGCTGTTCCGTGCACCATAGCTCCACCTCTTTCCTCTCCCAGCGCCTCCCAATCCTGCTTGAATGACCATACGTTAAAGGGGTTGTCCAACATCCATAAAACATGAGACAGCCTGGACAATTTTTAAAACACCACAATAAAATGCTCCCCTTCTGACAGTCCCTCTGCTTCAGTGCCACATCCCCACCCCTTCCAGTCTCCGCTGGATAACATTCTGTATACACTACCGTGATCGATGCCAGTCAATCAATGTCCTCAGCAGCGATGTGTGCATGGAAAACCCTTGACCAAAAACACTCAAAACTATAATTTGCAAAACACCCAGTCTAATGAGACCTTAGATCCTCCACAACCTGCCAAATATATCTTAGTAAGGAAATGTTCACACTGAAAAAGTAATGGCCCGTGGAGCCCCTGAACTTCAGAGACGTTAGAGTGGATTATAATTCGGGCAGAAGCAGGGTGGGTGGCCTTCATTTTCATCTTCTGCTGGCTTTACTTCTTCCAAATCATCCTTCAAAGTCTCCATGTCCTAGAAAAGTCAGCAAGATGCAGAGAGAAGAGAAGCTGGATGTTCCTGGTGACAGATTCTCATTGATATTAAATGATGTGGAAAAGGAGGAAAAGCAGATGGCAGAAGAAGGACTCCCACCTGTAGGGCAGGAGAGCGCTGGGGTTGGAGAAGTGGGTATGCCAGAGCTGATTATTATTCTGTGTTTACTGTCAAATAACCTGGAGGAGATTGCAGGCCAGAACAGCAATAATATACATATTGTGCACCCCACCTAACCAGCCAAACTCCATACCAGCAACAGCCAGTTTTTAAAGTTGCATTAAAGGTGCCGCATGGCTATTAACAATGAAGAGTGACTATACAGTGCAGTTTTCACCATAGCATTGCTGCTCGCAGCACATCCGCTCCGTGTGGCCATACCCTAAGGGCTCATGCACACGAACGTGTGCCGGCCGTGCCCATGCTGTGGGCCGCACTTGAATGGGGTCCGCACCGCAAAAAAGTAGTGCTTGCGCTACTTTTTTGCAGTGCGGAGGCACGTCCAGAAACACCACGGAAGCACACCATAGTGCTTCTGTGGTGTTCCGATCCGTGCCTCCGCTTCGCATCTCCCGGATTGCGGACCCATTGAAGTGAATGGGTCCGCAATCCCTGATGCGGGCTGCACACGGCCAGTGCCTATGTATTGCGGACCCGCTATATGTGGCCCACAATACGGCCATGGCTGGGCAACGGCCGTGTGCATGAGCCCTTAGGCAGAGTGGCCTGAGTATACCTGAATTATAGCGATTCGTGACAAATTAATTTGGAACTAATCAAATTTCTTGGTTAACTTCAGCGAAGTTGTTGAATCAAATATTTCAAAACTTTAAACAATCACATTATATAAAGCATGATCTCTTTCCAGTTAATTCTTCGGATCTGGGGTCTGAATTAATTCCGGGGTCTGGTGCTGGGGTCTATTAATTCTTGAGTTTGGTGTTTGGGTCTGTATTAAATTTGGTGTCTGGTCTGTATTAAAGGGGTTTTCTGCAGTTTTAATACTATGACCTATCCAGAGGATCAGATCAGTGTCTGATCAGTTGAGGTCCCACACTGATCAGCTGCTTGAGAAGACACCATAGCTCCTGTGAGCACCGAGGCCTTCTCTCTGCTCACCAAACACGTACATTGCATAGCAGCTGTGCTTGGTATCATAGCTCAGCCCTATTCACTTCGATGGGGCTGAGCCGCACCTAGGTCATGTGACCAATGAACATGACGTTACTGGCCTAGAGAAAGCAGTGAGAAAGCCGCCACAGTACAGTAGCTGTGCACAAGGCACAGTTTAGCAGGCAGAGCATCAGAATGCCATTCACCATAATAGATAGATTATGGTGAATGGGACAAAAAATCCCAGGTTCTTAGGGGGCTAAATGTTGTTTATAGAACTTGTTTAAAAAAAAGTTTATAAAAAGATTTTAAAAAATAAACAAATTATAAGTTTAAGTCAGCCCCTTTCCCAATTTTCCATATAAAAATATATGAACAATAAAAATAAAATAAACTGCCTCGACCAAAAATGTCTGAACTATTAAACTATAAAAAATATTTTTCCTGCGCAGCGTACGGTGTTATGGAACAAATAAAAACATATGATTCATCATTTTATGGTCACCTTATAACCCAAAAAATTAAATGATCAAAAAGTTGTATTTACCCCAAAAATGGTACCAATAAAAATTACAGTTCCTCCCACAAAAAACAAGTATTGACCTTCACAATAAGGACTTTATGTCAATATTAGTACACAGCCTTGTCGGAATTGTGGGTTCTTTTCAATTTGACCCAACAAAGAATTTTTGCCCCCCCAAAAAAAATTCAACTTATCCTGCAAAAAAATAAGCCCTCAAATAGCTATATGAATGGAATAATAAAAAGGTTATGGCTATTGGAACTTGAGGAGGGAAAAAGGAAAATGGGCCCAGTACTTAAGGGCTTAATATATGCAAATGCGCCTCTTGAAGTAATGGGGGCATTGCTATTAAACCCAGCGGCTCTGCTCTATCTGCAGTTGACTCGCTCTCTCCACTTTGATTGACAGGTCTAGGCAGTCTAAACATGATCACACCTCCACCAAGTGGAGAGGGTGCAGTAGTTGCAGAGAGAGCAGAGCCTCTAGGTGTAACGGTAAGGCCCCCGTTGCTCCTAAAGGCTCATTTGCATATACTAAAACATCATTTTTCTCAGCAATGCGGGCATATATGAATATGGGACCAACACAGAAGCCTTCAGCTTCCAAGCGCAAATGCAACAGGTCGGCCAATTTCACAGGTACAAATCTGTTGATAGAGGCCCTTTAAGGGGGGAGTAAAAGGCTTTAGAAGCATTTTATTTCAAACTTTCAAACAAAAATTCTAAAGACTATTTTTTTAGGACCCAAATGAAGCCTGAATTGGCCTTGAGGGGCTTACAAACTAGAAACCCTAGGAAGCACCCTGAAAGTATTCAAAATAGCATTCAGGAAGTGTGTTAATTCTTTACATGTTTCACAGAAATTAACGCAAAACGGGGTTGAAATTTAAAAATGTAAACTGGTGTTTTGCAAATTTTCAATTTGAATTCATTTTTTACACAGCAGGTGTACATTATAAAAGAGAAAAAAACCTCCATATTTATTAGTGATTGTGCAGTTTATATAAGGATCTCATATGTGGTCCTAGAGTGCTACTTGACTCAAAAACTGGCTTCAGAAATTAAGGAGTACCGTGTGGATTTTGGTGCCTCCATTTTTGGGGTGTTTTTAGGCAACATTTCAGGTTTGCAGAGGCCTCGAGGTGCTAAAATATAAGAAACAGTCCCCATTTTGGAAATGACACCTCTCAAAGAATTCATTTAGGATTGCAGTGATTATTTTGACCACATCAGTGATTTTTTTATAGAATGTATCAGAGGTGAAAATTAAAATGACTTGTTTTCAATAATATGTAGTTTTATCTAAAAATGTATAATTTTCGCAAGTGGTAAAGGGAGAAAAATACACCAAAATTTATTAGGCAATCTCTCTCAAGTGCATAGCTACCCAATATGTGGTCTTAAAGAGCTGTTTGGGCAAATGGCAGGATAGGGATAGGCTTTTGGTTTTTGAAGCGCAGATTTTGCTGGAAACATTTTCTAACACCCATTTTTTACCAGGGCAGCTCTATTTGCAGATGAGGTGACCAAAAATGACAATTTTTTGTCCCTTTTTTTTACAGTAGTATGTCATCATTTTAGAGTTCAGGTCATTATGGACACAGCATTACCACTTAAGTGTAGTTCATTTTATTTTTTTCCAAAATTGGATAAAAGTTAGATAAAAAAGGGTGATTTTTTTTATTTACTTTTTAAGTTTTTCAAAAACATTTTTAAATTTTTTGTTTGGTTGTATTGTTTTTTTAAGTTCCATTAGGAGTAATTCAGCTTTTGAAAAATGTTATCAAAACTGCTCTAAATATTTTCCTGAACAGATTTTTATCACACTTTGAAATCCGCACACTCCTACACTGCTGACCGTCAGCATCGTATGAGTGTACAGATTCCACTGTATGGCCTCAAGTAGAGATGTACAGGCAGGAGCACACATCACTGTTTCTCCGTATCTTCTCTGCTAAAGCCTGGCATAGATGTGCTCGTTCCACTAAAAAGGTCTGCCTAGCACATTGTGGCAGGGTCTCCTGCACCGATGTGCTATGCAAGGCATTTAGCAGAGATCATGCTCCTGCCTGTGCCCACTGCGCTAAAGCCTGACGTAGCCCATCTATGCCAGTCCATAGCAGAGGATAGGCAGGAGCAACAATGTGTGCTCCTGCTTATACAGTACATCACTCATTGCAGACCTACAGTGGAATCCATACTCCCATATACCATTGACATATCAGCAGTGTATTGATTCCAAAGCAGTATAGGCACCTGAACTTCAGGAACCTAATTCATAAGGAAAACGATAAAATAATAAAGTATATATTTTTTTAAACCTATTACGTCATTTAGAGTCAGTTTTAATAAAATGTTTCAAGAGTTTACAATTTAAACTTTGAATTTTTTGGCTCCTGGTAAACATATAACAATACTTCTATTTTACACTGTTAGTGTACCTATCAGACCCTGCCTCTGGCAGGGCCTAAGAGGCTTCCGTACATGGTAATTGTTGTTAGGTCTCTGGTTGTAATGGCCACCATTGGGACCCTGCCATGATCCCAATCGACAGTGGCATCTAGGGGGTCAGGAAGCTCAGATCAGAGCTACTTCCAATCTCACCCATTGCAGCAGAGTGGGAGCTGTATACATCTGAAACCCTAAGTTAATTATGCAGATTCTGAGCTGACACCATTACTTTGCCATAAATGTACAGAATGGTGCATGAACATGTTTTCTCCTATGCCATACATTTATGTCATGATGCAGGAAGAGGTTAAAGGGGTTGTCCATTCACTTCAGCTGCAATATCATGTGTGGGCACATGCAGCCAAGCCATGTTTTTGACTTACTCAATTCTTCTGCATCTCATTGCACCCATTTAGGGCTCATTTATACAACAGTGAAAAAAGGCCGTGAGACAGACATTTTTGTAATGAACTTCACACAGCAATTTTCAGAACCAATTAAAGCCTATGGGGCCATTCACGTGGCCGTTTTAATGGCCAGTGAATAACGGACCACATTAAAATCAATAGGGCCATTGTTAACAGCCATTTAGACAGGAGTGCACCCATCCATTAAAATGTGTAAAAAATGTCCTTTCAGGGGTTAAAATTTTTTTAAAAAAGAAATCTCATCCACTGTATGCAAGGGAACACCTGCCCCGCACTGGAGGCAGCAGGACCCAACTCTCCCAGCATCATGATGTCACATAATGTGCAAGTGGATGAGGTAATTAATTTACACTGTGGGCACTTCGGGGGTTTGGAGGGTTGTGGGGGGTTTGGTACTATAATTACTGAGGGCACAGTAACTGTGGGCACTACGGGGGGTTGGGGACGGTTTGGTGCTACAATTACTGAGGGCACAGTGGGGGGGGGGAATTATATATATTGAGGGCACTGGAGGGCTATTACTTATCCTGGAGGCACAAAGGAGGCCATTAATTATACTAGGGGCTATTACTTATATTGGGGGGAACTATGGGGGCCATTCTTTATACTGGGGTGCACTATGGGGCCATTCTTTATACTGAGGGGGCACTATGAGGGTGTTCTTTATACTGGGGGGTACTATGGGAGGCATTTCATATATTAAAGTGAACTACAGAGGCCATTCTTTATTCTAGGGGGCACTATGGGAGCCATTCTTTAAAATGGGGGGCACTATGGGGGCATTATTTATACTGAGGGCACTGCATGGGCTGATATTTAAAACAAAACAGCCTATGAAATTCATCCATTTTTAATGGTTGCAAAGCGGCCATTAAAAATTGATGCACAGACTGATGCAAAATGGCCATGAAAAATTGACAGCTTATCGGTTTTTAATGGCGTGTGATTGTACCCTTATCCATCCTAACCTCCAAATCTTTCTATTCCGTCTGTTTACAAACCCTTGCTGTAAAAATACCCCCCAAAAAACCCTACGCTCCAAGGTTCGGAGCCGCGGCGAATCATGTTATGCTTTGATAAACACTTTGCTAAGATGCCTGCTTGCAATTTTTTTTTTTTTTTTGTTTACTGGCAGCACTAACTATGCCCAGCGGAGGAAATAAAAAAAAATGAAACTCATTAGCATTCACTGGCAAAAGATTGGCAAAAATCTTGTGCATTGTGTTCCCATCTTGGCACCGAAATGGTTAGGGATCGAGTCCCACAACATCATGCTTATCTCATTGTGTTAGAGAGCTCTTGAGAATGTTATTAGCTGGGTGTACGTCTTGCCGGGTTTTTTTTTCCACATGAGGCAGATGGGTAATTACGACGCTAATAGTCTGATTGAGAGAAATCAGATGCAGTGGTTCGCCCAATTAGATGATACATTAGCTTCCGTCTTTGTAAGCAGCTAATGTGTGAAGCAAAGTGGTATTTTTGAGGGTCAGAATCCTTAAACAAGTGCCGAGTTGAAAATTATTGTGTGTGCGTCTCCTCTCTCTCCTCTCTATCTCTCTCTCTCTTTTTTTTTTCTAATGGAGGAAGAGTGCTAAGTCTTCATTACTAAAAGCATAGAAAATGCAAATCAGGGTCTGAAACAAAAGAGGAAAGGGACAGGCGAGAATATTTGCTGTCCAATGTTTCAACCTACAACATCAATTACATTGAAATGCCGTGCATGGGAGACTAATCAAGAATGGTATAATTGTAATAATTGTGAGCTTTTGTTGGAGAGGCGATGCTGTTGTTATGGTCAGCCATTTGTTTCTCGCTATTGTTAAAAAGGGGAAAGATGTACGAAATGTATCGGAGGAATTAGGAAGGTAACGGTGTGAGGAACAATCTCCTCCGAGAAGATACGGCATCGTTCTATTTCAAGGTACTGGAAGTATTTAGCATTAGCCATTGAGTCACGACCATGTTGTGAAATGTGTCAAAGTTTGGAGCAATTTGACCCTTTTTTGGTTCAATTTGGTACAAATCCACTACACCTAGTTCACCAAGGGGAGAAATAGAAGTGGCCTGGAGACAAAGGGGCATGGCCTAAGATGTAACATCATTGCACAAGAATTATCCCTCTTCTTAGGAAAAAAGAAGGCTCCCCACTAGGATGGGGGACAGAGAGGATGCAACTGAAAGGCTTCCATGGGGTTGCTAGGAGAAGGAGCAGGAGGCAAGGCACGTTGTTAGTCTCAGAAGTGACACCTTCATAATCTTTCTGTGACTGAGAGGAGGAGTGAGCCATCCAGTCCAAAATCTCCTCAATAATAATGTGCCCCTATCGGAAGCCAGGGAGAACTTTGACCTATTGTTGCTACTACTATTACTGGCCGGATGGCTGGTGCTGCTACTGCCACAATCTGACTTTTGGATGACGAGGCCTGACATTTTTCCAGACATTTTATTATGTGGCCTATACATGAAAAGTCATGGGTTTGGTATACAGATTATTAAATTCTACTTATAAAATTACAAGTTTTTTTGATAATTTAAAGACAGAGGCACAGTTAAATTCCCTCCCCTTCTACAAACACACTGCACACTGATATTGACAAACTACTTTAGTAATAATGCAAATTTGGCAGTAAATGTAATTGAACTATGCAGTCAGGGCCGTATTTAGGGTTCATGCTGCCCTAGGCACTCTCTGTGATGACGCCCCCCCCCCCCAATGTGACCCATTCCCCCACGCCCCAAAATAGTAGCCATAGTAGCCTCTCCTCAGTCCCCCCCATCCCATAGTAGCCTCCTCCCCCCACAGTAGCATAGTAGCCTCTCCTTTGAACCCCCCACCCCATAGTAGCCTCGTTACCCCCACCCCCCATAGTAGCCTCCTCCCCCCACAGTAGCATAGTAGTCTCTCCTCAGTAGCCCCCCAACCCCATAGTAGCCTTGTTACCCCACCCCCCATAGTAGCCTCCTCCTGGACTTATTACAGTGACCTATCCTCCCCCCCAACCCCCTGGATACTGAAAATGGTCCTCTGCCAAGCCAATTAACCCCCGCCCAACTACCCCACCATCCCCATACACTCAACTACCCTCAGTCTGTACCATCTCCCCCACCTGCCGCTGGTGCACCTAGCTTTTCTGATGCCCAAGGCAAATATTGAAACACCCCCCATGCCAAATTCTCAACCTAATCCCTTCCCTCCAGTCCTACTGTTAAAGGGGTTGTCCTCTTTTTACTACTAATGACCTATCCTCACGATAGGTCATCAATATCAGATCGGCTGGGGTCCTCCGGCACCCTGACGATCAGCTGTTTGAAGAGAGAGCAGAGCTCATATGAGAGCTGCTTTCTCTGCTCTGTTCACCTGCTTGCCATAGAATTTGCAGTGAAGAGCAGTAAACAGAGCAGAGAAAGCAGCGCTCGTACAAAAAAAAAGAAAAAGACAACCCCTTCAAAGACAGACTTGGAAAACATTTCATACAGCACTACAGAGCATACAGGGTCATACAGCGCCACATATGTACCTCTTACATCCAGTGACTTTTCTTCTCTGATGTAGACGTTCTCTTTCCTCTTCTTCTGTCAGACCAGACCGCCATGGTGACTTCTTTCAGCTGTGCCTCGTCTCTGAAGAGTTCAACAAACAGACATCTTACTTTTCCATCATCCTCTCACCTTCTCCACATCTCACCCTGCCCACCCCCCATACTATACTACAGAAACAGCCCCCCTGAAAATACTGGCACCACACAGAAAAACAGTACCCCCCTTACCTTTCAGATCAGATGCCCATATCAAACCCCAGATGAGACCCCCATCTACAGACCCCCATTAGACCTCCAAACTCCCATATCTGACCCTCATTAGACCTCCAAAGCCCCAATCAGCCCCTCATTAGACCCCCAGACCCCCTATCAGATCCTCATTAGACCCCCAGACCCCCTATCAGACCCTCATTAGGCCTCCAGACCCCCTATCAGACCCTCATTAGACCCCTAGACCCCCTATCAGATCCTCATTAGACCCCCAGACCCCCAATCAGACCTCCAGACCCTCAATCAGACCCCTCTAGACCCCCAGTCAGACCCTTCAGGCCCCTAATCAGACCTCCTTCAGACCCCTAATTAGATCCCCAATCATACCCCCCCTTCTGGCCCCATATCATACTCTTGTGGCCCCCATATAGAACTCTCCTTCTGGGGCCCATGTCAGACCCCCCCATTCTGTCCCACCATTTCAGACCCCCCCATTCTGTCCCACCATTTCAGACCCCCCCCATTCTGTCCCACCATTTCAGACCCCCCCCATTCTGTCCCCCCCATTCTGTCCCACCATTTCAGACCCCCCATTCTGTCCCACCATTTCAGACCCCCCATTCTGTCCCACCATTTCAGATCCCCCCCATTCTGTCCCACCATTTCAGACCTCCCCATTCTGTCCCACCATTTCAGATCCCCCCCATTCTGTCCCACCATTTCAGACCTCCCCATTCTGTCTCACCATTTCAGACCCCCCATTCTGTCCCACCATTGTAGATCCCCCCCCATTCTGTCCCACCATTTCAGATCCCCCCCCCATTTTGTCCCACCATTTCAGACCCCCCCCCATTCTGCCCCCACCTTTTCAGATCCCCCCCCATTCTGTCCCCACCATTTCAGATCCCCGCATTCTGTCCCCACCTTTTCAGATCCCCCCCCATTCTGTCCCCACCATTTCAGATCCCCCCCATTCTGTCCCCACCTTTTCAGACCCCCCCCATTCTGTCCCCACCTTTTCAGATCCCCCCACCATTCTGTCACCACCTTTTCAGATCCCCCCCATTCTGTCCCCACCATTTCAGACCCCCCCCCATTCTATCCCCACCTTTTCAGATCCCCCCCCCATTCTGTCCCCACCATTTCAGACCTCCCCATTCTGTCTCACCATTTCAGACCCCCCATTCTGTCCCACCATTGTAGATCCCCCCCCATTCTGTCCCACCATTTCAGATCCCCCCCCCCATTTTGTCCCACCATTTCAGACCCCCCCATTCTGCCCCCACCTTTTCAGACCCCCCCCCATTCTGTCCCCACCATTTCAGATCCCCACATTCTGTCCCCACCTTTTCAGATCCCCCCCATTCTGTCCCCACCATTTCAGATCCCCCCCATTCTGTCCCCACCTTTTCAGATCCCCCCCATTCTGTCCCCACCTTTTCACCCCCCCATTCTGTCCCCACCTTTTCAGATCCCCCCCCATTCTGTCACCACCGTTTCGGATCCCCCCCATTCTGTCCCCACCATTTCAGACCCCCCCCATTCTATCCCCACCTTTTCAGATCCCCCCCCATTCTGTCCCCACCATTTCAGACCCCCCATTCTGTCCCCACCATATCAGACCCCCCCATTCTGTCCCCACCTTTTCAGATCCCCCCCATTCTGTCCCCACCATTTCAGACCCCCCCATTCTGTCCCCACCTTTTCAGATCCCCCTCCCCCATTCTGTCCCCACCTTTTCAGATCCCCCCCATTCTGTCCCCACCTTTTCAGATCCCCTCCCCCATTCTGTCCCCACCTTTTCAGATTCCCCCCCATTCTGTCCCCACCTTTTCAGAATCCCCCCCCCCATTCTGTCCCCACCTTTTAAGATCCCTTTTTGGCCCCCACTTCAGACCTCAGATCAGACAAGAAAAAAAAAAAAAACTTACCTCCGGTCCTGGCTGTGTCCCCGCTCTCTCCTCTTCCAGGGGCCCGCGCTGAAGTCACCTGACCTCCTGCAGCGTCAGGTCAGAGGGTGCTCTGTACGTCCTGACGCTGCAGGCAGTCAGGACACAGCAGCGCCGGCCTCAGGAAGAGCAAGCAGGAGGAGGGGTAAGTACTGTACAGCGCTACATTCCAGGATGCTTTTGTTTTTTTTTTTGTTTTTTTTTAATCCTTATATACTCCTGGCGGGGTGCCGCCCCCCGCAACCTGCCGCCCTAGGCACCGTGCCCCCGGTGCCTAGTTGTTAATACGGCCCTGTATACAGTCTGTTGCATTAATGCGTTCATTAACACGGTTATAACAATGCAATGTTTGTGGTAAAATATCTTTGAATCATGCGTTCACTAACACAGGTACAACAATGTAATTTTCCCGTTCACTAACACAGGTATAACAATGTAATTTTTCTGGTGGAATGTCTTTGAACTACGCAGTCTGATGCAGTAATATGTTCACTAACATGGGTATAACAATACAATGTCTATCATATGCAAGAACATGGGTATAATAATGGTTATTTTTGTAAAATGCTTTTATTATAACTGAAAGTTATCTTTCAGTAACATCCAATACGTTTAAAAAGATGGGTATAATAATGGCTCCATTGTCGTAAAATGCTTTTGCTATAACTCAACATTGCAGTAATATGCAATGTGTTTAATAATATGGATATAATAATAGCGTTAATGCCCTAAAATGCTTTTGCAGGCACAGGCTCTGCGCTACACACCCAAGCTCTGGCCTTCTGTCCCACCACTGTCCTGTTCCTCCCTCTGGTTGGCATTCTCGAGCGCCGGCTGTAGACTGTGGTCTATGCTCTCCTGTTAGGCCTTCTGGTGTCAATATCATTTAAAGGTGCCAGCATGAATGTTCAATTTTTTTCAATCTATGGTTGGCTGTGCCTAGTGGCAAACTGCCTGAACTATAGGTTCTTAGTCTCTAGTTGACCAAGTGAAGTATGATTACCCATGTACCAAACTTCTGCCTGACTAACAACTGTGTTCCATGCCACCTGTTCTTACCCTAACCTAAATTGCCCCCATTGCACCTGCCTCAACCTCAGATCTGTTTCATTGACAGGCTTGAACTATCAGTCCTGACCATGGCCTGTTTTATCACTACAAGTACTAACTGATCCTTTAGTGTTATACTCCAGTATCTCTGACCCCTATGGGTCAGATGCCAACTACACTGGAACTACTACAGGAGGTAGCAGCCTGGTTGGTTGCCTGCAGCAAAGTCCAGATCCCTTTATGAGGGTTAAAGGATAAATACCAAAGGACTGCCAAGACAACGCCCTTAGGATTATCTCAATGTCAGATTGGTTAGTTGACATAGTGGGTCTATGCCCACTGTCCATAATATGCAATGCGTTTAATAACACAGGTATAATAATGGGGTTGCTGACGTAAAATGCTCTTGTTATAACTGAACGTGATCCTGCAGTTATATGCAACACATTATTATGGGTATAATGCACTGAAATAGTTTTTAGAAGAAAAAGATGTGCAATTGCTCAGCCTTTGCAGCAGAATGCTATTGGGGTGCTGGCAATAAGCCTATGAATTGTAGAAACTTGAGTTTAAAAAAAAAAGCTGGCTGACTGTTCATATACCAAAAGAAATGAGTTTATTTCTTTGCAGAGAATTTTGTAATGCAGAACTAGCTGCCGGCCAGAAGCTGTATTAAAGGGAAGCTGTCACCATGAAAATGAAATCTATGCTACTAACATCATGTTTTAGACCAGGAGGAGCTGAGAAGATTAATGTATAGTTTTATGGGAAAAAATTCTGTATAACTTGTAATTTATTAATTTAAATTCCTGCTCATTCTGGGCTTTGAAGTCAAGGAGGTGGTCCTATCAGTGATTGACAGCCTTCCAGCTATGACTGTGTATACAGAGACATCTGTCAATCACCATAACTGTCAACTGTCATACATAACTTGAAAGCCCAAAATGAGCAGAAATTTATCCCACAAAACTGTATATCAATCTGCTCTGCTTCTCCTGCTCTGTAATATGCTGCCTGCAGCTCAAACACTATGTTCAATGTGACAGGTTCCATTTAAACACACAACTGGATGACCAGTCTCTCAATCCCTCAAAACTTTCCCTGATCAAAGTCCCTAAAATGTATCCAATTATATATCCCTATTCTCTCCCTATAGTGCCCCTATTACAGCTAGATTACTGGATTTCCCCACCAATATACACCAAAATGGCAGTAGGCGCCATTTTTACATAATTCGTCCAAAACAAATAACAAAAGCTCTGGATTTGTTTGGTGGACGAACATTTGTGAAATTCATAACAGCGCTTCCAACTATCACGTCTCATTTATATTACTGGTCTTCTCCTTTGGGGCAGGGAAATATTTGGACATCCAACCTCAGGGGTGTCACCACAGCCTGTGCACCCCCTATGGTTAGGCCCATGCATATGTTAAGGGTCACAATGGATATGACAGTCGGGACCTTCATCGATGTTCAGAATAAAAACTGATAGATGACTACCTTTATGGCACATGGCCTCCATTTACAGATTTTTCATAACTCTCATTGATATTATATGTCCTTTTGTAAATTTGATTTGTAAATTCAAATAGATTTGTATTTTATTGTTTCAACAAATGTACAACTTTGGAAATGAGAATTGAAGCAATGTTTTTGTGGTATCATGGTTGTTTACACCGGTTGTTTTATGCTTGCTAATTGATTAATTTGTTATGTTCTGCCGGGGCACAATGGGCGCTTAGTCTAGAGATGGTCTTTTTTAACCACAGTAAACACAAGCTATTGTTAATGCAGACAAGTATGAATAATCTAACGCAAAAACTGCAAATACATGGGCACAAAACTCATACACCCTGAGTAATTATCCATGAAGATTGGGCTTTGTATGGAGGCCTGGGGGATCTGGGTACACATATTCAAATATCTCTGTTGGCCAACAATGTGGGGAAAAAATGGAAATCAGAACATGCACGCTCTCTGTTCTTGATACAACCACACGCAGGGCTGTTGTAACACACTGGTGGGTCTACTGCAAAGATTTCATGAATGAGCCTGCCCCAGCTCTAGTGAGAAAGCTGTGTGATGCACGTCGCTAATATAGTACACAGTCGTGTATGTCCAGTGTTCCACTACGTGTTGTAGGGGTTAAAACTGTGTATGGCATTCCCCAAACTGGAAACATTTGTACTACAGTGTGACTGCACTTTTTGCCCTATATATAATGCATTGCTGACTACACTGCTGAGCAGTTTTGTAAATGCGTTACATTATTTATACTGATCCTGATTCACATCCTGCATTATACTCCAGAGCTGCATTCACTATTCTGCTGGTGCAGTCACTGTGTACATAAATTTAACTACTTATCCTGAGTTAAAACCTGTATTATTCTCCAGAGCTGCACTCACTATTCTGCTGGTGGAGTCACTGTGTACATACATAACTTATCCTGTACTGATCCTGAGCTACATACTGTATTATACATACAGTACTTCAGAGCTGCACTCATTATTCTGCTGGTGGAGTGACTGTGTACACACATTACATTACTTATCCTGTACTGATCCTGAGTTACATCCTGTATTATACTCACAAGCTGCACTCACTATCCTGCTGGCGGAGTCACTGTGTACATACATTACATTACTTATCCTGTACTGATCCTGAGTTACATCCTGCATTATACTCCAGAGCTGCACTCACTATTCTGCTGGTGCAGTCACTGTGTACATTCATTAGATTACTTATCCTGTACTGATCCTGAGTTACATCCTCTATTATACTCCAAAGCTGCACTCATTATTCTGCTGGTGGAGTCACTGTACATACATTACATTAATTGTCCTATACTGATCCTGAGCTATACTCCAGAGCTGCACTCACTATTCTGGTGATGAAGTCATTGTACATACATTACATTACTTATCCTGCTGGTAAAAGAGGAAGAACAAACAAGAGAAAAGTTACATATTGAAGCATTCCAGTATTAAGGGGAGGTGCGAGGAAACAAATGCTGTAGGGAGAAATTTTCCGAGAGACTTGTGTACTCCACAGCCGCCCTGTCCAGGAGATGAGGAGCTGCAGGAACCTGGACATGCTTTAGAGTCAGACTGAGGTTCTGATAAGGGCTACATCGCGCAGAGGACAGCTGCCGTACCAAATTATGAGTAATGAGCCAAGAGGGACATGGTATGAAAGAGCAAAAATCTCCTTTGCTGATAAAGTTACATTTTAGATGCTTAGTTTATAGAGAAATTCGCATTTTCAGTTACTGTTATTTTGATGCGACATGTATAGGACTAACCATTCTGTCCTTATACTTATGTGTTCCCCAGGAAGCCAGTTTCTCTCCTTCCTGTGCAGATGGAAACTACAAGCAGAGTTGGAACAAAGGATTGTCATCTCCTGTATCTCCGCCACTCAGGAGCTCTTCATCCCTCCCACTACAGCCTCCTCCTCCACACCAGCATACAATGCTTAGAATCACTAAGCTTCAAGGACTTTTTGACATCACATGGTCATGTGACCAGAGAAAGTCACATGGGTTACAAAAAAATTAAACAACCAGCAAAAACTGAAAAAAATAGAATATGTAAAAGACAAAAGCAGCCAAACTAGAGACCGAGAGATTAATAGCCAAAGAGAGTAAAACTAACCCTAAAATGTTCTTCAATTATATAAATGGGAAAAAGTATAAACCTGAAGGTGTCGTCCCCTTACAGAGTAATGAGGGGGGAGTTGCAGAGAGCAATGAGGAGAAAGCAAAGCTACTTAATATTTCTTTCTCCACTGTATTCACTGAGGAAAATAAACTTATAAACCTGAAGGTGTCGTCCCCTTACAGAGTAATGAGGGGGAAGTTGCAGAGCGCAATGAGGAGAAAGTAAAGCTACTTAATATTTCTTTCTCCACTGTATTCACTGAGGAAAATAAACTGTCAGATGAAATGCAGAATATAAAAGTAAATTCCCCACTAAAAGTGCCCGGTCTGACCCAGAAAGAAGTACAGTGACGTCTTAAAAAGATTAAAATAGACAAATCACCAGGACCAGATGGCGTACATCTCTGTATCCTAAGAGAATTAAGTAATGTCATAGCCAGACCCTTATTTCTGATATTTAAGGACTCTATGCTGACAGGGAGTGTTCCACAGGATTGGCGCATAGCAAATGTGGTGCCAATATTCAAAAAGGGTCCAAAAACAGAGCCCGGGAACTATAGACCGGTAAGTTAACATCTGTCGTGGGTAAACTGTTTGAAGGTTTTCTAAGAGATGCTATCTTGGAGTACCTCAATGAAAATAAGCAAATAACTCCATATGAGCATGGCTTCACGAGGGATCGGTCATGTCAAACCAATTTAATCAGTTTCTATGAGGAGGTTCTAGACTTGACCGCGGCGAATCAATGGTTGTATATCTGGACTTCTACAAAAAAATTTGACACTGTACCACATAAAAGGTTAGTATATAAAATGAGAATGCTTGGCCTGGGATAAAATGTCTGTATGCTGGTAAGTAACTGGCTCAGTGACAGGAAACAGAGGGTGGTTATTAACGGCACATACTCAGATTGGGTCGCTGTCACTAGTGGGGTACCACAGGGGTCAGTATTGGGCCCTATTCTCTTCAATATATTTATTAATGATCTTGTAGAAGGCTTGCACAGTAAAGTATCAATTTTTGCAGATGACACTAAACTGTGTAAAGTAATTAACACAGAAGAGGACAGTACACTGCTACAGAGGGATCTGGATAGACTGGAGGCTTGGGCAGAGAAGTGGCAGATGAGGTTTAACACAAATGTAAGGTTATGCAGGAAGGAATAATACAAGTCACCAGTACATACTAAATGGTAAAACACTGGGTAACACTGACATGGAAAAGGACCTAGGAATTTTAGTAAACAGCAAACTAAGCTGTAGAAACCAGTGTCAGACAGCTGCTGCCAAGGCCAATAAGATAATGGGTTGCATAAAAAGGGGCATAGATGCCCATGATGAGAACATAGTCCTGCCACTTTACACATCACTAGTCAGACCACACATGGAGGACTGTGTACAGTTCTGGGCTCCTGTGAACAAGGCAGACATAGCAGAGCTGGAGAGGGTTCAGAGGAGGGCAACTAAAGTAATAACTGGAATGGGTGGACTACAATACCCAGAAAGATTATTAAAATTAGGGTTATTCACTTTAGAAAAAAGACAACTGAGGGGAGATTTAATAACTACAGTCATGGCCAAAAGTTTTGAGAATGACACAAATATTATATTTTCACATGATCTGCTGCCCTCTGGTTTTTATGTGTGTTTGTCAGATGTTTTATCACATACAGAAATATAATTGCAATCATATTATGAGTAACAAAAGCTTATATTGACAGTTAGAATGAGTTAATGCAGCAAGTCAATATTTGCAGTGTTGACCCTTCTTCTTCAGGACCTCTGCAATTCTCCCTGGCATGCTCTCAATCAACTTCTGGACCAAATCCTGACTGATAGCAGTCCATTCTTGCACAATCAATGCTTGCATTTTGTCAGAATTTGTAGGTTTTTGTTTGTCCACCCGTCTCTTGATGATTGACCACAAGTTCTCAATGGGATTAAGATCTGGGGAGTTTCCAGGCCATGGACCCAAAATCTCTATGTTTTGTTCCCTGAGCCATTTAGTTATCACCTTTGCTTTATGGCAAGGTGCTCCATCATGCTGGAAAAGGCATTGTTGATCGCCAAACTGCTCTTGGATGGTTGGGAGAAGTTGCTCTCGGAGGACATTCTGGTACCATTCTTTATTCATGGCTGTGTTTTTAGGCAAGACTGTGAGAGAGCCGATTCCCTTGGCTGAGAAGCAACCCCACACATGAATGGTTTCAGGATGCTTTACAGTTGGCATGAGACAAGACTGGTGGTAGCGCTCGCCTCGTCTTCTCCGAATAATCTGTTTTCCAGATGTCCCAAACAATCGAAAAGGGGATTCATCAGAGAAAATGACTTTCCCCCAGTCCTCAGCAGTCCACTCCCTGTACCTTTTACAGAATATCAGTCTGTCCCTGATGTTTTTTCTGGAGAGAAGTGGCTTCTTTGCTGCCCTCCTTGAGACCAGGCCTTGCTCCAAGAGTCTCCGCCTCACAGTGCGTGCAGATGCACTCACACCTGCCTGCTGCCATTCCTGAGCAAGCTCTGCACTGCTGGTAGCCCAATCCCACAGCTGAAACACTTTTAAGAGACGGTCCTGGCGCTTGCTGGTCTTTCTTGGGCGCCCTGGAGCCTTTTTGGCAACAATGGAACCTCTCTCCTTGAAGTTCTTGATGATGCGATGACTGAGGTGATGATGATGATGTTGACTGAGGTGCAATCTTTCTAGCTGCGATACTCTTCCCTGTTAGGCCATTTTTGTGCAGTGCAATGATGACTGCACGTGTTTCTTTAGAGATAACCATGGTTAACAGAAGAGAAACAATGATGCCAAGCACCAGCCTCCTTTTAAAGTGTCCAGTGGTGTCATTCTTACTTAATCATGACAGATTGATCTCCAGCCCTGTCCTCATCAACACCCACACCTGTGTTAATGAAGCAATCACTGAAACGATGTTAGCTGGTCCTTTTAAGGCAGGGCTGCAATGATGTTGAAATGTGTTTTGGGGGATAAAGTTCATTTTCTAGGCAAATATTGACTTTGCAAGTAATTGTTGTTAAGCTGATCACTCTTTATAACATTCTGGAGTATATGCAAATTGCCATTATAAAAACTGAAGCAGTAGACTTTGTAAAAATTAATATTTGTATCCTTCTCAAAACTTTTGGCCATGACTGTATGTATAAATTTATCAGGGGTCAGTACAGAGATCTTTCCAATGATCTATTTATCCCCAGGACTGTGATGAGGGGACATCCTCTGCGTCTGGAGGAAAGAAGGTTTCTACACAAACATAGAAGAGGATTCTTTACGGTAAGAGCAGTGAGACTATGGAACTCTCTGCCTGAGGAGGTGGTGATGGTAAGTTCACTAAAAGAGTTCAAGAGAGGCCTGGATGTATTTCTGGAGGGTAATAATATTATAGGCTATAGTTACTAGAGATGGGTCCTTTATCCAGGGAGTTATTCTGATGCCTGATTGGAGTCGGAAAGGAATTTTTTCCCCTAAAGTGGGGAAAATTGGCTTCTACCTCACAGGGGTTTTTTTGCCTTCCTCTGGATCAACTTGTAGGATAGCAGGCTTAACTGGATGGAAAGATGTCTTTTTTTGGCCTTATAAACTATGTTACTATATTACTGTGTAAATGCATAGAACTATGTTAGCTATTCTATAAGCCCCTTTATATTGGTAAACTAAACATAATAATTAAATCAAATAAGAGTTTTGATGTTTGAAGTGTGAAAACAGGGGTCACATGACCAAGTTAAATCATAAAGTCCTGTCACGACGATGAGAATACAGGAGAAAACATTTACCCTCATTTACACTCCCCCTTCAGGGGCTTATAGGCAAGACTGCAGCTACATGGGAAGGTGTTTTCTCCCAGCAGCAGTCACCAGTGTTCACAGATCCCTGCTTCCCGAGGGCTTAGGCCACACAGTCACTTTGTGTTTTCAATAAAATTAGCGCCTAGAGAGAGAAGAAAGTCATGTATCCCAGAGTTGAGGCTTAAATTAATTTTGAAATCTTTTTATTTTATGCATTTATTCATTTTTTTTTATAAGGTGTGACTTGACATATCTAGAGACGTTTCAACATTTTTAGTGTTGGCTTCAACCTCTCATTTCATGAAAAGAAAGTTTTCCCAAACTCTCCTCTTCACTCTTCACTTAGTTCCTGTAGAGATGGCTTTCTTTACCTTTCCTCCTGGCTCCAGATATCCCAACTCAAGATGACCAACTTTTTTTCAATGCTGGTGTTTTTGTCCATCTCCTCTCTGGATATCTTGATCCAAGAGGAAAGGTAAGGAACGACATCATCACATGTCCAACGTTCATGAAAGCATATGAAGCCCTCTGTGGGTGCAGTATCATCGAGTTCCACTTTAAGTAGGGGTAGATGTTCTCCGTGGCTTCTTTTTTTATTATTTTTTTGCTTTTCAGAATTTAGTATTACTATTTCTATGTTAAATTTCTCTAGTGTTTATACAAATCTAGGTGAACGATCATCCGCAGACATGTTGATGGAAAATATTACATTGAAAGGAGCAGCTTGCCGTCTCTGAAATGAATGGGAGTTGGCAGTCAAGGCCAGGTTTTTATTTGGTTCTTTACTGTGAGCACAGCAGAGTGATTAGGATCTTTTTTTTATCCTAATGGTAAGAGGTAACATTTGCCTTACTTCCACTGCCCACATGAAGAAAAAAAAAGTTATTAAATAAAATGCAAAAAAGAAGGGAAAAAATAAGAAAAAAAATTCAAAGGTACAACAATGAACCTTTCTGGTTTTACGAGTTATCGCTTAAATAAATGATCCGGCTATAAGGTTTCATTGAGATTAATATTTGCCGCTTAACCACAGCCTTCCAGTAAATGAGACTGTCTCTATTTGCAGGAAGTTCCCAGCAGTATGGTTTTGTCGTACAAAAAGATGAAAATGGATCTGAGAAGGTATTGGGCCGTTGCCATTGATATGAATGGGAAAGCCTGGTGGGGTTCTTAACAAAGGCTGGTTGCACCACGTTCTCCTTTCCTGAGGCGCAGTTTTTACTAGGAACAATTATGTTCTCCAGAGAAAAGTGTGCAGTGAATTGCTAAAAAGAGCTAAGAAAAATGCAATCTTTAAAATGCCGCTTCATTGCGAGCTAATGTTTCCAGTATCACTTATTTAGAGTCTTTCAGCTGTTTTAATAAACGTGCGGAGGATAATCCCTAGCCGTAAAAATGTGATTTAGAGGAATAAATGATGCAGAGAGCTCCATCCTGCAATGCTTTATTATTTATATGTCTAGATAAGCAAAAAAAGAAAATGGTAGCGGAAGGGAGAAGATCCTGGGTCTTCTCACCTTGCCCCTATTGATAATAAATAGTAATTTTGCTGTGATCCTGGAATCAGCAAAATCAATGATGAAATTGTGGCAAAATCAACATGTGTTATGCTATGTATAGACATATCGTATAGGTACAGACACAGGCACAGAGGGTCCCTGTGCAAAAATAATCTATTGCCCCCCCCCCCCCTTGTCCAGGCATAATCAGCACTATACTACATATTCTCTTGTGTAATGATCGCTAGGATATGCCCCCATTGTCTCATAGGTGCAGTCCCCACCTCTGGGACCCGCTCCTACACCGAGAACAGAGCAGGAAGGTGGTGGCCGGAGGACCCTCGGTTTCACCAGGTCCAGCCACCACCAATCTCTCTCCCCATAGTACTGGATGGAAGCGCTCTACACTTGCGCAGCCACAGCTCCCATTAATTTCTATGGGGCAGACAGCTTGGTTATTTTGTAGGCTCAATAGAAATTAATGGAGAGCGGCTGCGCATGCGCAGTGTGCCCTCCACAACTTTCGGGCCTCCATTCTCAGTGTAGGTGTGGGTCGCCCTGCTGGAACAAGACAATGGGGGCATATCCTAGAGATATGCGCTTATTGTCTCAAATGGGAAAACCCTTTTAATATCAACAACCCAAGTGGTCTGTGGTGGTATAGGGTTAATGGTTACATTAATTTTACTTCATAGTGATTAACAATTTACTTGCAACATCCCTGATGGTCTATGGCAGCAAAGTGGTGGATCATCCTTGGTGATCTAGGCTTTTATAGGTGATAAGAGATCACAGTATCTACATATATATTGATGGTTGCAGCAATGAGCATGAATAAAGGGAGGGCATAATTTCTTGAAGTGGTTGTGGCAAGATTCAAACTTGTCCCATATGCACAGGATAGGGGATAAGTGTCTGATCAATGGCGGTCTGATCTCTATGAGAGTGCTGGAAATAGCTGAGCAGTGTACTCAACTATATCTGACAGTCCCACAAAAAGGAAAGAGACGACATTGCACATGTTTGATTGCTGCTCTGTTCATATGGTGGAACACATGACGCAGTGATATTGTGATTGGTGGGGTCCCAGCAATCGGATCCCCACCGATCAGACACTTATCACCAATTGTGTGCATAAGATATAAGTTTAAATGGTCACTAGCTTTTCACACAATTTTGCAAAAATCTATAGTACAAGTGAACATAAGAAACTTTGTAATATATCTTAACAGAAAAAATGCATTGTTCTAAAGTTAACAGCTGTTTCTTCCCCTCCCTTTTCTAAAACCACCAAAAATCAATCTTGCATGGCTGCTGCTCCCCGAAAGATCAGTTTATACATGTCAATACAAGTCTATGAAGAGGGAAGGTAGAGAAGTGGACAGGAAGTAAGGGAGACACACATGGCAAGAAAAACTGAACAAATAATTAAACAGTTTCTGTTTCAGCCCAATTGCTATATTCGCAACAATACAGGTCAGTCATTTTCTTTAACATGCTCCATGATCTTGGGGCTTCGGAGTGCGTAAAAGAAGGTTAGGAAGCAGATTCTCCTCTAATTTCTGTGTGCAGTGGAAGTGTGCAGCAAGTCTCCACCCACCATCTCTGGAAGAACTGCAAATTAGACATTCAGCATGCACAGGGAAAAAAACTGCTAAAAATGCAATTAGTACAAGTAATATGATGGCCAGAAATGTTATTAATCCTCATATATGCACACTGTACTATTAATATAAGCAAAGTTTGTTGAAAGGTTTGCTTTAAATTTTGGCACAAGCCCTTTTAATCGAGTTTTTGAAAATGGCATAGCTCCAGGCTAAAAAAGATTGCTTGGGTGCCTTTGACTTATCAGTCTAAAGAAATGTTGGTACTCAAAGTTATAAGCAATGTATACTCTAGACTGTGGACCATATCAGAAGAACAAAACTTTGACCACTAGAAAGGTATATTAAGAAATTAATCAGCACATAATTGACCCAATTTAGATTAAAGAGAAGCATCCATCAGAAATGGATATTTTAAATATTCATAGAAAACATTTTTACAATGTTTGGCTACTGTATTTTTATTTTTAAAGGGTTTCTGTCACCAGTTTTTTCGGTATGAATCAGGCTGACATTAGAGATGTGCTAATGTCACCTGATTCCAAATATATATGTGTTTTATTTACTGGTGCCCCCATTTTTATATAAAATTAACTTTTATTTTATGCTAATAAGGCTCCTAGGTGCAAGGGGTGTTACCTCTGCTCCTAGAGGCTCTGTTGATTGACAGGACCAGGCAGAGAAGAAACACTCCATTCACCATAGCTTTCAAGGACCTTCAATGATGTCATGACCATGTGATCAGTCACATGGTTAGGATCACACAAATAGCCTGTCTCCTCCTAAACCATGTGACTGATCACATGGTCATGACATCATTGAAGGTCCTGGAAAGCTATGGTGAATGGAGTGTTTCTTCTCTGCCTGGTCCTGTCAATCAACAGAGCCTCTAGGAGCAGAGGTAACGCCCTTTGCACCTAGAAGTCTTATTAGCATAAAATAAAAGTTCATTTTATATAAAAATGGGGGCACCAGTAAATAAAACACATATATATTTGGAATCAGGTGACATTAGCACATCTCTAATGTCAGCCTGATTCATACCGAAAAAACTGGTGACAGAAACCCTTTAAATTTATTTAAAATTTAATTTTTAAATCTATTCCACAGGGCTTTACAAACATTTCTTTTACTTGCTGTCCCCAGTGGAGCTTTCAATTTAACTTCCCTATTATTATGTCTTTTGGAGTATGGTAGGAAACCAGAGTACCTGGAGGAATTCCTCGCAAACACAGGGAGACCATACTCTTAGGGCCCGTTCATACAACCGTGTGAAGGGGTCCGCACCTATTCCCCAAAATTGTAGAATAGGGGCGGGCCCGTTCACTTCTATGGCTGGCTCGCTATCTTGCCGAGCCGCGGCTCCATGCCGCGGCTCTGCAAGAAATTATAGAACATGTACTATTCTTGTCCGCAACAGCGGACAAGAATTGGCATTTTGAAAGGGGCACCCGGCTGTGTGTTCCGCAATGTTGTTCCCATGTTGCGGACAAGATAGCGAGCCGGCCATATTTGTGAACGGGCCCACACCTATTCCGCTGTCTGAATGCGGCCTTAGGCAGTTCTATGGCATTCACAATTAAAAATTTGTCCTTCTGTAGCAGTCAACACAAATGTTAAGATCTACTATATAGATGGGTAATCAATTTTCAGGTGACCGCTGCTGTGGCAAGGAAGTCGTGATAGCAGTAGGCATAGACGTGGGATAAAAGTATGGCAGCTCTACTGTTCTCTTGATGGGCCTAGATAATGTCCACAGAATAACATTGCCTTGATTAGTGTAATGTGTGATGTTCTAACTGAAACCCAACTTAAGGGAAATAACTATTTGGCCATGTTCTAATTGAGTCACTGCAGGGGGGCTCTCTCTGGTCGCAGAGATGGTCTGACTGAGAGAGTTAAGAGAGAATGAAATTCCAAACAAAGAGGAAGCTAAAGAGCCAGTACAGGAAGTAGAATACATGTAGTGACTTGAAAAATTATATCCAGAAAACCATCTATCCATTATTTGTTTAAAAAATACATAGAATATTCACATATGATCAAAATTTTTGATCTTAACGTCCTTTTAAAAAAACAAGTTTGCTCAAGAATGGATCATCACTTTATAGATACAGATGGAACAATAAATTAAGAGTGCATTTAATATAAATGCAAAAATGGAAATGTTTTTTTTTTCCATTTATATATGTCATTATAAGTCGAACACGGCACTAGAACACTTACCTTCTCCCCACAGCAACTCATAAAAAAGACAAGGACATTTTTAAATTCCATCTATCTAGGTTCATATCAACAAGTGAATTATAAGTTTAATATTATTATCAGCTCTCATTATTATTATCAGTGTTATTGGAGGAGATAACTGTCCTGCGGGAAGGATATTCTGCTTCAGTTTGGGAAGCACCGAACAACAAAAAGGAAAAGCAATAAGTCAGACAAAAGAAGAGAAAGTCGGAAACAAAACAAGATACTGCGCAAGTTACAAAAGAAAGCAAATAAAAATATAAGGGGAACAAGAAGAGAGATAATTAAGAAGATAGAAAGCAAAGGGTGTAATCTTGTAATAAAAAGGCGTCAGACACAAATAAAGATAACACGCGGAGGGAAACGCTGCACTGGGAAGAAAGGAAAAAGAACAAAACATTCGTGAATTATCTCCTGAATGGGGCTGACAAAGTTCCGGAAATGTAGACTTCAGCAGATGTTGTTAGTGAGTGATTTAAAGGAACGCTCGTTGCTAACCCTAAAGTTGTCTTATTTTCACATTTCAATGTTATAATAGTTCCCAGGATATATATATATATATATATATATATATATTTCAAAGACAAATATAACATTGCATTGTTATATTTGCGCATGTGGATGCATCGTTGCAGCAGACTGTATTTTTACATTTTTAGTGCAATATTTTAATTGTTAAACCAATTATATTAAATGCATAAATAGTTCAAAGACATATCACTGCAAACAATGCATTATTTCCAAAGTAAATTGTTAATACCCGTGTGCAGTGTATTTGTAGAAAGTATGTCTTTAAATTCCGGAAAACACAGTTGCTAGTACTGTTTAACAATCTGTGTGTACCAAATATTTTCAAATATAGGCAACCATTGGCTTTTCATTTATATGCCTCATAATAAAATGTCTATAAAATGAAAGAGTACAAAATGAAAGACCCTTGTCCTCCAAGAGTCAAAATGTGGGTAGCAGCAGCACCAGCCATTCAGCCAGTAATAATAGTTGTAGTAGGCCACAGTTCTCCCTGGTTGCTGAACGACACAACATTGTTATTGAAGACAAAGAGGATGAGATTGTGGACTGGATGCCTCACTCCTTTCAGTCACAGCAGGATGATGTGGAGGTCACTTCTGAGTCTGAAACTGTGATTGGAGCCCAGGGGTCACAGCATTCCTCCTGTTCCTCCTCCTTGCAACCTCAGTGAAGCCTTTCAGTTTCAGTTAAATCCTCTCTGTCTTCACAGCCCCTTCCTTGTTGGGTGGCTTTGTATTTCCATAAAAACCCACCACATACTATGGAATATATTCAACAGTCTCTGTGTTTAGACTGTTATGTGTCAGTGTTTAGACTGTTATGAAGAGGAGGTTCAGAGGGAGATGGGAGACTCCATGCATAGCTGTGCTGGTGGTGTTAATAGTGGCATAAGTAGCCATTGTAGTGATGGTAGGAGCAGTGTTATTGGCAGTGGCAAATACAGAGCAGTGATTCCAGAGGGGGGACAAGAAGCGCACAATGACAAATCACAGTCTAATAAAAGTGGTGGGAAGGGTGAGGTCTATGATGATGCAACAAGTGTCCTCCTTCTACTTTGCATCAGCCAGACCGAATCTACAAGCACTACGATTGTCACTTACTGAGAGCCGTCTAATAACCATGTATAAATTTATCAAAGGTCAATATAGAGATCTCTCCTATGATCCATTAATACCCAGGACTGTAACTTTGACAAGGGGACATCCTCTATGTCTAGAAGAAAGAAGGTTTCAGTAAACTTACTAAAAGAGTTCAAGAGGGTCTGGACATATTTCTGAAGTACTATAACTCCTATTATCATCATTGTTGCCATTTGCCTATATACCACAATTGGGAAGGGACTGCACTGTGACTTGCCTTGGAATTGTGCCTTGATATTGTTCGATGTATTCAAACTCCCATTCTGCACTTTAGTAAAGAGAGACTTGTCTATTTTCTACAAGTGGCCTGGTTACTGACTCCAGCACTATTCGCCGACCACAGCACCTACACCTCCTGCCTTGCATCTGTACAACACTCATAACGCCAAGGAGACCCCATATGCCATCAGGCAGGAGCCCCCACATCAGACTGGGCCCCAACGGAAGAAATGGTATAGCTCAAATTTTTTTTTTATTTGAACATTGCCGCAAAACAGGCCAGACACCTGGAAAATACAAGCTTTTTTTGTGACGTAGAAATCCATATTTGAGTTTGTGAGTAGCTTACATGTAATCTTGTAAGCAGGTGAAAACATGTATGATAGATAAATAAAGGCACATCAAAGGCTATTCACACCTTTGGGTGGAATTTTTTAATGATAAATTTTACTAATTTTGGGCTCACAATAATTTTTTTAATTGGTCTTTATTAAAAATATTCAGTCGTTCTGTCACAAAGGGTTAGTTGTTTGTCTAGTTGTGTGAATGGGGTTTGGCTGGTTAGGTTGAGGGGGCAATATGCATATTATTGCTGCCCTTGCCTGCGATCATCTCCAGGTTATTTCACAGTAAACACAGAATATTAATCAGCTCTGATATACCCACTTCTCTGACCCCAGTGCTCTCCTGCCCTACAGGTGGGAGACCTTCTTCTGCCATCTGCTTTTCCTCCCTTTCCACATCATCTAATATCAATGAGAATATGTCACCAGGAACATCCAACTCCCCCTCTCTCTGCATGTTGCTGACTTTCCTAGGACATGGAGACTTTGAAGGATGATTTGGTAAAGCCATTAAAAGATGAGGATGCGCATCATTAGGACCTTTTAGTTTACTGTTGATGTAGGAATAAGTAATTGTAGGAATGAATAAATAAATAAAACTGAGGCAGAATAAGCGGTGGCCGTGCTTGCGCGCTGTGCTCCTATTAATTTCTATGAGCGCAGCGGGGAGCTGTGCCTGGTGGTGGCCGGACCCCCGGAAACCCAGGGTCCTCCAGGCGCAGCGCCCCCCGCTCCGTTCTGGATATAGGTGCGGGACCCGCACCTATAAGACAATGGGGGCATATCCTAGCTATATGCCCCCATTGTCTAAGATGAGAATACCCCTTTAATTGTTTTCATCAAAACTGTCCCTAGCGCATGAGCGTTTGCCACGTCTCTCCCTATGCTCAGCTCACAGGACAGTGGCAGAGACCGCGCAGGATGAGAGTTTTATAGGGCTGTGACATCACTGGGGATGGCTATCTTCGGGTTGGCTGGCTGCACGGCATTATGGGTGATCTCGCGTTCCTGGGCTTCTTACTTTCACTTTGTAAGACAGGCAGCTGTAGGAAAAACTGATTTGTTACCACAAAGTGCGAGGAAATTTAGATTTGTTGCGAATCGAAGTTTTCCTAAACTTCGGACCGAATTCCGCCTCAAATGGTTTGCTTCTCTGAATGCTACCAGCAAGTACAGTATGTGCTTTTCTGCATTGACTTTAAGAGAAATCTATTAACAGTAGCTGTGAGCGCTGCACGCCCCTATAAAGACTGAAATAAATGAGGCCCAGGCTTCACTTTAAGGATCTGCTATGAGCATCAAATACACAGTATAAGATAAAAGGAGGCATTTTTTTTCTCTGCACACAAATGATGGTCTCAGACACACACCTCTCAGGAGAACGCCGCAAAGTGCAATCGCCAGACACTAAACAGCTCACTTGAAATATGTCGCTATACAATGGAAGAGCAAATTCTGTGCTCTGTATAATTCTGCCCAGCACACAGTGCAAGGAGGGCTGCCAAGACTTGCGGCGCGGATATTGAGGCATCGCTAAGGCTTGGATTAATATCTTGAGCAGCCATTATTGTACTCGAGTGCTTTTGTGTTCCCAAATCTGACATCTGGAGGGTTATAACTCACAGTATGGCACAACTGTGCTCCCTTTCTCTGTGCAGACAGAAATTGGCCGGGGTCTGTTCCTTCCATTGGCCATACTTTGGAAGCGCTGCTGTTGAACTGCTATATAAGCAGTCCATAAAACTACATATCAAGGAAAGCAGGTCAGAGCTGATTTATTCCTACTAGCAGGAGGCACTGGCGGATAATAGCAAAGAAAATTAACAAACAGAAATTTACGACTTCTGTGCATCTCTGTAGTATCTCAAGATGCACAAAATGTTCATGTTTCTACAGGCTACAAATTCAATGGAGGAACCCAGGGCTGTATTTAGAGGTTGTCTGTGCCAAGGCACTGGGAGTGATTTTTTTTTTTTTTCCTAATTTAGTCATTTGTGTCTCCAGCATGCTCATTGCCCCATCGATGATACAACATAATATCCTCCAGCTGGGGAAAAAAGGATACTTTAAATACTTAAAGGGAACCTGATGAAGCTTTTGCTCCTTCTATAGCGTTCCTTAGTAGCAGATGCCTGATTAAAGGGGTTATGCCGTGATTGATGTAAAAATAAAAATCAGACATCACGTAGTAAATGGCAATACTTTTCTAGTCCTGTACCTCAAATAGACCCAGAGATCTTCAAATTCACTGCTCCAATTGCTCTGCTAGACTATCTTCAGCCTGGCTGCTGAGGGGGCATGTCCTCTCTTCTGTAGCAGTCTCCCTTTAAAGGGGTTATCCAATCTCATAAAATGTCCCCCCATATGCCGGGCCCCCTACTCTGTACTTACCTGGGTCCCCGCTCCCTGCACCGTTCCTGGTCCCCGCTGCTGCTTCTCCCCGCGTGTCGGGAGGGTGCAACCAATGGCCGATGGGGACGTGGATGAGCCTCCCTAGTGTCACCCGTGATGGTAGGGAGGCTCCCCCCCATCCCTGCCTGCCATTGGCTGCTCCCCCCCCCTGACACTGGATGTTTTAATCCGGGCACGGGGAGAAGCAGCAGCGGCGGAGGAGCAGACCAGGAGCAGCGCAGGGAGTGGAGACCCAGGTAAGTATATTCAGTGGGGGGGGGCTGGCATATGCAGGGGCTTTTTATAGGGTTGGATAACCCAGGGGCGGACACGGACAGCAGTTGGCCCGTGTGCAAAGAATGTGCCTGGGCCCCCCCCCCCATATTTCAGTTGCTCAGGACACCCCCCCCATATGCTCATTCAGGCCCCCCCCCCCCCATATGTAACTTGCTCAGGACTCCCCCCCCCAAAAAAAAAAATGTGTCACTTGCTCAGGCCCCCCACCCAGATCAGTTGCTCAGGAGGACCACCCCCCAAATATCAGTTGTTTATTTATTCAGCCCCCCACCCTATATGTCAGTTGCTCAAGACCCCCTTCCTATATGCTCATTCAGGCCCCCCCATACTGTATGTCACTTGCTCAGGACCCTTACCAGTTGCTCAGGAGGACACCCCCCTAATATCAGTTGTTAATTATTTATTTATTCAGCCCCCTCCCCGTATGTCAGTTTCTCAAGACCCCCCCCCCTCATATATGCTCATTCAGGCCCCCCCAATATATTAGTTGGTCAGGACCCCCCCACATATGTCACTTGCTCAGGACCCCCACCAGTTGCTCAGGACCCCCCCACATATGTCACTTGCTCAGGACCCCCACCAGTTGCTCAGGAGGACACCCTTCTAATATCAGTTGTTAATTATTTATTTATTCAGGGCCCTCTATATGTCAGTTTCTCAAGACCCCCCCTCATATATGCTCATTCAGCCCCCCCCCCCCCAATATATTACTTGCTCAGGACCCCCCCACATATGTCACTTGCTCAGGACCCCCACCAGTTGCTCAAGAGGACCCCCCACCAAATATCAGTTGTTAATTATTTATTTATTCAGGGCCCTCCATATGTCAGTTGCTCACGACCCCCCCCACCATATGTCACTTGCTCAGGACCACCCCCCCAATATCAGTTGTTAATTATTTATTTATTTATTTTATTTATTCAGGCCCCCATATGTCAGTTGCGCCCCCCCAATTTGCTCATTCAGGCCCCCCATATCCATGGTGTGTTACCGACAGACCCCATCAGACCTCAGATCAGACTAAAAATAAGCAAATAAAACTTACCTCTCCTGCTCCGTTGCTCTCCATGTCCGCCGGGGTGTTCTGAAGTGAGTCACTGTCCTGATCGTCTCCAACAGCCCGCGCTGCACAGTCACGTGACGTGACCTACAGAGTCAGGTCATACTGCGTGCTGTGCGCAGTCAGGCTGGAGGAGACCAGGGAGGAAGTGGAGGGGTAAGTATAAGCACTTCTCTCCACTGGCTCTTGCATACTAGCGAGTACTTCCAGAAGCGCTTGCTAGTATGAATGGGCCCCCCTCACATGCTGAGCCCCTGTGTAGCTGAACCGGCTGCACAGGCGATATGTCCGCCCCTGGGATAACCCCTTTAAAGAGGACCTTTTACCACTCCCATGTAATAACAATTCTGGAACATCTATTTTTATGGCTCTATGTTGTGCCATTGCTTTTTTATTTCTACTAGAAGCTATGTTTGACTTGCTAGCAGTCTGCAGTAAAGGTACAGAGGGGAGGCAACCAGTTGGGGGTGTGTACCTGCACATACTCTATCCAATCAGTGCCGCCTTTTTCAGACTGTGCAGGTACACACCTCCAAGTTGTTACCACCCCTCTGTACCCTTACTGCGGACAGCTAGTAATTCATTCATAGCTTCTAGTAGAAATAATAAAGGAATGGCACAACATACAGACATAAGAATAGATGCTCCAGAATTGTTATTACATGGGGAATGTATGAATCTATTAGACATGTTAGGTGAGGGGACACGTCCTCTTCAAGTGCTAAGGCTTCTAACATAACATACGACTGGTGGCAGTTGAAGATTTAAACTGAGCACGTTCGACCAGCTCAGTGAGATGGACAAAAAAACAAAAGAAAAGATCAAACAGCAGGTGGCGCTATACAGATACATTTTATTGAATAGCCCTCTGGCTGTACTAAATTTTTACTTACATGTAATTACAAAAGCGTTCAGATCCAGGTGGTGGTTTGAAAAATCTAGACACAACCCCTTGAAATGGGCTCTCTGGGCTACGGATATTGATGGCCTATCCTCCTTGATAGGTCCTTAATATCAGATCAGAAGGGGTCCGTCACCTGGCACCTCCACTGGTCAGCTGTTCCAGGCTGGCACAACGCAGGTGGCTAACAGTGTAAGGAGCTGAAGGAGGAAGTTCTGTACACTGTGATGTTTCTGCTGCCAGTGTTCTGCAGCTCCTAGTCACTTGGATAGGAACTGAGCTGCAGTACCCTGGTATGGCCACTACACAGTCTACTGAACTGTGTGCCTCCAGCTCCATCCACTGTATAGTTTGAACAGTGTGGCGGCCCGAAACAGCTGATCGGGGGAGTGCCTGGTATCGGAACCCTTCTGATCTGATATTGATGTCCTATCTGGAGGATTGGTCATCAATACCTGAATCCTAGAGAACCCCTTTAAGATAAAAAAAAGAATTTCACTGCCTGCTTGACCCATAAAGTGTACCTTCCCTGGCTCCAGCGTATGCACAAGTACACCCTGCTGAGTTGCGCATGCGCCTGTAGTACAGTATAACAGCACATATACAGGATTTCAGCCAGGTTTCCTGTCCTCAAGGATAGATTAGGGTTTTCTCCTAAGCAACTCTACCGGCTTGTCTACAAACAGGTGCAACCAGGCATTAAATTACATTTTTTATAATCAAAATGACTCATCTGCTTGGGCTACTAAAGACACCTTTAGAAGGTAGAGGAGTGGAACAGCCAGGAACTAGTGGTAGTTTGTGGGTGGCATAATACTTCCTTTTAATTGGAATGTGCTCCTCTTCACACTGAGTTGTTTTAGGTTCGACATTCTGTGCCGAAAAATGTCAGGTCCTGTATTTCTTTATCATGAAAGGAGCTTGGTAACACTGCATAGACATGAATGATAAAATCTTGGCTGCCTGCAGCCACCACTAGAGGGAGCCTAAAAGGTTGCTGAATAGAATATTCACTCTAGTTTTATATTTTCAACACACAATGGTCTTTCCTGGACTATCTTAACTTGATCCATATTCAACATAAAATGCCTCAGACACTGCAGATAAGCAGATGTGATTGACTGGAAGGCTCAACTGACCAAGTTGGGCATTTCACTAGTATAACACTTGTATCACTGAAGTGCATGCACTGATTGACTGTCTAGTAGTGCCTCTCTACAGTAAAATGAATGAATGTCAGAGATGGCTGGTTTATACAAGGTCAGATTAAAGGGTTTTTCCACCCTCATGGGCTTTTCAGACAGAACCCCCTTCCCTCCTCTCCCCCAGACACACATAGCCGAAATTGTGGCAACGTGACCATGAAGTTTATGAACCGGGACCAAAGCTCAGTGGCATGGGACCAAAGGATCCGGAAACCAGCAGAGGGGAGCAGGTAAGCTTGATTCCCTTTGCAGGTCCAGTGGTTATGTTGGCCAAAAGGCCCTGCAAGGAGGACAACCTCCCACCACCTGAACCAACTGACCACTTCTAACACATATAGGAGAGGTAGGCATGCAGGCTTACAGGGAGGACTCAAGAGCACCTGGGGCTTGTAGCTCTTGTGTCCACCATATAATCTAGCAATGGTCTTACATCAGCTACAGGACCCCAGACGCAGCCAATAGGAGATTCAGTGACCTCTGAAGAACAGGGGTGTAGCTATAGGGGTTACAGAGGTAGCAGTTGCTACTGGCCCAGGAGCCAGGGGTGCCAAAGACCCCTGTGCCGAATAAAAAGACACCAGTATTATAGTAAGTTCATGCAGGTCAAGTTACACCTCTGGCTGAAGGTAAGGGGTTAGATCAAGAATTTGGCATGGAGGGGTGCTATGTCAATTTTTGCCTCAGGCACAACTAAGGCTATTTGCTTCCTTGCCCTTGGCCACAAAGCGCTGAGGGAAGGGTGAACGCTTGCACCAGGGCCTATAAGCCTTTAGCTAAGACCCTGCCGAAGAATACACTGGATAAGAATTTTTGTGATTTGTGGTTGTCACCCAGTACAGTGCTGGGTTATTGCAATGCCATGTCCCAAGTTTGTTGCATCCCTATCCTGCAAAGAATATTATAACCTTGGTCTCAACTTTTCCGTGGTTTGCTGCGTATGCAAGGTCACCAAGTTCAAGTACATTACTTAGCACACTTACCCAGGAACTATATGCCAACTCTGAATTATCTTTCAAAATCAAGTAAGGACAGAAGTTGACATGGCAGCCACTTATTAGGTCTGTTCTTTTAAAATGTAAATGAAGATGCATTACAATCTCTTGCATGGCTTTTATTATTAAAAATCAATTTTTGCAAAGTCTGTACTTGACAAGGACAAAGCCTCAACACTTATGTAGCCGAAACGGATGGAAAAATCTGAACACTAAATGAGGTAGGACAATATAGCGCTCCAGCAATGTAGACAACAATATAAGACGCTGATCTGTAAGTAACCGTAGTTTAAAAGAAAGAAGCATCGAGTCACTTAGAATTCAAATCTCCATTGTATAAAGCAATCATTCATATGCTGTCCATTAAGCACAAGACGCTTTGTCAAATTCTTCCCCAGATCCCAGAGACTCCATCACATATGACAAAGAGACACCAACACAGTCACAAACCACTCAGCACACGTCCCTACAATAGAGAAGTAAGCACTCTTCGGAGGGAAGGACAGAAGGCCAATTAGATCAGCCGCCTTCTCTCCGAGAACAGAATTTAGGGTGCTTTATTCACATTCAAGAGCACTTCTGTGTGGTCTACATACCGTACAATAGTGCTTGCTGAATCTTTAAGATGTCATAAGGTAAATGGAAGAATTAGGGCAGGGGCGACTTTGGAAAAAAAATTTCAGTCATGTTCATAGGGTTATTTATTATTTTACGTATTCCATTGTGCTATGCATATGAAAAAATGGAGAAAATTGATTTAATCCTTTATGCAAATTAGGTGACAAGTGCAATGAGGGTGGTCCCAATTCCTGGAAGTGCTTCGGGTCTCACTCTCACTCCTGATGACTCCCTCTTTGCCCTCATTGACATCAGTTGCCTTCTCAAAAGTTGCTGCTCTCCTCATTAAAATCTTACAGGGAGCATACCGCACTGGGTCGAAAATTAGCAGCGCTTGCGCAGTATGGTCCGTGAGAGATTTTGATAATAAAAGCAGGGACTACAGAAGATCAGGGCAAATGGGGAGGCATTTGGCAGGCCTTGTGAGTGAGATCCAGAGCACCTGACAGAATTGGGACCACCCTCAGGGCACTTGTCACCTCATTTGCATACAGGATTTATTTTCTCACAATGAAAATGTTCTGAACTACTGCAAAGGTATCTGTACACATATGTCCTATGTTTATACGTTGTGGTTGCTCGCAGTCATGGCATGCTTCTATCTGCGGATTCCCAAAATGGGAAAATGCACTGTACATAACATGAGAAATAGTATAAGGCCAAAAATAACTATGTTAAGTATGAATTTAGTTGATGACAGACTGGTACAGAAGGGAGAGGACCCTGCTCTCAGAAGCTTAAAATCTAAAAGCGATAGCGGTAAGGATGGTAAAGATAGAAGCTGCTCCGATGGTAGTGTAGTGGCAGCTGGATTTATGGTAGGTTGTAGGCTTCTCTGAAGAGGTTTGTTTTAAAGTTACTTTTGAAGGTTTCAAAAGTGGGAGAGTCTGTTGTGATAGGCTAGGGAGGGATACACTGGAGAAATCTTGGAGATGATTGAGTAGAACAAAGAAGTGGAGAGTAAAGGAGGCGGTCTTGTCTGCAATTGTTGGTATTTTGATCTGAATTTTCTGAGTACTGGGGAGTCAGTAAAGAGATTGTGAGAGGGGAGAGGCGGAGGAGAAAAGAGAGTAGAGGTGGATTAACTGGGCAGCAAAGTTGAGGATGGATTGGAGGAGCGTAAGAGTGTTATATGGGTATCAGCAGAGGATGATGTTGTAGAAGTCCAGGTAGGAGATGAAGATGGTATGTGCAGTCCTTCGGACCAGACAATCAAAAGGTCAGTGTGTCTTTTTCCTCCAAAACTTTGCATAGTCTATTATAGTAACTGTGGAAGATTTCTAACTTCTTAGTGCATAGATGGAAAGTCCCAAAGTCCCACAGTATTAGCTAACCCCATCCACAGTGCAGTGCAGATGTAGTGCAATAACGGTTTAAATGAACAGGATTGATTACAATAAACATATAAAATGCAGTTCAACAGTGTAAATGTAAAGAGTGGCATAAATCATATTTCACGTTAACCCTTCCAAGAGTTGATGGCTTAAGAGTAGTAGCAATAGGGGCAAATGTCCAAAAACGTTCATAGTCCAAAGTACCCTTGCACCAGGGCACTACACATGCACTAACAGTTTTGGTGTTGGTGAAAGAGTTGATTTGAGAAATACTTTTGAGGTGGAGACGGCAGGAGGTGGTATGTAGAGATGAGCGAATCATTCAAAATTCGCTTCGCCGAATATTCGTCGAACATTTCATAAGATTCGTATATTCTACGAATCTATTCAGCAAATCTGCGTACAAATTATACGTTATTATGTTGCATTTTGCGAACTAATAACGAATGTTTAGTTTTAAAAGGTACGCAACTTCTTTGAGCGTACGAATCCTCAGCGTACTATTGTCTAGCGATTGCGTAATACACACACACAACAACGCTAGGCAAACAGTAAAAGTTCGCTAATTTCTTGAATTCGCACGCAACAGTGTATATAGTAACTTATGCGTAGCATTAGCGTACAATTTATCGGACAAGTACTTAGCGAATGCGTAGAAAGCCTTAGGAACATATTTTTGAATCTAACGGAGCGAATCTCAAAAAATTCGGATTCGCTTCGCAGCTGAAAATTTCCAAGATTCGATACGAATCTACGAAGCGGCAAATAGATTCGCTCATCTCTAGTGGTATGTCTTAACTACTAGTTTATACCAACAAGGAAGGTCACGGTCACCATGGAAAGGAAGAAGCCTTCAAAGTTCAATGGTGTGTTTAGTTAACTATTTGGAAAAGGCAACACATTTTTTGGTCAAAGAGATCCCTTCATCCGGCTTGTCAAGGGGATCTTTCCACCCCTGCAATGTGTTGTATTTAAGACATAACCTTTCATACCACTGAGCTTTGAAGGTTTCTTCTTTGACCCAACAGCATCTTTAGACATCTTGTCTTGTTATGTTTTCTTACCTGTTAAAATTCAATATTCTGTACAATAAGAAGGGAAAGCACTCATCATATCTCATTATTTACCCTATGCCTATGCTGTACCGGGTTTTAGCACATCACTCCCAGATGACTGTATGGATGTCACGTAGATTACCTACTGCAGTATTATTTTCTGAGGTTTTTTTTAGCGATCAGTCTTCTTTCTGCTGCTAACTTCTATTAGGGAGGATCTCAAGGGAGCAAATAATGAGTGGTGCTGGGAAAGAAAAAACCTAAAGGGGCTACAGCTTCTTTGTTCTAGGGGTCCCAGTGGTTGATTCCCCACTGATCAGTTACTGATTACATATCTTAGCGCTCAGCCCTTTAATAATAATTAATAATTCTTTAAGTCCTACAACTTTTTTGTACCTTTTTTAATGAGTATGATGCCACCTTCCTAGACAGATTATTAGATACAGGATGTTGTAGAGGGATGGGGAAATTAAGTTATTATGCGGACAAAAGTCCAAACTGTACTGTTTTCCAGGTACCACAGTCCATCCAGTGCTTGGGAATAGGACTTCATGTATCCATAGACAAGAAGATACCCTTCAAAAGCAGCCTTGTCATAATTCACATTTTGTAATAAGTAAAGTTCTTATGATTTGGGAACAGGGGTGCTTCTTTTGTCTTAAGCGGCAAGATTTTTGGCCTTAGGAAACCTACTGAATTACATATTGATTCAAATAATCTATATTTCATATTCATGTATGGTATGCCTGGATCAATAAAAAATATTCAGTAAAAGTTGCCGGTCACCTTATCATTCTCAAGGATACCTACAAGTAAAGTTGTTATTATTGGGGAACTTGGGTGCTTCTTTTGTATCAAGCAGTGGGTTTTTTGGCCTTAGGAAACCTACCGAATTACATATTGGTTGAAATGATCAATATTTCATATTCATAAATGGTATGCCTCGATCAATAAAAATATTCTGTAAAAGTTGCCAGTCAATTTATCATTCTCAGGGATACCTACAAGAAGTTTTGGCTCAAATTAGAATTATGTCATACAACCTATCACTTTTTGGATGTAATTAGCCCGCCTCCTGTCACATGACTAATAGGAAAGTGAAGGGTGGCTGGCTAAGACCCCTTAAAATTTTTACACTGTAAACCACACATGGTCAGATCGCCGAGATACACCTAGCTTGTAGGCCTGGCCAACTTTAGGCTGTTCTTTCAGCATGGATGCCTCAGTCATGTAATATGCTATTCATTATTTTACATCCATTTTATTTCTGTACTATTAGCATATCTGTATGTCCTTTTTGTCATCTTTTTTTGTAACTGTTTAGCACTGTACCTTTATGTATATTAAATCTTAAATGTAATAAGTTGTTTCTTGCTGCTCTAAACGTACCCACACCCACTAAGTACCACTTTGCTGTGTTACCATTGAAGGACAATGTGCTAGAGGTTTGCCTGTTGTATGCTAGAATACAGTGCGGTCCTGTGAGTGTTGTGCGCCTATAACCAGGGCGCTCCATCGTTCGTACTGACAGATGGTGGCAGCATTGGGTGCAGATGTGTTTGGGGGTTGCTTCACTTCTTGGTAGCCTAATGCATTAGGCATGTGTTAAAGCTAGTGTGGAAGCAAAATACCTCCTTTACAGCAACACCTAAGGTCATAGGTGCAGTGAATGCCAGATTACCCCTCGTGGCCTGTCATGTTGTCTGTTTTTCATGACAACTTTTATCAACATTTCCAAGTTCTGTTTGCTATCAGTGAATGAAAACATACTTGTATATATTCAGAGGCTGAAAATCATTACAGTCTTATTAATTTCCACAGATTAGAGTTTGTTACAATTGTATCCAGTTTAGACAATTGTTTAGACTGAACTGATACACTGTAGCAACAAAAGATACATTTGTGCTACTGCTGATGCACTAGAGTTGGTCTAGACTAGATTTAGTATTGAAATGTATCAGCTCTCTTCAACTATTCAGTCATTCAATGTTCCCATTCACTGACAGCGAAGACAGATCTTGAAAATGGTAAAGAATTTTTATTACAAAGTTACAGAACACATCATGAGGCAATGCCATATTATGGAGGTATTCTCCCCTAGAAGCAGGGATACGCCTAGCCTTTCTGCTGCCTAAGCCCAAAATGAAAATTGCGCCCAAGCTCCCCATTCCCCGTGTAGCAGGGGTGTAGCTAAAGGCTCATGGGCCCGGGTACAAGAGTTCGGCTTGGGCCCCTCTTCCCTTAGTGCTCTGTGTGTCTTCTTATGCGGCACAAGGGTCTTTGGGCCTCCTCAGGCTCCTGGGCCCGGTAGCGACTGCTACCTCTGCACCCCCTATAGCTACGCCCCTGCCGTGTAGCCCTACTATTAAAGGCATACTGTGATACACTTTAATATAGAGAGATGAGCACTTCCGCAATGGAAGCGCTCATTTGTCATGGCCCTGCATCTGCCACCTCTTGTCTCTAGGTCTCGCTGCCTGAGGCCTCATTGGAGGTGCACCCCTGCCTAGAAGCATTTATCTATGGGAAATTAACCCACTAACATGGCACCTCTCACGTAGCACCATATGGCAACACATGGAGTGCCTGTGGCTGCACAATCCAGTACATGACTTTGCCATCCTATCGACTATGAGCATCCATAAGAGTCCAAACATTTCCAAGACATAAATCCCATTTGCGGAGGTGACATATCGTCGTCCATTGGTTTCCTAAGCTACGATTTTCCCGGCTAATAATCATTGCGCTCTGCTCTGATAGAAACATTTAATTGATGTAGATTTTATGTGGCTTCCGTATACAAACTTGAAAACAAAAAGCTAAGGTTTCTATTCAGGAGACAATATTACCTTTCAATGGTAGGAAAATGCAATACAGGCAACAAGCCATTATAGATACAATGACCACCGAATTCTAGATCCAAAATCCCATTCATCCCTAAAAAGCACCAGTCTGTGCAGAGAAAGCCCAACCACCAGCTTCATTTAGATTTTAATGAGAACACAAAGTATGTTACATTCAGCAAACCCATCGTGCATGCTCCGCAATCTTTCGCCGAGGCTCTTGTAATGAAAATCAAATCTTTCCAATGCTATTGTTCCGTGCATTTTCTGTAAACGCGGCACGTTGCTAATTGTATTTAGCTTAGGCGCGTTCTTCTAGATGGACAGTTTCCTGGACATTTACGAAAGAGCAACAGAAGAGAACTTTATTCTGCCATGTGACTACCACCCTTCAGAAATGGTCCTTGAATCATTCCAGTGGCCAAAATTTATTAGAAATATACCTTAAAGGGGTTGTTTCATCTGAGACATTGCTGGAATATCGCTAGGATATGCCACAAAATGTCAGAGAGGAGCGGGTTCCACCTCTGGGACCTCTGCAACACACCCCTATCTCCAGAATGGGCCCCCAAAAGTGAACGAGAATGTTATGCGGAGTACTCTCCGAAAATAGCCAAGCGCGCTATTTTTGAACATCCCATAGAAATTAATGGAGGGCACAACACGTAAGCGTGGCCGCCAGTCTGTTTATTTCTATGGGACTTCTATGAGCCAAGCCAACGCTCAGCTACTTTCGGAACTCCCATAGAAATTAATGAAGGGTGGCGGCACGTCCGCAGCTGCTCTATGCTCACTTCGGGGGTCAAGTTCTGGAGACAGGTGTGGGGCTCAGAGGTGGGACCTGCACCTATCTGACATTGGTGATATATTCTAATGATATGCCAACGATGCCTCAGATGAGACAATACCTTTAATTACGAAGAAGCTGGAGAACTGGGTAGATTAATGGGAAAGAAGATGATTTTACAGTATTCCTTCCGCAAATATCAGGACAGGAACAGGCATGGTAACTACTTGTGCCCACCATGATACCTGGTGTTGGTCCTATATGTCTCCACATTATGCATGAAGAAAACCTTCTCCAGCCCGCAAGCAAACTCTGATGCAGCCATGATTGGCAACCCATAGTGTTCAGTTATGAAAGCAGGTTGTGCCTTGGAAGAAGGGGATTAAAACACTGATGACCTATTCTCAGGATACATCATCAATATCTGATCGGTGGGAGCCACCTCACAGCATACCAAGCACAGCGCCATATGTTATATAGTGGCCAGGCTTGGTATTGCAGCCCAAGCCCATTCACTTGAATGGGACAGAGCTGCACGTAGACAATGTGACGAAGAACGCAATGTCACTGGCCTAGGAAGAGAACGCATCCTCTTCAAAAAGCTGATCAGTGGGGGTGTTGGGAGTTGGACCCCCACCAATCAGATATTGAAGATACAGTAGGATATCAATATCCTAGTCCTGGAAAATCCCCTTTAAGCAACTTTGCACATAGCATGTTTGTATTATTGTGTATACAGCACCTATGCAAATCTATGTTTCCCTAATGTCTGATCCTGTAGTGCCATATTCCTTCCACTGCCCTGTCCTGCAATTTTATAACTTCTACCTCAAATCCCAGATTTTGCTGCAAATCAGTAGCAAATGTTTAGCAAAATCCGAAGATTTACTGGGGATTTCTATGCAAATTTCAATCCTTTCCATAGAAAACGGGTGAAATCTGCAGTGAAAATTCACAGCAGAACTTGACATGTTGGGGTTGGGGATTTAAGAATTCGTACTACAGATCATGTTGAAAATCTACTCGGAAAACCCACAGTAAATACACTATATATGCAAGTGGCATAAAGTATAGGCCTCTGATGGCTGACCTCTGGCGCCCAGCTGTGGTAAAACTACAACTCCCAAGATGTGCACTTGCTTGGTTGTTCTGAGAACTCCACAGAAATGAATAAAGCATGCTGGGAGTCGTAGTTTCACCACAGCTGGAGTGCCGGAGGTTAGCCATGACTTGTATAAGCCATGAATGATTGATAGAGGTCCGACTCCAAGACCTCCATGGTTACCCGAAGGGGGTGAAGCTGCAGTACCAGGCTCAGCTGTACCTGAATAAACTTTAAGGGGAGCTCTTCTGCTGACACGTTCTAAGCATAAACTGCAAAATCCCTTTAACCTGTTCCTGCACTTGGACATATACATATACTGCAAGCCATCGAGATATAGATGAAGAGGAAATGATTTAAACCTCAAAGAGGGTAAAAAGGTGAAAATAACAAAAAAGTTAAATATTTAAAATAAACGGACACATTAAATCACTTGCACATATCAGCCTCTTTACAAGAGCTGAAATGACCAAGGGTTCTTTAAGAAAAGATCACTTTGACTTATGCATATTTCTGAACCCACAGTTCTACGGCGCCCCTAGTGTCAGGAAATGGTCATGATCAGTCCATCAGAACCTGAATTATCACAGTCTGTTAAAAATGTATTAATCTCCTGTAAAGGCGTCATCTGTGCTGCCAGTGTATGTGCTTAGCCCGCAATATCTGTTATGACTCTACAGCACGGCATACGTGATATTTATGCCAGTACAGGAGGTTGGTTATTTCCCTCCTGAGGACAAACTTGTAGTCTAAGTTCTCGGTAGTTAAAAGAAAAGTTTGGAATCGTTCGGTTTCCTGGAAAAAGGTTCGATTGTCCGTTCCAAGTGTCATTATCTAAGCAATCCAAGTGTGATTTCAAACATCTCGAGGGTGCATCTGCTAGAATACAATGGGAATCATTTGCAGCTCTCCTTCTCAATTTCCCTTCTGCTTCCTATTCCTTCCCCACCAGAGGCAGCATATGTTCCACCGATATCTCTCACTCCGAGACTTGATTAGCATAAGCAGGAGATAACAGAGGTATCTTACCTACAGCGTTGTCCTCAGCAGGCCAAGTCCACCACCACCGCCGCCACCTCCGTAAACCTATTATACGTATTGAAATGCAAAGTCGAGAACCATCCCCTCGACCAAGCTTCTAGCCTACAAAAAAAGAAATAAAATAAATGTCTATCCACCCCCCTCCCTCTCCCGCAGAATCATCCCATCCAAGGGACAGCGTTATCTCCCAACACCTTTGAACTTATGTCCAGATATGAGCCGTGAAAGTGTGCGTATCATAAGCTCTTGTCAAACAATCCTCCATAATTCTTGTTTGCTGGAGGTTTAAGGGCGCAGATGCAGGATTGGCACGGGCCTCGTTCTGGCTATATTGTTTGAGATAGCTGGGAGCCAAGATTAACGAGAGAGAGAAAAAAAATATAAAAATAAAATAAAATATAAAATAAAGCAGCATTCTGTATCGGAGTACATGTGTGTGAGACCCCCACCCCTTTTTCGATGGGGCTTCTTGGATAACATTGACCAATACAAGCCGCTTTGGGCATTGTCCAAAAGAAATATTACTTGTATCAGCTGCTCGATGAAAGGCTCTCAATTGATACTGCTAAGCTGCCTGCTTTGCCATAGCTAGTGGCAGTGTTCTGTGACTCGGTGATTGCTTGCCTTGCGTCGAATCGGTCACTAGAAGAAGGGCACACAAAACAGAGAACTAAACAAAAAGGCAGCCAGTAGCACTGAAGCAGCGTTGCAGCTGGCAGGCAATAACTTAGATAGTTACAGCTGCCATCACCTAGTTCATGCAAGCTTTTTAATATCTTTTGGCAGCAGTCAGTGTCGCAGCACAAAAGGAGAAGTTGGCACTTTTCAGCACACTTTGTTTGACATAACTGTAGCCAGTGCCCAGCTGATACCCTCATCAATGTCGTCTATGTTTTTCTAAGGTACGTTTTAATCGATCAAGCCTTTTTGTAATTTTTTTTTCCCGGCTTTATCTCTACAAAAAAATAATAAAAAATCCCTCGAAGCCTACAAGATTAATGACAGAGCTACGAATCAGGAGCATATGTCTGGCCTTTGAGCCCTAGATAAGAAAATTTTTTAAAAAATTCAAGAATTTTCACCTATTTTGCCAGTCCACGTAGCCAACAGACAGGGAGAGTGTCTCGTGTTGGTTCATCCAGTATACGGAAATTGATTTATTGTGTTTTCCTGATTACCAGATAAAAAATAGGAAGCGTTCAGTGTGTATGGAGGACTTGGACCTGTGCGTAGACCTGGGCCATAGTCAAAAAAACAAATCGTCAGTCTTCCGTGCCTGTCCTCGTGTCATTGGCTGGATGACGCCGCCTTCTCATGTTGTGCTCCATGGATAGGGAAGAGGAGAATCTCAGCGATTCCAAGTGACACACGATGGATGCGATCAAAACAAGTTGTAGCGCGGTGGAAGAACCATGAAGCGGGTCCGGACAGGACTAGACATGGGGGTTTATTTTTTTGCATATTCAGCGGGATCGATCAGAACGATCAAGATTTACTGATATGTATGTTAATCAGGGCACAGATAATGAATGAATCAAATATGTCAACTCACTCTGTTTTACCGGGAGTCACCCTATTTTTAACCCATTCACTCGGTGCCATGTAGTTTCCATTGAGTTTCAATGAGGGTAAAATAGGGCACTGGAGAAAAAGGTAAAAAATAAATAAATAAAAAGCAAATAAAAAAAAATTAGCCAAAATCTATTGGAATAATCAAATAGATTGTGAGGTGTGTAATTACTCTCCTCATTCCCATTCTTGTTTACTACCATGCAACTGCACTGGATCCTCATACCTCCCAGCATCAGGCACAAGAAAATGTTGCGATGTATACACTAAATATATTGCACCCACCATAAACTGTAATATGCTGTACAGTTGCATGCATCATCTTTTGACTTTCATTGGAAAAAAAAAACATATACCTCACAGTATTAAAAACAATGTAACCTACAGATGTAAGTATAAGCTATTGAAGGACCTGTGGTCACATGACCAAGCTGTGCAGGTCCTCAAGTTGCAAGAGAACTGTTCCTTTTCAGGAATGTATGTGCAGAGTTGTTTCTGGATACACACATGCTTGTAGCACGCATTTCAGCAGTCTGAGTTCTGTGATAGAGACAGCCTGGTACAAAAGCAGCTTTGCAGGGAAGGAGGAGGAGAGGTGGAGTTCATTGGGGGATTGGCTGACAGGTAGCAGGGACATGAGGAGAGGTATAAATCCTCCTTTCCTTATGTAAATGTACATGACCCCAGCCAGTGGGGAGATGGACGCAAAATATGATCAAACCACTGCTGTCAAATAAGACCCTGTGTTAAAGGGAACCTGTCATGCTAAACATGGTGTATGAGCTGCAGGCAGCATGGTATAGCAGGAGGAGCTGAGCAGATTGATGTATAGTTTTGTGGGAAAAGATTCAGTAAAACTTGTTCTTCATTCATTAAAATTCCTGCTCATTCTGGGTTTTGAAATCCTATCAGTGATTGACAGCCTTCTCCATATGACTGTGAATACAGAGATAGCTATCTATCACTGATAGGACCGCCTCCTGGACTTCAAAGCCTAGAATAAGCAGGAATTTAAATGAATGAAATACAAGTTTTACTGAATCGTTTGCCACAAAACTATATATCAATCTGCTCAGTTCCTCCTGCTGTATAACATGCTGCCTGCAGATTATTTTACATTTTCATGACGCCAGGTTCCCTTAAAGCCATGCCCCCAAAACCACACTCTCATTTTACTTGTGTAAATTTGGCTGGTATTTTTTGAAAGGAAAGCAGGCATTCCTAGGGGGCATTCATACTGAAGGCACATACTTCCATCCTGTATTCAGGAGTATGGCAGCCAAATGTGTAGCAACCCATAGGGAAGGCGAGGAGAGATATGGAGTGTTGGTGTTGACGTCACTGATAAGAGTAGTAATGGTTCATGATGGCTATCCTCACTCCAGCACTCCCTAGGGGCATGAAGTGAATGGAGGGCACACATTTTTTTTCCTTAGGGCATACCCTTGGACTTATGGAACTCCTGCCTGGTGTTAGGAAGAGGGGTCCAGGGCAGGAGAGCAGGTGTAGAGAGGCCAGCGGATGATGGTGGTCTGGTTGCAATAAATATATATATTTTTTTACCAAATAGATAATGGGAGTAGTAGTTCATACAGCAACAAAGGCACAGGTCTGTGGTGTATCGCAGAGTGGCATTTTCCTAATAGCTATGTATAGACAGCAGCAATAAGGGTAGTGGTAGTAATCCCTGTTTCTCCCTAAGTATACTTTGCAGCCTCCCTAATCCTGTTCTCATTAACTCTTTCTTCATTTCCCGTGCTGAGGGGTGCTGATCTCAGATCCAGATGGCCAGTCTGTCTCAAAGTGTGGTGGGCACCGAAGCAACATACTAATTCCACAGCATTAAAGTCTTAAAGGGGTTGTCTCACTTCAGCAAATGGCATTTATCATATAGACAAAGTTACTAATGTATTGTAATTAGCCATATTGCCTCCTTTGCTGGCTGGATTCATTTTTCCATCCCATTATACACTGCTTGTTTCCAGGGTTTACGGCCACCGCTGCATCGCAAATACGAGGTGGTCGGGATGAGAACTTCTGCGCATGGATACCTATACATGCTTCCACGGTCCCGGACACCAATGAGGTTAGAACCTTTCCCTATAGTGTGCAAGCATGGCCACCACTGCTGGACTGCACGGTGGTCGTAATTAGTGCTGAGCGAGCACCTCTGTGCTCATATGCTCAGGTGCTCTGACCGAGCAGTAGGGGGTGCTCGAGTGCTCGGCCGAGCACCCGAGCATAATGTTAGTCAATGGGACTCGGAAGAGGGGAGGGTGTCTGGTTAATAGAAAAAGGTCAGAATCGCGACTTAACTGAATTTGTACGCCTTAGCGTACAATGCATAGCATTAGCATACAAGTCCGGACGCATTAGCGTACATTGCGTAGCATTAGCATACAAATTCGTACGCATTAGCATACAATGCGTAGCATTAGCATAGAAATCAACATTACAGTGAATGCCAGTACCCTCCCGCATGTAACCCCTCCCGCATGTAAACGTGCGGGGAAGAGACTCGAGCATCGCGCTCGAGTACACTCGGTGTTCGGCTGAACACCGAGCGGACCCGAGCGTAGGCATCCTTGGCCAAACAGCGAGTTCGGCCGAGCATGCTCGCTCAACACTAGTTGTAATGTATTGTATTGTTATGTTATGTATTGCACCCAGCATAGCTGTGTACCGATGGCACAGGGTTAACAATCCTGGCTCAGCTCTTTGCAGTAGGTTGGGTGGGGATCTAGGATCCGCATCCATCTCAGTCAGTGTGTAAAAAGAGTTCAATGGAAAAAGGATAATCCCTCTCCTCAGGCCTCAAGTTCCAGAGACTAACAGATCTCTGCATGATTTACTGCATCATTTACAAAAGTAAAGAGGGCAAGATAAAGGAGGACGTAGAATCTGCATGGCCAAGCATAGGAGTCAGCACGGTAATCTGTGACTACATCCAGACTTTACTGCAGTGGGGGACACCATTAAGATACCCTTTACTTTTGGACACGTCCTGGTCAGACATGCCTTCAAAACCCTGTATCTCGCAGTAGACACTACAGCCACAATTGCAAAAGTACTATTGCCTGTCATAGATTCTACTGAGCAAGACTTTATTAAAAGAGTGTAAAAGTGGGCCATAACTCCCAATCCTTGCCTAAATCCAAACATCACTGTCTGGGAGATAATTGCACTGTGTCTGCTATAGTTGGATATACTACAATTCCTATTTTTAGTCTACAGTAAAGAGAGACTTGTACTTGTACACTGGCCATTGTACTCGACACGCTCTGCCTTGCACCCATCTAAACACCTAATAGAGCACCTTAAAAGCTATGTACACCTTTGGGGGCAGTATTTTTTTTATTATTGCATTGTACTCTTTTTGAGCTTTAAAATAATTTTTTTTAAATAAGTCTTTATTTTCTGTACAGAACTGACATGCTCTAGTACCGCCCTTTGAATAATCTGTCTTTTTCATCAGACCAAGAGATGACGGACTCCTTATCTCTGCTCTCTAACATTATAAACACTCACTTTAGTTCAATCCTTTTCTTAAGGATAAGAATGCAGCTTAAATAAGTGTTTATGACCTCTCACTAGTTTAGACCTAAGGTTTATTAGATTACCGGCACAAAGTGAAAGTACCAGTCACACAGCAAGAAAAAAAGTTAACCCTTTGTGACAGAACGGCTCAATATTTTTAATAAAGGCAAATTGAAAAAATGATTTTTAGCCAAAAATGAGTAAAATACAATCATAAAAAATTGCCTCTGAGGGTGTACATAGCCTTTAACTACCATCAGACTGGGGCCCCTGAAACAGGGTATGCCCAGAGGGAAGAAAGGGTGTCCCTCTGCTTTTACTCCACAGCCCTATGGAGCAATGGTGTGAGGACAGACACTGTGATTGACTGTGACAGCCAGAGCCCCTACGACTCCCATCCTCTGCTCCGGCTCCTCAGGGGCTTGCAGCAGTTGCAGCTACCTCTTTCTTTATTGGAAGAATTATTAGCATTTTTTGTATTATTTGTTATTTGTAACACTGACAGCTCCAGGTTATAGCCCAGCTTACAGTAACAGGCCAACCCTATGGCAAAGGCTTCCTGGACAAATTTGGTAATGGCCGATGTCTATATTTCCTTTTGCATTGGTGCATTAGTGGTTTTGTGCCCTTTTTCTTAGGTCTGGTGCCTTCAATCTAGCTTGGGGCTCTGCCTCCATTTTTCCACAGGAACTCATGCTGGTTGAGATCTAGATCTTCTCTCCCTCTGCAATGCACGATAGGAACATGCATCATTTGATACATTTTGCATAAATACTCTCTGTAATAGTTTATAAATTTCCCTTATAATGAAGTGGGTTAGAGATAGTACCCATCCTCCTTTGTGTTGATAAGACCACATTCCAGAGTGATCTCAGAGACATGCGTGCTGCACACTGGAGGAGGAACTAACAGTTTTAAAACTCTGTGACACACATTCCCTTAGGAGACTCCATTTGAAGACTTCATCCTAGTTAGTATATAGGTATGACTTGTCCTATCTCTTGTCCACCCTGGGGTGTCGTTCATGTGTTATAACATGGTAGACAGCCATGGTTTATAGCATGATCGACTCCATTTAGGTTAGTGATGTTTATTTACTTTTTATTATTCTGTATATTATTTGTTTGTGTTATTCACTAAGCCTGCGTTAGCTTATTCATTCTCAAATCTTTTGAATTCATGGTACGTTTCAAAGACTCTTAAAGTTTCTCCTTCAAATTGACATATAATGACTGGAACTAAAATGAAATACATTAGAGATTCCTTTAGCATTCACAAGCATTTCTAGCTTTACAAAACCTACTGTGAATTTACATCTTTCAGCTCACACATCTGACGAGGATGTACATAACCGTAAGTACACAGGTGTAGGGAAAGGCCTAAGGGCCACCTTAGAACAGAAGATACAGGGATAGAATTCATCACCCTCAGCCGGCTCGTTGTATGCAGATTGATGGTTGCTTCCTTTACAATTGTTGTGTGATTTTCTCGGCACCATTTAGTATCTTTTTTATAGTGGATTATACAATAGAGCAGGTGAGGTCGTAAGCAGAGGTATTGCATATTGTTAGTCTAGTGCATTTGTCATCCGAGGCTAATCCTGATCATGTGACATACTTTTTTACATTTGTCCAAAATATGCCAAAAATGTCCTGTCTGACATATCATTGAGAGCTGAAGATCCCAGCTCTAAGACCACCACTGTATTCCAGAACGTGCAGGGGCTAGGTAATGTAGCCTCTCTGATTCTGGATAGAGATTCGTATTTCCTTAAAGGCTATGAACAATATTTTTTTCAATGATTGCATTCTACTCATTTTGGGCTAAAATCATTTTTTTGCAATTGGTCTTTATTAAACATGTTCAGCCGTTTCTGAGATACAAGGGTTAAAAATCAGTCTGTGTGCAAGCTGTCACAGTCTTTTTTCTTTGAATCCCCTCATCAGACAGCTCATGTGTAGTTCTTATTTCTTATCACTCATTGTAGCTCTTATAAAATTGATAAGAATATGGCTAAGTTAAGTGTTTATAAGGTCAGGAGATCAGACAATTACATATGAGTAGTCAGATGACAGGATTCAAAGAAAACAGATTGTGATGGCCTGCAAACAGACTGCCTTTTTAAACTTTGTAACTCAGAAACAGCTGAACATTTGTAATAAAGACCAATTGAAAAAATGTGCAGACCAGTTGAGTTTTGTGCAGATTGGGACGTCCCAGACATGAAGTCACATGCGCCAGCCAACGGTCCGCCCCCTTGCTGCTGGTTTCATTCCAGTGGCCGGCGCACACGCAGTGCACATGTACGGCCCAGTGAGAGAGTGCGCAAGCGCGGGATCTCGCCGGGACAGAAGGAGGACACAAGGGAAGAGGAGGGCGGGAAGAGGCAGTGGCTGGGGCGGGATAACTAGGAAAAAAGCACAGGAGCCTGGGCTCCAATGCAGTGAACGCCGCCCCTGGGCACTTGCCAGTTCTCATTTACATATGAATTAAACAGCGATTTTGCAGCTTCTAGAAGTCTGAAGAAAAAGACACAGGTACCATTAGATTCATGATTAGGTGTGCTAGTTGACTATGTAAGGAATGAATAGAGAATTGTCTGGCTTCCTGTCCTGGGTCAGTTGGAGGTCAGGGAGTTGGTCACATGACCCAGCTCCAATTAGAAGAGAGGGGATAACTCACAGATACAGTCTCCGATAAGAAGATTATATTCACTATAGATTACATCACGTACCTTTCTAACAGGTCAGAGAATAAAAATTTTTGCGGCAGTTCTTCTTTAACTTGTAGGCTGTCTTCAGCCACCTTGCTGCCTACTGTCATACAGTATGTAGTAAGCTCCCCCTAGTGGTGGCTGTGGGTACTCAGAATATTATCTATAAATCGATGACTAGGTAGGATATTTGGAGCTCTGTAACAGAAGTAAAGCTCTTGTTACTATAATACTATATTAATTAATTAGCACTGAATTTTAATAAACACTTGGACCTTTACTTCTCAGGTCATTTCAGTCTTTGTATCATGAAATTCACGATTACACTGGATTAAAAATATGTTTTGTAGGGTTCTCTCAACTTCTCACCCAACATGCCCTTTCATGATATCAGTATTGAAATGGGGGCAGAATAATAGATCAAGGAGCACCAGATGGAGGTGACATTTGAGGCCAGGCTGCACCTCCTATAGCAATGGTGTACTCTATGGTAGATCTGATACTGACAAATCAAATTTTATCAATTATATTAGTATTACGGTATAACTATGATATTTACAAAAAACTCAGGAATGGAACAGATTGCATTTTACACGCATTTTACAGATTAGCGTTCCAAAAATTTTATTTTTTTTTTGTCTGCCGTTTCATTTCTCTAAATTTTATTTCATTTTTTTTTACTGTGCACCATCCTAAGCACAGGGTAAGAGAAAGCACATACTGCAAGATAATATAACAATTGTACCTAATTAGACAGTTATTAGAGCAGAAGCTCTGCCAGGCCATGTGCGCACCACTCACACATGGTATATCGCTTATAAGGTGCCAAGTGATGTCTGAATCAGAAACTGGCCAGTGCTTGGAGCCCACGAGACCCTTGGAAGTCATCACCTCCTTTATGGGTAAGTGGAATAAACTAAAGATAACGCATAGATTCCTCAAGTAGGAGATGAAGTGGAAGAAATGTATTGGCATTTGGCCTTCTGCTGGTCTTGTTCAAGCCGAAACGACTAATAACAATGTCATCAGCTCGGAAGGACAACCTAAATATATACCTGTCCTGCAACTTAAAATCTAGGGAGAAGACGGGGCTTCCTTAAATATATCATAGTTTAAAAGATGGGTTATTACAGGACACCCTTAGATATTCTATTGAGTCCATCTCGCTTCCATCTCCTGCAGTGAGGTGGGAGAGCGCAACCTGTGAGCTCTTCTCTCTCTTTAGTCCAAGGATTGGTAGGGGTCTCAGACTCACCCAGACCCACCACTGATCAAAACTTTTGATATGTCGCTATGATATATCAAAAGTTTTCCCAAAGTACAAAACGTGGGTCCCCAAAATACGGATGACGTCCGTGTGATGTCCGTGTTGCATCTGTTTTTTGGCCAACCCATTGACTTCAATGGGTCCGTGGTCCACATTTGTGGCCAAGAATAGGACATATTCTATCTTTTGCAGAATTTACATATGGATGCGGAAATCACATGGATGTCTGAATTCCCCATTTGTATGTTCGTTCCGCAAAAGATAGAACATGTCCTATTCCTGGTCACAAATGCAGACCATGGACTCCTTGAAGTCAATGAGTCCACAAAATCATACATGAATGTACCCTAAAGGCAACGTTAGGCACTTGTGGGGAAATCGGTAGCTGGTCATAAAAGGGTAAATGCAAGAAACTCAAAGTATCCCTCTAAACTGTTGCTATACCTCGTAAAATTGGTCACACTTCAAAAAAAAATCTTAGCCAATGGTAACCAAATTGCACAGGTAAAAAAGTTGCTTAGTGAGACTTTAGACGTGGAATCTGTTTAGGAACCTAAGAAAAATAAGGATTAAAAAGGTATTCCAGGATTTTTTCTGGCCTAGCCTCAGGATATCCAAACGGTGGAAGTCCAACACCTCAGACCCTTGGTGATCAGCTGTTTAAGAGCAGCTCTGGTGCTCATACACAGCTCCATAGTGGATGGTGACCAGCTCCGTCCACTTAACCAGTGTTCCTCAACTCCAGTTCTCAGGGCCCACCTAATGCCCCTTTCACACGAGCGGGAGACTCGCATGTCTCCCGCAACGCATCTACAGGGCTGGACTCCGGCACTGACTGGGATCGCATATAATGCTATGCGATCCCTGTCAGTGCCGAGTCCAGCCCTGTAGATGCGTTGCGGGAGACATGCGAGTCTCCCGCTCGTGTGAAAGGGGCATAATGGTCAGGTTTTCAGGATTTCCTTAGTATTCAGCAGGTGATATAATTAGTGTCAGTGCATCAGGATTTACCACAGGTATTCATTCTGTGGGGTATTCTGACAGCATGACTGTTAAGTGGGCCCTGAGGACTGGAGTTGAGGAACACTGCTCTAAAAAATGGATGGAACTATGTATTTCCAGTGTCATCTTCTGGCACCAGAGCTATTTTGAAACAGCTATGGGGGGTTATGGACCACGACTGATCACATATCTTAAAAAGTCAAAACTTTCTTTAGATTTTATTGCTTCCATTGCGGTGACAGGGACGAGCCTCCCTAGCATCGCAGGTGACGCTAGGGAGGCTTCCTCCGTCACTGGCTGTCATTGGCTGTTTCCCCCCCCCCTCCCCCGACACCGGATGTTTTATCCGCGCACAGGGAGAAGCAGTAGCGGCGGTGCGGGACCAGGAGTGGTGCAGGGAGCGGGGAGCCAGGTAAGTAGATTCAGTGTGAGGGGCCCGGGCATATGGTGAATATCTTTAGTCTCGGATAACCCCTTTTATCAGGAAAGATGCCACGACAAATATTTGGGTTCATTGACAAAAGACTGGCATTTCACATACCAGTCTTAGTAAAAGGTCATCGGATCACGTTGCTGCCAGTTGCAGACCCCTTAATGACATTTTCGACTCTTCTGTAGTTGACTGAAATCTACACCAGCTAGGAGCCAGATACAATGTTTTATGGCGTAAATATTGTAAGTGTGGCCCCACCCCCCTTTGCTAAGCTCCAACCAAGTTTTTCTAATGTACTGAGAGAAACAAGAAAAATGGAAAGTTGTAATTTTTTTGCACAAAATAATCTTTGCTCCAAATGTTGCTTCTTTTTTTTACACCAAAAAAACCTGACATAGAACCTTTGTGAATTACCTCATTATCAATTACAGTGCCTTGAAAAAGTATTCACCCCATTTTTTCACGTTATACCCACAAGCTTAAATTTATTTTATTGGGATTTTATGTGATAGACCAACAAAAAGTAGGCAGTACGTGTTAAGTGAAATATACATTTTTAATTAATAAAAATCTGAAAATTGTGGCATGCCGACCCCCCCAGACCCCTGAATGGCATATTCTTCATCTGCTTGTGCATCGCTGCATAAATGACACAAAGTAACAAACAAACGTTATACCTATGTGACCCCCTTTTACTGATTAAAAGAAAAAAAGTTGCAATCTATTGAACGCCAGGCCTTTCGAACTTCTCTTATCCAACGGAAGGATCATATCCATCAAGTGCATATTTGCCACCTGCAAGGAAGTGACAATCGGCTTACACAGTGGTCTTCTACAAGTCTTAAAGGGGACATAACCTTGAGTTATTTATAAGCGCCAAATGTTTATTGAAAGGAGTGTTGATAATTGGAGATAACTGATAAGAGTTCAAAGGTGTGAGCAGAGACGTGCCAGAGGCTCAGCAGACAGACAGAGGACCCCTTGTCAGGCTCCATGTAACGGCAATGACCTCATTGTTTCTTCTGGTTATATAGATTTAGGAGTGCAACAATGTTTCACCTTTTACTATCTATTGTAGTAATTATGTGACCATTCACAATATCCTATTTTAATCTGCAGCCCAGGTACCCAGCATTAGGGCTAGGCTATTTGGCATATCCAGATCTACCTTCACCAGTCCCACCTACGGGTAGCTATGCGTGCATTATGTACAACTCAAAACAAAAGTAACAATTTGCCTGTTTATACCGCACTCAACACTTTTTTTTAAAGTGGTTGGCCTGTGGATGGAAGGAGGTGTGACAAATTCATAATTATTTAAGCCAGAAAACTTGCATAAAATACATAAAAAATCTACGCCAGATCCTAGCTTGTTTGTTTCAGACATCCCAAGATGCATCAATATTATTAAAGGGGTATTCCGGTAAAGTAACTTAATTTTTGAAAAACTGCAATAAGGCTGCAAACTGTGACCCAACCAGAACCTATAACTATACATATAATCAGAGCCTTAATTTACCTTGAAATCCACTTGTCTAGCTCCTGTGTGAGCCTGCAACACATTGACAGTATCATGGCTCCTGATCTTTTCTCACAAAACTACAATCCCCATAATCCCTAGCTTTCCTGCTATGAGTTGATGTTTATTGACTGGCTGCCTGATATACAGTCTAGTCACGTCCCCCTCTACTCTACGCACTGAGCATGCTCGACCTAACAATGGCTCAGAATTACAGGTCGTTGCCATAGTAATTTGTGAGGAACACAGTGGGTAGCAAAGGAAGAAAACTACTGAATGGTAAATATGTGAAATTTACATTACAGTCATGATTGATGATGAATTAGTTTAAAACAGTTATATTTATGATAACCGGAATACCCCTTTAAGGGACTTGCCCCTCTTAAAAAATATGGCACATCATACACCAGCCTATTATTTATTAAAGGGAGTCTGTCAGTAGTTTTGACCATGCTAAACTGCTGAAAGCACTAGGTAGAGGCTGGGGAGAACAGTACAAAAAATACTTTTTGTGGAAAATTTCTCATCACGAGTAGTGTGAATACGAACTTTAATTCTGCCAGATTCTGCACCTGCAAGTGCCCAGAAGGCAAAGCTTCAGGGTAAAGTGGTCACTGTATTGAGCTGCTTCACAGACCCTCCCATCAGCTCGGAGTCACCGCTCTAGTGGTCTCCTGGTTGGATGCTATAGCTGTCACTCAGAGCAGATGGGAGGGGCTGTGAACTACAACTCAATGCAGAAAGCACAGTAAAGACCCGCACTTGAAGGAGCAGAATCTGGCAGCAGAATAAAAGTTCATATTCACACTACTTCTGATGAGGAAAGCTTAATATAGAGTATGTTTGTATTGCTCTACCCAGCTCCTACCTAGTGCCGTGAGCAGCATGGTCAAAACTGGTCACAAACTGCTGGATGAAACATCAGTCTTAATAAATACACCCATAGATAACATTCTGTTTGACTGCAACACCACTAGGGAGAGTTTAGGAGATTACCACTTGTTGGGTTATTATTGAGCTCAATAAGCAAACTGTATTCAGCAAATTTATCTGCACTGTAGCAGGAGCAGGTCGGGTCTCCGGCTGTCAATGAGCACTATGCACTTTGGACCCAGCATCTAGGGAGCAGAGGAGAGCAGAGCTGCAGGGTCAGTAGACCCTGCATGGCACTGCCTTGTACAAAGCCCTCACAGCAGGCTGGTTTCCCTTGTAACTGGAGCTCCTTTGGAGTTACAGTGGAAATAGTGCAAAAAAAGTCTCATTGTCTCCCAAAAGTCTTTCATTGACCTCTTGGGGACAAATGATGTGGAAAAAATAAGTTAAAAAAAAATTATTAGAAAACAAATTAAAAACACAATAAAATAAAAAATATAATAACATACAAATAAACGAAAAACAACAAAAAGGCAAAATAAAGAATTGTTCACTGTCCCCCAATGGTCTTTTTATGACCTCTATGTGGCAAAATAAGTAAAAAAAAAAAAAAAAAAATTAATAAAAAAAATATTGATAAAATACAGATAAAAGTAAAAAAAAATAAAAAGTGCAAAATAAAAAAAGTGTCAGTGTCCCCCAAAGGTCTTTTTATGACCTGTTGGCAGACATATTCTGTAGCAAAATATATAAAAAATTAAGTTAAAAAAAGACAAAAAATAATAAAATACATATGATAAGATAAACACCTACACCAACCAAAACCATCACCATTATTGGCTCATTCACGTGAAACTATACATATAATATAACAAAACGACCAACACAAAACAGGGAACTAATTATAATAATTTATTTTGGTGTTAGTTTGCATTTTTAAAAACTAAGGAGCTATAGCTTGAAAAAAAATGACTTTTTACAAATGTTTTGTACAGTTACCCCCAAATACAACTAAAAAATAAATGATAAAAACCTACGTGTCACGCCAAAAAAATGTTGCAAAAATTATTTGGTGCTCCAACAAATAAAAAAAAAGTAACAACTGTTTCAAAGATGTGCGCTAAATCACAAAAAAGAGTTTGGTTGTTAAGGTCATTAACGTGTTAAAAAAGAACTCCCGCAAAAAATTTTATTCCATGTCCTGCTAGAAAGGTACATGATGTAATCTGTAGTGAATGTCATTTTCTTACCAGTAGCTGAATTTGTGAGTTATATCTCCCTGATGCTTCTCATCTGTGTCATGTGACCAAAAATCAGACTCACCAACTCACACAGAGACTTATGTGTGGACAGGAAGTCTATTTCTCTATGCATTCCTATGGGAGCCTCACTTTCAGTCTCATAGGAATAAATAGAGCAGTAACTGGCTTCCTGTCCTGGGTCAGTTGGAGGTCAGGGAGTTGGTCAAATGACACAGCTACAATTAGAAGAGAGGGGATAACTCACTAATACAGTCTCTGATAAGAAGATTGCATTCACTACACATTACATCATGCACCTTTCTAACAGGTCAGAGAATAAAAATTTTTGCGGGAGTTCTTCTTTAAAGGAAATCTGTCACTTGTTTTGAGTGAATTAAACTAAAAGTACTGTTGCATGTATTAAAGTACCTTGTATCCAGGTGTGGTCTTCTTTCTTCTGTCTTCTCATTTTCTTTTAATTAGCGTTTTTGTGATATGCAAATGAGCACTGAAGGAGCCCAGAGGGGCGTTACAATAGATGAACTGAGCCCAGTAACGCCCCCCTCTTGAGCCCAGCCCGCCTTCTAATTCAAATTGAACACTCCTCTTTAGGGCTGGAGTAAAGCCCATATTTGAATAATTCGCCACCTCCCCCCTCCTCCTCGGCACGGCAGCGTTGGAAACGTCAGCTTCAGCTGCCGGCTGCGCTCCGATGAAATCTCGCGCAGGCGCAGTACCGGCTGCTGCTGTTTCCAACGCTGCCGTACCGAGGAGGAGGGGGGAGGTGGTGAATTATTCAAATATGGGCGTTACTCCAGCCCTAAAGAGGAGTGTTCAATTTGAATTAGAAGGCGGGCTGGGCTCAAGAGGGGGGCGTTACTGGGCTCAGTTCATCTATTATAACGGCCCTCTGGGCTCCTTCAGAGCTCATTTGCATATCACAAAAACGCTAATTAAAAGAAAATGAGAACACAGACAAAAGAAAGACCAGACCTGCATACAAGGTACTTTAATGCACGCAACAGTACTTTTAGTTTAATTCACTCAAAACAAGTGACAGATTTCCTTTAACCAAAGAGTGGTCTCCCCACTAGGAAGGGAAAGTGCTTACTGGTTATTACATGGCGCCTGTAACTAGATTGGCAGGAGGTGGTAATAACCAGTGAGCTCCATCCTCTGCAGTGAAGGAAAGCGTTGATTTATGAATAGGCGGCAGGCCTCCATCTTCCCTTTTCTGCCCTATTTACACCTGGCAGTGATGGGCATGGTCACATCCATCACTCCAGTCAATGACTGACTTCAGCAGTGACATGTTGCTTGTAGCCACATCACTGCTGAAGCCAGTCATTGGCTGGAGAGGTGCATGTGACTATGCCCATGCACTGCCAGGTGTAAAAAGCGTGGGGACCAGAAGATGGAGGCAGCAGGGGCAGTGCGGAGGACTGGAGCGGCGGGGAGCAGGTAAGTATAACTCTTCCTGGACCATGCTGCAGGAACTTTTTTTTTTAAAAATCATTTTTACTGAGAAATCCCTATAAGCCTCTATTACACTACACGATATCCGGGAAACTGGGAACAAGCCGCTGATCAGCCGATAAACAAGCAATTACTCGTCAGCTGATTTGCATATTTTATCAGGATGAAAGATGTATGATACTCGTCAGCACATCTCCCTGTCTAATCAGTGCTAACGACAATCAATACAAACAGAATGAGGGAGGAATGACTATGATAGCGTTCATTCTTCCCCGTTCACTTTACATTGGCTTGTGCAATAGACCGATGCAAATGACCGCTGATCAACATTTTTTTATTTCCAGCCCCTTGATATAGAGCAATGTGACAATGCGGCCCTCAGACTTAAAAAAAAAAGTTGTGCACCCCTGGGGTAGTCATTACATTAGAGGGGTTTTCTGGGATTTTAATATTAATGACCTATCCTCAGGAGAGGTCATTAATATCAGATCGGCGGGGGTCCGACACCCGGCACCCCCACTAATCAGCTGGTTGAAGAGAAGGCCGCGCTCCATGGAAGCGCGGCCTTCCCTTCATTGTTTTCCTGTTCATAGTCGACACCGCAGCAAACAGCAGGTATAATTACAAGCTGTCCTATTCACTTCAATGGGACGGCTCTGTAGTATACACTTAAAGGGGTTGTCCCAAGAAAATGGTTTTCAAACCAGCACCTGGATCTGAATACTTTTGTAATTGCATGCAATTAAAAATTTAGCATATCCACTGATGTATTTAATAAAATATATCTGTATAGCGCCACCTGCTGTTTGTTTTTTTATTTCTTTGACCTGTAGTAGTTACACTGCACACCGCTGCGATGTCGACACAAGCAGGTAAACAATAAAGGGAAGGCTACGTGCCCATGGAGCATGGCCTTCTCTTCAACCTGCAGATCTGTGAGGGGTGCTGGTTGTTTGACCCCTGCCAATCTGATATTGAGGACCTGTCTTGCGGATAGATCATCAATATTAAATTACTGGAAAGTCCCTTTAACTTTTTGCTGAATTTCATTGGATGTCGAAAAGGCTAAAAATCATATAATACCTTTGTTTTTCCCTCTGGGTATAAATGATATGTCAGGATGTAAAGGGGGATGTTAAACATCACTGTGTACAGAGCTGAAAAATCATTTTATATGAAAGCAATATGAATCAAAGCAATGTTTAATGTGTCTTTAATGAATGATGCCCTGTCTACTCATTAGTATTGATGTTCTACTCAGTAGTCACAGATTTATGTGTCTACTTATTATACATTGTTACGATAGATAGATAGATAGATAGATAGATAGATAGATAGATAGATATAGATTTACCGTATTTTTTGGACTATAAGACACGCTTTTATTTCTCCAAAAGTGGTAGAAAAATGTCTTGAATACTAATGACCGATTCCATTATGCAGGAGGTTCAGGGAGCGGTGAGTAAAGTGTTGCACTGTACTCCACGCTCCCTGGTCTTCTTCCAGGCTCCGCACTACACGTGTCCTGACTACCTATAGCTTTAGGACATAGTGCACATAGACGTCCACTATGACCTAAAGCTGTACGACCTTAGGTCACTGTGCAGTGCTAGTTCGGCAGAAGACCATGGAGCGGTGAGTGTCAGCATGGTCTGGAGCAGGAGAGGTAAGTTAATTTATTTATTTATTTTTTGACTGATGTAGCTTGGGTGTCTGATCTAAGGTCTGAGGAGGAATAAAAGTCTGATCTGAGGTCTTAGGAGGAATGGGGGTCTGATACAGAGCTCTGATTTGAGGTCTGATGGAGCTTGGGGGTCTGATCTGTGGCCTGATGAGGAATAGAGGTCTAGTACAGAGGTCTGATGGGGTCTGATTTGATGTCTAAGGAGGAATGGGGATCTGATGGGCATCTGATCTAAGGTTTGAGGAGGAATGGGGTCTGATGCAGAGGTCTGATAAGAGTCTGATCTGAGGTGGAATGGGGGTCTGATGGACATCTGATCTGAGGTTTGAGGAGGAATAGGGTCCGATACAGAGGTTTGATGGGGTCTTATCTGAGGTCTGAGGAGGAATGGGGGTCTGATCTGAGGTCTGATGGAGCTTGGATGTCTGATCTGAGGTCTGAGGAGGAATGGGGGTCTGTTGGGGGTCATATCTGAGGTCTGATGGAACTTGGGGGTTTGATCTGAGGCCTGATGAAAAATATTTTTTTTTTCTTATTTTTCTCCTCTATATTCTAGGTGCGTCTTATGGTCTGGCGCATCTTATAGTCCGATAAATACAGTGTATTACCAGACTACCCCTTTAATTGTATATCTAGAGTTGTACAACACTCTTATTCTAAGAAAGTTGCAGCAGAAGCAGTTCCTCGTATTAGGTTATATATATTTCAGATTTGAATATGACCTTTCAGCTGAACACAATATATTGCCTTATTGTAAGCAGATCCAGATTATGTTCCAGATTTACTGTTGAAACCTATGCCCTACGATAAGAAAGAAAGAAAGAAAGAAAGAAAGAAAGAAAGAAAGAAAGAAAGAAAGAAAGAAGGGAAGTAGATGGGGGGGAAAAGGAGAAGGAATGTAGGAGGCAGACAGGGAAGGAAGGAAGGAAGGAAGGAAGGAAGGAAGGAAGGAAGGAAGGAAGGAAGGAAGGAAGGAAGGAAGGAAGGAGAGACAGAGGGTGAAAAAAGGAAAGAGGGAGGCAGGGAGGACGGGATGGAGGAAAGAAGGAAGGGATTGGTTGGCAAAATAAAAGAAGAAATAAAGGGGAAAAGGAAGTAAGGTAGAAAAGAAGTGATGGATGGATGGGGAAGAAGAGAAGAATGGTTGATTCAAAAGAATGAAGAAAGGAATGGACGGGTGGAGCAATGAAAGAAGGGAAAACTAAATACAATGAATGGAAGAAAGATAGGATAAAAGGAAGATAAGAAAAAAAGAGAGGAGAGAGTGATGGGTGACTGATGTTTTGGTTAGAAGGAAAAAGGGAAATAAAAAATCAGAACATAGAAAGGAAATAATGAAGTGAGGGAGAGAAGAAAGAAGCATATAAGGAAAGAAAGAAGAAAGAGAGTGATGGACGGATAGAAAGGAGCAAAGAAGAAGAATGGGATGACAGGAGGAAATATAGGAAGGAAGGGAGTGATGGACAGAGGTTTGAAGAAAGAGTAGAAAGGAAGTGATGGATGAGGCTCCTCATAAGGAGGTGTGATGACATTTCAGCAGAATCCATTAAATAGACGTGTTACAGTCAGATCCAGATCATGTTCCAGGCTGAGGAAACCTTAGAAATCTATACCCTTCCCGTCCACCGTGTTCTGAAGCCCACTCTATAGACTGTCTTCTATACATATATATTATGTGCAAATGTTGCTTTTCTATAGAGAGCAAAAGTGACCAATTATTATGCGCTCTCTCTCCCTCTCTGTTCCCACACAAGGTGGATCCATTGACTCAGCCTCTTCAGTCACATACAAGAGTATAATGAAGAAAGATCGCAAAGTTCATCAATTCTTTAACTGCGGCGCCTGAAATTAATGTTTAAACTGATAGAAGATGCCATTTACATCTGCAAAGTGAAGGAGGAAAGTATTGTTAGGTGTCGGGAATATTAAAAAAAAAACAAGTATTCTATTATTTACATAATTACTTATTACTTTCATTATGCATGCTCTCTTAATGGTTATAGTATTTATGTATAATTACTTTAATACTGTATTCACTGAAATTTCCAAGTAGCTCCCTAATTAACTGTCTCCAATATATAATTACATTGCATCTTTACGCAAGACTTGCCTAATTAATTTAGTTACACCACTTCCTTTGTGAATATGCATTATAAAGTGTTCTTTGCTTTATTCTTCTGCTTTCTTATAATCCAGGCTTAACGAAAATTGAGACCCGGCTATAGAAGATTTCATGACCCACCACTAATTCACTTGGGAAGCTGCAAAAATGTGTTCTTAAAAAAAAATATGCTGTAACTCATTATAAGATTGCCTTTAAAAGCCTCCATTGTGTCGGACCACAGAATCAGCGGTTTCTACCAAACCTACAGTTAAAGGAGACTTTAGCTGTATAAATGATCTTTATCATGAGAGTTATATTCCCCAGCAGTTCCTCAGGGAATTAAAGGAATAAACGGTCGTAGGAGAGTTAGAAAACATGGCCACTTTCCACAAGAAACAGCGCCACACTTGTCCATAGGCTGTGTCTGGTATTGCATCTTGCATGGGAATAGGGCTGAACTGCAATTCCAGACCTAGCCCAAGAGTGGTGCTATTCTTGGAAGTTGACTGCGCAGACACATTGAATTAAAGCGTCGCTTGTGTTTTTGAAATCTAAGAGAGTCACATAAGCGTGGGTCGGGGGACATAGGAGTCCATGAATGTGATGCAATGTCTCCATTGAAATCAACAGAAGTTGTACAAAAAGCTACAAGTGTTCCCTCTTAATGAGGAGTAGGGGGAGTAGGCAGCGGCTTAGGGTGTCATTAAGGATGGAGTGAGGGTAGGATCCAGGAGTAAAGCTGCAGAAGCTAGTCAACTCAAATGTAAGGGCATGCAGCCAGTTCTGTATAGAAAAGGGGCGACATAAGAGACTGTCCTATCTTTGCCCACAGTCATCTACCATCTGAGCCCTATTTATTTAGGACATCAGCCCTGTCCACAAACTTCTAAAATGAGTAACCCTCTTTAGGTAGTCTTCAGTCATGTCCTCTGCAGTTCTCCGAACTGATCAAACATATATCCGGTTGAAGCCCTCAAACCCACAAATATCACCTATATTACCCACTCATTTGTACCAAAGATTGACTTAAAGGGGTTCTCCAATGAAAAATATTCTAGGTCCTGAATCTGAATATTTTTGTAATTGCATGTAATTAAAAATTTAGTATAGCCACCGAGTTATTCAATAAAATGTATCTGTATAGCGCCACCTGTTGTTAATTTAATTCATCTTTCCACCTCACTGAGGTGGACGCACATGCTCAGTTCCGTCCTTCAACTGCCACCAGCTGCAGCAGAATGGGTACACCCCTTGAGAATGGGCATGCCCCCTGAGCTGCCAGCTTGAAACGAATCTAGCAGAGCAATTGTAGTAATGAATGTGGAGATGTCTGGATCCATGTGAGGTACAGGGCTGGTTCTAGCTTTTTTAGAAAGAGATTGTCACCTACTATAACGATATGATGTCTGATTCTCATTTTTTACCTTAGTAATAGGATAATCCTATTAACGTGTTGTATATACTATATAGCATGGTACATGTGATAACATTTTCATATAGGATTAAAATGACCCTTTAATGGGTTGTCTCATGTAGACAACCACTTCCATGTGTCCTATTACTGTAGGCTATATGGGTCTTATATAGAGGGTGAAAACCAATGGAAACTTCACGCCAGAGCGGAGAGCCACTAACAAGCAGCAGCTATTCTGGAGGATCTGGTCTTTCTATGTATTACATGGACAACCATTGAATTGATTAGCCACATGCAATAATACATTTCCCCTATAGTGGCCGCTGCAGGGAAAATGACTGGCGGCAACTTTCTAGGAGGAGTGGCTTTCGTATTAAGACAATCCCTTTAAGTCAAGGAACAAATTCTTGCACGTGATATTGACCCACCATTTGGATTCCATTATATACACATAGAACAAACCACACAACCTCCTGGAAAAAAAAACACACACACACAAATTTTGCAATACTCTCCAGCATATTAATGAATGCTTAAAGGGGTTGTCTAACTTCAGTAAGTTGCATTTATCATGTACAGAAATTTAATACAAGGAACTTACTAATGTATTGTGATTCTCCATATTGCTTCCTTTGCTGGCTGGATTCATTTTTCCATCACATTATACACTGCTCGTTTCCATGGTTACAGACCACCCTGCAATCCATCAGTGGTGGTTGTGCTTGCACAGTATAGGAAAAAGCATTGGCCTCTCTGGAGGCCGGGACCATGGGAGCGCACATAGGCTAGCGCTTTTTCCTATAGAATGCAAGCACGACCACCATTGATGGTTTGCAGGGTGGTCGTAACCATGGAGACAAACAGTGTATAATGTGATGCAAAATTTAATCCAGCCAGCAAAGGAAGCAATTTGGATAATAACAATACATTAGTAAGTGGCTTGTATTAACTTTTTCTACATGATAAATGCAACTTAGTGAAGTGAGACAACCGCTTTAACTCTGTAGAGCTCCTTTGCCAATCAATAGATGTGCTGGTCGTACTGTCATATTCCGTTGGTAGATCCATCTTGCATTGATATTCCACCTCAATTTTTGGCAAAAATGAAACATTTGTACATTTGCCATAATTGATGGCACGAAGGTCGCGACCAATAAATGCGGAATAGCAGCTTGGGGCAGATCCCAGCTGATCAAGGTATAATCTCTTAATTACCAACGACAGCCCATCCAACTGCCTATAAGCGCCGGCATCCATCTATAAAAAGGCATAGACGGTTCGTCTCGAGGAAGACGTTGGTGAGAGGGTCAATCAGAGAGCCGGGGGTAGGAACCGGTGATGTTGACGGCTTTGTTTGTTTGGAGACGAGAACAAAGAATTAAAAAATGGACGGCATATCAGAACTGGAAAGGGCCGAGATAGATGGGCAAAAAACACGGGCTTGGGAGTTAAAATTGTAACTTGATGTTCAGTTATGGAGACAGACCTAATTAACAATTGTCTGAATCGCCCTTATGCGCCGTAAAAAAATAGGACAGAACACCCTTTATTTACCATCAAGCCAAAAATTCCAAAAAATTTGAAGTAGCAGACGGAGTCCTACTTTGATTTCCCACTAAGGCAGGATCTCCTAAGCCGGGAATTTGATATCTCTATTTATTCCTTTAGTCAAATGGTTAAATTCTAATCATAAGGTGGCAGCCAAGGAAGAATTCAGCGACATTTGTGCTACAATCACACGGTTAACTTTTGATATGTTGCCCAAACAAAGAGACCAGCATCTTTGCATGGCAGATGAAGAATTAACGGCCAGACAAACTCATTAAAGAGCTATCACATTTGCCAGAATGTTCCCTGGGACAGGTTGATATATGACCCCACTTCTATCCAGCCAAAAACTGATGAGATGCTGAGTTCATGATCTGCTATGGGACAAAGGAGAGCAAATAACAAAAAAAATAAAAAAACAACACAAAACGCAAGATCGTAAAGAAAGCAGGTAAGTATAAACTATGAAATTTACATTCTGTGTTGGTACAGTACAGCGAGCAGATCGGCCAGCCAATGCCTCCGCCTGCCAAGTGTACAGTTTACTGCGTACTATAGGATTCTCGACTTTAGTTTGCGTGTGAAAACTTTATTTGTAAGCTGACTTTTATTTTTAGGTTTAAGTTTAGTGGTTAAAAAAAAAAAAGTAAAGTCACTAGTCTTTATTGTGTACAGTGTAAATTACAATATATTTGCTATGTGATTAATTTGATTATGCATGAAGTCTCAAGTTGAGGCATACAAAGTAAAAGAAATACACAACGTGTTATTTTTGGCCCCTTCACCTCCATTCCCCTCATGTCATGGTTCTCACTATCATAATCAGTGGACTGGTCACTGCCTCCCACAAGATTAACACACTCCCCTTCTGCTGCTGTCATTATTATCATGATCTGATTGGCTAACAGGGGATTCTGTGCCTGCCAACTTCTTGATACTGAAATCCTGCCCTCACTAATTGTATACAATAAATGACCAGGTGACTGCCTCCCACAAAATAATCACACTCCTCTCCTCCTGCTGCGATCATTTTCATAATCTTATTGACTACAAAATATTCTGTCCTTGTCCATTTCTTGACACTGACCCTTTCACATGAGGCCATGTCCTAGCTCACATAATCACAAGAGTGAACAGGTCACTGCCTCCCACAAAATCAACATACTCTTTTATTCTTGATTCTCATTATTTTATTGGCTACCTGCCCTTATTCACTTCATGACCTTGACCATGTCACACATGAAACCTTGCCCTCACAGACGTGAACACATGAGTTGACTGAGTTGACTTGATCCCACAAAATAAGCACACTCCTTTCCTGCTGCAATCATTCCATTATCTGATTGGCTACAGGGTATTCTGTCCTTTTTCACTTCTTCATACTGGCCTTGTCACGTGAAGTACTGTCTGAGCTCACATAATCACATAACTGATGAGGTCACTTCCTTCCACAAGATCATCACACTCCTTCATTGTTGTTGTCATAATCTCAATTATTTCTTTGGCTACAGGGAATTCTGCCCTCACTCACTTCTTGTCATAGTGTCATGACTTGGTTGTGAACAGAATATCCTGTATCCCATCATGGTATTTATGACAGCAACGAGAGAATAGTGTTCTTATCTTGTGGGAGGCAGTGACCTGTCCATTAAAGAAGAACTTCCACCAAAATGTTTATTCCATGTCCTGCTAGAAATGTACATGATGTAATCTGTAGTGAATGTCATTTTCTTACCAGTGGCTGTATTTGTGAGTTATATCTCCCTGATGCTTCTCATCTGTGTCATGTGACCAGTAATCAGACTCACCAACTCACACAGCATCTTATGTGTGGACAGGAAGTCTATTTCTCTATGCATTCCTATGGGAGCCTCACTCTGAGTTTCATAGGAATGAATAGAGAAGTAACTGGCTTCCTGTCCTGGGTCAGTTGGAGGTCAGAGAGTTGGTCACATGACCCAGCTACAATTAGAAGAGAGGGTATAACTCACAAATACAGTCTATGATAAGAAGATTACATTCACTATAGATTACATCATGTACCTTTCTAACAGGTCAGAGAATTAAAAAAATTGCGAGAGTTCTTCTTTAATGTGAGAATCCCAATTATATTAGTCATATCTACTTTACAAAAAACAGCACACTAATGGACAGGTCACTGCCTCCCACAAGATAAGCACACTCTTCTTCTACTCCTGTATTCATACACCCTGGTTACAGGGAAATCTATATCCACCCACTCCAGCTTCTGTCATGACTGACTGGCTTCTATATATTTCATCACCACACACTTTATGGTCCTCACTATGTTACATATCAATGTCATCACTAACATATATACATGACTGCATAAGTCACTTTACCCCCACAAGATCAACACACCCCTCTCCTACTGCTGTCAAAATTGAATATCCTACTCTAGTAGAAATGGTTTGATTTATCCAATTGAATCATCTAAATCTAAAACACATGTGGATAAGGACTAATGATGTAAAACTCTTCTGATATAACATGTACACCAGACGATCAGGGTGCATCCTTAATTAAATGTTCCATACTAGTGATGAAAAAATCATCAAGGTCTTCTGCGACGTAATCAAGATATTTGATACTTAAAGCATACGGATATTGAAAAAATGATACTTTCCCTTTTCAAAAACCCCTATCAGGCACCTTTCTCCTTGTAGAGTATCCTGTCATTAGCAGACGGCAAACAGTGACAACATGTTATCTTTTACAAGAGGTCCCATTATGGCAGCTAATGGTGGTAAAATGCTTAGAGGACACTCTGAAGACTTACAATAAAACCTTGAAGATGACAGATAGAGATCATGTTTCATACATCATGGTTACACACTATATATGGCCTTCAGATTGCGGCAATACTCTTACGGAAGGGGAAGTGGAGTCTCCTAGGAGGACAAATGACAATTTCAATGACTTCAAAACAGAGACGAATTCAACGTAAAGCAAACATGGTGAAGGCTAAAATAAGGAATTTATGACAATCACAAGTGGAGTCATTGGTTTCATGTTACGACTATTATCGTGATGGTATGAAAAGTCACTCAGCTCTTTGAAAAAAGTGACACTATGCAGAGAATGGTGATTCTTTCCATTTCCACCAGATTCTTGTAAGTGTAATATCAGTTCACAGCATTTTGCCTTTGGTTTAGACATGACTGTAAATCTATACATCAAGTTCCAATACTACACGCAGTGTCAGTCTAATTCCTTGGGTCCAACAGAGGAAATGACTCTGAGGGCTAACCATCCATCTACACAGAACATTTGTAAGCTGCAAATGGCGTTGTCTTCGACTGGACCCTCAAGGCTCTACACTGGAAGATCCTCTATCACTCTGGTGGGCAAGTCCAACCAGCTTCTGGAGAATCCACTAGTTCGTTGGAATAGGCTAACCCTTACCTAATTTTGTTGGCAAAGCCCAAAGATTTTCACAATATCAGCCAGAAATATGCAATGTGTATGGGATTTGGCAGACTCCAACAGATTTTTACAGTCTTATTCTATTATTGACCTGGGAAGGCATATGTAGGTGTTGTTTCTAGAAATTTTACTCCATATATCGGGTCAGTTCCATCTCCAGCATCCACTAACCAAGTGGCAAGAGGACCGTGGCAGCCTACTCATTTATTCACTTAAAAATATTCATTAGTTATGCCTTAAAGAGGTTTTCTGGGATTTAACTACTGATGACCTATCCTCAGGATAGGTCATCAGTATCTGATCGGTGGGGGTCCGACACCCAGGTCCCCCACCGATCAGCTGTTTGAGAAGGCACCGGTGCTCCTGTGAGCGCCGAGGCCTTTTCTCAGCTTTTCCTAGGCCAGTGACGTTACGTTCATTGGTCACATGGCCTAAGTGAATGGAGCTGAGCGCGATACCAAGCACAGCCACTGTACAATGTACGGCGCTGTGCTTGGTGAGCTGCAAGAAAGTACCAGGGCTCACAGGAGCGCCGGTACCTTCTCAAACAGCTGATCGGCGGGATCCCGGGTGTCGGAACCCCACCGATCAAATACTGATGACCTATCCTGAGGATAGGTCATCAGTAGTTAAATCCCGGAAAACCCCTTTGATTAAAGTTGTTTTTTTTTTGTATCTGTTTTAGTCTGCCTGGTATCACTCTATTGAGCACTTTGTGGCCTTCTTCTCCTAAGGTGACCGTACACATTAGATGAATGTTGGATGATCCCACTGACTTTCTCAGGACTGGCTGACCATTTTATTGTTATGAGGGTGTCCTGACTCCTGAGTGTTTACCATTAGGAATGCTGGCTGCTTCTACGGATGATATTCCTAACCAATTATTTTATTAATTATTAATTAGATACCATATAACCTTGATGGCCACTGTAGCAACATAACTAATGATCCTGAACCATGTGTTGATCTTCTGACCTTGGCCTTCAGTGTTGACTTGGAACCATTGCCATATACCAGTATCTACCACCACAAATGATACAAAAAATCCATGGGTGCTTTTATTTCTGTAAAAAGTGAAATAGTTTCAGCAATCTTCCAACTGCAGACAGGAAAAATGTATGTATGGAACATATATTGATAAAAATACTGGATCCATCATATATGGCACCTTTCCAGTAGTCCCTCCCATGAGCAGTGCCATAAAGGCTCATGTGTGAGATCCTTCTGTTAACTTGTCCTTCAGAGAGAAAAAGGAAATTATATGGAGACAGGGAGGCTTGATATAAATGCATCCCATAGCACCTTTGTTTGGCTAAATGGGCCAAAAGTAAAAAACAATCACCATATATGATCATTAAAGGAGTTTGCCTGAGTTTTTTATATTGATGGCCTATCCTCAGGTAGTCAATATCAGATTGGCAGGCGTCTGACTCCCGGTACCCACGACGATTAACGATTTGAAGAGACCACGGTGCTTGGTGAGCGAGATGTCCTCTTCCTAGGCCAGTGACATCACCATACATTGGCTGAATGGCTTAGCCACAGCTTAGTCCCATTGAATTGAAGAGGGTTGAGCTGCAATACCAAACACAACCACTATACAATGGACACCACTGAGCTTGGTAAGCTTCGAGGAGGCCATAGTGCTCACCGGAGCGCCGACGTCTGAGGATAGCTCATCAGTAATAAAAACTCAGAAAACCCCTTTAACATATGCATCATGTTTGATGAGTTCCACTTCTTCTGTAGCTGATGAGGATGTTTAGAGGGGCAACTAATGCCTATTTGTTCAACCCATGAAAGATGCCCAAATTTACAGGGTTCTCCTAGGAAAGGGTCACCCATAGGATCAGAAATACTAGGGAGAAGCTACGATTAAAGGATTTATGAAAACTGTTTAAAAGAAAAGCCATCTTTGTTGTAACCAATCACACAACAGCTTTCATTTTCCATGGAAACTATAAGAAATTACATCTGTAGTCATTGGTTGTGATGGGCAGCCTTTTAGACAGTTGTCATAGTTTATTTCAGGTCCCAAGGGGGTGGATAATGATGCAGAGAGTCTCTCTTTGGTTTTCATTGGATCCTTATGTCATGCTCCACCCCCGCCGTTCCTGCTCTAAAAAATATATATATTTCACAGGGCTTTTAAAAATTGTAAGCTGTGATTGGTTGCTACAGGCAACAAAGACAGTCGTTCTTTTGGGTTTCATCAAATCAGTTTTGCCTGTTTGCTATTAGAGAAGTTTACATTTTATTGATATTTAAGCCCCACCCAATATTATATTATCGTATCCAGCTCTCCTGCCAATCCATAAAAAATCAAATTAGCAGTGCCAAAAGAATAAAATCATAGAAAAATGAGATGAGCAATATGTTACGAGTCCTGTAAATCGGCTCCTTGTGAATATTTTACAGTAAATACCCTTTTTCATCTCTCAGGAAGAAGTATAATAGAGAAGCAGAAGGAGATGGTAACAGAATGGCTAATTACAAAACACAACAACTTAACACCAGATTATCTCTGACAAGTGACAGATGTAGGAAAATGAGGATCCAAAACACAAATAGCAGGAATCAGAAGCCATCTCCTCCACCAGCGACAAATAACTCACATGTACCGAGGGCCAAAAAGAAAGTTTACACGCATATTAATAATACATTTCGCTTTTTTTGCCACCCGCTGCTCTTACAAAAGCTAGTAAACATCTAATGGCACATTTCAACTGCACAAATTTGGAGGTACCAAGAGCCTCATATATCAATTAAGTTCTTGTGTCACCTATCCAGGAACCATTAAAGGGATTTACCGGGAGTACACTATTGATGACTTATCCTAAGGGTACTTCTGCTGATCATCTACTTAAAAAGGCTGCGGTGCTCCAGTGAGTGCTGCGGCCTCCTCACAGCATACCAAGCACAGCACCGTACATGGTATAGTGGCTGTGATTAGCATTGCAGCCCAGGCCCATTACCTTGACTGGAACTGATCTGCACTTTGGCCATGTGACAAATGAACAGCCTCTGGCCTAGGAAGAGGCTGAAGCGCTAAACGGAGTGACGCAGCCTCTTTTAAATAGCTAGTCTGTTGGGATGACCGGAGTTGGACCCCCACTGATCAGATATTGATGGCCTATCCTGAGGATAGGTCAACAATATTGTACTCCAGGAAAACGCCTTTAAGAGATCTTCAATGGCCAGGTTTGGGGTGGCCCCCAACACTGCGCTGGGTCCCCCGGACATCGTAAGGGGTGTAACCACATGTTGCTGCTCACTGGAAGGGGATAGTAAGGTGTGATGCACCCCAGTGCTTCTTTACTGGAGACACTCAAATGCAAAACAATACAGGCAATGCTACTTTCTCCAGTTTCTCCTCTGATAGCAGAAGGTTCTGTGCTGAGAAAAGGCCTGAGCTAATTGTCCCTTTCTTTCTTAGAAGGCTGGTACCCTGGCCAAAGGTCTGGTGGCCAAGGATCAGTGGCTCAGTCATCTGACTGGCTCCTGGAAAAAGGGCTGGTGACCCAAGGTCTGTGACATCATATCCCCATCTCAGCATCTTCTTCAGGTCACTCATGCAGTCTGGCAGAGTCTCTCCTACTTAACACTGGTCACTATTCATAGGCAACAAAGTGCTCTGGGTGCTCTACTTTTCTACAGTTTTTAACTAATCCAGAACCTTACAGTGGGAGGAGGGAAGCTGTGGAACAGCCTAACAGAAACAAAGTTGCAGTATTGCTTGGGCCTCAATACAAGTCATTGGGAATGACTAAGCAGTTTTGAGTCAGTAAACAGTCTGACAGTGCTAAACCAAAAGATCAAAAGTTCACCGTTTGGCTTTTCCCTCCAAAACTCAGCACTGCATAGTTCCTTATGACAATGATGGAAAATTAATAGCTTCTCAGTGCACAGACTGGAAATTACCAAAGTCTCTTAGTGTGAACTGGAAACGTAATCTAGACACCAAGACCTGTGGCCAGGTTCAAACATCTATAATATGGGTACATTTGGAGCATCTAGAAGAAAAGTTTCTCTCTGCATGGCCTGGATGGTCTGCAAATTCTGGTGCTCAATGGATTTTATAATGCCTGGTACTCAAGTGGCCCTGGCCCAGTGACCATTTATTTCTAGATATAAAGAAAATAGTCAATTCAAGTTGGAACTCTTTGAGGTTAATTTCTACACTTGAACACCATTTGGCTATTTTGTCAATATTCTGTGCTGGTTAATTTCTTAAAGGGGTTCTCCAGGACTTTGATGGTCTATCCTTAAAGGGGTTCTCCAGGACTGAATTATTGATGACCTATCTTTTGGATAGGTGACCAATATCAGATTGTCATGGGGCCAACTCCAGACACCTCCGTTGATCAACTGTTTGAAAGGGCCATGGCACTTATGCAAGCCCTGTGTTATTTGTTTACTTTCATGCTGTCTAGATTGTAGCGGTGGTGTAGTGTAATTACAGCTTCATCAAAGGGGATGTACAGCTGTAATAATACTATACTGCCACTACAAATGCAACTGCTGAGGAGCTGGAATTGAGGATGGGGGTTGTAGTAGCTTTGGCTGTCACAGTCAATCATGGTGGCTGTCCTTACAGCATTGGTCCCTAGTGCCATTCAGTGAAAGGAGGTAGCTCCCTTTCTTCTCTTGGGGCACACCCTTATTCTGGGGCATCTGCCTGATTGTAGTTGGGGTGCCTGTGATGTTAAGTATCTGTATGGATACAAGGCAGGGTGTGTGGAGTGCAATGGCCGATGTATAGGGCAAGAGTCAGAAAACCAGGCCAAAATGGGATTTGTAGTACATCCAACTATAGCAGACATTTCCAACTGTACACTGTGCAATTATCTTCTAGATAGTAAATTATGGATCTAGGCAAGAATGGGAGTTATGACCCTCTTTCCTCGTTATCTTGCTAAAGTCTCTCTCAGTGGAATCTATGGTTAACAATGGTACCTTGACAATAATGGTTTTGAAGGCACGTCTGGCCAGAACGTATCTAAGTAGGGTGTCTTAACAGTGTCCCTCACTACAACAAAGTCTGAATGGCTGTAGTAGCAGGTTACCTTGCCATGTAGATGTTCTAAATTCTCCTCTTTCTCTCTTTTGTCTTTATCTTCTTCTCTTTTTCTTTCTGTATATCTTGCAGAGATCTGTTAGTCTCTGGAGCATCTTTGGGCCTAAGAAAAGGGAGCATGGGTCACTGCTTCCTTACTCCCAGAATTCTCACACACAACTCTCTGAGCTGGGGGAAGAACCTGGATCCCCACCTAACTTTCTGCAAGGCTGAACCAGGATTATTAATCCTGGTTGTGCCATCCCTATTCAGCTATGCTGGGTATAATACAAAACATGGCATAGCTTTACATCAGTGCCTATTCTGGGATACTGCACAACATGAAGGTAAAAACTGAAGAGGATGTAGCATTCACACGAGCACCGCGGTCCGTTCAAACAGTTCATCGATGTTGGGAGTAGGACCCCAACCTATCCTGAAAACCTATCCTGAAAATAGGTGCACCAGAAATTATAAAAGATGTTATCTCTAATCTGGATACTGGTGTATTACAACTGTGTGAACATGGCCTCACGTCTTGGTGTCTGGATTATGTTGATCCTCAAATGCATTGAAAATACGTAAGATCATTTAAAGGGTTGGTACAGGATTGATATGGCATGGCTGCTGTACAGCTGTCCATGGCTTGTGTCTAGTATTATAGCTGAGCTGCATTAAAGTTTATACCGCCTCATGCAGTCGTCCATATAGTCCAGTATACATTTGGTGCAACCATTAAGCGTAGTTTGAGGCTGTTGGGACAGGCTGGCAGAGCTGAAACGCCTGGACTCTTATGCAAAATCTGTAAAACTCTCCTCATACCTACCATGTGGAATTTATAATACTGTTGTCTTCATATGTCTCTGACAACCAAGTCGGTGTCCATCTGCTACCACAGCACATTTCTAGCTATGCACCAGCATGCTGAGAGTTGTAGTATCTCCACAGCTGGAGGGACACAAGTCAGAGACCACTGCCTATCATCTATAGTCCCTGAATGCTGCGGAACCACCAGCGATCTCACACTGCGGCTGGTGGAGCAGATGAAGGTTGACGACGCTCTGCTCCTTGTTGGCATTGACAGACTATAGCAGTGTATACCCTGGTGAGCTGTAATGTATCTGCCTTACCACACCAGACATAATATATCACAGTGTTTGAACGGTGAGGAAGACACTATGGCCGCTAGCTTGGCATGCCGTGGGCAAAACAGGCAGATGCAGGAAATTTATATACCCGCTGAATCTCTTTTATCTGGTGCTCGGTATAAAAGCTGCTAAGCAGGGACCATGTAACAAATGTTCCTTTAACCTATTCCATTGTACAGTAGCCTCAGCCGCTCTCAAGAACACTTTGGCTTCAATGAAAATTAATTTTCTCCACAATTATCAGTTTTTAGAATTAGGAATGAGAGAATCGACTTCAGATGTTTCATCCAAAGTCGATTCGCTCATCCCTAGTTAGAAAATCTGTTCAGCTGTTTCTTAGTTTTACCAGTCACTGGGAAAGCTGGGTGACGATAGGCAGGATCAATTACAGAACGCATTCATTAGAAAGTGGATAGTGTCACCAGAGATCAGAAAGGATGCCACCATACTGTGCATGTAACTAAGTGCTGCCATCCAGTGCACATACATAATGCTACCATACTGTACAAATAGCTCATTCCTCTATAAAGTACACAGCAATCGTTTCAAGCTTTATAGGATACCAAGCACAGCATTGTACATTGTATAGTGCTGTTGCAGGTCAGTCCCATTCATTTGAAATGGCCTTGTGACCGATGAACGTGACATCACAAGTTGAGGAACTCACCTCTTCCAATTTGGTGGGGTGTTGAGAGTTGCACCCTCCACCACTGAACATATATTGATGACCTATGCTGAGTACAGGTCACCAATATTTAAGTCCTGAACAACCCCAATAATCGCTAAAATGATGTCTGCTTATTGTCACCACTAGGGGGAGCTGATTGCATTGGATTGGTTACCGCTCTCAGTGAAATCATTAGGAGTTAATGGTACTAATACATATGCTCAGCTCTCTCCATCAGCAATTGCTGTATGCAAAATAATTTCTCCTGCACTTCTACATCTATCTAATAAGATACCCAGGGGTGCACAACCAATGAGGCCAGGTGAAGCGATCGCCTCAGGCAGCACCAGGTAGGGGCAAGAGGGGGGCAGCAGAAAGGCCATGGGCAATGAGCACTTTCATTGTGGCAAAGGGGTTAGGTTAAAAAAATGGCATTTGTGGGGGGTGCTGTTTAAGTTTTTACCTCAGGCAGCAGGAAGGCTAGGTGCATCCCTGAAGATACCCCAAAGTAAATCACCTCTACTTTTCTGCAAATCTGTTACATATAGTATCTATACGAATAATATTCGGTCACGTGGCAGAAGGGGGTTCTGGGTGCACTCCTGAGCTCTAAGCTGGGTCGGCACAGTACTGCTAGAAAAGGAAAAGAAAAGCAGCTTGGCCTGTCACCCAGGTGTAACTGCTGCCTATGCAACCTCTAAGGCTAAATGCACACGATCAGGATTTACCACGCGGAGTTGCGTGCACTAAATCCGCACCATAAGTCATGCACATTGTATTCCATGAGAATACGGTGCAGATTTTAAAATCCGCTTCAGGTCAATTTATTTTATTTCTCCTGACCTGAATTTTTCCATTTACTTCAATAGGGAGAGGAAAATCCACATGTAAATCCACACCAATTGAGGCAGGTTGTCTGCACGGATTTCCCTGCGAACACCTGCAGGTTTCATTGCGCACATAAAACCTGAACATGTGCATTTACCCTTAGGCTTCTTTCACACGAATGTTGTGTTTTGTGGTCCGCTCATATGGCATCCGTTTTTTTTGCTGATTCATTGTAACAATGCCTTTCCTTGTCCGCAAAACATACAAGAATAGGACATGCTCTATCTTTTTTGCGGGGCTATGGAACGGGCATACGGATGCGGACAGCACACAGTATGCTCTCAGTATTTTTTGCGGACCCATAGAAATGAATCAAAAATACTGTCGTGTGAAAGAAGCCTTTGCAGCTCTTCTTGTTCCCAAATCTGGAAAATCTATATGATAATATCTATACCATCCGAATCAATCATCACCCAGCTTTCCCTGGAACGGATGTCACTAAGAAACAGCGGCATTCAATTTTTAACTTGTATTTTCTGTTGATTATTCCTGTGGCAATTAATCTTTACCTTTGTCCATTTGGATCATTTAGGATAAATCCACAGCAAAAATGCACATTACATATAGATTTTGCTTTGGATTTGCCATGGGGGGGCGGTGATATCCGCAGTAGAAAGCAGCATAAATTGTCAAGTTTTGGTTTTTGAAATCTGAACTGCAGGTAAGTTTACACTACATATAGATACATACATAGAGATTTTTCTCGCAGGCGTGGATGAGATTTTCTTGCTGGTGCTGTGAAAAGTTGAGGATTTGCGGCAGGTAAATCCATGTCTGCAAATCCTAAGCATTTCAGTCCCACGTGAACTTACAGTAGAGGTGGCTGTACACAGTGCAGATTTCGGCTACATTCACACAACCGCTGTGTTTTGCGGATCCGATCAAAACACTGATACCGGCCCAAGTGCGTTCCGCAATTTGCGGACTGCACATGCCGCAGCTATCATAGAAATGCCTATTCTTGTCCGCAATCGCTGCAGCACAGAGCAACGGCCCCATAGAAATGAATGGGTTGGATCTGAGCCGCAAAATATGCGGCTCGGACCCCGCAAAAACTACTGTCGTGTGAATGTAGCCTTATGTGTAGAAAATCCACATGAAATCCACACCAAAAAATACACACATAAATCTGCACTTCTTATTGCGTTTTTGGTGTAGATTTTTTTGCTGTTTTCATGCAGTTCTTTTGGGCGGATTTGATGCAGCTTTTCTACAGATTGCACCCTTCCATTGAAAAGGGCGAAATCAGCTCAAGAAAAACGTAACAACAATTGACACGCTGCGGTTTTCAAAATTCGCACGGCTAATAAAAAAAAGCAAAGTGTACACGAGATCCGTCTAATTCCATTCACTTTGCTGGTACTGTATTATACTGCGGTGTTTTGTACGGGAATCTGCATGGAAAAAAAACACACGTAATCAGGTACACAAGTGCGGATGGACGGGTTTCTACAGAATATGTGCACCAATTTCTAATTGCGAACTTAGGTGCAGATTAGACGCGATTTGCCACAGATCTTACAAGTCATTGGAAAAAGGTGAAATCCGCAGCTAAAACTGCAAACATATTTGACATGCCGCGTATTTGGAAATCTGCATGACAGGTCAATTTCCACATGGAAAAAAAACTGCAAAGTGTACATGAAATTTGTCTAATCTCATACACTTTGCTGGTACTATATTACGCTGTGGTCCTTTTGCACGAAAATCTAGGGCGTAATCCATACCCTTATGGTGTATTTACATGTGTCGTTCTGTTTGCATTTTTTGGGTGGGATTTTTTTATGTAGGATTTATTTTGCACATTGATGGGTAGAGGTTACAAAAATGCAATTATGAGAATAGTGCTAAAATAAACGAATAAAAATTGCTGCAAATAAAAGATTCACAGATATAAAGTTTGTCAATGAAGTTGAAACAAGACAGAGCGATCCCCCTAGTGGCGAAATATTTATTGCAAGTCCGAGCTCGAAGCCAGGATTTTACACATATTCATACATACAGTATATAGAAGAATTTGTGCCCTCAGCTTACACTCCCTCTTGGCTTGAATAGCCTTTTTGAATAATTATATATTATTTATTTGGCACCGCTATATCCCCCTCTGCTGTATTCAGTCGTTCTCGTTTCTGTTCAAAGAGAAATTCGCAGTCTCTTTCAGGCAGGAACACACCAGGGTCGACTTCATAGGAACTGATTAGTGGAGTGAAGAACTCCTCAGAGAGAGGAACAAAGATGAGATGCAATGGTCAGACTGAAAACCGTGACCCAAATGCTGCAAGAGCGATTCATGGTTTCTAAGGCCTCTTTCACACGAGCGAGTTTTCCGCGTGGTTGCAATGCGTGAACTGAACGCATTGCACCCGCACTGAATCCTGACCCATTCATTTCTACGGGTCTTCGTACATGAGCATTGTTTTTCTCGCATCATCTATGTATTACGTGAAAATCGCAGCATGTTCTCCATACTGTGTTTTTCACGCAGCCCTGGCCCCATAGAAGTGAATGGGCCTTCAATGAAAAACGCATTGTAATCTGGATGCAAAGTATTGGGAGATGTAGGTTGTTATTCTTCTTTTTTTTTTCATGTACGTGAAAAACACATCAGAACTGATTACATCCACGTTAACAAAAACCGAACCACTGAACGCAATCGCAGACAAAACTGACTGCACTTGCATGCAAAACCATCTGTTTTTTTTCCTGAACAGATCCTGACACAATTCGAATTGTTCGTGTGAAAGAGGCCTAAGGGGCAGGCACCGGTTCTAGTTGAGGTTTATATGTAGACATAACCGGGTCTCCACTACCAAGGGAACTTCAATACACATACTCCCTGATGACTATTATGATATCCTATGCAGTAAATAAGAGTTGGAGAGGTAGCAATGCCTGGGTGTGGATCTCTTCTTTTGTTAAGGAATTATTGGCTTGGCTCTCTCCATGATGAGTTGTGCACTACTAGAGTTGAGGGGATAAGGAGACATGCACCACTGAAAATATGGTGATGAGGAAGTGTTCACTACTAGAGCTGAGGAGACAAGGAGGTGTGCACCACTGGAAATATGGTGATGAGGAAGTGTTCACTACTAGAGCTGAGGAGGTGTGCACCACTAGAGCTGAGGAGATGAAGAGATGAGCACCACTGGAAATATGTATATAAGGAGGTGTGCACCACTAACCCTGAGTAGATGCGATTGTGTTTACAACTAGAAATAGGGAGACGAGGAACTTTGCACCTCTGGCAATATGAAGATGAGGAGGTGTGCACCACTACAGCTGAGGAAATGAGGAGTTGTGGATGACTGGAAATATGGAGATAAGTTGATGTACACCACTAGAGCTGTGAAGATGAGGTGTGCATCACTGGAAATATGGAGATAAGGAGATGTGCACCACTAGCTCTGAGTAGATGAGATTGTGTTCACAACAAAAAATATGGAGATGAGGAGCTGTGCAACTCTGGCAGTTTGGAGATGAGGAGGTGTGCACCACTAGAGCTGAGATGATGAGGAGGTGTGCACCACTTGTAATATGGAGATGAGGAAGTGTGTACCACTACAACTATGGAGCTGAGGAGATAAGGAGGCATGCAACACTAGGCAGTATGGTACAGAAAGTAAGCTTAGCTATGATTAGGGTGGCCATCCGTCCGGTTTTTGGCCGGACAGTCCGGTTTTTGGACTCCTGGTCCTCCGTCCGGCTAAAGGCCCGGACGGACGGCCAGAAGTCCTCCTTTTTAGGGGCGCAGGAAGCAATGAGCGCTTCCATCAATACTAGGGTGGCCATCCGTCCGGTTTTTGGCCGGACAGTCCGGTTTTTGGACTCCTGGTCCTCCGTCCGGCTAAAGGCCCGGACGGACGGCCAGAAGTCCTCCTTTTTAGGGGCGCAGGAAGCAATGAGCGCTTCCATCAATACTAGGGTGGCCATCCGTCCGGTTTTTGGCCGGACAGTCCGGTTTTTGGACTCCTGGTCCTCCGTCCGGCTAAAGGCCCGGACGGACGGCCAGAAGTCCTCCTTTTTAGGGGCGCAGGAAGCAATGAGCGCTTCCATCAATACAGATGGAAGCGCTCATTGCAGGAGCTGGGTCTGTACTCACCGCTCAGCTCCTCCTGCGCTCCGGTGTCTTCCTGTCTGCGCTGCACACGCCTGACTGGTACAGCGTCAGGACGTGCTGCACGCAGTCAGGTGACAGTGCAGCGCGGGCAGTGAAGAGACAAGATAGCTGGAGCGGAGCTGCAGCCCAGGAAAGGTAAGATTTTTTTTTTTTTTTTTTTTTATGGGGCACAGTGGGCTGATCTGAGGTCTGAATGGGGCACTACAGGCTGGTCTGAAGGGGGCACTACAGGCTGGTCTGAAGGGGGCACTACAGGCTGGTCTGAAGGGGGCACTACAGGCTGGTCTGAAGGGGGCACTACAGGCTGGTCTGAAGGGGGCACTACAGGCTGGTCTGAAGGGGGCACTACAGGCTGGTCTGAAGGGGGCACTACAGGCTGATCTGAGGTCTAAAGGGGGCACTACAGGCTAATCTGAGATCTAAAGTGGGCACTACAGGCTGATCTGAGGTCTAAAGGGGGCACTACAGGCTGATCTGAGGTCTGAAGGGGGCACTACAGGCTAATCTGAGGTCTGAAGGGGGCACTACAGGCTGATCTGAGGTCTAAAGGGGGCACTACAGGCTGATCGGAGGTCTGAAGGGGGCACTACAGGCTGATCTGAGGTCTGAAGGGGGCACAGTGGGCTGATCTGAGGTCTGATGGGGGCACACTGGGCTGATCTGAGGTCTGAAGGGGGCACAGTGGGCTGATCTGAGGTCTGAAGGGGGCACAGTGGGCTGTTCTGAGGTCTGATGATGGCACTACAGGCTGATCTGAGGTCTGATGATGGCACTACAGGCTGATCTGAGGTCTGATGGTGGCACTGTGGTCTGATGTGAGGTCTGATGGGGGCACTGTGGGCTGATGTGAGGTCTGATGGGGGCACTGTGGGCTGATGTGAGGTCTGATGGGGGCACTGTGGGCTGATGTGAGGTCTGATGGGGGCACAGTGGGCTGATCTGAGGTCTGATGGGGGCACTGTGGGCTGATGTGAGTTCTGATGGGGGCACAGTGGGCTGATGTGAGGTCTGATGGGGGCACAGTGGGCTGATCTGAGGTCTGAAGGGGGCACTACAGGCTGATCTGAGGTCTGAAGGGGGCACTACAGGCTGATCTGAGGTCTGAAGGGGGCACTACAGGCTGATCTGAGGTCTGATGATGGCACTACAGGCTGATGTGAGGTCTGATGGGGGCACAGTGGGCTGATCTGAGGTCTGATGGGGGAACTGTGGGCTGATGTGAGGTCTGATGGGGGCACAGTGGGCTGATGTGAGGTCTGATGGGGGCACAGTGGGCTGATCTGAGGTCTGAAGGGGGCACAATACACTGATCTGAGGTCTGATGGGGGCACAGTGGGCTGATGTGAGGTCTGATGGGGGCACAGTGGGCTGATGTGAGGTCTGATGGGGGCACAGTGGGCTGATCTGAGGTCTGAAGGGGGCACAGTGGGCTGTTCTGAGGTCTGATGATGGCACTACAGGCTGATCTGAGGTCTGATGATGGCACTACAGGCTGATGTGAGGTCTGATGGGGGCACAGTGGGCTGATGTGAGGTCTGATGGGGGCACAGTGGGCTGATGTGAGGTCTGATGGGGGCACAGTGGGCTGATGTGAGGTCTGATGGGGGCACAGTGGGCTGATGTGAGGTCTGATGGGGGCACAGTGGGCTGATGTGAGGTCTGATGGGGGCACAGTGGGCTGATGTGAGGTCTGATGGGGGCACAGTGGGCTGATGTGAGGTCTGATGGGGGCACAGTGGGATGATTTGAGGACCATTACAGCAGGTCCTTATTATTTCTGGGAGCACTACTGGAGGCACTATGGGAAAATGGTTTCTATTATGGGGAATTATTACTACTACCAGGGGTACTATTGGGGGTGTTACTATTATTAGTACAATATGGAGGGCACTACTGCTAAAAAGGGATACTGGTGGAGCATTATCACTATTGGGGCACTATTACTAATGGGACACTCTAGGAAGTATTTTAGGCAGCAGCAGGATAACAGTAAAAGTGGGTAATCTATGATGTCTTTGTGGCAGAGAGAAGATGGAGCTGAAAGAAGTGTCATGGCGGTGTGGGCCAAATAGAGAAGATGAGAAAAGAGAAGATCTACATCAGGAAGACGTCACTGGATGTAAGAGGTAAGTGGTGCTGTATCATCTGGTATGTCTGGTGCTGGTGAATGTAATGTCCATCCAGATATGTGTCACCTGCCGGTATATGGTATGTTACTGCTGCAGCCAATCAGTGCTCTAATGCTGAGAACTGGCTGCAGTGGTCACATGCCATACACCTGCCCATCAGTGTGCACATCACCAGCACTATGACAGAGGTGCACACTCGCCCATTACATGCCTGTCAGTCTTTGTTTACGTGGCAGCAGCAATGATGCCAGAAAGTCCAGCGTGTCACAGGCGTCACCACTGCAGCCATATAAACAAAGCATTCAATGGCAGGGAGGGAACAGCTGAGAATTGTGGATTTCTTTTCCATCTGCCATATTTTATTTTTAATTACTGAACAATCCTCTTTATTCTAACCACACTAGAGCAGTATTTTTATAGTTAGGCTTGCTGGCTTGAATTTTCACGTGGTGGGGGTGGGGGTGTATGTGTGGTAAGAGCCAGGGGAGGTGTGATAGGTGACGGTGTACGAGCCGATTGGGGGGCGTGGTTTAGCAGATTGGGGGACGTGGTTTAGCAGATTGGGGTGTGGTTTAACATATTGGGGGTGTGGCCGAAAATGTCCTCCTTTTTGAGATGAAGCCGGTGGCCACCCTAGCTATGATAGGCTGCACTTCTCTCATGTCACACCTGAAGATACTCTGCGTGTCACATGGAGCCAGGCAACAGAGAGATCCGACCAGCCATGTAGGGTGTTATAAGTAATTGTGCGGCTGACTAAGGGCTTGTTCACACATCAGTTATTTGATCAGTTATTTCCATCAGTTATTGTGAGCCAAAACCAGGATTGGAGCCTCCACAGAGAGCTGGTGTAATGAAAAGATCTGCACTTGTTCTGTGTTTTTGACCCGTCCCTGGTTTTGGCTCACAATAACTGATGGAAATAACTGATCAAATAACTGACATGTGAACAAGCCCTTAGTCGTTATTATGAGATGCTACCAATGTGTCCTACTGCTGGTCATCACCTTGGAATTGTTTGCCTTTTATTACTTGGAGTTTCGGAAGGCGAATTTCTTGAAGGAGGACAGGGAACAGTTCCGAACACAGTACAATTTCAGATACAGGTTCCAGGTGGCGGCGCTCTGTTCCCTGGTGAAATAGGACAGGTTTGAGAGGTCCTCAGTCTGACAAGCCAAGTCAAGAGATTGGCAAAACTGTGCGGCTTCAGTTTGCAAAGATGTGCGCCTATTACCGCTGTAAGGGGCTAGCATTATAGTGCCAGGTTTTTACAGCAATGCCAGGTACGGTAGGGAAATAGCAAACATGTTTCACCATAATGCACAATAGAAAAAAAAAATATATTGCGATGGCTGCCTTTATTCTTGAGTATATAAAACTGCTTTATATAGTATGTAGACAATAGGGGGAGATTTACCAATAGTTACATGAGATGCACAAATAAAGAAGTTAATAAAAATAATGGAAATAGTGCCAAATTTATCAAATGGCCATAGGTGGGGGTATGTAATATGCCTAGGTAGTTGACTTAACTATCTACGCATATTACATACCTAACCAATTGTCCTGGATCTGCAGTACCCAAGAGCAAGGGGGTATCTGCAAATTGTTTGTGTCTTTATGTTATATGATATAATGTTATGTTATGCTATGTATAACCAGGAATGGATAGCACATTCAAAGTTAACAATCTTGGCTAAGCCCTCGTAGGAGGTTGGGTGTGGACTGGCTCCACCCCTAGCTCTAGTCAGTGATAGGGAGATTTTGGAAGGGAGAGGAAGCTGTGCCTTGTTCGTCCTCTTCTTAGGCCCAAAAAGCTACAGTGACTCACCGATCTCTACATGATCTGCAGAGGAAGAAAGACAAATGAGAGAACTAGAGAACCTAGTCTGCATAGCTGAGCATTGGAATCAATAAGGTAACCTGCTACCAAAGCATGTTAAGAGTTTACTGCAGTGAGGGGCACTGTTAAGACACCCTTCACACCTGGACACAACCTGGCTAGTCGTATCTCTAAAACCCTGTGTCCCTCGGTGGACATACAGCTAGCATTGCAAGATTACGTTTGCCCCATCATAGATTCTGCAGGAAGAGGCTTCAGACAGATAGAGAGAGAAGAGGGCCATAACTCCCATTCTTGCCTAAATCCATACATCGTTATCTCGTAAGAGCTGCACTGTGTACAGTTGGAACTATGTTTTGCTATTGTCGAATGTTCAACATAGGCACCCCGACTACCATTAGGCAGGAGCCCCAACATCAGACTATGTGCCAAGGGCATGGCCCTAGCTAGCAACGGTGAGAGGAAAGCCACTGTGATTGATTGACTGATTGACTGAATAGCTACTACCACTTCCATCCTCTGCTCCTGCTCCTCCCAGGCCAATGCAATGGGACAGTCCAAGATTTCAGGCGATGGAAAGAGGTCTGCCACATATCCCACAATGTGTCCCTTTAAGTCCCAGCCTGACTCCATGCTGTCAATTTGCTTCACAGGCAGGTGATGTTACTTTTACTTGGCTGATGTGGCCAAAAAGGTTGTTTTGGACATCAGGGCATGTGGCCCACTGGAGCTATGGTGATAAGGAGGTGTGCACCACTGGAACTGATGAGGTGTGCACTAATGGGGCAGATGAGGGGTGTGCTACTGAGACAGCACTGAGGGCGGAGGCTTATGAAGCTGAGCACCAGCACCGTTAGAGAACCTGGTACCTGTGAACCCAACAATCTAAAATGATCCCTAGTCTACACACTATAGAACAGCGATGGAGAACCTTTTAGAGACCGAGTGCCCAAACTGCAATTAATGGCGGAAATGTCTAAGGCATATTGGTACACCATAGACTTTTTCCAGGGTGCGGGTGCCCGCAGAGAGGGCTCTGAGTGCCGCCTTTGGCCAGTGGCGGATTGGCCATAGAGCTTACAGGGAAATCTCCTTGTGGGCCAGCCAGTGGAAGTTTTTGGGGAGGTATTTTATGATGCACTGTGGTATTTGGCTCTGTTGAGGTGGTATAATGTGCCACAATATGGTATTGCTGGCCCTGCCTTCCATCAGTTTGGACCTGACTACAAAACGGGGTCACTTTTAGTATTTTTTCCGGGGCCTGCCTCTGGCACCCTTGCCATAGGTTTGCCACCACTGCTATAGAACAACCATCCATTAATACCCTGCCTTCAGAAGCTACAAAGGTTTTTATTTTTCTGTTACCCAACTCTCAACTCTTAGACGCATCAAACTTTTTGTTCCAGGTTTCTATGAACATTTCTATGGAGAGCCAAGAATACAAACTACAGTTCTTCATACAGTGAATTCTAATGAAGGAGAAAAAAAAAGTTTCCGAATATGACAAACATTTGGCATTCGAGATCATATTTAAGAGCCAATGTGATTTTCAATTCCTACCAATCTGGCTCCATAAAAAGACTTGGAAGGAGAGGTAATAGAGACCTGAGCAAAATCATCTTTCGTGTCACACCAAGTTCACATTCTTCAAAGGGAGAAGTGGCGCGGGACATTGCCAGAGTTCAGGCTGTGAAACCATTTAAGGCTTTTTCCGTGATTTCAGCTTTGTTTTTTTTACCAACGGTATCATCAGAGCTTGTGTGTCGACGAGGACGGCTTTTGTTCCGACTTGATCGTCTCATAGAGATAAAACAAGGAGGCGGGGGAGACGGAGCGCGTGGATACCCGACGAAATGAATATGATATGAATGCATATTTTTGTTAGATCTCGAATAAGCGGCATCATAGACGGACAAGATCAGATAAACAGTAAAACCTGACAAAGGAAAGAATGGATGGCTATATGGGACCATCTGCTTTGGAGCACACCCAACTCTCTCTGAATCTACAAGGCCAAACTACCAGCTATTTGAAGATTCTCCATTCCAAGAGTAGTCGAATACACATTCACACAATCAGCCTCTCTCACTATTACTTTGGCTGCAACTTTTTTTGTGCAATTAAGTAATTTATTCCTTTCTTGTTCCTCCTGCTTCTAATGAATCCAAGCCACAAACAAGCCCCAGTTGCTCCTATTCAAGAAGTCTGATTACATCTGGCAGTAATTGCTAAAATCCTGAAGAGGGAACAGGAAAGGAGAGCACATTGTTTGTGGGGGTAATAGGTGAAGCCCTGATACTCTTGACCTGTAATACATTAGTGTCACGGAACATTTGGCAGACTTGTGATGATTACCAATGAAGATGAATCAAGCTTCAAAAAAATAAAAAAGAGACAGAGAGGTAGGAATCTGCCTCATCTGAATCACTAGAACCGCATAAATTTGCATGCTGATTAGCTGTTCTTTTGTCTATGTCCCTAATTATTATGACACATTATGTCTTCATCATACAAGATTTTGATCTATCTCGTTGGAAATGCGTGTTGTAAAAGCGCCGTCTAATAGTACGACGCGCAATTTTTTGATTTTCATGTTGCAATTCTTTGTAATTAGATTACATATGTGATTGCATTTAACGGATATTTTTGTCTTTCCGCGCGTTCCGTATTTATTTATTTTTTTCCCATCTTGTTGATAAACAATGCAATAACCTTCGCGGGGTTCTGACAGAACTTGCTGATTAGCGTTCTGCAAACCAAACTGAAATTAATGCCGTTATTTGGCCTGGCAGTGAATAATTATAGCTTTCCAAACAATATGTTGCTATAAAGACGTTTGCATTTTTTTGCTAAATTATCTGCCTATAAGCAGATTTACGACAGACCCACCTGGATTGGGAAACGCCTTATAAAACGCCTGCCAAAATGATCTTTCGGCTGCCAGGCATTTTAGTCTTTTACAAACAGGTAGCAGCGTAAGGTTGAATGGGAAATTTAACACATTCCATGTCCGGAAAATATAATGGATTAACTGTTGTGCAGCAAGAGAGGAGAGCAGAGGATGGGAGTGATAGTAGCAGAAATGGTGGTTGTAGTGGTTACTCACTCTGACACAACCATGGGCCAGGCATTGATAGGAAGAGAGCACTTTAGTTCCCCTTAGGGCATACCCTGGTTCTAGGGCTGCCTTTAAGTTCGATGAATTTTGAGGTGCAAGGCAGGGTCACCTACAGCATTGGTGGCAATGATGAAGAAAGTTTTGTTTTTACAATAGAACAGTTCTTTAATTGCAGATCAAATTCAAGCACATCACTTACAGTTTTCAGCATGCATGGACTGGCAGTTTTTACACAAAGTGCAATTTCTATAGATCTCACAGGTCACACAGCTGCAGAGCAGTGTTGACACATACCTCCCAACCGTCCCAGATCCAGCGGGACAGTCCTGGATATCAGTGGCTGTCTTGAGGTCCCACATATAATATCCCTCTTTCCACTTTTCAACAGTTGGGAAGTACAGGGTGGGCCATTTATATGGATACACCTTAATAAAATGGGAATGGTTGGTGATATTAACTTCCTGTTTGTGGCACATTAGTATATGGGAGGGGGGAAACTTTTCAAGATGGGTGGTGACCTTGGCGGCCTTTTTGAAGCCGACCATTTTGGATCCAACTTTAGTTTTTTCAATGGGAAGAGGGTCATGTGACACATCAAAGTTATTTAGAATTTCACAAGAAAAACAATGGTGTGCTTGGTTTTAATGTAACTTTATTCTTTCAAGAGTTATTTACAAGTTTCTGACCACTTATAAAATGTGTTCAAAGTGCTGCCCATTGTGTTGGATTGTCAACCATCTTGAAAAGTTTCCTCCTTCCCATATACTAATGTGCCACAAACAGGAAGTTAATATCACCAACCATTCCCATTTTATTAAGGTGTATCCATATAAATGGCCCTCCCTGTACTGTATGTTAACAGGCCAATGTGTTTGAAGCATTTTGCCGCTCACTGCAATTTTCTGTCCCACACTTACACATCCAGAAATTGGGGTGAAACACTTTCTTTTACTATGCAACCTAGGGCGGCCACAACATCATACTAAGTTCTGCAACTTTTTCACAGGTTGCCTTATTGACAGTTAATGGTACTACAGGTTTTCACAGCTGGGTGTACTATAGTGAGCATATACGGATTCTACCTTTTTGAGTCTGAAGATTTGACCTGAAGATTTGAATCTCCTGAACGGGTTTAGCTGTGAATCCTCTAAGGTTCACTTCAAGCAGTTTATCGCCACAGAGCTTCTACGTGCACCTCCTCTCAACACTGATTTGCTTTTCAAATATATATTGCTCTTTTCTCCACTTTAGCTGGTTTTAAGCTTTCTTGCTGGCTAACTTTCTTCAGGGCTGTGTTTTGCTGCCTCAGGTCACTTTACTGTCTAGACATCCACTGTCTCTACACTGACTATTCTGACTTAACTCCTCCTCCCTATGGTGAGAGGTACTCAGACCCACTTTGCAACTGGTTGCTAAGGCTTGTTAACTGTTAACTGCTCAGTACACATAAAATGACCTTTTAGCAGCATACTAGAGATAAGCGAATCATTCAAAATTTTATTCGGCAACATTCTTCGAACTTTTCATAAGGTTCGTATATTCTACGAATCTATTTGACGAATCTGCATACAAATCATACGTTATTACGTTTTGCGAACATTCGCGCACTAATAACGAACGTTCAGTTTTAAAAGGTACGCAACTTCTTTGAACAGTACAAATTGCGTACGAAAATGATGGGCTTTGCTGCAGAGGAATGGTGGAGCAGGAGAAACGCTCTGAGTCTGTCACCTGGCTATATATGGATACTGTATCAGCAGATGACAGCAGATCATCCGGCTGAGACTGAGATGAGCGTACAATTTTGCGTCTTGGTGGGTTAGTCTGGTGGAATACCGGCCAAGTATTGCAAATACTACAAGTAGAAGCTCCGGCTACAGGTCCTTTGGCACTGCTGCCCTGTGCCACCTTCTCCTTTTTTTAGAGCTCGAGGTCTGGCTGGAACTGGACCCCTTTTGCTTATCCATTCCAGACATTTTTCACTTGACTCTGTGGCCCTGCAGCTGGTCTTTGTCTTTGTCCCTGTCTCTCTCCCTGTCTCTTTCTCCCTGCCTGATTAATTACTAGCCCTGCACTTGCCCTGCAGTATCCCTGATGTGTAATATGGATTCCCTGAACAATTACACCCCAATTTCAACAACACAGGTCTCAGTCTTTAGGAACTTCACACACAGTGCTTCTGCTTGTCTCAGCAGTCACAGCAGAAGTGATGCGTCACTGGCTTACCAAGCCTGAGCCAATCAGAGCAAGCCCTGCCCACAAGGTCAGGTGACCACTTTCTTCCTGGGCTTTTGCGCACAAATAACAAACTAACAGTAAAAGTTCGCTAAGTAATTGAATTCGTACGCAACAGCGTATAGACTAACTTATACGTAGCATTAGCGTACAATTTATCGGACAAGTACGTAGCGAATGCGTAGAAAGCCTTAGGAACATTTTCGAATCTTAACGGAGCAAATCTCCAAATATTCGGATTTGATTCGCAGCTGAAAATTTCCAATATTCGATACGAATCAAAGAATAGATTCGCTCATCTCTACAGCATACACATAGAAAATGCACCTAACACCCTTTTGCAGTGGAATATTGCCGTACCAGTGGAAAACTGCAGTTGTGTAGATAACTATTCCGCATGGAATTCATCACGTGACGTAATGTTTGAGGGGTATCTTGTAACTTTTAGTGTTTACTCAATTACATTTCTTTGTGGGTCTATCATCTTAGAGATTTGTGTTTGGGTTTCTATTTCCCTAGTATCTTAAAAAGGTTCTCCAGGATATTCATATTGATGGGATATCCTTAGGAATCAATTAAAGGGGTTGTTTAACTTCAGCAAGTGGTATTTAACATGAAGAGAAGGTTAATACAAGGCACTTACTAATGTATTGTGATTGTCCATATTGTCTCCTTTGCTGGCTGGATTCATTTTTCCATCACATTATACACTGCTCGTTTCCATGGTTATGACCACCCTGCAATTAATCAGCGGTGGCTGTATAGGAAAAAGTGCCAGCCTCTCTGGTGGTCGGGACCATGGGAGCTCACATAGGCTGGTGCTTTTTACTATAGAGTGCAAGTACGACCACCGCTGCTGCATTGCGGGGTGGTCGCAACCATGGAAGGGAGCAGTGTATAATGTGATGGAAAATGAATGTAATTACATAAAACCTAGATAATTTGATCACCCGTTGGGGTGTTTTTGGACAGATATTTTAATAACATCAACTCTGGGAAATCCCAATATAATCAATCAGTTCCAGAGACTTCATAAATGTTGATGGGTACCAATAAAAGACGAAACACGCCATCTACATACGTGTCCATACTCCTTCCTGAAATTCTCTTCATGTCAGGGTCACACAGATTTTGAGGTGAAGGGTGGAAGAAGTGACAGTCAGGGGAGGAATTATGGGGCAGATTTATCTAACGGCCTGAAAGAAATTTTTGGTGCCCATAGCAACCAATAACACCAATAACAGCACAGCTTTCATTTCATATTCTGCTCATGGAAAATGAAATCTGGGCTATGACTGGTTGCTATGGGTGGCTGGTGCCAAGATGGCAACATGTCACATGATGGAGGCAGCCATATCTTCTGATTTACTACTTTTCTTCACAATATCCTCCATGACAGTTGATATTCTCCGCTCCCTGCAAAAATACAACCAATCAGAGAAGGATGAGGGCTAGGAGGAAGATTAGATTGTCAGCACCTGGAGTCAGAGATGATGAGAGTAATCTGTTGTGAGTGAGATGATGGGAGTAATACATTGTGAGATGATGGGGCTCGCAGCTTATTATGCTTATCCATAGTTATCAACTTTCTCAAATTTTCAGGGACTATCCTTGATTTTCACAGACAGTCCAGGCAAATTCTGGCTGTCCCGGGCTGAAAATAGGCAGAGATAATTATATCCCCACCAATAAGTGGCAAAGTATTCCCAGGGGTGAGGTTTTGGGTGTCCCCATTTTTTCAACCTAAATGTTGGTAAGTATGCTTATCTGTCCATTCTCTAGTCACACTCAGAGTCTAACATGTCCTCTGGTTTACACCAGTGACCCTCGCAACAAAATGATGGTCGTTCCAGGAATTTTCTAAAACTTGCGGAAACAAAGATTACTTACGAAACACTGGATACCACAAGCAAACACCAAAGTGTACAACATGAGGAGGATCTCGTTTAATAGGAGAAGCTGAGACTGATAGGATCATAGCCCTGATCTCAACATGAATTTATTTCATCATAAGGACTTATTGGGATATCTATCAAAACTGGTGTAAAGGGGCAAAAATGGCTTAGTTGCCCATAGCAACCAATCAGGTTCCATCTTTCATTTTCTAAAGGAACTCTGAAAAATGAAAGGTGGAATCTGATTGGTTGCAACTAAGCCAGTTTTCCTTAACACCAGTTTTGATAAATCTCCCTCATAAACTTTCTGTACATTGATTATGTTGGATATGTCTGAATGGTTTCACCCACTTATTCACAGAAATGAGGTAAAGGAGTTTTTCGGGGGAAGAATATTTTTGAAAAAGGAAAGAATTGGTCAAAAAATAAAAAAAGAAGCATCACTCACCACCACGGATACCTCAGCGGTGAAGTTCCGACACTGGTGCAGTCCCCACAGCTCTCCACTTTCTTCCCCAGCTCGCCACACAGGAAATAGTTAAAAATCATCTCTCAGCCAATCACAGGGCGGTCACTGCTAGGGCCAATGATTGGCTGAGCAGAGATAGGTGAGTATTGCTTCTTTTTTATTTTTATTCCATTCCATTTAGAAATAAAAGCCCCCCATTTAATATTGAAGGTGAGGATTGCGTCCAGTCCTAAGACTAGACAGCCTAGGGCTGTGATGGCTAACCTCTGGCACTCCAGCTGCGGAAAAACTAAATTCCCAAGATGCACACTTGCTTGGCTCAGAACTCCATAGAAATGAATGGAACATGCTAGGAGTCGTAGTTTCACCACAGCTGAAGTGCCGGAGGTTAGCCATCACTGGCCTAGAGTGACCCCATTATCATTACGAAAAGGAGAACCTGTCTCCATAGTTAAATGGTACCACCCTTCAAACAGGAATGTGGGGAGACAGAAAAAGGTCATGCCCTCTTGTCTGGGGATAATAGGTGGGAGCTGGTGGTGTGAATGTTTTGGGTTTAAAGAAGTCTCACTTCAGCAAATGGCATTTATCATGTAGATAAAGTTAATACAAGGCACTTACTAATGTAATGTGATTGTTCATATTGCCATTTGCTGGCTGGATTCATTTTTCCATCACATTATACACTGCTCGTTTCCATGGTTATGACCACCCTGAAATCCAGTGGTCATGCCTGCGCACTCTACAGAAATGCGCCTGCCTATGTGCACTCCAGCCGTCTCAGCCACCAGAGAGGCCATGGGGTATAATTTACACCTTAAATATATTCTGCGAGTCAGTATGATTATGACAATACCAAATTTATAAAGTTTTGATGTGTTCTAAAAATATTTTTTTGTGTCTCGCCATATTCTTTCCTTCTTTATTTCTCCATCTACAGAGCTGTGTCAGGGATTGTTTTTTGTCAGACAAGCAGTAGTTTTTGTTGTTTCCATTTTGAAGTAAATTTTAGATCAATTATTGTTGCATTTTTTGTTAAGAGGAGTGAACACAAAAAGCAATTCTGCTAACGTTCATTATATTTTTTTTCTATGTGCAGTATAATTAATAACGTGACATTATTATGTTGGGCAATACAATTACAATAGCAAGTTTATTACGGGGGGGCCTTTTGTGCGCTATGTGTTTTGTGACACAAAATGAATGTAGCATTCATTTCATGACACAACATTCACTTTGTCACACAGAATTCAATTTGTCGTACAAAATGTCATTTTATGACATAAAAGTCTACAAAATGAATTTTGTCTATACAAATGTTGCTTCATAGTTTATGTGCTGCAGTTTTGTTGGGTTTTAGGCTACTGTACATGTACATGAAAGAAAACGTCCTTTTAAAATGGACACACTTTCAGTTTTTCCTGGCCATTCTGCATCCATTTTCGGGCCATTTGTCCATTTTTAATGGCTGTTTCGCATCTTTTTTTCATGGCCATTTTAAATTGATAAGTTTCACTTTTTTTAAGCATCCCAGCTCTCAGTACACCTCACAGTGCCCCTAGTATCTTATAATGTTCCCCCTGTAATGCTCCTAGGGTCTATAATGTCCCCCACAGTGCCATCCTGTATGTAAAATCCCCCCAATAGTGCCCCTTGTATTTAAACTATCTCCCAATAGTGCCACCTTATGTTTGAAATACTCCAACAGTACCCTCCTGCATATAAAAACCCACCAAAAGTGCCCCCAGTATAAGTTAGTCACTGTTTTGCTGAGTGCACAAAAAAAGTGTCAGTGCGTTTAAGGCCTTGTTTACATGTCAGTTATTTGATCAGTTATTTCCATCAGTTATTGTGAGCCAAAACAAGTAGTGGAGGCTACACAGAGATAAGGTATAATGAAAAGATCTGCAACTGTTCTGTATTTTTGACCCACACCTGGTTTTGGCTCACAATAACGGATGGAAATAACTGATCAAATAACTGAAGTGTGAACAAGGCCTTAGGCTACTTCCACACTAGCGTTAGTACGGATCCGGCGGGTCCCTTCACCCGCCGGATCTGTACTGAGTAATACAACCTTGTGGATCCGTAATTCCGGATCCGGTTGTATTAGCGTTTAAACGGATCCGGAATAACCTCTATTGAAAGTCAATGGAGGACGGATCCGTTTACAAGTGTGTCCACACCAAACGGATCCGTCCCCATTGACTTGCATTGGGGGTCATTCCGGATCCGTTTAGGTGCGGATAACTAGTATGGAGAGCAAACCGCAACATGTTGCGGTTTGTTCTCCGGTCTGAAGACTGAACGGAATGCTTTCAGGAGCATTCCGTTGTCTTCAGTTCAGTTTTGTCCCCATTGACAATGAATGGGGACAAAACGGAAGCGTTTTATTCCGGTATTGAGCCCCTATGACGGAGCTCAATACTGGAATTCCATAACGCTAATGTGAAAGCAGCCTTAAGGAGTTATCGCATGAGTAATGTAAAAATGAAAATCAGACATCAGATAGTACAGGACAATCTCTTTCTAAAAAAGCTAGAACCAGCCCTGTACCTCACACGGATCCAGAGATCTCCACATTCATTGCTCTGCTAGATTTATATCAAGCTGACAGCTCAAGGGGAGTGTCTTCTCTGCTGTAGCTAAGGGGGCGTGTCCATGCTCTACTTATTACATCTCAGGGGGCGTGTCTCAACTCTCCTTATCACAGCTCAGGAGGCGTGTCCATGCTCTACCTATCACAGCTCAGGAGACAGTTGAACGATGAAACTGAGCATGTGTGGCCATCTCAGTGAGCAGGACAAAGAAATAAGAAAAAAACAAACAGCAGGTAGCGTTACAGAGATACATTGTATCGAATAACTCAGTGGCTACACTAAATTATTAATTACATGCAATTAGAAAAGTATTTAGATCCAGGGGCTGGTTTGAATATTTTTTGTGGGACAACCGCTTTAGGTGAATGAGGTAAGTAAGTATATAAATATATATCACATTTTTAATGGCCATTATACGGGTGCATTCCTGTGTACATGGCGATTAAAAATGGGCATGTTGTTTCCAATGGGGCCCGTCTGGCCATGAAAACAGCCAAAAATAGGACATGTCCTATTTTTTGACAGCCGCTATTCACTATTCACATTAAGAAAATGGCCTTGTGAATTGCCCCATAGACTGCAATGGCTCTGAAAAAAGGCTGTGAAAAAAAAGTGTGCATGTAGCCATGGGCTGGGTTCACATCAGTGCTTTAATTTCCGTTCTGCTCTGTTATAGGAACAGAACAACGAAAATCACGAAAGCACCAGAGCTGAAATGAAGTTAATTCGATGGACCCAATTGACTCTAATGGGATGCATCAGGTTTACGGCATTTTACTGGACATAATAGCTCAGCAGGCGCTGCATCCCATATTTTTGACAAAATCTCTGTCAGAAGCCCCTAATAGAGCCTCTAATGCAAATGTGAACATAACTTTTGCAATATTTTTTAAATGTTTTAAAGTTTTTTTTGTCGCCATATTCTGAGAGCCATAACTGTTTTTTCAGTGATTAAGTCTTGTGAGAGCTTTTGTTTTCATTGGGACTATTTTAGGCAGGATGAACAAAAATTGCAATTTTTGCATTATCTTTTATTTTTAGTTTTTACGGTGCAGAATAAATACCGTATTTTTTGCTTTAAAAGATGCACCCAATGATAAGACGCACCCCAGATTTTAGACTAGCAAAATAAGAAAAAAATATTTTTCATCAGATCCTCATATCAGGACATCACATCACACCTCCATATCAGGCCTCCATGTCAGACCCCCATCAGACCTAAGATCAGCCCTTTTTAGACCCCCATAAGCCATTTCAGACCCCCATCAGACCTCAGACCTGCGCCGCAGCTCCTGTTCTTCTAAGGCAAGTCGCGCTCCCCTGTCTTCACCTGACCGCGTGCAGTGTCAGGTCAGAGTGCGCTCACTACGTCCTGATGCTGTATGGGGCCACGACAGTGCGGCGCGTGCAGGAGAAGACAGGGGAGCGCTGGACCCGGAGCAGAGTTGCCGCGCAGGAGGGTGAGTATGTTTACCCACTCCCGGCATCTATTACATACTAGTGAGCGCTCTCTAGTATTCGCTTTATAAGACACACTGCCATTTTCCCCCTACTTTTGGGGGGAAAAAAGTGCGTCTTATAAAGCAAAAAATACGGTAACTTATTTCCTGTATAGTACGGGTCGTTATAGACATAGAGATACCAAATATGTGGGGGAGGGTTATATTTTTTCTTTTATATTTGTGTGTGTATATATATATATATATATATATATATATATATATGTATATAGATATATGTTTAGTACAGTGTAATGTGCTCCTGTGAGTCAGTGTGTTACAATAACACATAGCCTTTTTACACCCTGCCTAATTGGTAAGCCTGGGTGTCACTGGAGTCACATAGGGAGCCCCCTCTCTGCGTCAAACTCCTTAGATGCCTTGGCCCCTAGATCCCATATTGGCCGTGGCAGCAGGAGCCCAGATGTATATCACAGCCAGTTCCTGCAGCCTACAGTGCAGGCTTAAAGGGGTTCTCCGGGAATTAAGAAAATGAAAATACTTAAATATTACTTTATTATAAATGTATTCACAATTACTTTTCATTAGTTATAATGGCTCGTTTTGTCTAGGGAGCAATCAGTAAGAGAAACAAAATGGCCACCGTCCTATTAGTGCACACAAAACCTGTCCTAATTTCCTAATTACACAGGAGGACAAGTTACTTCATAACACTGAGCTAAAGAGCTGCCTCATCCTCCTCTTTACTCTACTTGTCAGGGGTTATGATCCTAATGATCTCCTTTCCTTCAGAGATTCAGCTGAAGATCTTGGGATCAGTGGTATTCAGAATTAGCAGAGCAGAGAGGAGGATGAGGCAGCTCTTTACTACAATGTTCTGAAGTAACTTGTCCTCCTGTGTGATAAGGACAGGTTTTGTGTGCACTAACAGGACGGCGGCCATTTTATTTCTCCTAATGATTGCTCCCTAGACAAAACGAACCAATATAGCTAATGAAAGATATTTGGGAATATGTTTATAATAAAGTAATATTAAGGTATTTTCATTTCCTTAATTCCCGGAGAACCCCTTTAACGTCTGTGCCTGCCCAGCTCCATCCTGGCAACTTAACTGTACATCATAGCAACAAGGTAGTGGTCATTTTAATTCTCCTAGTTCAATTTTATCACGTGGCTAGTCTAAATTTTTAATTACATGCAATTACAAAAGTATTCAAATCCAGGTGCTGGTTTGAAAGCTGTAGAATATTTTTCGTGGGACAACCCCTTTAATATTTGCGGCGGTCACAAACCTCGCTGGAGCCCCCATCGCAGGAGCAGCCACCATAAGGCCAGCCCAGGCCGCCCCTTCAAACCCTATTATAACTGATAATTTACGCCCCTGATTATTTTCCTTATGTCTGCAATAGAGAAGAAACACAATGGTGCAATGAGCTGTGAATATAAATTTCCATAGGGCAGACAGTCGAACAATTATTTACCTCCTTTAACGAACCGGTACCTGAGGTGACACTTATTAATAATCTGCATTATCAGGTGTCTGATATGCCACTTGCAGAAATTAATTATCCAACCCCTGGTAAAACTATAACAAGCCGGTACTGCTGCAGCATTTGTGCTAATTGAAAATGAGATAAGTGCTGTGGGTACAATTTGCATGTAGTGCTGTGTATTAATTATCTGCTGTTCTCTTCATGATAAATACACCTAACTAAATCACTGTTAATTTAGCGGGTAATAGAGTCATAAGTGGATTCCCTTAGGTGACCAACTAAACACATTGGCTTCTCCTTAACACAAAGACCCGGCTTCCCTACAAGTGCAACCATTAAAAGGCAATTTGTGGTTTGATTTTCCGGCACCGGGGGAAGCTGTAATTACACATATCTAACTCCACTGTTCAGTTGTACTGGGACAATATAGAAAATTAAATCAGTCCTGTTCTACTGGTCTCAGGACAGTATCACAGCGTACATGAGACCTATGATGTAACAGTGCATATATCTCTCTTTCCAACCAAAATCCAAGATGTATGTGATCTGACTGTACAACTAGAGAGTTTAGACAGTACTATAGGGCAGATCTTGTGGCTGCTATTAGGCCCTTGGGGACAAGGAATCCGGACATCATTGGTCCCTTCCAGGGGTGCACCAAGCCTTTCTGCTGAGGCAAAAACTGAAATGGGGCCCTTCCCTCCCCAATGCCAATTCCTTAACCTAACCCCTTCCCTTCAGCCCATGGCCCTTCGGCTGCCCCTCTCTTGCCTCTACCTGGTGCTGCCTGAGGCGATCGCCTCACCTTGCCTCATTGGTGGTGCACTCCTGGTCCCTTCCCCTTTGGTACTTCATGGAATCCATATTAGCTTGTGTCAAGCCAGAGACTGGCCCACCAGAGTACCAGAGAATCCTCTTCTGGGCCATGGCTCTGATACCATAGTGAGCCCCAAAGATCCAAGAGAAAAAGAAAACGTTTTGGCTTACTTTGGAGCCCATCACTTGCCAGTAGGGTCTATTCTTTGACCCAAAACCTATTAAACTTTATTGATGGTATAAGAGTTGGAGTTGAAGAATAATTTCCTCTGGTGGGCCCCAGGAACCCCAGTATAACACTGAACCAGAGATTCCTCCAAAAAGAAGAGCAAACCAACTGTAGACATCTGTCTCTAGATGAGTTGCTCTTCCCTTTGAAGGAGTCTTTGGTTTGGCCGACATGCACCGATTTGCATATTTTTTTTTACCCATGGAGCAATGCCTAAAAATAAATCTCTTCAATGGAACTAGTACCATTGGTGCAGCCTGTGCCCAGAGGCAAGGAGGCCTATGCTACTTTAAGAAAAAAGGGGCACCCAAGTTCCATTGGCTCAAAGTTACTCATAGATTTTGACCCATTAAACCAAAGATTGACTAGCAAGTCATAGTAAGTGACAAGGAACACTATGATGAGTCCCTTTTGAAAAATTAATTGTAAAGCAGCAACTGTTACAGTGAAAATGATTGGGGGAACCTACTTGTTGTTTTTCCCCTACGAAGTACCCTGTTTAGAGTCTTCTGCCTGATGGAAGGTGGGATGCCCATGGTTGCAGTGCAAAGACAGGACACAGAGGATGCTGGAGGATGTAGTTTGACAATAAACACAAAGGGGGGAACTCATCATCCACCTAAGCCTTTTTGTGGCGTAAAAAGTTACAAAACCCTGCAAAAACAGTCACCCATGCGGTACATCACATGGTCACGTGGCACACGGTTGATAGCTCAGCACTGTGGCCAGTGATTGGCTGCAGCAGTCACATGACACCCGTCAACAGGACTACCACCCGGGACCTGCATAGGTGGCTGTTGAGCGATGCAGCTGGAATCCAGTGGCAAGGACTTGGTAAGTATGACTATGATGTACCCTACCACTGGTTCTTATGGTTCTACCACTCACTGGGCTTTTGCTGTGATGTGGAAGGGCACCTTTCTTCCCTTCAGGGCACACTTGAGTTTTGGCGTCCCACTGCCTGATGACGCTTGAGGTGCCTTTGATGTTGACGGTTTTGAGGCGCAATACTGACTCCCAGTTGACACTTAAACATGGAATCATAGCAGTACAGGAGGCAATGATGAGGCAGCTGTGCAGTAACAGTTCTTTACTTAAGAATTAAAATGCAACCACATCAGGACAGTTCATAGCATGCACGGACTGGAAGTTGGTACACAAAGTGCACATTCCCCAGATGGTACAGGTTTCATGGCTGCGCGGTAGTCGAAAGGCCAAAGTGTCTCTTTAAAGTAATTCTCCTTATGCTGCACTCTAGCTGACGTGTACTTAAAGGGAACCTGTCATCAACTTTATGCTGCCCATACTAACAGCAGAATAAAGTACAGACAGGTGAGTTGATTTCAGCGGTCTGTCATTTATAAGTTAAAAGTAAGTGGTTGCCAAGAACCAACATCACAATCATTGCAGACTAGACCTGGAAAAGAGTCCCGGCCACCTGAGAAGAGTCATGGTTATTCATGAATTCCTGCTCTCCCTGTCCACCTGCTGATGACTGACAGGCTTCTACCTAGTTTTCTACCTTTCTCTCTAGGAGAGAACTGCCAGTCATCAGCAGATGGGTGGGGAGAGCAGGAGATTATGAATAACCATGACTCTTCTCAGGTAGATTTGACTCTTTTCAAGGCCTGGGCTGCAATGATTATGATGCTGGTTCTCGGCAACCACTTACTATTAGCTCACGAGTGACACACCGCTGAAATCAGCATTTCTGTCACTATTGTATGCTGCCCGAGGTGAGGTCAGCATAAAGTTGATGACAGGTTCCCTTTAAGAATCCAGGCATGGGGTGTAATGTTTCTTGTAAAGAAATGGAATCATCAGGGCAAACCCTAAACATCAGACTCAGCTCTGCACCTTTTTTTGAACAGGTTACAAGTCCACCCTTCCACTGTGGGATGTGGGCAATGTACTCACGCAGGTGATCAAACTGCATTGGATGTCCAGGCACTGGAGGCAAAATCCTGAACATATGGCAATGGAGACTTAGTGGTCTTGTACCGACAGCAGTTCTCCAATGATTTTGACTCTACACTCTCTTCCTCCATCTGGCCTGCTTCTCCAGTGGATCAAGTTCTTCTTCTGACATAGGTTCCTTTTCCAGGCTAGGTCCCATGTCAGCAACATATTCTATACTGTATTCTGCACTAGACTACTAAAATGTTCTAAATGACCTCTTCTCTCTGTACAGAGTCTACAGTAAGACACTGCTCATAAGAGACACCAGAAGATTGACTCCCAGAAGAGACACCTAGTCTTGTCTACCACCTTTACATCCTATAGAACTGGAAAGGTTGTGGAAACTGTACATGTGTAAGATCTGTCGGTCTCTGCAAAATCTAAACTGTGCCCACAGAACGTGTATGTATATTGCCTATAGTAAACAATTGTTCGCACTAACATCAGACTTATAATTGCATGCACCTACACCTGCATTGCTTCAGTACTACATTGCCTTGCGTTACATTGGGACCCTGCACTTTGAAAGACACTTACACCAAGGACTCCCACACCTAACACCAGACAGGAACCCCAGAACCAGCGAATGCCTATGGCCCTCCATCAGTCTTATTCTGGCCTCATTTATGGATTTAATTTAGGAGCCTTCAAGTCAACTTCCAAAATCCTTCACCATTCCAAACTGATGTAAAGCCAAAAGATAAATCCTACAGAGCCTTTTTTTTTGTTTCTACTATACAATTTTTTGATGTCATTAATGCAACCTCCCACCCAAAAAATAGTTTATGAAAACTCAAAATAATGAAACTCTACAAAAGCATGGAAACCAGATTTATTAAATAGTACTTTTTATTGCATCTTAAAGCCCAGGATGTATAACGTATACAAAGCCACCATTACTCTAACAGTGCAGCAGAAGAATGCCGTGCTCCACACCGGACTGAAAACACCTAAGGCAAGGTAATTGCACTAATGGAACTGAAGTGTGCAAAATTGTCCGCTATTATCACCCAGTCATCACATTTTCAAATTGGTGAAGCTCTTGGATATTGCAGTAACTAGGCTGAATCATGCATCATTCCTGAGATATAGTTGAGAAAAAAGGGCAAGCTTCTCTCCATTCTGCTGGAAATAAGGAAATCTCTATATCGGTGCATTATCAATCAAGTGCTTGAAGCCATTACCGAGCCTAATATCCCGGGCAGTTATGCCTTCCATTTTGCTTTTTAAGGTGGGGAATTATATTTGTGACTATGTGGCTTCGGCTAATTGTCTCTTATTACAGGAGGTGACAAGTGGGAAATTAGAGACACTTGAGGATCAAGGGCAATCAACTATTACGGGCAACAGATACTTCCATAAAATGTAATGGAGAAAACTGCATTAGCTTTACAGAGTAAATATCACATAGAGTTCTCAGATCTTCTTCTACTTCTGAACTTAGCTGTGCAAAACCCAAAAGATGTTGTCTGCTCCAATTTGGATGGGTTTGTTCACTTGTCCTTCAGCCAACTGAGTTTTAATGGATGGATCAGATAGTCACAGGGTTGCTGAGTTTTGGTAAAACTTTTGATATGTCATATCAAAAGTTTTGATCGGAGAGGGTCTAAGTGCTGAGACCCCGACCGACCACTGGAAAGAGTAGAGAGAAGCGCACGTATAGATCACTCTTTCTCCTTGCTCTTCTCCATGATTCCATACTGTAGATAAATAAATATTCATAAAACTCTTTCCAATGATCCTTATTGATGTGGATCAGGTCAATTTCCGGTAATCCTAAAATCTTGAGTATGTTTTCTAGTTCTAAAATTTTAGCCTGAAGTTAAAATTGCAAAGAAAACCTGATATCCCGTTTCTTATAAGATGATACCATATTGTAAAATTACAGTAAATATAACGTAACTATAGTTCTATGGACATTTTCTCAAGCCATATTTGAATTTGATTTAAAGTCATTTTGGAAACCAACCTAAGCTACAAAGAGTATTTCCCGCTCTGGAGCACTCAACATGTCCATTGACTGTTCGCTGATTTCAAGGGGATATGGGTAGTGTTTGATTTCATCTGTAGAGGCACTGTACATGGAAAATAAACACTGCTGAAATACTTTAAAGACTATGTACACCTTTGGGGGCAATTTATTTTATTATTGCATTATAAGTATTTTGACCTAAAGACTACTTTTTCAATTGGTCTTTATTAACAATATGGAGTCCTTTTTTCTGTACAGAGCTGACATGCTCTACTAGCTGCCTGTGGATTTTTTCTGAATTCCGTCATCTGAGGAGCAGACAGACTCCTTATCTCTGCTTTCTTACCTCATAAATACTTATTAAAGCTCAGTCCTTACCTTACTGATAAGAATGTGGCTTAAATAAGTGTTTATGACCTCTCAGTAGTTTGCAGATAAGGGTAATTAGATGAGCGGCACAAAGTGAAAGTACCAGTCACCCAGCTAGACAAACAGTTAACCCTTTGTGACTGAACAGCTCAATAGTTTTAATAAAGACTAATTGAAAATATGCTTTTTAGCCAAAAGTTAAATGCAATAATTAAAAAAAAATTGACTCCAAAGGTGTACATAGCCTTTAATGGGTCAACCGGTATGGTTCTAGAACAACCGGTAATCAGCTTATTATCGAGGAACCCTTCTAACAAAAAATAATTGCCTAGTTCTTTGAGAGGACTACCAATGATGTAGACTAAAACTTGTGAAATCTTATATCCTATGAACCTTGGGCCAGTAGAGGCCCTCTACTTTGAGAGGAACAACCCTCTAGAAGACCATATAGTAAGCTCTTTATTTTGTGGTAGAATAACCTTATCTAATTTGATCTCAAAGCTCCTGTAGGGTCTACTATGGTACACAGGATGGTCTACTAGGTAGACCAAAGCATCAATATCTGTACAAATATTATCAAATGATAAGTCTCTCCTACAGAACATCTTTATAAGGCCCCATTCACCTCTATGGAGCGGGGATCCGCCGCATGGAGCTAGCTCCGTGCCGCGGCTCCTATGAAGCATGCCCTATATTTGTCCACACGCACGGACAAGTATAGGCATTATGAAAGGGGCCGCCCGGCGTGTGTTTCGAGTGTGCGGAACACACGCCGGGCGGCCCCCGTATTATTGCGGCCATCTGAATGGGGCCTTAAATTAGCATGTCATTGTGTCTCTGTGCTATGTGAGCTCCCCCAGATTTACAGGGGTTGTCCAGGATTTTGTTTTTAAATTTCCATACTCACCTGCTCCACATGGCTCCATGGTTCCTGGACTTCACTGGACTTCCGGTCCTCTGTCAACTTCTACACAGACAGGGTCACGTGCATTGCTGCAACCAGTGTCAGGCCTCAACATTGACATGTCCCCAGGAGGAAGGTCACTGCAGGGGCATGTGCAACTGATGACACATCACTGTTGAGGCCAGTCTTTGGCTGCAGAGATGCATGGGACTCCGTCCATGCAGAATTTGACAGACAAGGTTCAGAAGTCCAGTGAAGACAGTCCAGGACCCATGGGGCAGCAGGGAGCAGGTAAGTATGGATTACTATGGATTCCTTCACAGGTACCACTGTCTGACGGAGAAATCACAAACAAAATATTGGTGAACCCCTTTAAGCCACACATTGGAATCAGGGGCGTAGCTAAAGGCTCATGGGCCCCGGTGCAAGGGTTCAACTTGGGCTCCCCCCCTCCCTTCCCTCAGTGCTTTGTGGCCAGGGGCAGGGAAGCACATAGCCTTCATGCTGCCCATTCAAATTGAAACACCCCCAACCCCTACCCACCACTACTGCACCAGTATAATCCCAGTGTCTTCTTATGCGGCACAAGGGTCTTTGGGCCCCCTTAGTCTCCTGGCCCTAGTAGCGACTGCTACCTCTGCACCCCCTATAGCTATGCCCCTGATTGGAATCATGTCAGAACCCATTGTTTTTGGTGGGACCGGTCAATCATCTAATGTGTATGGGGGCTGGTATTTCTTTTTTTTGTTGTTGTTTTCAAAGGAGATATGCCACAGCCAGAAAGTCCCAAAGTGACTTACTCCCTTCTCTCTATTGAGTACACATGCACACTCAGCCTAGAACACAGGCATAGAAGTTTGGCTCAAATTGGAACCTCTGTAGACCCTACTGTTACATTGCTGTACAATGTTTCAGGCACTTTTTTTTTTATAACAGAACAAACTTTTGCACCTCTTATCTTACATGTAAAGGGGTTGTACAGTATTGTAAAACCATGGCTGCTTTTTTTCCAGAAACTTTGCCACACTTGGTCATAGGTTGTGCCTGAAATTGCACCTCAGTTCTATTAAAGTGATTGGTGTCAAACTGCAGTACCACATACAGCTGCTATAAAACACCCGGTAAAATGCAAATCTTCAGAGTAGCTGAATGGTTTGGAATAAGTAAGATGTTTGCCATCATTACAGGTTACACACACAGAGGAAAAGCTAATCCCGTGTCTTTAAAACTCCCATCAAATATCGGTGACTGCATTTTAACGAGCTTAAAAAGTTGAGATGTTTATTGCCAATTAAGCCAGTTTAAAAAAAAATAAGCAATAATTAACATGGAAATTCAGAAGAAAGTTATACATTGACAAAGGAAGGCCACTTAAGGGTGCGCCCAATTTTGCTCCCATTCATATTTAAATAGCAATTACTTCAAACCCTATATTTTCCATAATAATGAGGAATCCGTCTTGTCTGTCAAAACGGATGAAAAAAAAAAAAAGAAGCGAACTGTGTCGGAGACTTGTCTCTCTCCCTGGGTGACTTCTAAGACAGATAAATTACGGGTGATAATAATAGTGTTTGCGCAAGTTTCATAGACTCATTTGTGACACAGACAGAATCTACCCAAACATCTTCTGTGTGAAACTGAAATGTGGATTGTAATTTCCTACATTAATATCGTATTTATGCTCATGATGAGGACCATTTAAACCATCCTTCAAAGGAAGCTCTATTTGTCGCTCAGTGTACGAATATGTATTGTAGGGATCTGTGTGTGAACAGGGGCGGCGATGACAGACGTCACTGGGTTCAGCAGTCTTAAAAGTCAAGACTAAGTTTACTTCATAAATAACCTACAAAAACCTCACTATAATATTGAGCAACATCCGAAGCCCATGGAACACCACTACACATGCATCCAACAAAAAGGCCAATGGGACTCATTATATATAAAACTATCTTCGACTTTATTAGTAAATATAAATAAATTTACACAAATAAATAATCAAAAGAAAGGAGAGCAGCACAATGGAAAAGATACAGAGAACTTAGGCTACTTTCACACTAGCGTTTTTGCTGGATCCGGCAGGGTTCAGCAAAAACACTTCCGTTACTGATAATACAACCGTCTGCACCCGTTATGAACAGATCTGGTTGTATTATCCTTAACATAGCCAAGACAGATCCATCATGAACTCCACTAAAAGTCAATGGGGGACGGATCCATTTTCTATTGTATCATTTTCTATTCTCCCCATTGACTTGCATTGTGGGTCATGATGCATTGTCATCCGTCTTGGTCCACATCCCAGGACAGACCTTATACATAATAGAGGAAACATGTAAGCATCCTAATTGAACATACCCTGTGACATGGCTCATCACTATTGATCCGGAACACGACCCCAAGCACTAGCACCTCAAAGCGCATTTCACCTCAAAGGTTTCGTCAGAAGGTGGTAACCATCAGATTGAACATGGTATATATAGGGTATGTAATGGGATTACTCGAGAATTCTGCACTTTTGTAAAGAGAGACTTGTTTACTTTCTATAACTGGCCTGGGCACCATTTGCCAGCCACAACAGCTACATCTCCTGCCACCTAGCCCCTGTACCAAACTCATAATACCAAGGCCACCCCAACTACTATCAGGCAGGAGCCCCAATATCAAGGTATGCCCCAAGGGAAGAAAGGGTGCCCCTTCCTGTCACTGCCCTGCCCCTAGGGAGCATCAGTGAGAGGATCGCCTCTGTGATTTATGTAAAAGACTGTTGCAGCCAGGGCCACTACTACTCCCATCCTCCATTCCACTCACTCTGTTCCTCCTTGGCCCTTGCTGGAGGATCACTTTACGTAAACGATTTGTGAGTAATTTTGAATGACTTCCATAGAAATACTGAGTGCATATGCTAGTTTTCTGGACATTTTGTAGAATGCTTTAATCTGCACTTGTGTCAGGGACCTCTACATGCTCAGATCAAAGGTGTCAATAGGAGTCTTGGGACTAAAGAGCCACTTAGGCCCAATATCTTCTAAATTGACCAATCATTCCAAAAAGATCCTGTCTGCTTTCTTTCTTGATTGGCATTATATGGAGCTAATGTTGTAGCTTACATGCAGGAAATCGGTCCAATCACTTGGATTCGGCACCGAATCTCCAAGCTTGATGCCATTTCGTTCACCTCAGAAAGTGAAACTAGGCATGATTAGGTTCTTGGTCTCAGTCTCTATGCACACTATGCCTGCTCACATACAAGTGAATAGGGAAAGGTGTGCATGTGCAGTGAGCCCCTTAGGAGCTGGTGCAGAGGATGAGAGGGTAATGGTTCTGTCCCCGTGTACTCCGTGAGGACATTGCTCCCTGATGATGAGTGCAGTGGATATGTAGTTTTCAGAGTCATGCCAAAAGAAAAAGTATAACAGTCTTTCTTTACTTAGTGCAAAACATAACTTGTGATACATCCATCAGCAGTAGGTACTAAGTGCAGTGTCGGTCACTGGATGTGGCCATGGCAATGTTTTGTGGCAATAAAATAGAGCTTGCAGGCACTTGTGGGTATAGGTGTACACTGTGTGACAAAGACCTGGAGTTAGACTGGCCTGAAGGTTGTCTAGGCGAAGGGTGTCTGAGCTGTAGTTCCTCACCTGCAGCAGGGCCTGTAATGCTGTGGTTTTGTTGATCACTCTGCAGCTTTTTGGAAGCAGTGTTCTTGACTCTGGCAATCTTCCTGGATTAAGGGTCTCACAGGAGCACTAGTTAAGGTCCAATAGAGCAAGAGCAGGGAAAGTAAAACTTTCCCTAATATGCCCTATCTATCCCTGATCACAGGGAACACCCTGATGGTGGGCAAACCCTGCACTGGAACCTACCGCGCTCAGTGCCCTAGCACACCCTACACTGTGCCAGTGCAAGAGGTGTAAGGGCATTGACAGGGGTAGGTTTCAGTGTTAGGTTCACCTACCATCAGGGTGATTCCCTGTGATCAGGGGTAGATGGGGCATATTAGGCAAAGTCTTTCTGTTCATGCTCTTGCTCTATTGTACCACCTAGATAGCACCCTTGCCAGTGCTGCTCTCTTTGTTTTGTTTTTTATTGTTTTGCTTTTGGGCCCAGTTTTGATGTCTCTTAGCTTTCAATATTTATGTTTTTTTTATTAATACAAATTAAAAGTTAAGTTTTATTTGCATGTCTTCCATGAGTAGGAGCTCTGGCATGTGCTTCCTATCTCCACTCTACCTGGACTCAAACTCCCTGTCCTTGCAGGAAATAGGACTAGCCCACTCCTACCAAGAGGAAAGGATCCGGGTGGTTAGCCCTGGTCCTGCCAACCACGCCTCATCTGCTGGAGTACACATCATTACATAACATTAAATAGCATAACATTACAAATTACACAGGTTAGTTTCAGACAAATCCAGTAAAACGGCGCCTAGCGCCATTTTAATGCACATGGTGGCAGTCAAAAGCACTAAGGAGGAAGAAGAAGGGTGCTCATGTGACCCTGAGAGGAAGAGGGGGTGAGACAGACAGTATACACAGAGGCGGTCTTGGGCACCACGCATCCTATGCATTTGCGTAGGGCCCCCGGCGTCCAAGGGGGCCCCCACGCTCTTCTCTTGCGCCGGTGCCCAAGACCGCCCGCAGAGGGAGATGAGCGCTTCCATTGTGGAAGCGCTCATCTCCATAGTCATCTGTATCGCCGTCCTCAGGACGGCGATACAGATGCCTGTATTGTACTGGGGCAGGGGAGGGAGAGGCGTCTCCCCTGCCCGTTCCTCTGATAGGCTGCAGGCACTGGGCCTGCAGCCTATCAGAGGCCGGCTCAGGCGGCGCGATGACGTCATCGCGCCGCCTGAGCCGTACAGCGCGGGACACAGGCCGGAAGAGGCCTGCATCGCATCGCTGCCAGCACCATGGAGGTAAGTATAAGTGTTAATTTTTTTTTATTTTTTATTTTATTGTAGCAGTCACAGACCGGAGCTCAATTGGGGGCACTGGGGGCATTTTGGGGGCATTTTTACTGGCACATGGGGGCACTGGGGGCATTTTACTGGCACATGGGGGCATTTTACTGGCACATGGGGGCATTTTTACTGGCACATGGGGGCACTGTGGGCATTTTACTGGCACATGGGGGCACTGTGGGCAATTTTACTGGCACATGGGGGCACTGTGGGCATTTTACTGGCACATGGGGGCACTGTGGGCATTTTTTCTGGCACATGGGGGCACTGGGGGCATTTTTACTGGCACATGGGGCATTTTACTGGTACTGGGGGCATTTTTACTGGCACATGGGGGCACTGGGGGCATTTTTACTGGCACATGGGGGCACTGGGGGCATTTTTTACTGGCACATGGGGGCACAGAGGGCATTTTACTGGCACGGGGGGCATTTTTACTGGCACGGGGGGCATTTTTACTGGCACAAGGGGGCACTGGGGCATTTTTACTGGCACTGGGGGCACTTCTTACTGGCACTGGGGCATTTCTTTATGGCATGGGAGCACTAGGGGCATTTTTACTGGCACTGGGGGCACTTCTTACTGGCACATGGGGGCACTGGGGCATTTCTTACTGGCACATGGGGGCACTGGGGGCATTTCTTACTGGCACATGGGGGCACTGGGGGCATTGTTACTGGCACATGGGGGCACTGGGGGCATTTTTACTGGCACAAGGGGGCACTGGGGCATTTTTACTGGCACTGGGGGCACTTCTTACTGGCACATGGGGGCACTGGGGGCATTTCTTTATGGCATGGGAGCACTAGGGGCATTTTTACTGGCACTGGGGGCACTTCTTACTGGCACATGGGGGCACTGGGGCATTTCTTACTGGCACATGGGGGCACTGGGGCATTTCTTACTGGCACATGGGGGCACTGGGGGCATTTTTACTGGCACATGGGGGCACTGGGGCATTTTTACTGGCACATGGGGGCACTGGGGGCATTTTTACTGGCACATGGGGGCATTTTTACTGGCACATGGGGGCATTTTTACTGGCACATGGGGGCACTGGGGGCATTTTTACTGGCACATGGGGGCACTGGGGGCATTTCTTACTGGCACATGGGGGCACTGGGGGCATTTTTACTGGCACATGGGGGCACTGGGGGCATTTTTACTGGTACTGGGGGCATTTTTACTGACACATGGGGGCACTGGGGGCATTTTTACTGGCACATGGGGGCATTTTTACTGGCACATGGGGGCACTGGGGGCATTTTTACTGGCACATGGGGGCACTGAGGGCATTTTACTGGCACGGGGCATTTTTACTGGCACATGGGGCATTTTTACTGGCACATGGGGGCACTGGGGGCATTTTACTGGCACATGGGGGCACTGGGGCATTTTTACTGGCACATGGGGGCACTGGGGCATTTCTTACTGGCACATGGGGGCACTGGGGGCATTTCTTACTGGCACATGATTTTGAGGGGGAATCAATGGGGGGAACTTCTGGCGCATTATTGGGGCATTTCTTACTGGCACATAATTTGGGGGGCATCTATGGGTGGGGAGCACTTCTTACTGGCACATTGGAAGCATTATTACTTCTGGGGCACAGTGGGGACATTAGTACTGTGGGGGGCACCCTGGCACAGTATCAGCGCAGTTATTTCTGGGGGACGGTATGTTCACACTATTACGGGACAGTATTTGCTGGGCGCAGTTATTTTAGGACACTGTGTGCCAATAATTATTGAAGGGCACTATCTGTGTGGTACTAGTGGCACAGTACTGGGGTGGTAGGATGATTTGTCCAGAAGATGGGAGGATGATGGAAAAGTAGTAAACTAAGATTTTTTTCTGTCAAACTGCAGAGATAAGAAATGGCTGAAAAATGGCGTCTGGTCTGAAAGGAGAAGATGAGGAAAGAAAAGATCTACATCCGAGGAGACGTCACTGGATGTAAGAGGTATGAGGCGCTGGATTATACTGGATGTAAGAGGTATGAGGGGCTGTATTATACTGGATGTAAGAGGTATGGGGGCTGTATTATACTGGATGTAAGAGGTATGAGGGGCTGTATTATACTGGATGTAAGAGGTATGGGGGCTGTATTATACTGGATGTAAGAGGTATGAGGCGCTGTATTATACTGGATGTAAGAGGTATGGGGCTGTATTATACTGGATGTAAGAGGTATGAGGCGCTGTATTATACTGGATGTAAGAGGTATGGGGCTGTATTATACTGGATGTAAGAGGTATGAGGCGCTGGATTATACTGGATGTAAGAGGTATGGGGGCTGTATTATACTGGATGTAAGAGGTATGAGGCGCTGTATTATACTGGATGTAAGAGGTATGGGGCTGTATTATACTGGATGTAAGAGGTATGAGGCGCTGTATTATACTGGATGTAAGAGGTATGAGGCGCTGTATTATACTGGATGTAAGAGGTATGGGGCGCTGTGTTATACTGGATGTAAGAGGTATGAGGCGCTGTATTATACTGGATGTACGAGGTATGGGGCGCTGTATTATACTGGATGTAAGAGGTATGGGGAGCTGTATTATACTGGATGTAAGAGGTATGAGGCGCTGTATTATACTGGATGTAAGAGGTATGGGGAGCTGTATTATACTGGATGTAAGAGGTATGAGGCGCTGTATTATACTGGATGTAAGAGGTATGAGGCGCTGTATTATACTGGATGTACGAGGTATGAGGCGCTGTATTATACTGGATGTAAGAGGTATGAGGCGCTGTATTATACTGGATGTACGAGGTATGGGGCGCTGTATTATACTGGATGTAAGAGGTATGAGGCGCTGTATTATACTGGATGTAAGAGGTATGAGGCGCTGTATTATACTGGATGTAAGAGGTATGGGGCGCTGTGTTATACTGGATGTAAGAGGTATGAGGCGCTGTATTATACTGGATGTACGAGGTATGGGGCGCTGTATTATACTGGATGTAAGAGGTATGAGGCGCTGTATTATACTGGATGTAAGAGGTATGAGGCGCTGTATTATACTGGATGTAAGAGGTATGGGGCGCTGTGTTATACTGGATGTAAGAGGTATGAGGCGCTGTATTATACTGGATGTACGAGGTATGGGGCGCTGTATTATACTGGATGTAAGAGGTATGGGGAGCTGTATTATACTGGATGTAAGAGGTATGAGGCGCTGTATTATACTGGATGTAAGAGGTATGGGGAGCTGTATTATACTGGATGTAAGAGGTATGAGGCGCTGTATTATACTGGATGTAAGAGGTATGGGGCGCTGTATTATACTGGATGTACGAGGTATGGGGCGCTGTATTAGGCGGGGGGGCCCAAGCTGAACTCTTGCACCAGGGCCCGTGAGCCTTTAGCTACGCCCCTGCAGCCCAGCCAATAGAGAGCTGGGAGTCTGGGACACGCCATAGGCTGTGGGCAACCTTGACCCCCCCTCCAGTGAGGTATAGGGGGTGTGTCATTGGGGGGGGGCGTGTCATCAGAGGCCGTGTCATCAGGGGTGTGAGGTGTCATTGGGGGGGGGGGGCCCCCAGACATAACTTCGCTTAGGGCCCCAGAAATGCCAAGACCGCCCCTGAGTATACATAAGCCAATCAGTGCTATAGCATGCAGGCAAATGCCCTAGCAGAATGAGCAGAACGTCATTCTGTGTTAGGCTGTGAATGAGGGTGGATGGGTCATACAGTGTCTGCCAGAAAAACCATCTTAGGGAGTCAGGGACAATCAAAAATCACAATCAAGTTTCTATTCTACTGCCAGAGACTGTAAAGGGAAAGGCTAGAATTAGAAAGAAGAAGGATTGTGTGTGTAGAATAGGGACAGGCAGGTAAAGCTGTCAGCCAGGTAGTGAGAAGTGAGGAGCTAAGGCTGAGTGTGCCTCCTGAGATTGGAGCAAATCTCAAAAGCAGCTACCTACAAGGTCATGTTTTTCATTTGTTTCCCATTTTAACACAAATATATTTTTTGGAGATGGAGGTAGAATAAGCACGTTTTACCATTTAGACAATAGATGTAGAATTTGAAATCTCTGTGAAAACACCTTAAGTACTAGTTCGAACTCCATGTCAGGGCATCTCCACATAGTCAAAGTACCGGACAAAATTATCTATGAGTGATAACGTAACATATTAGGCCTAAATCCATGTATTTCTGTCTCCACACAGTTCCAATTTATTTTTTTGGGCTGAATTTATTAAAACCAGTGTAATGGCGGTTGCTGACCGCCGATGTTCCCCTAATCACCGCTGCAGTCCAGGGCTCCGTGTTCGGGCGAGAACTGTCCTCCCTGGCCATCTTCATCATTGTCCACATCCAACCGTATGGTGGGCAGGTAGCAGTGGTGGTCAGTGGTATCTCCGTATTCACTGCCGTGGTCCTGGGCTCTGTCCTTGCAGGCACCGTCCTCCCAGGATCACGCCACCATGGTTTCCCTCCAGACCAAGGCGGAGGATGCCTACCAGCCTGTTTCCTGTAGCACATTTGTTTAAGGGCCAGCGCATGTCACTTCCTGTGATAAAAGGGTTAAGCACATATGATCTGTGCTGACCTTCTGACCAATCCCAGCCTTCCTGCACCCATCTGCAGTGCAGAGGATGGGAGTGGTAGTGGCCCTGATGAGACATTGTGTCATGGTGTACTCCCTCAGGCCATTACTTCTTGGGGTTTGTTGCAGTGAAAATGTGATGTCAAGGAATCAGTCAGACAAAGAAGAACAAGCGTTTGTTAGCACTGTAAGGTAGTCCTTCTCTCTCTCCTGATGTCCCTTAGTAATAGCTATCAACTGGCACCTGTGGCTGTAGATGTCCACTTGATATATACATTTGGGTTTGCCTAAGCTGTGCTATGTTGATGGGTGTCTTAATGTGATCTCCCTCATCTGCAGCAGGATCTGTGAAGCTTTAGTTGCTGGTCATCCCATTGACTGTAGCTCCATAGCTGCTCAGAATATCCACGGTCTTGGAATTTCAGTCTCCCTGGAACAGTGTTCCTCACAGTTGAGCTGATTCTGTGGCCCTAAAGACCCTTGGAGCGGGAGCACATGTTCATGCTTCCTCACTCCCCCCTAACCAAGCTAGCTCTTCCTAGAACTCTCTAGAACCCTCCCTCCTGGCAGGAAGTAGGACCAGCCCACTTCTAGCAAGAGGGGAGGAATGGGATGGTAAGTTCCTTTCCTAATGCCAACCATATCTCATCACTGCTGATGTACATACCATCACAATATAAAATATAAATAACATTACTGTACATAGAACAATTACAGATACATCCAGGTCTGGATTACTCCAATTGCAACCTTATCCTTTCTGCTTTAATTTGAGCAAACGGCTGCAAGCAGAGACCTTGTGAGGAATTCATACAAATTACAGGTGCATCCCAATAAATTAGAATATCATTGAAAAGTTAATTTATTTCAGTAATTCAATTCAAAAAGTGAAACTCATATATTACCCGATGAATGATCTGTTTCAAGCGTTTCTTTCTTTTAATGTTGATGATTATGGCTTAAAGATAATGAAAGCCCAAAAGTCAGGATCGCATAAAATTAGAATATTGTGAAAAAGTTGAATATGACATTCATAATGTCACACTCTAATCAGCTAATGAACACAAAACACCTGCAATGGTCCCTCAGACTGGTTCAGTAGGCTATACAATCATGAGGAAGACAGCTGACTTGACAGTTGTCCAGAAGACAGTCATTGACACCCTTAACAAGGAATGCAAACACAAAAGGTCATTGCTAAAGAAGCTGGCTGTTTAGAATGCTATATCCAAGCATATCAAAGGGGTTATCTCATGATTGAAGATCTCCCCATTCATTGCTCTGCTAGATTTATATCAAGCTGGCACATTTTTCATGAGACAACCCCTTTAATGGAAAGTTGAGTGGAAAGAAAACTTATGGTAGAAAAAGTTGCACAAGGGGATAACCACAGCCTTTCTCAAGGAGTGGACTGCTGCTGGAGACATATCCAGGACATGGGCTACATTCCTTGTGTCAAGCCACTCAAGTCGGTGCAGCCATCTACCAGGAAATTTTAGAGTACTTCATGCTTCCTTGAAATAGATTACTTTGTATGTAATGAACCTATATGATATATGAATTTCACTTTTTGAACTATTTATTTTTCACCCCATAAGACGGACTTTTTTTCCCCAAAAAATGGGGGGAAAATGCCCCTGCATCTTATGGGGCGAATGCTAATTAGCGCTTCCATAATGGAAGCGCTCATTAGCACCGGAGGACAAGGAAGTGGTGAAGACTCGGTACTTACCGTTTCCTGGTCCTCTGTTCGGCTGTGCTGTGCTGCGCACAGCGTGAGGGCTCTCTGTGACAGCCGGCGGCAGGGAGAAGACAGAGCGTGGGCGGAGAGGAGTGGCGGCATCCAGGAGCAGGAAAGGTAAGTGGATTTTTTTTTAATTAGAACTGAGGCATTAGGGCTGTCATGAAGCTGGGGGCTGGCATGGGGGCTGACATGGGGCTGGCATGAAGCTGGGGGCTGACATGGGGCTGGCATGAAGCTGGGGGCTGACATGGGGCTGGCATGAGGCATGGGGGCTGACATGGGGCTGGCATGAGGCTGGGGGCTGACATGGGGCTGGCATGAGGCTGGGAGCTGACATGGGGCTGGCATGAGGCATGGGGGCTGACATGGGGCTGGCATGAGGCATGGGGCTGACATGGGGCTGGCATGAGGCATGGGGGCTGACATGGGGCTGGCATGAGGCATGGGGGCTGACATGGGGCTGGCATGAGGCATGGGGGCTGACATGGGGCTGGCATGAGCTGGGGCTGACATGGGGCTGGCATGAGGCTGGGCTGACATGGGGCTGGCATGAGGCATGGGGGCTGACATGGGGCTGGCATGAGGCATGGGGGCTGACATGGGGCTGGCATGAGGCATGGGGCTGACATGGGCTGGCATGAGGCATGGGGGCTGACATGGGGCTGGCATGAGGCTGTGGGCTGAAATGGGGCTGGCAAGAGGCATGGGGGCTGACATGGGGCGGGCATGAGGCTGGGAGCTGACATGGGGCTGGCATGAGGCATGGGGGCTGACATGGGGCTGGCATGAGGCATGGGGCTGACATGGGCTGGCATGAGGCTGGGGGCTGGCATGAGGCTGGCATGAGGCATGGGGGCTGACATGGGGCTGGCTTGAGGCATGGGGGCTGACATGAGGCATGGGGGCTGACATGGGGCTGGCATGAGGCTGGGGGCTGACATGAGGCTGACTTGAGGCTGACATGAGGCATGGGGGCTGACATGGGGCTGACATGAGGCTGGGGGCTGACATTAGGCTGATGAAGTGGAGCTGACATATGGCTGGGGGCTATGAGGCTGCTGGGGGCTGATATGAGGCTGCTGGGGGGGGTGCTGATAGGAGGCATATAGGGGCTGATGAGAAACATTTTCGATGATATTCTAATTTATTGAGATGCACCTGTATATTGGGAAATTCCTAAACACTGAAGGTCCATTACCCTTCGTATCCACAGTTCACATTAGGAAAGCAGTTTTGTAAGTTTACGTCTGGTTGCCTAGAGCTCTGTAGTAAGAGTTTATCAGCCCCGGCAGATGAATGGAGCATAGTATTTCATGATTTGTGTGTGCATGTGACAGGGGTCATCACGGATGAAAATGTTTAGATAAATTCCTCTGCTGCCACCGCCCTATCCCTTTCAGATTGCAGAGGTTAAGTACAACTTTCCATTAGAGGAAAGCGAGACGGTCGGGGGTTTTTTGGATCTGCTGTTTCCAAATATTGTGCCAAGAATTCGAGAGGACGACGTATAGGCATCAGGGTCCGGGCCCGCCAGCCACGGGTTCAGTGATATCATCACCTAACTTAACCTGACCGTCTCATTTGCCAGCGACTCTGAATCAGCACGTGGAGCCAAGTCAAACACACATACGAGGCCGTTACACACAGCATAGCAGAGGGGAGGAGCGCTTGAAAGGGATATTCCAACACTTAATTGATCACGAGAGCTGCGGGTCCATTACGAAAACACTGGGAACACAAGTCTATTATTTCCTGTGTAAAGATTTTTCTAACTTGTGATTAATTACAGGAGGAAAATACATTAGCAAGAAAATTTTCCATACATGAACCACGGTCGCAGAAGGCTCATCAACTGCCCAGTATGGCATGTTAATTAGACGAAACATGGGTCTAATGCTAATGGGGTTATAGAAGGTTAAAGTTTTTTTTCCAGAAACAGCGCCACCCTTGTCTATTGACCATGTCTGGTATTGCAGCTTTGGACCATTCACTTGAAAAGCAGCACTGTGTCTGGTAATATAGCTAGGTCCCTATCACTTGTTCTGTTCTAATGTCTAATGTCTGGCATTGCAGGCGGGAAAGATGAATTTTTTTTCCCAATTTCAAACAACCCCTTTAATTTTTTATTTGCTATTTTGCACATAATGTCAGTTTGTTATGTTTTTTTTTACGTGTTGCTAGAAAGTTACCCTACCATCAGGGGTGCACCTAGCCCCTTTCTGCTGCTTGAGGCGAAAACTGAAACAACGCCCCCCCCCCCCCCGCCTTCCCAATGCCAATTTCTTAACCTAACCCCTCCTTTCAGCCCAAGGCCCTTCCGCTGCCCCCATCTTTCCCCTTCCTGGTCCTGACTGAGGCGATTGCCTCACCTGGCCTCATTGTTGGTGCACCCCTGCCTACCATATGCCCATTTTAAATACCCTATAACAGGGATGACCAACCTGAGGCTCTCCAGCTGTTGCAAAACCAGAACTCCCAGCATGCCTAGACTGCCTACAGCTATGAGCCTACAGCAGAGCATGGTGGAAATTGTAGTTTTACAACAGCTGGAGAGCCACAGGTTGGCCATGCCTGCCCTATAAGAAATGTCTCCATTTCTTCAACCTACAGAGAGAAACTGCAAACAGCATCTGTAGCTCTGGAGGACCGAGCCTGTCTATGCATCACCCACATAACCCATTGTTTCGAATATAAATCTGTGCAATGCCTTATTTCACCTGTGCTGGCGCTGCTGAAGAATTGAGAACTTGGTCCCTCTCTTTGATTACACCTGATTGTTGAAGATTCAAGTGAACCCCTTAAAGGGGATTTCTGGGATAAGTCATCAATATCTGATCGTGGGAGCCAGACTCCTGATCAGCTGTTTGAAGAGGCCATAGTGCTCTGGTGGGCATTGGCACCTCTTCCTAGGCCAGTGAAGTCATATTCATAGGTCACATGGCCTATATGCAGCTCAGTCCCATTAAAGGGTTTCTGTCACCAGATTTGGGCATATCAAACAGGATGACATTTGCAATGTGCAAATGTCACCTGATGCCCAATCTGGTATTCTTTTTTCTTTTGGTGCCCCAGTTTTTGTAAAAAATGCACTTTTATTTTATGCTAATTAGGCTTACTAGGTGCAAGGGGCGGTTACCCTGCACCTAGTAAGCGCCGTTTGCCCACCTCTTGTCACGCCTCTGTTCTCTTGATTGACAGGGCCAGGCAGCTCGCTCGATCTGCTGCCAGCCCTGTCCGCGCTTCAAATCCCGCACCTGCGCCATGCGGAATAAAATCGGCGCAGTGAGTGCCGCTGGCTGCCGTCTCTTCCGGGTGCACTCTGACGTCATCGGCGCAGGCGCAGTGAGGTAGCTGGGAGCCCAGCGGCCAGAGGTGCTCACTGTGCCTGCGCCGATTTTATTCCGCATGGCGCAGGCGCGGGATTTGAAGCGCGGACAGGGCCGGCAGCAGATCTAGCGAGCTGCCTGGCCCTGTCAATCAAGAGAACAGAGGCGTGACAAGAGGTGGGCAAACGGCGCTTACTAGGTGCTGGGTAACCGTCCCTTGCACCCAGTAAGCCTAATTAGCATAAAATAAAAGTGCATTTTTTACAAAAACGGGGGCACCAAAAGAAAAAAGAATACCAGATTGGGCATCAGTGGCATTTGCACATTGCAAATGTCATCCTGTTTGATATGCCCAAATCTGGTGACAGAAACCCTTTAAAGTCAGTGGGTCTGGGTTACAATACCAAGCACAGTCACTATACAATGTTTGGCGCTATGTTTGGTAAGCTGAGAAGAGGTGTTCACTTCTTTAAATAGCTGATAGGTGGGAGCTGGACCATCCCAATCTGATATTGATGACCTATCCTGGGCATAGCCCATACATATAATAATCCTGGAGAATCCCTTTAATTACTATAAACCACTTCACTGCACTCGTTTGGTCGGGAAATTATAGTTAACCCCAGGGGCGTAGCTAATGGTTCATGGGCCCTGGTGCAAGAGTTAAGCTTGGGCCCCCCTTCCCTCAGTACTTTGTGGCCAGGGGCAGGGAAGGCAAGTGGCCTTTATGCTGCCTTAGGCAAAAATTGAACTGGCAACCCCCCCATGCCAAGTTCTTGACCTAAACCCTTCCCTCCAACCATAGATGTACCTTGACCGGCATGCATTTTCTATAATACTGGTGTCTTTTTATGCAGCACAAGGGTCTTTGGGGCCCCATAGGCTCCTGGGCCCGGTAGCGGCTGCTACCTCTGCACCCCCTATAGCTACACCCCTGGTTAACCCTTTCAATGCCCCAAAAATAGCGAGCAATGGTCTCTGCTTTGCTTTGAATAATGAGGGAAATCAAACCGGTGTAAGGTAGAACTGGCTTAGTTGCCCATAGCAACCAATTAGATTTCACCTTTCATTTTTGAAAGGAGCTGTGAAAAATGAAAGGGGGAATCTGATTGGTTGCTATGGTCAACTTCTACTATACACCAGTTTGATAAATCTCCCCCGATGTCTGTATCTACAGATTCGGCAAATGCTAGATCCATTTTTTTCCCCTTCGACTGTTTCATAAACCGTTATTTGTCTCACTTGTTTTCCTTCCTGCAGCAAAAGTCTAATTCTTTCCTCCATCTCTAATTCAGGATTCTGGGATTGTGAGCGGCGAGCGTTTCCAGCACACAGCGCTCGCTCCATGAATCTGATGCTGCCTGACTCCAAATTTTCATTTAATTCCGAAGCTTTCTGGAAAAAAAGTGTCACCTTTATAGAGCAAGCTGTTATCATGAGCTGCCTATGCCAAACACATGGCCTTCCATGAGAGGATTGAGTCTCAATATTTGTAGTGATTGCGTGGTCCCTTTCGAGGAGTGCCATGCCTTAAGGCCCCCGACAGCCCAAGAACCAGACATTCTGCCAGATACGGCTGCACGGAACATGAAACAAGATTTTATTTTATTTTTTTCTATTTTTTACAAGGAATGTGCCGGCTTGATGTAGATTTCTTTTCACTCATAGCCAAGGATGGATCAGTTTCTATTCTCGGACATAACGTGTGTTACCTTTTAATTTTAAAGTCAAGTAGTACCTACATCCTACAGAACTAAGGGGGACATTTATCAACCCCTTTACTCCAGAAAACTGGCATCAAAAGTCGCTCAATTTTGCGTATGCCATGCTTGTGCAAAATTGAGCAAATTGTTGGAGATATAGACACCCGCTCTCCACTTTTCAAAAGAAGTGAGCGGGGCAGGGCAGGTACGGGCAAAGCAGACCTGGCTCATTTATTATAATCTACGCCTGGAAACTAGCATAGATTATACCCATAATCTACACCAGCTACCTTATTGGTGTAGAATTCCTGTATATCAGTTCTGGTGCACGGACCTCCACAGATACCCCAAAAAAGTGACTGCATGTCCTAGACCAACGTCCTGTCTCGCTGCCTGTGGGACTCTCCCAGGGGTGCACCACCAATGAGGCGAAGGGAGGCGAAGGGAGGTGAAGGGAGGCGAAGGGAGGCGACTGCCTCAGGCAGCACCAGGTAGGGGCAAGAGGGGGATAGCAGAAGGAGGATTATCTGTTTCTGCAGTATAGTATCATACCTCCCAACTTTGTAAACCACCAAAGAGGGACACATTGTGCGGGGCGCTTTGCGTGCTGCGACAAATTTTTTCCGTACTAGGCCATGCCTCTAACTCCGCCCAAAACCTAACCTAACACACCTAATCCCACCCAGTCTCCTTAATGCTCCCGCATAGTAATTATTCCCCCTTCATGCCACCTTACAGTATTTATGCCCACATTGTGTGTTTACAGAAATATGCCCAGCTGTGCCCCCAGTAATATGCCCAGCTGTGCCCTCTGGTAATATGCCCAGCTGTGTCCCCCAGTTATATGCTCACATTGTGCACCCAGTAATATGCCCACATTGTGCCCCCAGTAATATGCCCCAAGTAATATCCCCAAATTGTGCCCCCTAGTAATATGCCCACATTGTGCCCCTCACAGAAAGTAAAAAAAATAAACACTACATACTTACCTTCTTCCTAGCAGCAGCAGGAGGACATCGGCTGCTCTAGTTTGTGGAGGTGGCAGAGCCTATGCTGACTGCCGGCCCTGCCCCCCACACAGACCAGAGGTATGGAGAGTCGGCAGGAATGATGAAGCAGAGAGCCAATTCCGGCGATGGCTCTCTGCTTGATTATGTGAACTGTCTCTGCGTCCCACAGACACAGGGACGGTTAGGAGGTATGTAGTATTGGGAAGCACAATGGGCACAGTATGTGGTGCTGTATTACCCTGTGCGTTTTGTAGCGCTGTATGTAATGTTTTCCAAGTATGGTTTTAACAGTAGGGCTGGAGGGAAGGGGTTAGGTTAAGAAATTGGCAATGGGGATTTGGGGCATTGGGGCGCTGTTTCAGTTTTTGCTTCAGGCAGCAGAAAGGCTAGGTGCACCCCTGGACACTCCCTCTACTAAGTCTGATGTGGGTTGAACATGGATGTGGGTTGAACACTGCAACCTCTTTAGTTGCTGGGCAGTGCCGCTGCTCTGGCATGGGACGTGCAGGAAAGATGGCACACCCAGAGTAGCGGAATGCACGCTGGAGGTAAAGGACTTAAAGGCTATTCAATAGGGCTAACATTCGTGTGTGAGCCCTTAGTTGGATTTATGTAGGATTAGTATGCTTGCAGTTTATATGGAAATCTATACTTTAGTGGTATATGGCTCTTTTGTATTGACTGTTACTACATCATACTTGGGTTGATTTATACATACGTCATATGGACCTAATATATAATAGATTTTCATTTTGTCTTACATTATGCCTGTGAGCGTTCTCCATCCTATCATGTTTTTAAAAGTTGGGCTGGTTGGATTGAAGATACCAGCTCCGTCTCCCCAATGTGAGGGATGACGCAGCTAGCGCCTCACCCGTTTATTGACATTATGGAAAGGGAGAACGTCGTTCCCCCTCCCCTCGTTGCCATGAGGGGATTGATGCTGGCCCCTCAGGGGGAGGATCGGCAAAATATTAGCTCTGGACCAGGTACCGGAGAACCCGAAACCGGAGAACCCAGTGAAAAACCATATAAACAAGAGGAGAACATGCAAATTCCATTCAGATGTTGTCCTGGTGGTCAGATTCAAACCTAAGACCCCAACACTGGAGGAACAAGTGGTGCCCAGTTTTACCCTATACAGTGGTCCCACAATATTAATTGGTTCCAGGACGACCATTGTATGTTGAAACCATTGTAACTGGAGTAATCGGTTGCAAAGCCCCAAAATATCATCCAAGATATGAGAAAATTAAGATTTAAGAAAAATAAGCAGATAACTAAGAAAGATACGTAAAAGAAGTCCATACATGGATAGCTGCTAACTAGCAAATAATACTGTTATTTTACCAGAGTTGTGTCCTTTATTTGTTGGATCTGAGGCATTGTATGTTGAGTCTAGTGTCAACTTACGAATCTTACGATGGGTCAGAAAAGATCATTGTATGTTGAAAATATTGTATATTGAGGGATCACTGTATTTGCAATAAAAGTTAAAGTTGGGTTTACTCCTGTATCAATGAGTTGCTAGAGTGAGTTCAGCTGCCTGTCAGCTTATGCCCCACGCACACAGACGCAGTGACCCCATAAATGTTATCCATGCTGCCCAAACAAGTGGCCACTGCATTGATAGCCAATATACTATATACCCAGTCCAAGCCAGTACTCTATTGGGGAGCACCTAAAAATCCTGTATTTCAAATGCTCAGTCTATGACTGAAGTGACATAAGTAGTGTCAGCCTGTCTTCCATGAACTTTGCATGGAAGAGTATATTCCACTTGGATATGCCATAATATTATGATCAGTAGGGGATCAACCTCAGGGATACCCGCCAGCCATGAAAATGATGGGAACAAGGATACTTCACCAGCACTCCTGGGGGGGTGTTTTAGGGCCATGCACCAAACCAGTATAAAGTGCAAATAAAAAAATGAAACAAGTCTAGTAATTTCTATCCAATATATCATTCAGTCTCTGCTATTCTTCAATGAGGCATTTTACAACACTATTGACAAATCTTCAGTACGTTTGAACTTGACTGACTATTTTCTCCTTTCTACGTTCCTCACACTTTCTCTCCTGTGCTTCCTCCATCCACAGGTTCCTCTCATTGTTCAGAACACAATTCACTACACCTTGTGTCCTGTCATGTTCATTCCTTATTGTCTTCTTCCTGAACATGGTCAATGTCACTTCCTTCCTCGGTCTCTTAAAATCAACGACCTCTCTGACCGGTGGCCCGTCACCTGTTCAACAGATGGACTTCCATCTATCTACAAGAAAACTCCTGAGTTCTTCCAGTTCATGTCTCTTAGATATTAGTGAGATTTTTCTACATGTAGCTATGAGTCATGTGTATTTATTCAAACTTTTAACTTCAGGACCTTTTTGCAGTCTGTTAGGGTACGGACACAAGGTCAGGTTTCTGCATACGTTTTGGGGAGTGGATAATAAAAGTAAGGAAAGTATGGAGGACGGATACATCTCCTCTTTTTTTTAATTTGCTCCTGGTTTTCCCTTCGAAAACTGTATGCAAAAACCTGACCGTGTGGCCATACCCTCAATAGAGCTGCCCTTCCCCAACTAGGAGCATAGTCATGGGGGAAGCTCCCATAGACACCAAGTCACTTCTGCTGCCAATCACTGGCCCCAGTGGCAATTTTTCTAATTTTCAAGAAAATTAACAAAACCTATTGTTTTAGAGACCAATTCAGTTTTGAAGTGACTTTATATATTAGAAAGCCCCCATAAATCCTCCCATTTTGAAAACTGAACCCCTCGAAAGTGTTCAAAACAGCATTTTGGGAACTTTGTTAACCCTTTAGGTTTTTCACAGGAATGAACACAAATTGGAGGTCAAAAATTACACTGACAATTTCCCTATGAGACTCTGCTTCTGGCAGGATCTAATCAGGTTCAGTAGATGGTAGACCAGGAGACGTCAGCCAGTGAAAGATGTTTGACTTAGGGGAGGATGGGGTTCATGAAGAAGAGACGTAACTTCCTGTCCCTTTCTCTTACCAGAAGAAATGGCGGAAACATTTCTACAGCTTCAGGGTGTATAATATTAGGTTTTATACCCTCACATATATCTATAATCTTGCAGGTAGCATCTAAGCATCTTTCCCATATCTCCAGTGTGGACCTTGAGATTTGGACTTGGGGCCAATTTACAGCCTATTCCAATCTATTTGACCCGGAACATCTTCCAGATCAGAATGGCTTTACAATAGGCGTCGTCATCTCTCTGCTGATCAGTATCTTTTTTATATTACACAGCAACAGAATGGTATTCATAGTCTATAGAGTTTGGCATCCCCCATATCCCATTCAACTTATATTTTAGTTAACCCAGGACTTGCAAAGAGGAATTGGCCAAAATACAGGGTCAGTGTAAGAAGAAAGAAGCCACCTAGAGCAAAAGCTGGGGAAGGGGGAAAGTAATGTATGCTCTGACTTTAAATCTCTCTACATTATTATGGGCTGCCGCATGCCGTGTTTAAACTTCTGGTGGTTTCATTGTACCACCCAAAATTTAAGTCCACATTTGAAGAATATTTTAAGCTGTGTCCCCACAAACACCTCCAAAACACCTTGAAATGTCCACTTTGAGGCACATCTTGCTGTCTGTTTTGGTGCAATTTCCCAAAAATCTAAACATTTGAGAGATATAGTGAGCAATTCTTATTGTATAAGAGCTCGTGGACCCTACTACCTATAGATGCTAGCCCTAACCCGAGAACTTCACAAATATGCAGGCGGTTGGGTTGTTTGAAATGGTGAGTATATGTAATAAATAGGAATGCTAGGGACTGAAGGTGAAAGGGAGCAATATGGGGCAATTAAATGTATGATATGACATCCAATAGCTATGACATCATGCTGCTGAACTTTATGGACCAAGAGTGGTGGGACACATTCTGAAACCCATACTTGGGTACCAAGAGAGCTTGTTCCATCCCTGACAAAGTAGGGCACACAGGTGGAAGGTAGTGGTTGAGGGAGATGTGGTCAATCCAGGACATAATACCCATGGTTGATGGTGATCATCTGCAGCTACATTGAGGTGACTTTTGGATTTTGTGATCCTGCTCTAGATCCTACAGGGTGAGAGCAGCATTAGTAATGATAAGGATAGATATACTACACAAGGGCTTAGTTCTGTCATTAGATGAAGCTCCATAGAAATAGAAAGATGTTACTTCTCCTTCATACACCCACATTCAGTTTATGCCAACTTTACCCAGCAGCTCTCTTCTTTGTGCCAAGGGCCTCGCTGTGTGGAGGTATGTTTATTTTACTCGTCATGTGTAATCCATATGTGTCTACTACAAAAATAATAGGAAACAATTATTGGATCATGGGACTGATGGAGACACAGAATTTGCCTGCCTTTAAAGGGGTATTCCAGATTTTTCATATGACCTATACTTTGGATAGGTCATCAATATCAGATTCCTGGGGGTCCAACACTTGGCACGCCCTCTGATCTGCTGGTTCAGGTGGTCACCGGAAACTAAACAGTGGCCAGACCTTGACACAGACCTTGACACACACTCTTTCTTTGTGAAACACTTTTTGATGAAGTAGCTTTAGCTATAGAAGTCTCAGAGATGGAGGTTCTCTGAGCTCAGGTCTAGCTGTGAGGAGTAAGCACAAGTAGGTCCTCTTTCCTTCTTAGCCAAGCACACACACTCACTAACCAGGAGGCGGACCCAGGACCATCTTATGGCAACCTAAAAGGGTTGAGTCAAAGTATTAACCCTGACTTATCCAACAATGCTTTTGGGTGCACAAGTACAGTAAATCAGAACACTTTTACTCAACAATACATTACCACAGTTAACGTTTTGCAGCAACCCTGTTCTGGGGTACTGCACACACTACTGCCTCCTCCACAGATTGTAGCCTGTCTTGGGCCATACTACTGCCTCTCTGCAGCCTATGGCCTTGTCTTGCACCAAATTACTTCTTACACTACATCTGGCCTTGTCTTGGACCACACTACTGCCTCTGCAGTCTAAGACCTGATTCACATAGTCAGTGTTTGATCAGTTCAATTCCCGTCAATGCTTCTGAGTGAAAGGCAGGTGCAGTTCAAAAAGACAGAACAGGTGCAAGTCTTTCCATTCCTAACTTTAGCTCATTCCTAACTTTAGCTCATAAGGCTTCTTTTCTAACTTTAGTTCATAATCACTGATCAAACACTGACCAAAACACTGCCATGTAAAAGCAGCCTTAGACCTGTCCTGGACCACAGCCAAAAGCCTGCATTGGGCCAAACTACTACTTTGACAGCCTATCGTGGGCCACAAAGACCAGTGCCTATTGTGGGCCACACTTCTGCCTCCATAGTCTATGGCTTGTCATTGGCCACCATATGACCTCCGCAGACTATGGCCTGGCCTAACTTGGGCCACACTACTGCCTCAGTGGACTACGCCCTGTCTTGGGCCACACTCTTGACTCCACAGACTATGACCTTTTTTGGGCAACCCTGCTGTCTCTGCAGCCTATGGCCTATCTTGGGCCTGACTACTGCTTTTACTGACTATGGCCTATCTTGGGCCACACTAATGCCTCCATGGACTATGGCCTCTCTTGGGGCACACTACTACAATATCTTTCTGGACTATGGCATATCTTTAGCCACACTATGACCTCTGCAGACTACGACCTGGCCTTTCTTGGGCCACACTAATGCCTCAGTAGACTAGGGCCTGTTTTGGCCCACACTCCTGACTCCACACACTATGGTCTTTCTTGGGCAAACCTACTGCTTCTGTAGTCCATGACCTATCTTGGGCCACACCAATGCTTTCACACAGGGGCGTAGCTAAAGGCTGATGGGCCCTGGTGCAAGAGTTCAGCTTGGGCCCCCCTTCCCTTAGTGCTCTGTGTATCTTCTTATGCGGCACAAGGGTCTTTGGGCCCCCTCAGGCTCCTGGGCCCGGTAGCGACTGCTACCTCTGCACCCCCTATAGCTACGCCCCTGCTTTCACAGACTATAACCTGAATGGGCCAAAATATTGCCTCAGCAGATCAGGGCCTGTATTGGGCCCCACTACTACCTCTACAGACTGCGGCCTGTCTTAGGCCACACACCATAACTTCAGGATACACAGACATAAGAGTTATAATATAAAAGTAATTAAGAAAAAAAATTCTGATGAATAATCCCAAAAGGACTATAAAGTGTGCGAAAATCTACCCATTTTCTGCCCATTTTCTTTCTGGACCTCAAGAAGATACTCGGATCTTTATTTCAGTCTTCTACAATTACCTCATGTTTTCATATAAGATCTTTTAGTTTTTTACTCGAATTGAAGCCCTTTACTTTGGTTGGAATACTACTAAAAGGTTGTAAAACATTATTAAAAATAGGATCTGCTTTCTGCTCCAAAGACAACCCGATTCGTGTCCATGGGCTGTGCATTTCATTGACTGGGATGAGCAGGGGTGCACCACCAATGAGGCCAGGTGAGGCGATTGCCTCAGGCAGCACCAGGTAGGGGCAAGAGAGGGGCAGCCGAAGGGCCATGGGCTGAATGGAAGGGGTTAGGTTAAGAAATTGGCATTGGGTAGGGAGGGACACTGTTTCAGTTTTTGCCTCAGGCAGAAGAAAGGCTAGGTGCACCCCCGGGGATGAAATGTAATACCAAAGACATCTAGTGGACAATTGTAGTCCTATTCCCAGAAAAAAAAGTGTGTATCTTTTTTTCTAATGTACAAACCATGTAGGCCTATCGTGACTTGTGTCAATGACTACTTTTTTGGGTAGACCCTGTTGCGGCCCCATAAAACAGCTCATTCAAGTCAATCTGATGTGCGACCTCTTCCTTGAAGGAATGCCCCGCTCGTAATGAACCCTCAGAGACAACGTCCTCTGCTCTTTGTTTTAATAACTTAATTATTATCACCTCATAAATCCTGTACAAGAGGAAGTCGCTGCTAGTTTAACTTCCTATATATATTGTCCTTGGGAGACGACATGGAATCACTTTCTAAACAATCTGCCAAGTGCTGCTTCCCGTTTTGTCAATTCCTTATTACCATGGCGTGTGTACTTAATAACCGACATCTTGGCTCTCTGAGCCTTTGTTTTTTTTGTGTCAGGTAAATGAATACAATGCACAGTACACACACGCCTTAGAGAAGTTTACCAGAAGCAGGTACCTGTGATATTAGGGGATCTCCACAGATAACCTCAGGCTCGAATGCCCTTTATTCAATAGCTATGAGATAATCCTTCCTCATAATGTTGCACATCCTTGTATTTAGGTTTATTTCAACACCTTAAAAGATTTCTCTGGGATTTTTTTGTAAATTGGTGGCCTTTGCTCAGCATAGGACTTTGCTATCTAATTGGTGGGGTTCTGACACCCGTCACTGATCATCTGTTCTGAAGTAGCTCCGGCACTTAAACAACACAGCTCAATCCTTTGGGTAGTGGATGGACCTAGTTACTGTAGAGCTGCTTCCATTGAAGTGAATAGTGACCACTACACAATGGATGGAGATGTGGAACTACTTCTAAACAACTGATCACAGGAGAAGCAAGGTGTCTGTCCCCCGCTGATCTGATATTGATGACCTATTGTGAAGATAGGCCAGCAGCATAAAAATCCCGGGGAACAAATTTAAGGACCAAGCCATTTTTTGAGCAGACAAATTTTGGTATTCTGGAGAACGTCTACATGATTGAATGAGGCCTTGCTTTTTTGCAGGACCTGTTGTCCTTTCTATTTTTACCATTTTGGGGTATGCGTGCACCCCATAGTATTTCATTTTTTACCAATTTTTGGGTACAAGCAAAAATAAAAACCAAACCCACAACTATTCCATGTTTTCTTTATCCTTTTCGTTGCGATCTTAGATGAAACCTATAAACCATAAATACACTCAGAGCAGATGGGAGAAGGTGTAGAGCAGCTCCATACACAGCACAGAAAAGCTCAATTCTGGGCCCTTGCAGGAACAGAACCTGGCAGAATAAAACTTCACACTCACACCACTCCTGATGAGAAAAGCTCCACAAAAGGTATGTTTGTACTGCTCTCCCCAAACTTTTCCAGTACTGTCAGCAGTTTTCAATGGCCTAAACTGCTGACAGATTCATTTTAAAAGAACACAGTGTTATGGACAGCCATGTAGCTGGCAGAGTTTTATGGGTGATTTTCAAAATAGTATGAGTAATTCGGTGTGTACGTTATTACTATTAGGTCTACGTGGACAATACAGTGTGAAATATCTACAAGGTGGCACCAGTGCATACTACAATGCAGCTGTAGTGTGGGGACTGGTCACTATATGGACCAGTTCAGGGACATTATTTGCTCACTTGGTTGAAAACACAGTATTTTCTTGAACTTATACCAGGTTGCTTTTGGCAGGAGCTATCACTGAGATGGGATTAGGGTAATATTTACCATGGCACATGCTTCTATCCTTTCTGACTGAGACTCCTGAGTGTCAACCTACGTAAAATTAATCCTTGAGCCTTGTAGTACGCAAAGTGCCAGAGCTACTACAAGAAGGTCTAACCATAATGCCCCTTACGAATGAAACTGGTGATCACTGCCAGGTCCAACTTTAGGGGTTTGTGACCTGCATAGTCACAAAAGATGCATCATCTGTCATTGCCGAATGGGCACCACTGGCCCTGATGGCCTGCACAACTAGAGCTCACCTCTTCAATCCCAAACTTGGTGCAAAAACCTATGGAAAGGTAGCAGAGCCAACCTATGGACAACCTGATTGTTGCTCCATTTTAATTATGAATATTGAATACTGTCCAACAAATCTGATGGAGCCCTATAGCAAAGATCAAACTAAACCCCTCAATGTGGTGCTCCTTTATGCAATTTCATGACCCTTGGTCCAGTTCCCGTTCCCCCACCCCCCCTTGTTTGTTAACAATGCAGCTCCTCTGTAGAAAAGAGTCATATCACCCAGAAGAGACAAACGAGGGCTGGGTGCCAAGGCCACCATAGCAGCCCCATGGTGGTCTGTTCACAAATCATCTTCTGCTAAAGTGATATTCCCAGATAGATGGGGGTTCCACCTTTGGGACTGCCCTAGAACAGGGATCCCCTGAACCCATCCCACCGGCTGCAGCATCCAAGCTTTGAGGTGACCAGGTTTACGGAAAAGGCTGAGTTCCCTGTGCTATGTGGTTTTACATGTCACATCCCAGACATACCTGTGTGCACTGTGTGTCTGTATTACATGTCACATCCCAGACATACCTGTGTGCACTGTGTGTCTATTACATGTCACATCCCAGACATACCTGTGTGCACTGTGTGTCTGTATTACATGTCACATCCCAGACATACCTGTGTGCACTGTGTGTCTGTATTACATGTCACATCCCAGACATACCTGTGTGCACTGTGTGCCTGTATTACATGTCACATCCCAGACATACCTGTGTGCACTGTGTGTCTGTATTACATGTCACATCCCAGACATACCTGTGTGCACTGTGTGTGTGTATTACATGTCACATCTCAGACATACCTGTGTGCACTGTGTGTGTGTATTACATGTCACATCCCAGACATACCTGTGTGCACTGTGTGTGTATTACATGTCACATCCCACAAATACCTGTGTGCACTGTGTGTGTGTATTACATGTCACATCCCAGACATACCTGTGTGCACTGTGTGTCTGTATTACATGTCACATCCCACAAATACCTATGTGCACTGTGTGTGTGTATTACATGTCACATCCCAGACATACCTGTGTGCACTGTGTGTGTGTATTACATGTCACATCTCAGACATACCTGTGTGCACTGTGTCTGTATTACATGTCATATCCCAGACATACCTGTGTGCACTGTGTGTCTGTATTACATGTCACATCCCAGACATACCTGTGTGCACTGTGTGTGTGTATTACATGTCACATCTCAGACATACCTGTGTGCACTGTGTGTCTGTATTACATGTCACATCCCAGACATACCTGTGTGCACTGTGTGTCTGTATTACATGTCACATCCCAGACATACCTGTGTGCACTGTGTGTGTGTATTACATGTCACATCCCAGACATACCTGTGTGCACTGTGTGTGTGTATTACATGTCACATCTCAGACATACCTGTGTGCACTGTGTGTGTATTACATGTCACATCCCAGACATACCTGTGTGCACTGTGTCTGTATTACATGTCACATCCCACAAATACCTGTGTGCACTGTGTGTGTGTATTACATGTCACATCCCAGACATACCTGTGTGCACTGTGTGTCTGTATTACATGTCACATCCCAGACATACCTATGTGCACTGTGTGTGTGTATTACATGTCACATCCCAGACATACCTGTGTGCACTGTGTCTGTATTACATGTCATATCCCAGACATACCTGTGTGCACTGTGTGTCTGTATTACATGTCACATCCCAGACATACCTGTGTGCACTGTGTGTGTGTATTACATGTCACATCTCAGACATACCTGTGTGCACTGTGTGTCTGTATTACATGTCACATCCCAGACATACCTGTGTGCACTGTGTGTCTGTATTACATGTCACATCCCAGACATACCTGTGTGCACTGTGTGTGTGTATTACATGTCACATCCCAGACATACCTGTGTGCACTGTGTGTGTGTATTACATGTCACATCTCAGACATACCTGTGTGCACTGTGTGTGTGTATTACATGTCACATCCCAGACATACCTGTGTGCACTGTGTCTGTATTACATGTCACATCCCACAAATACCTGTGTGCACTGTGTGTGTGTATTACATGTCACATCCCAGACATACCTGTGTGTCTGTATTACATGTCACATCCCAGACATACCTATGTGCACTGTGTGTGTGTATTACATATCCAGGAAAAGCACTTTTATTCTGCAGGAAAACAGCTCCCAAGTGCCGGCTGAATGTGAAACTAAAAACAGCTTTCTCTCCCGATTCGATTTCTAACAGCTATATCTTCTGATATACTGGATATAATGCTGTGATTTTGGTATCATTTGAAAGCTTGGAATGTCAGATTTCAAAGAAGGTCTATCTGCTACCAATCCCAAGATATGAGCAGCTAAAGCAGCCCTCGCCTCTTCAGTCTGGCTTGCAGCAGCAGAGCTGGGCACTTGGGAGCTGTTTTCCTGCAGAATAAAAGTGCTTTTTCTGAACCAGGAATACAGACACACAGTGCACACAGGTATGTCTGGGATGTGACATTTAATACACACACAGTGCACATAAGGGGAATGTCTGGGATGTGACATGTAATACAGACACAGTGCACACAGGTATGTCTGGGATATGACATGTAATACAGACACAGTGCACACAGGTATGCCTGGGATGTGACATGTAATACAGACACAGTGCACACAGGTATGCCTGGGATGTGACATGTAATACAGACACACAGTGCACACAGGTATTTCTGGGATGTGACATGTAATACAGACACACAGTGCACACAGGTATGTCTGGGATGTGACATGTAATACACACACACAGTGCACACAGGTATGTCTGGGATGTGACATGTAATACAGACACAGTGCACACAGGTATGTCTGGGATATGACATGTAATACACACATAGTGCACACAGGTATGTCTGGGATGTGTGTGCAATCTTCTGTGGGGCACTGCTGTTAGCTATATTGGTGAAAATGAGGTGACAGACTCCCTTTAAATGCTCCTTTTTTACTACGACGTAACCGAGCGAACCCGTATTGTCACTCACCATCCATTCCCTCACCAGCGATGCATTATCTACACAATTGAAAAGACTGGCGTGGACACAGCAGCCGTGCACCCCCGACAGATGCCGGCCCGGCCTGTCACTGTATTTATCACACCGCGATCCAGGCACAGTCCTGGTAGTCAATATTTTGCAGCTACGAGGCCGGACGGGCGCAGGGTTTGCTTGCACAGCTGTTATTTTGCCTGTATTTACATATGCAAATGAAATCATTAAAACGCCTGTCGAAAATAATGCCCCTTTGCCAATAAGTATAACTCCAGTTTAATTTTCTTCAAAATGTCCCTTTTTTCCAGCGGAATAAACACAGCAATGTTTTCCAAGATACAAAGCGACGATTCAGACTCTGAAAATATGGGAAATAACTTTCAGCTTTAGGAACAAAGGAAAGTAAATAGCAGAGGATACGTAAGGAGCAACTGTCTGAACAGGGCACATGCTGCAGGAACTTGTCAGCCCGTAGATGCGCCAGTGTGTGCCCTAAAGAGGCTTCCGGTTTTAATGATTACATTTATTCATTTGGAGAATAGGCTGGTATACAGTTTTCTAATATACGTGTTTTTAAAATTTTGCTCACAGACCTTTATTACAGTATATGCCCACTATAGCCTCTCTCTCTCTCTCTCTCTAAAGAAAAAAAATGGTATGGCCCATTTTAGTCCTGTAAAATCAGTAGGAGATCCGAATAGGATTAAATATGTCGGCAGTCATGTGACCCTCAATCCTGTCATGTGACCTCTGGTGTTAACAAGTGAATAGCAGTTTATTGATATGTAGAACATATGACTACAGTATATACAGGTATTACTGCCTGCAGCACCTCATCATGTCGGTCAGTGTTGTGTTGAAGCACTTCTGACATTTTTCTCCCTGTCTCCCCTGTATGTGTTTTGTTTGTAATCTTTTTTACAGTAAACTTTACTGTTACACTAAACAACATGACTAAATCACGTAGAGACAGGCAGCCATTTTACAGATCACTTAGAGACAGACAGCCATGCAAACACACATACTGTACAGTGAAGTAGTTGAAATAGCCACAATGGTTTCCACCATTAGTCCTATGTGTAACAACCCACAGTGCTGTTACCACTTCTACGCCCCGCTACTGTCTTCTATGGGCTAACACAATGTCATCTCATGCATTTTATTCCAGATCCTAGACACTGTGCATTCCTAACAATGTTTGTACCTGTTATATATGTAATGTGCCTGGTTCACCAGCAGGTGGCAGCAAACAAGGCAGAGCTGTAGTTACTCAGAATGGACCTTTCCATTCCATTCTGATCCCACCCCCTGCTTACTGGAGAGGAGTGGGCTAGTCCCACTTCCTGCGGGAAGGGTGGAGATCCAGTTAGTTCTAGTTACCACCTGCTAGGGGAAGGTCTGACAATTCCGGTTCAGACTCCATGTTGGAGCTGACAAAACTCAAAATTGCTCCCTGGCTCAATACAAGTCCGACCAAGGAGTGAATCACAGAATCCAGGAGAAATCCAAGTTGCAGAAAGCTTGTCAGTACAGCAGTGAGCAACAGTATTAGAGCAGAAGTGTCTGCCTGCCAGTTTATATGCTAAAACCTGCTGGGACCAAGACAAAGCCACAACATTTTTGTTTAGATGCAAGTCTACCCAAGTAAACCTGCGCTGGATTTTGCCACAAGTTCTGGACTTGTTTATTCCTATATCCCTCAATTATTCCCCCTAATTATTGCTTTAGGGGCAAAGCCTGAGGTCCAGCCATATTCAGGTAGGAGCACCAGGACACACCACCAGAGACATTTTAGGCCACAAATATACCACTCGGCATTCCTACACCTGGGACGTGCCTGACAACATCCTTAGCGCGCCCTGGGGGAAGGCCGTCCATTGCATATGTAGTTATCCAATGGAAGTGTTCCGTGTGTTGATTCAGCACATGTATGTCATCTAACACTGTTGCTTACTGAATATCAGTGGAGTGTCACAAGACATGCTATGTTTCAGTTAGGTCATGGATACATTACCCAGGACTGACTGATTCATGGCTTAAACCATTCTACTGTGCAGATGGGGGTCACCAACCTAATATAAGAAAGGTATTTAAGCACATAAATGTTAAATACATGTACTGTATATTTGAAAATTGTATAATTTCGTATTATATAAACAAAAACATTTAAAAAATAAAAACCAGAACTCTCCTTTAATTTGAGATATCACACTCACACTGCTCCCTTAACCCCTTTAGTTTCACAGCAGGGCCTTCCCGACTTCCCACCTGTAGTCGCAGCATGGCTCCCACTTTCCATCACAGTAGTACTTTACCAGTGGTCAGTAGGCACATCATTTTCCCCACTAGTCACAGCAGGGACCATCCCCTATTCTCCAGTAGTCACAGCATGGCTCCTGCTTTTTCCATAGTAGTCACAGCTAGACCTCCAGCTTTTACCTTTTAGACTGGAAACAAACATGCCGTTTTATGAGCCAAATGCAGCAAATATAAAGACTAAAACTTTTTCTGTGTTTTGTATCCACTCCTTTGTTTAAAAAAGAAAACCAAAAACTACACCAAAAAACTTCTGGCATATACATCAGATGTATCCATAGGCTCCCAATTCACCTAAAGGAGGCAAAAAATGGGCCTCCAATTGGTCAGTATACATTTTTTTGTAGTCTAGATTAGTGTGGTTGACTATACTAGTCTAGAAGTCAACCAGTAACATATACTGAACAACGTACATGCCACTCTACCATATGCTTATATAGCAGCCTATGCAGGAGGCATCTGTCTGGTTGCCATAGCTCCTGAGTTACAGAAACCTCAGAAACAGCATAACAAGAATATTCTGACCTCAGCCATGAATACCCCATTAAAATGTTGCTTCCATAGGGCCTGTGCCCTATTAAGTAACAGCAACAGTTGTGATGACATGCTGGTACTTGTAGTTACACAACAGATAAAGAGCCATGGACACACCCAGATCTGTATAGTGATCAGAGCTCCTTTACTTTGATACAGTGCTCCAAATCCCCTGTGGGTTGTCAAAGATTTAAAAGAAAACATGCTGGCTGCCTACAGTCACCACTAGAGGGAGCTTACTGCACACTGTTATTATCAGCTCCCTCTAGTGGTGACTGCAGGTAGTCAGTATCTACTAAAGCTATGCATGCCCTGGCTTTTGGAGCCTTATATCAGAAATACAAAGCTCCGACTGCAGCAAAGATATATTAAGAAATTAATCAGAACATAATTTTCTATCGATTTAAGTAAAATAAATGCTAGGGTGGTCATTGACTCTAAAGAGGTTGTGCCAAGTTTGCAAGTTATCCCCTATCCACAGGATAGGGTATAACTAAATGGTCGCTGGGGGTTCGACCGCTGTGACCACCACCAGTCCTGAGAGAGGGGGTCCTGTGCCTTTGGTCAAGCGCGTTTCCTGTCAGTCCATTGAAGGGGTTATCCAAAGTGTAAAACATCCTAACGATATGCCCCCATTGTCCAAGATGGGAAAACCCCTTTAATCTCCCCGCGGATCAAAACATCCGGCAACGGGGGGAGCAGCCAATAGCAGGACAGGACAGAGACAAGCCTTTCTAGCATTGCAGGTGATGCAGTGGCGGCCGTGCGGGTATCAGGTGTGACGTGGGTCCTGGGGAGCCAGGTAAGTATAGTCTATAGGAGGGGACATGTTTTACACTTTGGATAACCCCATTAATTCTCTATTGGACTGCCAGAAATAGCCAAGTACTGTTCTCCGCTAACTCCGCCAGTCCCGTAAGGAATGGAGCTGTAAGTCACATGCCCCACTTACCATTCCATCAGATCGAGGGAAAAGGACCCCCATTCCCAAGATCGGTGTGGTCCCAGCGGTCGGACCCCCAGTGATCAGTTAGTTATGTCTATCCTGTGGATGAGGATAAAATATAAGCCTGGCACATCCCCTTTAAGGGACCCCGGGAATTGTCCAAAGCAGTGATCCCCTTTAAGTACTTAACTTGCAAACTTGGCACAACCTTTTTAAGAGTAAAACGTAACTATGAACCAAAAATGTAATGTTCTAGCCCAATAAATCTTTGCAGCAAAATAAAAAATCCTGTCAAACTCTCACAGGTTCTCTTGTCTCATCTGGAGATGGGGGAATTCAGGACCCCACCTGACAATCATGGCTTAAGAGTGACGGTCAGAGAAAAGGTGGAAGGAAGTTTTATTACAGCGGGGGGCCCGGGCAAACAGATATTTCCTAAAAGTCCCATTCAGGACGCTGTTCCTGTGGCTTACCTGTGGGACATCCTGTTATGAGCCAGATGAGCAGGAGGCTGGAGAGCGGTGATGTCATGTAAGACAGGACTCTGTTCAATGATACTGGTGACCTATTACGGCGAGCTGTGTTATTGCAGTCGTGCGCTTTCATGGAGCACGTGAGAACAAAGGAGGAAAGAAGAGCAATGGGGATTTTTGGAAAGGAAAATATGCAATCAGGTTTCCCTTTGAACCACCATATTTGTATTTCCCATGTAATGTACCTAAGGGACAGACAGATTTCACTGTACGATGGCTCTGGAGGTATCTAGGGGTCATTGATCTTTCTACTAAGGGCCATGAACATAGAAACATACTACCAGGGGTGGACCAAGAACCAGAGCATTACTGGGGCTACAGCCTAAGGCCCCATTCACACGACCGTATGTTCATTTCCGTATCTTATCCGCATTTTTGCGGATAAGATGCGGAACCATACGGACCCATTCATTTTTCTATAGGAGAAAAAAAATGCGGAATGCACACCGTGTGCATTCCGCATCCGTATATTACGGAAGTTCTCCCGCAAAAAAAAGGAAACATGTCCTATACTTGGCCACAAAACACGTCCGTAGCCCCATTAAAGTCAATGGGTCCGCAAAATTACGGAACACTACGGAAGACTTTCCGTATGTCTTCCGTTCCGTTTTTATACGGACACGGAATACATACGGTCGTGTGAATGGAGCCTAAGACATGGGGTCCACTATATATCTTTAAGGGATTCGGTGGCAGTTGAGCTGGGTCTAGACAAGAATCGGGGGCAAATCCATTTCATAATTTGCTGCAGATTTTACAGTCTACATTTGCCAAATACAGTGTGGTAATGTGTACAGTATAGTGCTGGAAGGCATGTATATCCCACCCATATACCTCAACTGAGTGAGATAACTGAAATCCAGAAAGCTGCAGTGGTTTCAGAAAGTGTAGTTTGCTGAGACAGTTTTGTCTAGATTCTGTTCTAGGCTGGATTTTATTTGGAATGGTGGATAGGTTTGGTAGTGGGATCTGCCAGCCCACACCCTTCCAGTACAGGTATTGCCTTTAGCTGAGGAGATCACAGGTGAGGCCTGCTGAGATAATCAATGAGGGATAAACCAACCCTCTGTGTAAGGGTGCATTCACACAACCATATAAATGGATCTGCATCCGTTCCTCAACTTTGCGTAACGGGTGCGGACCTATTCATTTCAATGAGGCCGCAAAAGATGCGGACAGCACACAGTGTGCTGTCCTCATCCGTTGTTCCGTTCCGCGGCCCTGCAAAAAAGATAGAACATGTCCTATTCTTGTCCGCAACCGCGGACAAGAATAGGCATTCTCTATATAGCGCTGGCCATGTGCGGTCCGCAAATTGCAGAACGCACGCGATCGGTATCCGTGTTTTGCGGATCTGCAATTTGCGTACCGCAAATCACTTATGGTCGTGCGAATGCACCCTATGACTGTGAATTTGGAAAAGGAAGCCTGCAGAGGCTCTGTGTGGTCTCAGCCAGGAGGGCTGAGGGGCCACAAGGCTGTGTGAAAGCCTGAGTTTTGGGGAGCCCAGCGATGCCTGAGGAAAGACGGGTCGCACGGTCAGGGTCGGGAGGACTCTTGGACCATAACCCCCCCAAGGTACTGGTGTGATCACAGCCAGGAGGCTGCTGGACCTAATGGCTGAAAAAAAGCTGGATCTTACCCTGTGTGTGAACTATGTCTTAGAGGTGAGTTAGGGAGAGACATATGTATTAGGTAGAGCCTAGACGGGCAGGTGTTTATTTTGCGATGTTTATGTTTTGTGTTGGTGATGAAGTGCCAAAATAAAGCGTCATTTCGACTTGAACCCCATTGTCAGAGGAGAGGTCTGTGATTGCAACCCCCTGAGAGAGAGTGATCCCTTACAACAGATTTTGAAAATCTGCATCGTACTATGACTTCCCTGCAAAAAACTTTTAGTACGTGTGAATGTTTTTGTTTTTTTAAAAAATGCCATCTACTTGCATTATTACTATTAACAATTTTTTTGCCGTCCATATTAGGCTACTAACCCTTTGTGCCCAGGGGTCCAGTCAATTCTCAATACTGCATACTACAGCATTATGGATTATCAATTATTCTGGACTATTGGGCGGTCATATGAAAATTGCACTCTGCCTCACCCACCTTATCTAACTGCTATGTAGGAAAAAGTAGAACAGGTGCCTCCTAAATATGGCGCTCATACATACTCTCATAAATCTTCCCCATACTATTCTAAATGCTCTCCTTCCTCTCATGATAAAACTGGTTGCCTTCAGCCACCACTAGGGGGAGCTCAGTGCTTAGGAATTTATAAAGTTACCATTGATATTAATAGAAGCTGTAAATAAAGTCTCTTTGCACTGAGCTCCCCCTAGTGGCCGCTGCAGGAAAAGGACATGAATTTATGCCAGAAGAACTGATCTCCAACTTCTACAAAGATATAATAAATGTTGGAAACAATTTCTGGGTAAAAAAGGGCAGACAATCACTTTACATATGGTCATCCAAATGTAATTCTGGCCAATAACACTACAAACATTTACATATTGTCTCTCATTTCCATGTCCAGCACCATTAAATCAGGAAAAAAAAAAACCTATAGGGTTAAGAGCTGGTTGTTCTGAATAACTAGAGGACAAAATTACTCAATAGGATAAAGCCACCCTGACAGACCCCCTAACAAACCCCAGCGATGCTGGAGCAAACCTTGTCCACAATGGCCACCACTGCTCTGACTACTCATCTGTAGAGAAGCAAGATCAGTCCAGCAGCCCAGTGCTGAGCAAATCATAATAGGAATGATGGCAGCAGAGGGAGAGGAGTGTGTTGATCTTGCGTCAGGCAGTGACCTGTCCATGTCTGCCTTTATGTGAGGACAGGACTGCCTATTACAGGGGGAGTGTCATGAAGTTTTCCAAGGTACGGGATGCTTCAAACTAAAAATTTCTTATTATAAAAATGCTCCCTGCACCAGTCCACCAGGCCACATCCACACCATCCAGTCACTTCCACCAGTGACCTGAACCTGTGGATGACTGAGTTTGGGGCTTTCTCTGAAGGTGTCATTTTAAAGGACCCGTCAGCTCTTGACACGTATGTTCTCGCAAACACCTGCATTCCCAATGAAATAATTCTGCAGCATTTTTTCTTGCCACTTTGCATTGTACCGTTCCTTTATTACTCCTCCTGGAAAAAAAAAAAAATGTTTCAACTGTTTTTGCTGATGGGCTCCAGTAATTGATCGCCTTGGCGGTTCCTTGGACTGTTTTGCACTATTTTTCCTCCTGGAAATGAATACACTTGGGAGTCACCATTCTCCTTCTCAATCGGGCTTGGCCGTAGGCCTCATACACACGACCATATGTATTTTGCAGTTTGCAAAAAATACGGATGACATCCGTGTGCATTCCGTATTTTGCGGAACGGAACAGCTGGCCACTAATAGAAAAATCCTATCCTTGTCTGTAATGCGGACGATAATAGGAGATGTTCTATTTTTTTGTGGAATATGGAAACTAAATGCACACGGAGTAATTTACGTTTTTTTTTCTGCGGACCCATTGAAATGAATGGTTCCGCAAAAAAAACAAAATGGAACGGACACGGAAAGAAAATACGTTTGTGTACACACGTTTTACTTGACCAAGCATGTCAGTGGGGAAGCACCCCTGGCAGTAGCTTATCCCCTATGAGGACAAAGAATCAGGCACGCTGAAATCCAACACGCTCGATCCTTCTTCCTCCGACCTCTGCTGTCAGGGAGAGTGGGGCCACCACTGTGTACATTACGCTACTTTCACATCTGCGCTTTGGTTTTCAGTTTCGAGACCCGGCAGAGGATCTCAAAACCGCACCAAAACGGTTCAGTAAGGATGCGGTTGTGTTAAATTGAAATCAGAACATCGAACCAGATCCGTGACTAAAAACAATGTAAGTCAATGGGTGACAGATCGTTTTGTTTTTTTTTTTTAGCATCCAAATAAATGGATAAGGCACCATTGACATTGTTTTTAGTGACGGATCCGGTTTGTTCCGTTTTGATGAGCGGTCACAAAACAGAATACATACTGATGCATCCTGAAAGCAGCATACCCCATTCATACATTTCCAGGAGGAGTAAAAGAGGAATAACACAATGCAGAAAAGATGCTTCCAAAAAGGTTTTTTTTAAATTAGGAATACTACAACAGGTGTGTCAGGAGAGCTATCAGGTCTTCTTAAAGGAAATGTGTCACTGAAATTAATTTTTTCTGCCAATTAAAGCCAGTTAGAAACACATATCCTTTTCTTTTAATGTCTTTATTTTCTGAGTGCAAATATTCTATGTTCTGAACATGATTATGGGGGGTGGGTGGCCATCTTGACTGAGCTGCTCTAAAGAGTATTTAGAGAGATGTTTTACAAAAGCCACATGGACCATAAACAGATATGCTGTGATATCACCTATTGTGAATGGTGTGTCCTGTGTTATCTGTATACTGAGGTGATATTTGTCATGGTAATCTTGCCAATATTAATAAGCAGATAACTGTATTAAAGTGATCTGTATAGACCAAACGTAGACCTATGATTAGCCCTGGTGGCCAGTGCGAAAACTGCAGGGATGTTATGGTTTTTGTTTAAATATAGATATTGAAATGGAAAAATAAATATAACATTCTTTAAAAATATGTTTAACATAAAAACATGATTTAAACGATAGGTCACTTTCTGATGACACATTCCCTTTAAAATGTACATTCCAGAGCCTCATTGGGATGGAATGATGGATAGATAGATAGATAGATAGATAGATAGATAGATAGATAGATGATAGATATAAGATAGATATAGATAGATAGATTGATAGATAGATAGATGATAGATAGAAAGATGATAGATAGGAGATAGATAGATAGAGGGATAGATAGATATGAGATAGATAGATAGAGGGATAGATAGATATGAGATAGATAGATAGATAGAGGGATAGATAGATAGATAGATAGATAGATAGATAGATAGATAGATAGATATAAAGGAAAAAAGCGGCACCGCAGTAAATGAAGTAAAAAATGGAGTGCCAGCGGCTGTGGAGGTGATCCAACTTCCAAATTAAATAAATAAAAAATAATTCCACGGCACTTTCCAAATATAATCAAAAGTAATGCTGTTTATTCACCAGAACGCGTTCTGGTGAATAAACAGCATTACTATTGATTATATTTGGAAAGTGCCGTGGAATTATTTTTTATTTAGATAGATAGATAGATAGATAGATAGATCGATCGATCCTACACAAGGACATCAGGCAGCATACATTTATACTATACATTTATACTACAATTAGACTCCCCAATCATGTATGCTAATCTTGTATGGATTCTGTCTGGGGGTGAGTTCTTCTCGCAGTCACCGATCCCCTCTCCAGCTCTCCTTCGGGAACTCCTAGGGCGACCACAGATTGTAGGAATATCTAATGAACCCCGAAGCACACAAGTACACAAATGTTATGTGCCTGGAATATGGAGAAGCTTGGAGAAGTTTTCACGGTGACAATCCTACACTCCATACGTACGGCCTTGTCGGAGACATAACCCGACCGCACTTTCCTGCTAAAACTTCTCAGCTCGATAGAAGCCAACGAAGCCGAATAGATCCCTCATGTAATATCGTCTCTATCTGGACACTTAGAGATGTCCATGGTGGTCACCGCGTGATCGTCTAACCTAAAGCGGCTACACAGAGGAGGTATACAGGGCGAGGATGAAAAATGGAAAACTCCACTGTACACAGAGGAACCATCGAGCGGTTCTTCAAAAACTTTCTGGGGGATGCAGGGGCGGACTGGGAACTTAAAGTGGCCCTGGAAAAAATATGAAAAGTGGCCCCGATTTGTAGTCGGGTCCAAATTGATGGAAGGCAGGGCCAGCAATACCATATTGTGGCCCATTATACCACCCCCAACAGAGCCATATACCACAGTCCATCACAAAATACATCCCCAAAAACTTCCACTGGATGCCCCCTGGGTATCGATCCAACAGGAAATTTCCCTGTAAGGTCTACGTCCAGTCCAGTCCACCCCTGGGGGGGTATGGGATGTAGAGACCTGATGTTACGTGGAGACAGTCAGCAGCACAACTCGCCCGGTAGATGCCTTTATTGTCAGACTAGTCAATATTTTATTTAAAAAAATGTTTTCAATACAGATGCAGCAGAGCTACGTTTGTCACCTAAAGGGGTTGATCAGGGATTGATCTTAGGAGAGGTCATCAACGTATGATCAATGGGGATCGACCTCCAATCAGGGATGGGGGGGATAGGTTATCGACTGATAATCCTGGACGTCTTTCATTCACTCTGGCATCCCATAGAAGGGGGTCCCATGCAGAAACAGCGCCACCAAGGTAATCAGGTCGTATCTGGTACTGAAGCTCGAACTATTCAATTAATGGGCCAATTAATTAATGGTTGCTCAGCAGCCTCCTTCCTAGATGAAAGGATGATCATGGGGGGTTCCACTTCGAGTCACCCCCGGTAAATGAATTTTAAAGACAAGGGCAAGGGCTGCTAAAATGACTTTTCCCTGGCAATAAAATTGAGCATTACACAACACACATTGAACCAAATGCTGCAGTAGTGTAATGCCTGGCAGTGCAGGGCCCCCCAGAGCAGGAGCCACTCTTTGTAATGCCTGGCAGTGCAGGGCCCCCCAGAGCAGGAGCCACTATTTGTAATGCCTGGTAGTGCAGGGCCCCCCAGAGCAGGAGCCACTCTTTGTAATGCCTGGCAGTGCAGGGCCCCCCAGAGCAGGAGCCACTCTTTGTAATGCCTGGCAGTGCAGGGCCCCCCAGAGCAGGAGCCACTCTTTGTAATACCTGGCAGTGCGGGCCCCCAGAGCAGGAGCCACTCTTTGTAATGCCTCTCTGACCAGGCTAATAGAGGGCGGTCGGTCAGTGGAGGGTTTGGGATAGGAGTTTTCTAAAGTAATGAGCCCTATAAAGTTGATTAAATAGGTAAAAACGCACTGTGATATCACAGTACATGACACACTCAGCTCTGCTACTTCATACATAACGCACACTGCTAAGTCCATCCTCTACTTGGATCTTCTACATTCGTTCCTCTGCGCAGAACATGCATCACACCACCATGGACGGCTCTTTAGTCTTTCACATCCAATCTTTTTTGGGGACCGCAGCATAATCTGTAGGGTGAGGTCTTGCTCCGGGGTATCGGTCGTGGCTGGAGGGTCACTTTAGAGAATAACCATTGGGGGCCACACACAGATTCCTCTAAGGAAGGCTCCAATGTCTTGGCTTCCTTGTAGCAGTGCATGAAGTATAAGGAGCCGTCTCTCCAGAGGTCCCTACAAATGTCAGCTCATCTCGTAAACTCCCCCCAGTCCACACCATTAAAGAAAGGGTGAGATTTGATGTCTTCAACACCAGCGACCCCGGCGCCCAGACGCTCCAAAGGGTTAAACTGCAGGAGCTGAAAAAAATAGTGAGAATTAAAAAAAAGATTAATTACAAAAATACTTAATGATCGGTTATATAGAGAATTACAGAGAGTTGTGAAGGTGAAGACGACAAAAGGCAGCGGACGATACTGAGGTCAGACAGACAGATAGACAGACTGATCGGGGGGGGGGGATAGATATAGATGGACAGAACAGGATTCTATAAAACCAAATAATTCATCAAACATAGAGGATAGTTGTTAGATATGCGATGTAGATAGAAGGATAGATAAAGAATATGAGATACCAGATATGAGATAGATAGATAGATAGATAGATAGATAGATAGATAGATAGATAGATAGATAGGATATAGGTGATCGAATATGATATGAGATTGATAAAGATAGATAGATAGATAGATAGATAGATAGATAGATAGATAGATAGATATGAGGATAGATATATTAGATGATAGAGAGATAATAGATAGAAGGATATATATGAGGATAGATAATGATGATAGATAGATAGATAGATAGATAGATAGATAGATAGATAGATAGATAGATAGATAGATAGATAATGAGGATAGATATATTAGATGATAGAGAGATAATAGATAGAAGGATATATATGAGAATAGATAATGAGGATAGATAATGAGGATAGATAGATAGATAGACAGACAGACAGACAAGATAGATAGATAGATAGATAGAAGGATAGATATGAGGATAGATTAGATGATAGATCGATAGATAGGATATAGGTGATCGAATATGATATAGAATTGATAAAGATAGATAGATAGATAGATAGATAGATAGATAGATAGATATGAGGATAGATATATTAGATGATAGAGAGATAATAGAAGGATATATATGTGGATAGATAGATAGATAGATAGATAGATAGATAGATAGATAATGAGGATAGATAGACAGACAGGATAGATAGATAGATAGATAGATAGATAGATAGAATATGATAAGAGATAGATAGATAAAGAGAGATAGATAGACAGATAAATATGAGGATGGATAGATAGATAGATAGATAGATAGATAGATAGATAGATAGATAGATAGATAGATAGATAGATAGATAGATAGATTTGGGATGGATGGATATGAGATAGACAGATATTAGATAACACAACAAAGCACATCAACCACCATGTATGTAGGGTAGGACTGGCACACACGTCCCCCACCAGACATTCCCCCTGGACGTGTCTGCGACATTTGTAAATGGGAAAGGAAAACCCGGGGGTCTCGGAGGCCACCACTCGAGCCTTTCCCTTTCCTGCTAAAGACTTCCTGAGAACGCCGGCTTCCTCGGATAAACAAGAGGCGACAATCCTGCACCTCCCCGGTGGGCACTTGTGAGGGTGTTATGAAGTGTAATGAAGTGGCAGGGTCGGGGAGGGTCAGGGGGTTAATTTGAGAGACTGCCTTCCCCGTGTTTATTACTTCTGGTCCCTCAGCACAGGTGGCTGTCAAGGATCCTCCGCAGACACATTGTACCAGCCCTGACCTCAGACCGGTGGTCTCCATAGGCGGCATGTCAAAGAAGAGAGCCTCAGACAAAAGGCTGGGGGCAAGACACAACAGCTCATCGTCTGACCCCTGAGTCTCCACCACAAGGAGCCGCGCTGTGATACACCGTCATATACTACAAGGGGGCACAAAATCTACAACACTTGGGTGGAGATAATATAAAAAATGTCAGTTTATGGTACGTCCTATATGAATACTTTAATATTTGCTACTTTTCCATTTCTTAGTTATGCCCAGGGGCGTACACATATCATAGGGTCCCATTGCAAATCCTAGTAAGGCCCATGAGATTTTTGCCAAATTAAATTTTTTTTTTTTTTTAAGTGGAGGAATTTTTTTTTTAATAAAAATGTATTTTATTATTTTTTTATTTTTTTAATAAAAAAAAACCAAAAACAAACAAATGCCCGCTGCCTCACGGACTTAAATATGGCGCATTATAACTGGCATAAATACACTGATAACTCTCCAGCTTCTCTTCACACAGTGCATTACAAAATGGTGCGCCAGCAGCCACCAGTAGGGGGAGCTCAATGAAAAGGAATTTATACAGTTACCATTGAACTGTAGGAAAGTTGTAAAACTCTGCGCACTGAGCTCCCTCTAATGGTGACTGCAGGTAAATACAGTGGTTTTATGTCAGGAAGCAAGAGAAGTTCAGCAAATAGCAGTCGAGTGGTGATGATGCCACTGGTTATCCCTTATGGATTGCATAGGGGAGTTCACCCAGGTTTCCTAGAATCCTGACCAGCAAATGTGACTATATATGAAGTAATATGAGAGGGCCGATCTACCCTTGCATAGCTATGCACATTTCTGCTTAGACAGCTGGGTGACAAGCCATATTTCTCCAATTATAATGGCAGCCATATTGTTCCAAATGCTCGGCTAGATTTATTTCAAGCTGGTTGCTCCCAATCACAGCTCAAGAAGCATGTCCTTTCTGCTGGAGCTCTCTCCCTATCACAGCTTAGGGAGCATGTCCTTTCTGCTGCACCTCTCTCCCTGTAGATCTGGCTGGTGAAAGTTGAAGCATGGAACTGAGCATGTGCGTCCACCTCAGTGGTATTACAGAGGTGGACAGGGAAACAATGAAAATATAAAAACAAAATTATTTTTTATTGCATAATTCAGTGGCGATTTTTAAATATATGCAATCACAAAACTAATCCAATCCAGGTGCTGGTTTCAAAAATGTAGACTATTTAACGTGCCGCTTAATGCATTTTTTGCTTATCCTGCTCTGATGGACTTTTCACTAAGACTAGCAGAGAAAATTACAGTGTTAGTGAATCTGTCCCTTTGCGTTGTTCCATTCCTCTGTTATTCCTCCTGGAAATGTATGAATAAATGGATAACTGGGTGTTTGGGGGGTTTGGGATGTATCCTAATACAATCTGACACTGTTCAATCAGTGCTGCCACTACAGGGGACACACCCCTTTTGACAAGAGGCACGGGAGCACCTAGCTGTCTATTCATTCTTACCTTTCCAGGAGGAATAACAGAGGAACGGTACAATGCAGATTTATAAGAATAATGGCTCCAGAATTGTGAATTTACGGGAAATTCATCTTCTCAAGCAGACAGGTTTTATATTGCGGGTGGTTTTGTTTGCCGATACCACCGTGTAATGTCGCAAAATATCTCGCCACCCAAATATCGCACTTTACAGACGCAGCGAATGAGCCGCAGAGCGAGAAGGGACGCTCATTGCTTTTGAAGCGTAATTTCTGTAAAAGTTAAAAAAAAGCACCTTACATAATTGCCCTTCTAGTAGACGCCGCTGTGCTACCTCCTGCGCGCCGATCTCGGGGGAGCCGCCGTCCTTGGATCTCCCTTAGAACAGAACGCCGGGGTCTCAGATGTGATGTGCAAAGAGGAGGATGTATTTTGACAAGTGCGAGGCAGACAAAATGAGACAAGGCTGCCATCAGAGAGAATTTGTAAAACACAGATGTCTGAAATGATCCCATTTCTAATAGGGGAACGAACGCGGATCATCAGAACCCCCTGCCCCCCTCCCCCGCCGCCCCCCGTGCTCATCTACCAAGCCAAAAACCTGCTCTAGGCGCCGCAGAGCAGGAAAGCAGAGGGGAATTCTCTGCACTTATCCCTCTCGTTCCGACGCCAGCCCTGTCAAGATGTAGAAACGCGCGAGCCAAGATCAGGAGCGAATTGCTGACTCCGGTTAAAGGCACCTGAGATGGCGGCCGCGTCTTCAGAAGTTCGGTGTCAGCCGGGCCCCGGCGTTTGACAACATTTGCTTTTTTTTTTTTTTTTAATATTTCATCAGTCACACGACGCATTTCACCCGGGGGGGGGCGGGAAGAATCTCCAAACCAGCTGTTCATAAAATAAAGCCGGTGGAAACTATCCTCGCATCCGTTTGTTGGATTCGCCGACGTCAGCTGTTCATTTCATGGCGGATTCCGAACAAACGCTGGTCTGTGCGGAGTAATGAGACGGCGGGTGAGACTGGGGGGGGCAGGCGTTCGGCGCAAAACGTGATAAGACCCATTCTGCGTGGCGGAGGATATGGCCGCAAAACTTCTTCCAAAGTTGTCTGGCATAAAAATTTGGAGTAAAGGGCATTTTTTTGAGACTATTTTGACCCCCATGCGCCATAGTTTGTTACCCAGTAGTTTTAAGCCAAGTACGACAGATGGGCGGGATGGGGGCGTGTCAGACCAGAACTCCGGCCCCAGGAAGAGTTACTTGCTATGATTTTTAGCTTAAGAGTAAGTGCCCCCTCACTGTGCCTCTGTGGCCCCCTGCCCTGATGTCCCTCACTGTGCCTCTGTGGCCCCCTGGATGTCCCTCACTGCCTGTGCCCCTGCCCTGATGTCCTCACTGTGCCTCTGTGGCCCCCTGCCCTGATGTCCCTCACTGTGCCTCTGTGGCCCCCTGCCCTGATGTCCCTCACTGTGCCTCTGTGGCCCCCTGCCCTGATGTCCCTCACTGTGCCTCTGTGGCCCCTGCCTTGATGTCCCTCACTGTGCCTCTGTGGCCCCCTGCCCTGATGTCCCTCACTGTGCCTCTGTGGCCCCTGCCTTGATGTCCCTCACTGTGCCTCTGTGGCCCCCTGCCCTGATGTCCCTCACTGTGCCTCTGTGGCCCCCTGCCCTGATGTCCCTCACTGTGCCTCTGTGGCCCCCTGCCCTGATGTCCCTCACTGTGCCTCTGTGGCCCCCTGCCCTGATGTCCCTCACTGTGCCTCTGTGGCCCCCTGCCCTGATGTTCCTCACTGTGCCTCTGTGGCCCCCTGCCCTGATGCCATTCTCTGCTCGGAGATGTGACATCAGAGACTGCGGTGGGCTCAGCGTTATCCTATATGTCCATCCTGACACCAGTCATCTCCATATATCACACACATCATTACCTGCTGTACCAGGGAGCGCGCCTCTTTGGACACATATTCGGGCAGGAGGATGGAGGTGTGGGTGCTGATCCCTGCTGGATGGCAATCAACCAGTGCCTGGAAGGAACAAACAGAACAGTGACCACAAACCAACTTCTACAGAGCTGTACGGAACGTGTTTTCTTATCTAATATCTATCTATCTCATATCTATCTATCATCTGTCTCATCTATACCATCTCATATCTATCTATCATCTATCTCATATCTATCATCTATCTCATATCTATCATCTATCTCATATCTATCATCTATCTCATATCTATCTCATATCTATCAATCTAATATCTATCTAACATCTATCTATCTATCTATCTATCTATCTATCTATCTATCTATCTATCTATCTATCCTATCTATCTAATCTATATCATCTCATATCTATCTAATATCTATCTATCTAATGTCTATCTAATATCTGTCTATCTAATATCTATCTATTTAATATCTATCTATCTATCTATCTATCTATCTATCTACAAACTAAATATACATATCCTTGCTGGACAACCCCTTTAAGGGGCTGATACACTGGGGGAATGATCATTTGTTTCTGCATTTACATTTGGCATTCATAGCTCTGTTCTGGAGAAAGGAGCAGGTCCCCAAGGTGGGAGCCGCAGCTATCTACCCTAGAGATATGCCATCAAATATGATGACCTATCCTACCAGTCATCTGACCTATTGACAAGTTGGCCCTGGGAGACCCCTTTAAGGCTCTTTTACACTGGCAGCTGATCAGACTGATTATCAGGACCACACCTTTGTATGAATGTTTATTGGTCCCTGAAACCCCATCCTCCTATATAACTGGCCGGGGGTGGGGGGCTTTTCAGGAGCAGGGCTGCCGCCCTATAATGGTCATCAACAATAGATGAAAATAATTGAACCCTCCTGGTAATTACCTGTGGCTTCATCGTACGGGACTATATAAAAACGCACTGCACCGCTGCCTATATCTCCCCTGTACAAGTGAAGGCAGGGGACGCCCGGCGCGGGGAGGTGCCCACATACATGTTCAGCCAGGCTAGGACAAAAATGTGCACAAAAATAGAAATCTGAGGCGGTAAGCATCATAAATCTGATAACCTTAACTTTCATCTTCCGTCCCTATATATTCGAGGTAACCCAGAATAGCAAGGAAGCTGCTGGTGCAGCTGAAATCTGAAAGGTGTAACATAAGACACTTCCTATGCATTACCCTACCTGCTTCACAAGCAGTATTATTTAACCGTGTGCTGCGGGGCGGCTTTCACAATACTTGGTATTGAATATTCCTCCCTGTTACCGTAGGACCAGATTGAAGAAACCTTGAACAACAGCGCCACGCCTGTCCACAGGTTGTGTGTGGTATTGCAGTTCAGCCTGATTCGCTCCAACAGCCAAAACTGATTTTTCTTTCCCAAATAATCTTGTTATCTGAAACCTGTCAACCGGCTGCTGTTGACGGATCTGTGATTCTTATAATGTGCATCTATTTAGTATTTAAGTGCATAATGGCGTCTCTTTGTGAATATTTTGAGAGTGTAACTGGCTCATTATCACCTTAAAGGGGTTGCCTCATCTCAGACAATGCCATTTTCTTATAGGTGCGGGTCCCACCGCTGGGACTCGCACCTATATCAGGAACAGAGCCCAGTAGTTTGGTGGCTGGAGGACTCTGGTCCGGCCACCACGAGCACTTTCCCCATAGAAGTGAATGAGACGCCCCGCGTATGACCAGCTACGGCTCCCATTCACTTCTATGAGCCCTGACGGAAATAGCCGAGGCAGCAAGTGTAAAACAAAAAAGTGAAAAGGTTTTTTATATATATATATATATATATATATATATATATATATATATATATATGTATATATATCTACAGTAAAAAAAATAAGACAAAAATTGAAATCGCCCCTCCTCCCCATTTAAAAAATGAAAATAAACAATAAAAAATAAACATAATTTGCACCGCCGCATCCCAAAATGCCAGAACTAATAAATATGAAAATACTTATCTCAAAAAAGGAGCCCTCACATAGCACAATGGATATAAATATAAAAATGCAAAGAAACATTTTTTTTTTAAGTTTTTCTTTTTTTTTTTTTTTAAGAAGTAAAACACAAGAAAAACTATAGAATAGTGGTATCGCTGTAATTGTACTGACCTAGAGAATGAAGGTAACAAGTCAGTTTTACCACATAGGGAAGTCAGTTAAAATAAAACTGAGAAGGTATTGCGTTTTTTGGTTTGTTTGTTTTTTTGCATTTCCACTCCATTTGGAATTTTTTTCTCAGATTCCCACAACATGTATCTAATATTAAATGGTGCCATACTGTAACAAAATAGAAATTGTCCAGAATAGCCCTCCTACAGAATAGGCTTGTGAATGGAAAAAATAAAAAGAGTAAATAAAAAAAGTTTTGACTCAGAGAAAAAAAAGGAAAAAGGAAAATTGCTTAGTCAGGAAGGGGTTAATTATACCACAATTAATTCCTCTGCAATCTACAAACCCTCCTTCAACCCTGGACTTACCTTCCTAGTGAGAAGCTCAAAGAGCAGGGCGCCCAGGCTCCACCAGTCGCAGGCTTCCGTCTCCTCTGAAATCCCGCCAATCTCTGCAAATAGAAAAATCATAAAAATTAAAAAAAATAAACACATCAGCACTTAAAGGGTTATTTCCCCCATCTTGTAAAGTGACAACATATTGTTACGGTATCCATCACTTTATGATCGGTGGGATCCCAGAGGCTGGATCTCAACCAATCATCGCGGTAGGTCCCATCTGGGAGACCCCCCCATTACAATGTTCACGTGCCCTAACAGTTTAACAGATCTTTTGCACTGTCCGCTCTGTCCTCAATGTACAGCTATTGTGTAATTCCCACCTTGCTCAGTTTATACAGTGGTGCTTGAATTTGTGTAAACACTTCAAAAATGTCTACCTTTTTGAATAAATTTGACCTAAAACTACATCAGATTTTCACTCCAGTCCTAAAAGTAGACAAAGATAACCAAATCACACACAAGTCAAAAATATTAGATTTGGTAATTTATTTCCAGAGAAAGTGATCCAATATTACAGGTTCGTGTGAGGAAAAAGTATGTGAACCTTTAGGATTAGCAGATAATTTGAAGGTGAAATTGGAGTCAGGCATGTTCAATCATCGGGATGGCAATCAGGTGTGAGTGGACAGCCTGTTTTATATAAAGAACAGAGATCTATCAAAGTCTGATATTCACAGCATGTTTGGGGAAGTGTATCATGGCACAAACAAAGACGATGTTTAAATGCCTCAGAAGAAGAGTTGTTGATGCTCATCAGGCTGGAAAAGGCTACAAAATCATCTCTAAATAGTCTGGACTCCACCAATTCACAGTCAGACAAACTGGAGGAAATTCAAGATAATTATGACCCTCACCAGGAGTGGTTGACAAACAAAGATCATGCCAAGAGCAAGGTCTGTAATAATTCACAAAGTCACTAAGGAATCCAATGTAACCTCTAAGCAACTAAAGGCTTTTCTCACATTAGCTTTGCATTTCCACTCCATTTGGAATTTTTTCCAGATTCCCACTACATTGTATCCAATATTAAATGGTGCCATTAGAAAATAGAAATTGTCCAGCAAAAACATGCCCTCCTACACAATGGAGGCTTGTGAATAGAAAAAATAAAAAGTTTTGGCTCCCAGAAAGCAGGGAGAAAAAAAGAAAAATGAGCATCAACAACTCTTCTTCTGAGGCTACCATCAGGAGGACACTGAACAATGGTGTGCATAGCACGATTGCAAGGAGAAAGCCATTGCTCTCCAAAAAGAACATTGATGCCTGTCTGCAGTTTCCTAAAGATCACCTGGACAAGCCAGAAGGCAACCGAAAAATTTTTTGTGGATGGATGAGACTAAAATAGAACTTTTTTGCTTTTAAATGGGAGAAAGGAAAATGTTTGGAGAAAGGAAAACACTGTATTCCAGCATAAAAACCTCATTCCATCTGTGAAACACTGTGGTGCCACCATCATGATTTGGGCCTATCTGGGCTAGGATGGCTTGCCATCATTGATGGAACAATGAATTCTGAATGATACCAGCAAATTCTAAATGAAAACGTCATTTAAAATGTCAGGACATCTGTCCGTAAGCTGAATCTGAAGAAAACATGGGTCAAGCAGCAAGACAAGCACACAAGTCCTTCTACCAAAAAATGGTTAAAGAAGAATGAAGTTAAAGGTTTAGAATAGCCATGTAAAAGTCCCTATCTCAATCCAATGGAAATGTTGTAGAAGGACCTGAAGTGAGCAGCTCATTGGAGGAAACCCACCATGGACTAAAAGTCCTCCAAGCCGATGTGCAGGACTAATCAACAATTAACGCTGCACAAGGGAGTTACACCAAATACTGAGAGCAAAGGTTCACATACTTTTGTCACTCACAGATATGATATTGGATAATTTTTCTCAATAAATAAATGACCAAGTCTAATATTTTTGACTCTTTGAATTTGTTTGATTTGGTTATGTTTATCTCCGTTTAGGACTTGTGTGAGAATCTGAGGTACTTTTAGGTCAGGAGACGCTCCTGGTCCCCGCTCCGCTGCTGCTGCTGCTTCTCCCCGTGCGCGGATGAAAATATCTGGTGTTGGGGGGGCATCCAATGGCAGCTGGGGACGGGGACGAGCCTCCCTAGCGTCACCCGCGATGCTAGGGAGGCTCGTTCCCATCACCGCTTGCCATTGGCTGTGGCGGTGCGGGGACAAGGAGCGCTGCGGGGAGCGGGGTAAGTAGATTCAGTGTGAGGGGCCCGAGCATATGCGCCAGCAGAGGTCTAGGCAGCTGCCAATGCAAATCCCGGAACAATGACCGATTCTCACTAAGCTGTGGGAGTCCTTGACTCCTCCAGGGCCTTCTAGACTGGGATACAGATCAAGGGCACGTTTCCTTTAGGAGGGGGTTTTAGACTGCATCTAGAAGAAGCACTTTTATTTGTGCCATTTTGGGGACATAAAATGCAATCTTCCAAAAAGCAAATCTGGAAGTTGGAAAGTTTTCAAAACCTTACAGAAAACTGGGATTCCAAGTGATTCAGCGAGATGTTTGCCTATTAATGTTTCACAAGCGGTGGCTCCACTGAACCATGCATCAAGGCCACATGTAGTAGCAATGACCTGACGTTTCACATGTAAGAAGACTCACAGGAAGACGCCGGTGACTCCAGGTTCCTCAGTGAGGGTTTTTTAAAGTCAATACAGCTTAATCAGTACAAAAATGACAAGTTCTACAGCTTGTTTCTATTCCTCATCAAGATAATCGTTCACGGTCAGTGAATGGGAACATTCTGGATCACACTCACAAGCAGTAATCCTGTCCTTAGCTGGTCCTGCTCTTGGGTGAATCCAGTCTAGACAATGCTCTCAGCCCGGATTCCAGACTGATACACTGTAGCAAACTAACAGATATGTCTAGCTAAGGCTACGTTCACATCTATGTCGGAGGTTCCATTAAAAATCCAGGACAAAATAGTAACAAATCCTCTTTACCGGATCCTTGTCCCAAGTTCTAGGCTCTCATTCCCATTCCTTGTAGACATGACTCAATTGAAGATCCTAACCGAGATGAGAGTTCATTATTGTCATCTAAAGTGGACGGAGCTATAATCAACCTATAGAACATCTCGTCTGGCTGGGTCCCAAAATCCCAAAGAGTTCTGTAGCTCCTTTCTTAAAGGGGTATTCCGGTAAAGTAACGTAATTTTTGAAAAACCGCATTAAGGCTGCAATCTGTGACCCAACCAGAACCCATACCTATACATATAACCAGAACCCATTCCTATACATATAACCAGAGCCCATATAATACATATAACCAGAACCCATACCTCTACATATAACCAGAACCCATACCTGTACATATAACCAGAACCCATACCTGTACATATAACCAGAACCCATACCTATACATATAACCAGAACCCATACCTATACATATAACCAGAACCCATACTTATACATATAACCAGAACCCATACTTATACATATAACCAGAACCCATACCTCTACATATAACCAGAACCCATACCTCTACATATAACCAGAACCCATACCTCTACATATAACCAGAACCCATACCTATACATATAACCAGAACCCATACCTGTACATATAACCAGAACCCATACCTATACATATAACCAGAACCCATACCTATACATATAACCAGAACCCATACCTCTACATATAACCAGAACCCATACCTATACATATAACCAGAACCCATACCTATACATATAACCAGAACCTATACCTATACATATAACCAGAGCCCATACCTATACATATAACCAGAACCCATACCTCTACATATAACCAGAACCTATACCTATACATATAACCAGAGCCCATACCTATACATATAACCAGAACCCATACCTATACATATAACCAGAACCCATACCTGTACATATAACCAGAACCCATACCTATACATAGAACCAGAACCCATACCTATAAATATAACCAGAACTTATACCTATACATATAACCAGAACCCATACCTCTACATATAACCAGAACCCATACCTCTACATATAACCAGAACCCATACCTCTACATATAACCAGAACCCATACCTCTACATATAACCAGAACCCATACCTCTACATATAACCAGAACCCATACCTCTACATATAACCAGAACCTACACCTATACATATAACTAGAACCCATACCTATACATATAACCAGAACCCACACCTGTACATATAACCAGAACCCATACCTGTACATATAACCAGAACCCATACCTATACATAGAACCAGAACCCATACCTATAAATATAACCAGAACCCATACCTACACATATAACCAGAACCCATACCTATACATATAACCAGAACCCATACCTGTACATATAACCAGAACCCATACCTATACATATAACCAGAGCCCATACCTATACATATAACCAGAACCCATACCTGTACATATAACCAGAACCCATACCTCTACATATAACCAGAACCCATACCTGTACATATAACCAGAACCCATACCTATACATAGAACCAGAACCCATACCTATAAATATAACCAGAACCCATACCTACACATATAACCAGAACCCATACCTGTACATATAACCAGAACCCATACCTATACATATAACCAGAACCCATACATATAACCAGAACCCATACCTATAAATATAACCAGAACCCATACCTGTACATATAACCAGAACCCATACCTATACATATAACCAGAACCCATACCTACACATATAACCAGATCCCATACATATAACCAGAACCCATACCTATATATATAACCTGAACCCATACCTCTACATATAACCAGAACCCATACCTATACATATAACCAGAACCCATACCTATACATATAACCAGAACCCATAACCTATACATATAACCAGAACCCACACCTATACATAACCAGAACCAACCCATAACCAACCTATACATATAACCAGAACCCATACCTATACATATAACCAGAACCCATACCTGTACATATAACCAGAACCCATACCTATACATATAACCAGAACCCATACCTGTACATATAACCAGAACCCATACCTATACATATAACCAGAACCTATACCTATACATATAACCAGAACCCATACCTATACATATAACCAGAACCCATACCTATACATATAACCAGAACCCATACCTGTACATATAACCAGAACCCATACCTCTACATATAACCAGAACCCATACCTATACATATAACCAGAGCCCATACCTATACATATAACCAGAGCTTCATTTTACCTTGCAATCCATTTGTCTAGCTCCTATGTGAGCCTGCAACACACAGACTATCATGGCTCCTGATCTTCCCTCACAAAACTACAATCCCCACAATCCCTAGCTTTCCTGCTGTGAGTGTTGATGATTACTAATTGGCTGCCTGATATCACAGTGCAGACACGCCCCCTCTACTCAGTAATCAGCAGCACACTGACATTTAGCAAGAGAACTGATAGCAACACACTGAGCATGCCTGACCTAACAAAGGCTCAGAACTACAGGTCGATGCCATGGTAACTTATGAGGAACACAGTGGGTAGCAGAGGACAAAAACTAATATTATAACTACTGAATGTTAAATATGTAAAATTGACATTATTTTAGTTAATTATTGATGAATTAGTCTAAAACATAAACAATATTTATGGTAACCGGAATATCCCTTTAACCAATAGGAAGACGTCACCGGTGGGGGGGGATTAATAACCGATGGTGAGATCCCAACTAGAGATGACTCCACTATCAGGTCATGCTTTAGAAAGCAACTCTGGCAAGAATTGTCACACTTCACAATACACATTATATATAGGTACAATTCTAACGCTAGGTAAAGGTAATGGCACAGAGCTATGATGACTAAACTTCCCCTTGTTTGAAGTGAAGGTAGTTTTTGTATTAAGGAATAGAGCACCCACCAAAGTACTTGCATCATGGTCCTGGATCAGATTCTTTACCACTTTAAAAGGGTTTTCCAAGACTTATATACCGATGACCTATCCTCAGGCAACCCCCATGATCAGCTGTTTAAGAAGGCACCGGCGCTCCTGTGAGTGCCACAGCCTTCTCTTTGCCTAACAAGCACAGCGCCGTACACAATGCATAGGTTGTGCTTGGTATCGCGCTCAACTCCATTCACTTCAATAGGTCTGAGTTGCGACAAGGCCATGTGACCGATGAACGTGACGTCACTGGCTTAGGAAAAACAGAGAGAAAGCCGCGGCACTACTGTGAGCACCACTGCCCTCACAAACAGGCAGACCCTCACCGATCAGATACGGATGACCTATCCTGAAGATAGGTTATCAGTATTAAAGTCTCGGAAAAACCCTTTAACCCCTGTGTTCTTTGCAGGATTTCTACAAGCCTGTTTGTTTCAGGGACAGGCAGAAAATCCTGCAGACTGACAAGCAGCGAGGGCAAGAAATCCAGATTCATCATTCAGTTCTAGGCTTAGGGATCCCTTAAAGGGCATCTGTCAGCAGATTTGTACCTATGACACTGGCTGACCTGTTACATGTGCGCTTGGCAGCGGAAGGCATCTGTGTTGGTGCCATGTTCATATGTGCCCACACTGCAGAGAAAAATGATGTTTTAGTATATGCAAATGAGCCTCTTGGAGCAACGGGGGCGTCATCATTACACCTAGAGGCTCTGCTCTCTCTGCAATTGCTGCGCCGTCACCACTTTGATTGACAGGACCAGGCAGTGAAAACATCATTACATCTGGCTCTGTCAATCAAAGTGCAGAGGGCACGGCAGTTGCAGAGAGAGCAGAGCCTCTAGGTGTAATGGTAACGCCCCCGTTGCTCCTAGAGGCTCATTTGCATATAATAAAACCTCATTTTTCTCAGCAATGCGGGCACATATGAACATGGGACCAACACAGCTGTCTTCAGCTGCCAAGTGCACATGTAACAGGTCAGCCAGTGTCATAGGTACAAAACTGCTGACAGATGCCCTTTAAGTGATGATCTCATCCCCTCCGTTGTCATATTTTTCACTTTGATGGAAAACGGTCACCTATTTATAGATGGGTCAGATCCTCTCCCTCCCCGCTCAATGGAACTTTCTCAACTTTCTGTCCGCTTTGTAAAGTGAACGCTTCTGGATTTTTATTTTTTTTTTTCTTGTACAGAACGCCAAAAACCGAGAGCATGTGACCAGCAGATAAAAGATATATTGCAATAATCAGAAAGTGGAGGGCAGGTGGATGATGTTTTGGAGAGAAATGTGAGATAAGAGGTCCCAGGGGGTGACGCGGAGCAAAGGCTTGTTTGAACAGAGGTGAATCATTTTCATCCAAAATTACTGATAAACTTTCGTCCTGACCCCCCCTCCCCCCGCCCAACCCGGAAACATCAAACCGCTAATAATGTGGCATCTATTTATTTACAGAGCGCCGCGGCTGTCACCGGCTTCACGATGTCACATCACAAGCCTGGTGTTTGTGACTTTTTCATGTGTAAGGCGCACACTGCTGGCAAACATACAAAGCCCTTCTTTTCAAGCCGTGTCACCAATGTTATAGACAGTGAATGATTTATAAGTTCTCGCTTCCCTTGTGACATTTGGGAACAAAAAAAAAAAAAATTAAAATAAAAAAAACTGAAGTTATCGTGGTCGGGCAGAGTGATTTGGGTTGGATACTCATCAAAGTAAGTCTCAGGCAGGACTTTAAAGTGCAGGGAAAGCTGTTTGGTTGAGAGGCAGGCTATAGATTGCAGGATGAGCCTCGCCTCGAACGCCACCAGACGATGGGGACTTCAAGCCCTTTGAATGATGTGTAATGGAGAGGACCAACTTCTGGTGACAACTCCACGCTCTGACGCTCTTATTAGAAAGTCAAAGGGAAAAAAACAACAACTTTCTTAGACAATGAGAAAAAACAGAAGGGGGGAATGTTGGGATCGGAGTGCCACCTGCTGGGCAGCTCTGGAAGAGGACGTCTGGAGGGAGGACACAACAGCAATGCCACTCAGTGTCCAGCCGGTATATAGTGGTAGATGGATGAGAGACAGGATGGTCAGTAGATATGATAAGTACAACTGAAAGATGATAGATAGATACAAAGATAGATAGATACAAAGATAGATAGATAGATAGATAGATACACAAAAGAGAGATACGTTCGATAGATAGATATTGATTGACAGATAGATATTGATTGACAGATAGATATTGATTGACAGATAGATACGATAGATAGATAGATACGATAGATAGAAAGATAGATATGATAGATAGATAAATACACGAGAGAGAGAGATACGTTTGATAGATAGATCATAGATATATAGATACACAGGAGAGAGATACGACTGATAGATACGTTTGATAGATACATAGATATATATGACTGACAGATAGATAAATACACGAGAGAGAGAGAGAAATATGTTTGATAGATAGATCATAGATAGATAGATACACAAAAGAGAGAGAGATACGTTAGATAGAAATTGATTGACAGATATGATTGACAGATACATGATTGATTGACAGATATGATAGACAGATAGATAAATACACGAGAGAGAGAGAAATATGTTTGATAGTTAGATCATAGATATATAGATAGATATGATTGTCAGATATGATAGACAGATAAATACACGAGAGAGAGAGATACGTTTTATAGATAGATACACAGGAGAGAGATACGACAGATAGATAGATAAAAGTCAGGCTGGTCAATAGATAGATAGATAAACCGACAAAACAGACAAACAGGAGATTACAATATATTGGAATACATCTGAGATAGACATACAGACAGATTTGAGAAAGACAGATAGATATGAGATAGATGAGAAAGATATTAGATGCATAGATAGATATGAGATAGATGATTGATAGATAGATAGATAGATAGATAGATAGATAGATTCACCTTTGACAACTATTTTATGGTTTCTATATTGAATTTAATGACACAACTTTGTAAAAGCATTGTATTACTGTACAGACCCTGAACTACAGTCCAGAGCTGCATTCACAATTCTGCAGGCTTCAGAGCTGATATTTCTCAGAGAATTGCTGCTGGTGTCTGCACATGCGTATACAGTGGTCCCTCAAGATACAATGGCCTCAGGATACAATATTTTCACCACACAATGGTCTTTTCTGACCCATAGTAAGTTGAAACCAGACTCAACATACAATGTCTCAGACCCAGATCCAACCAATCAAGGTCACTTCTCTGGTAACATATCTGTACTAGATGCTAGTTATCAGCTATTCCTGTCTGTTATATGTAAGGACTTGTCTTATCTCTATTAGTTATCTGCTTATTTTTCTTAAATCTTCATTTTCTCTTATCTTAGATGACATTTTGGGGCTTTGGAACCGATTACTCAACTTACAATGGCTTCAGCATACAATGGTCGTCCTGGAACCAATTAATATTGTATCTTGAGGGACCACTGTACACAGTCGAGTGCCATTATTCCAGCCACTTCCTACTTTCAACGTCGGTAGTGTGTGTAGCTCATGACGGAAGTCACGTGTGGTGAGCTGGCTCGGTGGGTATATAAGGTGTGTGATAGGCTGTCTGCACACATATCCCTTGTTGCTGCCATGGGTTAAAGGGGCAATTTATCAGAATTGCAAAAAGGGATGATTATTGGCTTTTGAGCCAAGAGTGGCGGTATTTCTGAACCTGCGCAGTTTGTGCCGTTCACGTGCTGCTGCGGTGAAAATGTATAGATAGTGGACCAATGGCTCCATTAGGAATAGCGCCATAGAAGCGCGGAGACCACGTGCCATTGATATGAGGGGTGAACATCGGCTACGAATGTGTGCAAGGGCGGACAACAAGGTACAGTGGAGCAGCTCACCGCCAAAATGAACCAGGAGCGACCAGACGTGTGTATGACACAACAGGTCAGAGAACCTACTGCGTACGGGGCTCCGGTGCAGACGGACGGTCACTGCTCCTCTGCTAATGAAGCTGCATCAGCAGAAAAGGCTTCAATTTTCACAGCAGTATCAGAATAGGACCTCCGCTGATTGGTAAAGGGTTGTCTTCTCCGATAAGTCACGTTTTCTCTGGGGCCACTCATCCATACGGAAGACACTCTCAACAGATTTGGGTATGAAATTTGAATTCATCCTTGCACATGACATACATCCATACGAGCTGACTGTCTTCCCTGGGGAGGATGGGATCTTCCAGCAAGACAATACGACAGGTCACACGCATGTCCGACACTGGTTGGAAGAACATGACCAAGACTTCCTGGTACTACCCTGGCTCCTAATTCCTCAGACTGGAACCCAGTTGAACATCTGTGGGACCTCCTCAATGGTCACTCTATGGATCCCCTCCAGCAGCTGTGGGATGCAGTCAGCATGGCTCCAGATACCTGTGACAACCTACCAGGACCTTATGGAGTCACTCCCACCCCATCTAGCTGCTGTCCATGCTGCACACGGCGGTGACTCTCCCGGGGGTCATAATAACAGGACTCGACTGTCTATGTTGGTGCCTCCAGTCGTGGTGGCCTCAGGTTATAATATTTTTAACACTCAAACCTTTCCTGGACCACATGTAACTGGAAACCACATTACATACCACGCCCCAGAAATACAACCAATCAGCATCGGGATGTCACTGGTAAAACACCTGCATTAGTGGAGGCATGCACTGATTAAATGTCTAGTAGCGCCCTCTATAGGACACTGCGGTACTTCATGCTCTATATCACATATCCAATTTTCTTTTATCATTATTTTTTTCATATTTGGTTGATATTTTGGGGCTCTGGAAGCAATCGCTACCCAAATACTATTGCATCTTGAAGGACGAAGGAAATCATTGTCCTGAATCTGGTGCATTGATATGAATGGATGAGGGAGAACTTCTACTGATGGCACAAATAGCAGACAGATGGAGAGCCACTGGTATAGACTGGTGGATGTCATCTGTAAGGACAGGCCCCCGTGGCACCCGGCCATCTGGCCTCTTGTCAATCTTCCTCTGGGGCGCTCATCAGGCATGTAGAGTATAGGACGCGGCAGACCTACACAGTAATCCATAGGAAGCTTCAGAGGCGAGTTACTACAGAACAGAATCTGGACGAATTCAGGAAAAAGAGGCGATCTGGTAAAAAAAAAGGTACCAATCGCCAGATACATGCCATTTACAACTGCATGAAGCTTCAAGTGCAGCTTCAGATCATTCATGACCGATTCCATGAAGAGCGTGATGTATGGGGAAGAACAGAGTCCTGCCTGATCTGTACCTCTGACCGAGGGCTCCGACCTAGCAATTTATAATTCACCAGTCATAGAACAGTGAACAGGAAATATATAATAGAGCTTGAGGGGTGACTAAAGTAATAACTGGAATGGGTGGACTACAGGACCCAGAAAGATTATCAAAATTAGGGTTAGAAGACCTAAGACCTGTATAAAATATATCAGAGGTCAGTACAGAGATCTGTCCCATCATCTATTTATCCCCAGGACTGTGACTGTGACGAGGGGACATCCTCTGCGTCTGGAGGAAAGAAGGTTTGTACACAAACATAGAAGAGGATTCTTTACGGTAAGAGCAGTGAGACTATGGAACTCTCTGCCTGAGGAGGTGGTGATGGTAAGTTCACTAAAAGAGTTCAAGAGGGTCCTGGATGTATTTTTGGAGGGTAATAATATTACAGGTTATAGTTACTAGAGTTCTGGAAAAGCGTCATTTATTCTTATTGCCAGATTTGGAGTGCGGAATGAATTTTTGGCCCCCAAGATGAGGAATACTTCTATGGCATGTATCTTTTGCCTTCTTCTGGATCAAGCTTGTAGAATAATGGGATGAACTGGAAAATCAGATGTCTTTTTTCAGCCTTGCAAACTGTGTTACTATGTATCTGTGATGGGTTTCGTAGAAAGAAATAAAGTATGCCGTGCAGTAGATTTTTCTTTTTTTTTAACTCAATCCTTCTGTATAGGAAATCTCAGCAGACTACACTTTCACTATACAGTGAAAAAAACAGCAGATGCATATCAGCCCGGTAGATGTCAAAAGGACTGACTGTCTTATGTCGGGCGAATAGGGGGCCTATGGACACTTTCTGCATATAGCTTTCCAGATGGTGTGAACAGAGACTAACCCCGAGCATGGAGGAGGCTATACCCTCTGCCATACTGCAAAATTTAAGGACATAACCAACCCTTTTGTGGTTATAAGGAGGAGAATGTACCTATGCTCCGAAATCTAAGCCTCTCACTCCATGTGCAGTACTGTACGCAAAATATAGCATTAGGCGCACAAGCTTTTTTGTGTGGGGGAGACGCCCATCTAAAGGGTCACTGAGTTTGCTAAAACTTTTCATACATCATAGAGACATATCAAAATTTTTGACTGGTGGGGGTCTGAGTGCTGAGAAGCCCACCACATATCTCTCTAGAAGGCTCAATAGAAACCTACAGGCCCATGTCGATTCTGTCCTCTGCAGCGAGCTTCTCACTCTTTGTTCTAGTGATCTGTGGAGGTCTCAGGACTGAGAACCCCACCAATAAAAATGTGAATAATGTTTCTACGACACATCAAAGGTTTTACCAAAACTCAGTGACACTTTACGTTTTTAATCTGGAGGACCAATGAGGTCCACATCACTTTGTATCACTTTAAATATCATAGCAATCTACAACACGCTGCGACCATGTATGACATTGGTCACTCGTCATGTAATAATAGAGGCAGGGAAAGTGTGGAACCATCAAAGCTTCGCTGGTGATTTTGGCCGACTGTTGCAGGTTCTAGCTGCTGAACCCATCAATCCCTTAAAGGCATTGTGCAAGAAAGGGGGATTAGAAAACTCTCCCACTTGGCCTGTAAAGGGAAGCTTACATAATTGCTCTTTCTCCTCCAGGCCTGCGATGCTCCTCTGGGCACTCTCGCTGTAAACATCCGGTTTCACATTGCCACAGCCAATCACTGGCCGCAGAGGTGACCGGATCCTCTTACGTCACGACAAATGGTCACATGATGTAAGGGGATCCAGTCTCTTCCATAAATAAGAGACTGCGGCAAAATCAAAACAGATGTTTTCAGACAGGGAGCCCAGCGTAGCATCGCTGGCCGGGAGGAGCAGGTGCTCTACCTCTTTAAAGTGTAACTGTCATTCTCTTTTTTTATTTGTGTAATGTGTAGGGGCAGTGATGCTGATCATTTTCGTAATATACTTTAATTACTGAAATTGTACGTTTCTATTAGAAAAATAGCTGTAAAGTGGCCCATTTTGAGCCTTAGCAACGCTCCTCTGTCTTCTGTTTACATAACAGTGGAGACTTGCTCAATATTGAATGTGTTATGTTAACAGAAGACAGAGGAGCGTTGCTAAGGCTCAAAATGGACCACTTTGGAGCTATTTTTCTAATAGAAATGTACAATTTCAGTAATTAATGTATATTACAAACATGGTCAGTATCACTGCCCCTACACATTACACAAATAAAAAAAAAGAATGACCGTTACACTTCAAGCCATAAAAGTGCAAGTGAAGATCCTAGGTCCAACTCCCCTTGCCCACAGACCCTGATTCATAACTTCGCTCAGGGAAAGCTGCCTATCCATGTACAAGGAATGTCGGATTCATTCTATCCAGACCCAAATTTTTTCCACCCATTTTTTTTAAAGAATGTTTTTACACCATGCCGTTTTTCTTCCCTTGTTTTTTTCTAAGATGGAAAATGAAACCGTAAAAATGATTTTGAAAATATCCTCCTATCAAGTTCACCTTTTTCGTCAGCCGTGGAAGTACAGTACGTCTGGTTAACTTCTACACGTCTTAATAGCAGAATGACACGAGACGACGTACAAAAAGACTATTTACCTTTCAAGAAGGCCTCAATTACTTGCCATATCTCCCCGTATGACATGACAGGACAGGAATTAGTGTGAATTTCAGGCCATGCATTAGCTTGCACGTCCAATAAAAGTATGTTACACCGGCGGCGGGCGGGGGGGAATGAAAGCTGCTAATCTACTTTTCAAGTGAAACGCTTGAGGTGATTGATCTAACCTGGGGCACAGTACATTCTTTCCACCGCATCGCTGTCACACGAATCTTCAACCTCCGTCCACCTGCTAAAATATGTTAGCTGAATGTGTCCTAAAAACAAAATGACAGGAGAAATCAAAACATGTTTCCCATCCATTTTCTGTACAAGTGAACTGTAATTACTCTCCTTTCTAGCTAAAAACAGTATCATTAAGAATAATGGCATCATTAAGTACTAGAAGCTATTACAGTGGGTGAATTTGCAGCACTGATAATGAAGCTGGAGACAGGAAATGAAGATACTAATTACAAGATAAAACGCCTACTCAGTTAATTGGAAGCAACATCGGAATAAAAAGAAATGCATTTGCAAAAGTTCCTGACCTCTATCATTCAATAAGATGTTGTTTGGGTTCAAATCCCGACACACAATTCCTTCTCGGTGCAGAGCGTCAAGGGCTACGACGATTTCGGCAGCCCATCTCCGAACGCAGGACTCTGGAATGAAGAAGCGTGATGCCTCTGACAATTTTGAGTCCAGCTCTTGAAATATTTTATGTATCTCGTTGTCCTCCCGTAGATCTCTCCGCCCGGCGCCACTGTCATCCGTGTCCTCGATTCTGATCTGAAGCTGCGCTAGGTTGGTGGACAACTCTTTCTGAAACCCAGAGTCGGAGGACTGTTGGGCAGCACAAGAGTCCTGTGGTACCTGGGAAGCTTCCAGAATAGAGGAGTTGTGAGATACGGAGGAAGAAGGTGAATTATTTAATCGTGAGTCCAATGGTTTTAGGTTGCAAAGTATATCGGAACCACTGAGACCAGCAGACTGCAGGTCAACACTAATGGGGCATAGAGTTACGTTTTGGGATTCACGTTGAGTCGAATGTTCTCCAACCGAAAGAAGGTTGTTTTCATTTTCAATTAATTTATCTAGGCTACTTTTGATTTGTAAGACATCAGGAGTTTCCAGAAACTTGGAGTCCACAACGTCATTTTCTATGTAAACATTCTTTGAGGTTTGTTCAGTATCTACCAGTTGAGCACCGGGCAAGTTCACCAGCAGATCCGGCCTTCCTTCATCGATGCTGCTCACGTCATCCAGAGCAGCCTCTTTGAAGGAAATAACAGGAACTGAGTCGTTTGATCCACGGCTCATAGTGTCATGGGCGCTCATACTTGGCTTAACATCGTCTAAGCTTTGAGCATCAGGGTCAACCTCGTCGTCTTGAAAAGGAGAAAATGTTTTGCAATTCTCAGGTTTTAGGTTAAATCCCTTATCAACAAAATCTGTCCCAAGCAAGTCGCTAGTGCTTTCCTTGCTGTCTATTCTAAAAAATTCCATCGGGCTGTTCCTGGATTTGTTCAAGGCATCGGACATCCCTGAGTGTCCACTCATCCCCTGCTCACCATGTTCGCTTAATAATTTGAAGTCATCAAAATTGAGCTCCGAGCCAAATTTTTTGAAAGGGTCAGGAAGAGCTTTTTGCATTAGATCTAAATCTTTGGTACTGTCCCCATCCCCTAGTTTCAGTAAAGGGTCATCACTTAACGTTTCGGGCTCAATTTGTTCCTGGCCATATTCTTTGCACAGTGTTAAATAGCTTGTGGTACATTCTTCCTCTGAGCTGGAGGCCGAATCTGCCCACTTCAACGGACTTTCTCTCCCTTCTTCGTCTTGAGTACTGCTATCATCCTGAGAACTTAGAGTAAGGCTACTTTGTAGGGGCTGCACGGAAAGCCTGTTTCCGGTACTGCTCGCCCTAGACTCCACGCTATTTCTTGGACACGGTGCTAGGTTTTTCAGAAGATCTTCATTCGAGTGAGAACTTTTAGCCAGTGGGACATCGAAGCTTCCTTCTGCGCTCCCGCTTAAAAACTTACTTAAGTAGGACCATAATTTCCCACCTGCAATCAAAACAAAACACTGAAATTAAAGATGATTACTCATATGCAAATAGCAGAGATTGCACATATGCCTTATTGCTAGCACAGTAATGAAAACGATCATTACACGCATACACTTAGTACCTCATTTACCAGTGTGGTGGCTTCATTTTCAGAATGTGTTATCCGGAGATCACATTTTTAAATTAGACTGTTTGTATAGATGAGGCATGAAAACCCAAACAAAAGTTGAATATATAACCAGAAATAAAAAAAAATCCAACAATGGATAATAGTACTAATATAACTGTTAGTTGACCATGGCTTTACAGTACTGTGCATAAGTCTTTGGCAGGTGAGGTGCAAAATGCTGCCGAGTAAGAACGCTTTCAAAAATAGAAGTCCTAATAGTTTAAATTTATTATGCACAACGGCGACTCCAAACATATGGCCAATGTCATTAGGAAATATCTTCGGTGTAAGGGCGAACATGTAGTCCTGGAAGAGATGACATGGCCTCCACATCATCCAGTCTGTCTAGGATTACATGAAGAGAATGATCTGAGCAAGCCTACATCCAGATCTGTGGTTAGTTCTCCAAGACGTCTGGAACAACCTCCCTGTCGAGTTCCTTCAAAATCCCTTTACAAGTCTACCTAGAAGAACTGATGCCGTTTTGAAGGCAAAGGGTGGTCACACCAAATATTGATTGGATTTAGATTCCTCTTTCGTTCATTCACCTTGCATTTTAATTGATAACTATTAGTCCGTCTTTTAAAATCATTCTTACTTTGCAGCATTTTCCTCACACCTAAAAATTTTGCACACAATTGTAGGTGACAAGTTAAAGGGGTTGTCCGGGTTCAGAGAAGAACCCGGACATACCTGCAATTTCACCCAGGCAGCCCGCCTGAAGAGGGCATCGGAGCATCCTATGCTCCGATGCCCTCCTTTGCCCTGCGCTAATTAGCGCAGGGCAAAGGAATTTCGCCGGGTTCCGGTGACGTACCGGTCCCTGCCGGGCAGAGGCTTCCGCCCGGCAGTGAGTCGGTGACGTCATCGGCGCTGATGGACAGGCTTCAGCGCTGCCCTAGCCAGTAAAACGGCTAGGGCAGCGCTAAAGCCGGCCCATTAAGGCCGGTGACGTCACCGAACTCACTGCCGGGCGGAAGTACCCGCCCGGCAGCGAGTATTTTCAAAACAAGAGACCTTGCCCTGCGCGATCTAGCGCAGGGCAAGGGGGGGGCATCGGAGCATGAGATGCTCCGATGTCCTCTTCAGGCAGGCTGCCTGGGTGAAATTGCAGGTATGTCCGGGTTCTTCTCTGAACCCGGACAACCCCTTTAAGAAGAAAAAAGAATTTTGATAGGTGTTCAGTTCAAAAAGTTGACCATTTTAGAGTTTAGCCTCCCAAAAAGGGTTCTCTGATGACCCCTGTCCATTATATAGATGGAGGCTGGCCTCTGATCCATCTTTGAGCCTAAACAAAAAGCTGCTCTGTATGAGCAGCTCAACTTCTACCTGTCTCTAACCACACTTGTACTACATGGGTGTTCTTTGACCTGAATGGCCTTTGTGTAATATGCAGTTGCGGTGCCGAGGTTTGTCTTTGATGAGACAACCTCTTTGTTGGCATTTAAAGGGGGTCTTTAGGTCTTCATTACTGAAGGTCAATTTTTAAGACAGGCCAACAGTCCTGTCTGACCTCCACCACCAATCAGCACAACCAAGAGGCGTCAACACTCCTGCAGAGGTCACACATCCTCTTCTGCCCTCACCTGGTTCTCTTGAATAAGATGGATCTGCAGTACCAGGTACAGCAGCCTGAACCAACGAATGAATCTCCAGGCATGTGTGAACAATGTAGGGAGTGAGCACTTCCAGGAAATCTATGGCCCCACTCATTGTACTGATCTGTAGAGGTCTTGACGCTCAGTTTATGATCACACACTGATGGCTTAATCCCGAGATAGGCCATCAAGGGTCTTTAATGGGTATGTCCACCTTTCAGACAAGTCAGAAGATTTCTATGAGCTAAGACCCCTACTTATCATTAGAATGAAAGGACTGCAAAGTCCTACTGGCTTCAAGCAAAAGTTAGGATAATCCCTAAGAAATTAATAGGACTGTAATGCCACAGCAGTTGATTTTTGATGGATTCAGAAAGAAACCAAAGGGTGATGGTGCTTAACGTCATTCTCTGCTACTGGGCCCCTACCAAAATCATGTAATGATGAGTTCAGTTGAAAGAAAAAAAGCATGCAACAACTGATAATACTATATATTAACTGATCACTGCTATAAGTGACTAAGAAGATACTAAGAAGAAAAAACTGGGGTCCATGAGCCAAGACCTACTACTGGTCATCAGAATGACTGCTGAAATCCAACAACTGCTAAGTCCCTTTGGCTCCATGGTGGAAGGAAAACAGAAGAAGGGAGACAGCTAATTTCAAATATTTGGCTCAGCTCTTAGGTGGTCATGGAAAACTACACCAAGGTAAGGGCAAATGTCACACCGGGAAGAACCTGCCCACTTAGAAAGCATGTTTGGGAAAAGAAGTACCATCACAGAAGAAAGCAAGGGCCTAAAATATGGGTTAGACAAAAAAGTATGACTCTACTACATCTTAAAATTAATTGAATAAAGCGATTGATCCAACTTTTTAGAATATACAAGTCTTTTTGCTGGTAACTTTTTAGAAAGTGAAAATTGCCTCTCAACTTTCAGGAAGTCAAGCGGAAGCCATTAAGCAACCCTTAAACTATGTGTGCAGGGGAAGGAGAACGACCTCGGTTACACGTGACGAAAGGAACAAGCTCAAATATTTAATCCACAATCAGAATCAATAACTCAAAGTTGTTTCCAAAATGTCAAATCCGCTGTCACCGAAGGGTGGAATCAAAAGGAGGTAAACAGGGATCAGCGGATGACAAGTGGAGATTCTGGAGATATCTAGAAGATTAGTCAACCTCAGCCACTTATCAGAAAACCTTGAAATATTTACTTTTATGCAATTCGGACAAAAATAGCATGATGTGTAATTAGACAATACAGATATTAAAGGGGCTGTCCTGCCTAGAAGCAGACAACCCCGCCGTTCCCATGCCGCTACCCCATGCCTTTGTTTTTGTCCTGTGACCACTGTGGCAAATCCCTGGCCTTAGAAGTCATATGTGCTTGAATGGCACGTCACCAGTACATTATTAGCAGTGACATACCATTCAAGCACGTGACTGCTGAAGCCAGCGACTGGCTGCAGTAGTCACTTGACGATGCCACTTTCATTCCGGAGACCAGAGGACAGGAACAGGGCAGTACGGCTGTTTTGTTTCTAAACTGGTCATCAGTTACATCAAGTGGAGTTGTCGGCTCCTAAGCCAGAGAAACCCTTTCACCTCAGCTTTTCCAGGTCCCGTTGGTGGTTCCGGCAGGGATTGCTTCACTGTTGATGGCAAGTACCTGTTCCAAAACCTACTGATGTGGGCCCGCTGGGTCACTAATGGATTTGGAGTCTAAGGGATTGTCAGTCCTTCGCCCTCAACCCTTGCAAGGAGATATGGACTCTTCCCACAAGGAATCCCCAGGTCGCTACACCTGGAGCAATATTGGTTAGCAATGTCTGGTTTTGGGGTGGACAATCTGTGGTACAAATGTAGCAGAAGGAATCAAATAGGCCTATTGTTCAGGGACTGAGTGATGGGGAAAAGTCTTCAAAACGTTTGAGCACTGGCTGAGAGTCCATTGGTGTATTTAATGATTAACCCCGAAAGACCTTAATATTAATCTCAGATACCGCAATCAGTGATGAATGCGGCATCTAAGGGGTTGAATGACAGGGGTGGCGCAATCACTGTTCCCCATCATTGCGGTCGCTACTTACAGAGAAATGCGCTTCGTGACGTGAAGCGATTTTTTTGGTAAAATTCGGCAAAGCAGCCGAATCAAATTTCGTACATCTCTAGTTACAACCTTGTTATATACCCAGGGGCGGACTGTGGCCCTGGAAAAAATACTAAAAGTGGCCCCATTTTGTAGTTGGGTCCAAACTGATGGAAGGCAGGGCCAGCAATACCATATTGTGGCACATTATACCACCCCAACAGAGCCAAATACCACAGTCCATCACAAAATACATCCCCAAAAACTTCCACTGGCCGGCCGTGAGGAGGGCTCAGGCGGCCCCCCTGGGCATCGGCCCACCGGGAAGTTTCCCTGTAAGGTCTATGGCCAATCCGCCCCTGTATATACTAGAGTCTTAGGGTTCCTATATCCAGAAGTGCACACCCAAATTTTGGGAGATTTGGAGCCTTTAGAATTCAAAAAGAACAAAACAAAAACAAAAAAAAGAGACACTAAAATGGACTTGCACTTGAACTTACTCATCAATTAACATTAAAACTACGTAGAGTTGCTGGAGAAGAACAACGTTAAAGGGGAAAAAAAAAAAAGTCATCAATGAAATGGAACATCTAACAGTATCTTTAAACTGGAGTTATTTGCCTGTGCCCATAATCACAGTTTGGCATTAATTACGCACAAAGCAGGGCGACTACTGCCAAGCTGCAATCAATTCCAAATACAACACCAGCCTATGCCAGGAATCTTATTGGTGCTATATTTGAATAGATGGATTTTGTAATAGATATAGGACAGGAGAAAAAGAGCTTCCGAACAGCAAGTTGGTTTTTTTTTTTTAAATTTTTGCTTTTTATTTGACCGGCAGCAAACTTAGTCATTTTATTATTTTTTTTACTGTAATCCTGTCAACAAAGGGGACACGTTACTGGCACAGGTGAATTACCGCGTCCTACAGTGCCCAGTTACGGATCCAAATTAAATCAAAGCAGGGAGGACACTTTAAGGTCATGGAGACTTTGTCATGCTGTGTTTATTTTTTTATTTTTTTTTAATTGCTGCAAATATACGGGGAAGAATTTTACAGGTGTTGTTCAGTGACATGAAAATGGTGCAGATTTTTAGCAGACGTGACCCGTAGTTAGAATAGAGGAGCACAGACATTTGTGAATTGGCCAAACATTTCAGATTTTGTATTTTTCATTTTTTATTTTATTTTATTTTACAGTGGTTCTTTAGGTTAGGCTACACCATTTCAGTTGACAGCTAGGGATGAGCGAACTTGTGTTTTCAAGTTCGGTGTACAAGGCTCGGGTTATCTAAGAATTCCATTATGGATTCTGCTATCACGGACCATAACCCAAACCTTGTACGCCAAACCTGAAAACAAAAGTTCGCTCAACACTATTGACAGCTTTTCCTCCCGACTCCCCTCCACAGACACACATGGAACGGAACGTCCGTGTGCGAAGAGGAGGAAGACGTTGCCAGACAGCAATGGCGGAAGCTTATGAACAAAAGGATCAAGTGTTGACATTCAACATGCCTGATCGTTTTTGGTCCCCAACATCATCTGTCAGGGAGAGTCAAAAAGCCCCTATACACATAGGACAGTTGGCTGCCAAGTTTGGGGACGGCTTAAGATGTCTTACTTCCTCGATCACGTTGGTCACATGCATTAAAAAAAAAAAAAGACGAAATAAAAAGCACTGTAGTCTTAGTATTAGACAAATTTGCTATTCTGGTGCCATTATAAATTTGGAGTATCATAAATCCTGCATTAGATTTATTCTAGAATTCTGTCGAGTGTCAAACAAATGTGCCTGTGCACCAAAAAAATATGGTCTAGGCTATGTTTATACCACCTATAAGTTGGTGTAGTTTTACTAAAGAAAAAAAAAAAAAAGGCCAAAATTTTGGTGCATTTTTTGGCACATGGAGGCACATTTAGACCATGCCCCCTTTTTAGTGAAACCAAGCCTCTCTTGTCAGAGGAGGCGTAAAAAGCTTTGAAAAGTGTTTAAAACAGTTGTTTAATAGGATGCAAAGAATGCAGGCCAGTTTTTGTTTGGTGCTAACCCCCAGCCACACCCCACCCCCACTCCCACCCCCAAAACTGGTAAATTTTCAATAGTAAACCTGCCCCATTATGTTTTTGGAACCAGGACCTGTTATGCCCTCCAACAATGGCAGCTGCCTTCATGGAGCTGTTGCTGCCGTTCTGAAGACTCCTCCGCAGGTTTTCATGGTGCTGGACTGTTCTGTACCAATGGGTTGCCATGATACTAAAGTGGCCTAAAGACCCAACTCCCAAGTTTACCATGTGCGCATGCATACTAGACCCTGACGTGCAATACAAAGTAGTATAGTACAATGTATTATCTCAGATTAAAAAATTGGCTGGTAAAGCCTAAAAAAGACACAAAAAAAAGAAAAATCTAAAAAAAAAAAGTTCACAAACTTAATGAAAAAAAATCTAAATTATTCATGCTCCTACAATAAACCTCCCTAAATAGTGATGGAATTGATTTTTTTTCATCCCTCCACCCAAAAAAGGAATAAATGTTCACCAATTATACCAGTCAATAGTACACCAAAATGATACCAATTAAAATATGTAGCTTGTCTCACCAAAAAATAAGCCTTCATGAAGCTCCGTCAACAAGAAGAAAAAAGTTATGGTTCTCAGAATGAGATCGCACAAAAAATATAATTATTGTAAGCGTTTTATTGTGCAGTAGTAGTAAAACATAAAAAAGACAAATTTGAGAAAGCAATAATCAGAACATTCTACGGAAAAAAATTACCTCTCTTATATGGCAAGGTAAACACCATAACGGTAAATCCCAAAAACCAACTGCGGCATACATCTCTCTCCAAACAAAAAAAGCCCTTGTATTGGTACACTGATGGAAAAATTAAAAAAGTTATGGCTGTAGGAATTCACAAAAAAATTAAAAAAACCTGCTATCTCTGATTTACTGGACGGTTCCATGAACTCAGCTACAACAGAGATAAAAAAGCATCAAAAAGGGGAAGAAATAGTCTGAAATTATTAACTTTTAACACAAATTTGCAGAATCTACCAGCCACTATCTCAGGCGTAATTCTTCTTTGCTAGCCTTTGCCGGGTGCCCACAGTCTCTTGGCTCACTGCGGGGCTAAAAGCTCAGACTCCATCTTCCGTCTCGTCTTGCATGTGATCCTCCATCTCGGTCTTCTTATTTTTGACACTCTGTCAGTGCCTGTATTTCACTCTTTCACATTTCAGATGATTTCAGATTAAAACAGAGTCTGAGACTATATTTAACACCAGTAGAATTTCTGGACCATAGGGTGTCGGATCAAAGAAAATTTTTAAAAAGAATCTGTCCCAGGCAAAGGACGTCTCTTAGTATAGAGAGCCGCCATCTGCGGTTTCCACTAGAACAGATGCGGACCTAAAAATATCATCTTCATCTTTTGTTGGTGCCCTATATTTAAATGAAATGGGTCTCCAAATTAAAGACACCAACGAATCCAGAGATGACACACTACATCGCCAAAAATAAGTGGACACTAGGACATCATACGAATATGAACCTTATTAAATATCATTGAGAGTTGACCCCCCCCATAATTTTTGCTATAATGGCAATGACTCTTTTGGAAAAATTTTCAACTATTGTTGGGAATTTAGCTGCAGGGATTCCTGTCCATTTAGCCGTAAAGAGGTTGTCCCACGAAAAATATTCTACAGTTTTCACACCAGCCCCTGGATCTGAATACTTTTGTAATTGCACGTAATACATAAGTTTAGCATAGCCACTGAGTTATTCAATAAAATATATCTGTATACTGCCACCTGCTGTTTATTTTTTTCTTATTTCTTTGACCTGCTCACTGTGATGGCCGTACGTGTTCAATTTCATCCTTCAACTGCCTCCAGAGCTGTGATAGGGAGAGCTGAGACACGCCTCCTGAGCTGTGATAGGGAGAGCATGGATACGCCTCCTGAGCTGTGATAGGGAGAGCATGGACACGCCTCCTAAGCTGTGATAGGGAGAGCATGGACACACCCCTGTAGCTGCAGCAGAAAAGACACTCCCCTGAGCTGCCAGGTTGATATAAATCTAGCAGAGCAATGACTAGGGAGATCTCTGTATCCATGTGAAGTACAGGGCTGGTTCTAGCTTTCTTAGAAAGAGATTGTCATGTTCTATGATGTCTGATTTTCATTTTTTACATTAGTCATGGGATAACCCCTTTAAGACATCAAGCACAGGTAATGGATAAGGTCAGAATTATGTGTAGGCCTATCAAAGTCTTCATCACCAAATTCTGCAACCCAACAGAGTGGTATCTTTGTGCTCAAACAGGAGAATGCCTCTCTTGAATATCATTGAAGGCTGATACATAAAGACTTTCCATCATCAGAACTATACTGTCCGGTCCAGAACCAAAAAATCAGCCCCAGACCATTATCTATCTTCCACAGTTGGCATTATGCATTTGGCCAGGTAGTATTCTTCTGCCACTGGAAAAATGGGTCCTTCCAATGGCCAGTCGTTGAAGTGATTCATCACTTCCGGAATAAACTCTACTCCAATCGAGCTGAAGTTTGCATTCTGCATGGTAATTTCAGGCTTGTATAAGGATGCACCACCATGGAAATCCATGACGCTCCCAATGAACATTTCTTATAATGACGTTGTTCCTACCGTAGAGGCACCTTGTATTTCAACAGAGGATAGTTACATGCTTCATCAGTAGCCATGGGTGACTTTGCAAGGTCTACTGTTTCACAGTTGAGTCTTCATCCCAAAAAGGTACTTACACTTGACTGTGGCAGTAGGCAAAATAATCAGATAAGTGACGTATAGGCGTTCCAAAATACTTCCCATCATCAGAACTACACTGCCCTCTCCATACCCGAAAAACAGCCCCAGACCAAAGTGGACATTATGTATTTAGACAGGTGCTATTCTCCTGGCACTGGAGAAACCCAGATTAGTCATTCAGACTGCCATTTGGTGAAACCAGAATCATCACTCTAGGAATAATCTCTTGTATAAAGATGCTCCACCACAAAAACCCATACCATGATGGTTCTGAAGGACATTTCTTGCAATGAAGTTATTCCAACACTCGGCTTGAGATTGGCCAGTGCATATTTTAATGAAGGACAGGTGATATTTACGTGCTACATGCTTGATCTGTAGTAATAGGTGATGGCAGGGGTGTAACTACCATAGTGGCAGACCATGCGACTGTTATGGGCCCCAGGGCAAGAGGGGGCCCATTTGGGATCATCTCCTCTTCTACTGGGGGTGAAAACTTGACCAGGACTCTACCCTCTAAAGAAACTGTGGAAAAAATGGCCCAAGGGTCATTGAAAGGGGTTTCGATGTAAACCCTTCTGTCCTGTTTGGGGGGCCTGGTTTGATCCTTGCTATGGGGCCCTTTCTTTTCTATGTACGCCAATGGATGGAGGTCTACAGTTTCATGGTTGAGTCTTCATTCCAATAAGATACTGGCACTTGACTGTGAGAGTAAGAGAAACATCAGATAAAGCGAGGTGTTATACAGATAGGACCCTACAAAAGTGTCATGTTGAAAGCTACTACAGTAAGGACCATCAACTAAGAGTGTTTGTCTATGGAGATTTTATAGGCATCATTGATTTCTCGCATGAAGGCGTTGCTAAAATGTTCCTATCTACTAATTAGAAGGACCACCCGGGTAACTTTTGGTCATGTAATGTATCTTCAGATACATTCAGCTGCCATACTGTATGCACAGCAGTAATCTGGAACATGAACAAAACCACACAGTGAAACCTATTTGAGACGACCACCCAAAATTGCGCTAAAAAGTGGTCTTCTGGAGGGGTTAGTCTTCTCGAAGAATATGGTGGAAGTGAAAATCTCTCACAGTAAATCTGGTAAAAGGGGTGGTCTTCTCAAAGAGGTGGTGGCTTTGGAGACATTTCACTGTATATGATGCTAAAGACCCATGAAATAAACTCATACATGAAATAGAAATCTGTGCGTTCTGTGGATTTAAAACAACCATGACAAGTCCATTACAAGGACCACCTTGGCCCCCTCTTTCCATGGTCCGACCAAGGAAACTGTACAATAAGTCAGCGCTGAAAGGGTGAAGTCAGCCGCAGCTCTTCTAAGTGAGTCATCACCATCCAGGTGTGACAATTACATTTCATTTGCCACCTGCTCCGCACACGTGGAGGGGAATCGGAACACAAAAGGGGACATCACAAGCCATTTTACTGCGCGTATCATTCGGTTTCTGCTTTGTGTCCATATGTGTCGCCACTGGCTGTATTGTTAGCGGTAATATTCAGGATTAATGCTGGATGTTAAAATGTTAGGCACAAACTCCTCTGGTTAAAAAGAAGACGACATACTAATGAAGTCTTGTGGGAATCGGCTAGTTTCTTTTTATTCCAGCAGTGGAACTCTTAACATGAACGGAAGGACTTGGCAAAGACTCATGAAAAAGTAGATCATGGGGTTTTCTATCTCTTCGTTCTTGTGGAGATCATTTCCAGAGAATCGGTGATACTAAAGAGCAATTCCAGAAGCAACTGATATTACCCGACCCCTCAGCCAAAAATGAAAAGGCGACTGTACTCGCGAATCCTTCGATGTGCTAACTGCGGCCAGTCTTTATCTTGTAAGCTCAGCCATTAGTACTGACTTCCTTAGTTTTTCAGAAAGACCATGTCCTGACTCACTCGGCTTCAGATGTTGAAGAGCAGAAGGATCGGGCTTGCTGGGTTTTATCATGGCCTTCTTTATTCCCACACTAAATTATTCCCCTCTACCTGCCTGAACACGTGGCCACTGCTCCATTCCTGGCCACCTCTGTTCCCTGCAGGACTAGGTAGCGGCTTGGCCCCATGACCGTTGTGGCCAACAAAAGGCCTTAGTGGCTTGAATGGTAGGTACACCACTGCTGTGGCTTAGCATTCAAGCTGCTGAGACTGCTGAAACATGTGACTGGTTGATCGTGGGACTTCTAGGACCAGAAATGGCCAAGCATGGAACAGCTGTGGGACCGTGGACAGGTAAGTGGGATTTTTAGGAGGACACAAAGGGTTGGACAACACTTTTAGGTTTAGGTTCCCCTATTAAAAAAGTCCTATCTTTTCTTGACATGCCTGTTTTGGTACAACCATGAAAGGTCATCTTTAAATGGGCTCTTTTGGCTGATACAAATAAGACTTAAAGAGGTTGTCCCACAAAAAATATTCTACGTTTTCAAACCAGCACTTGAATCTGAATACTTTTGTAATTACAAGTAATGAAAAATTTAGCATAGCTACTGAGTTATTCAATAAAATGTATCTGTATAGCGCCACCTACTGTTTGTTTTTTTATTTCTTTGACCTGCTCACTGAGATGGCCGCACATGCTCAGTTTTATCCTTCAACTGCCTCCTAAGCTGTGATAGGAAGAGCTGAGACACGCCTCCTGAGCTGTGATAGGGAGAGCTGAGATATGCCTCCTGAGCTGTGATAGGGAGAGCTGAGACACACCTCCTGAGCTGTGATAGGGAGAGCTGAGACACGCCTCCTGAGCTGTGATAGGGAGAGCTGAGACACACCTCCTGAGCTGTGATAGGGAGAGCTGAGACACACCTCCTGAGCTGTGATAGGGAAAGCTGAGACACACCTCCTGAGCTGTGATAGGGAGAGCTGAGACACACCGCCTGAGCTGTGATAGGGAGAGCTGAGACACACCGCCTCAGCTGCAGCAGAAAAGACACTCCCCTTGAGCGGTCAGCTTGGATCCATGTGAGGTACAGGGCTGGTTCTAGCTTTGTTAAAAAGAGGTTGTCATGTACTATATGATTTTTTTTTTACATTAGTCATGGGATAACCCCTTTAAAGGTGTTGTCTCATGAAGGCTAGTAGTTTCTATAGGCTTAGGGTATATGGACTACATTTACAAAAAGCGTCCCTCACTTTGGAGAACCTGTCATGCCTTTGCATTACAAGGACAGACTGGTCTTTTCAGTGGTCACAGTGCAATGCTTCATTTCCCCTGTAGTGGGAGCTGTAAGGAATCACTTACTGCCTGTTAAATATTAGATTACAGTTGATCGCTGGGGTCTCAGTGGTGGGAAACCTTATGATCAACAATATGACATTGGTTTTTAAAGGGATATTCACTACCTCTGAGATTCCCATTAATCCTGGGAATGATTCAGCAATACAGGCCCAACACAGTGGCGCCTCACTACCTGCAGCGTAGGGAGCTACCGTATAGCTCTATTCAAGTAAACTGGGGCAGCTGCAGGTCCCTTGAGGGCTAGGAGTGCCGCTATGTAGGGAAAACAGTGACAGGAGCGCCATGATGTGGCCCTTTCATTCCCAGGATTGATGAGGGTCTCAGAAGTTTGACCCCCAGTGATCACATTGTAAACCATCACTTTATGAGAAGGTAATACCCTTTTCAGGGGTGGCCCCAATACGACAACTTATCCCCTATCCGCAGTCAGACCACTAGGACCTCTGACTATAACCAAAATGGGGCGAGTGCTCCCCTGTCTCAATGGAGTGGCGGTCATGTATGCACGCCTATGATGCTGCCAGACATGGCCGAGCACTTGGACTTGTCACATACAGTTGAATAAAGCATGTCCGTTGCGCCATTCAAAAAGGGAGCACAGGCCCCCATTTTTGTGATTGGCGGTTGGACCCCAGGCCCCAATCAGACACTTATCACCTATCCTTCAGACAGGGAATAAGTTGTGTAAATGGGTGATCCAGGATTAGAAAAACATGGTTTCTTCCTTCCAGATAAAGCGCCACACCTGTCCGCAGGTTGTATCTGGCATTGCAGCCCCATTGAAGTGAATGAGGCTGAGCTCCAATACCGCACGCAACCTATAGACAGGCGTGGCTCTGTTTTTAAAAGAGAGCAGCCATGTTTTTACAAACCTTGCCCTAAAAGCCGTTTCCAATGGCAGGCCTCCTTAAAGGGGTTGTGTCACTTCAGCAAATGTCTTTTATGCGGTAGAGAAGGTTAATACCAGGCACTTACTAATGTATTGTGATTGCCCATATTGCTTCTATTGCTAGCTGGATTCATTTTCCCATCACATTATACACTGCTCATATCCAGGGGTTATGATCACCACTGCAGGGATTGCTGCGCATGCGTGCCTATGTTCACTCCTATGGTCCAACCACCAGAGAGGCTGGCGCTTTTTCCTACAATGTGCAAGCACGACCACCGTTGCTGGATTGTAGGGTGGTCGTAACCATGGAAACAAGAGATGTATAATGTGATGGAAAAAGGAATCCAGCCAGCAAAGGAGGCAATATGGACAATCACAATACATTAGTAAGTGCTTTCTCTACGTGATAAACTCCACTTGCTGAAGTGAAACGCTTGGAAGCATGAAACTATAAAACATAGGATGAGATACTGTGTGTATTCACGGCGAGGCCTGCACCACCGAGTGCGATAAATGGCCGCCTACCACACGGGCACAAGGCAATCTCAGCGCTCTATTTGCAAACGTCTTTGATGCACTGACCGACCTTCGGCATGCTGCAGCACGAGAAATACCGACTCCTCCGAGATGATGTACTTGTGCAGACAGACCATGTTGGGCACGCAGCGGGGAATGATAGTCTTTCTGCTCCCGGACTCCTCGCTGCTTTTCCTCAGCCCCTGACAGAGAACAGAAAGGTCACTTGTACCCTGAGCTTCCTTTGGATCCTGCTGTGCTTTATGTTTATCAACCAAACTAATCTGTCCAAGCGACTGTGGGCTCTACAGAAGCAGCTCATCTGCTCCTACATGTCCTTCGATCCCCTGAGGCTCGGCTGATGGCATCTGGCAGGTATCCAGAGAACAGAAGATGGCACAAAGCTACCATTAAAATCAATTACACGGGTCAACGTTTTTATTAGAATCTCACTCTCAAACTAAGTCATCAGAGTGACACTTTGTGTACTTTGCCGGGCGACCTCTCTTTCTGCTTTCATTTTTTGTGGAAGACGGGACGACCTGAAGAGCTGGCGTGTGTATACACCCATACTGTGCTACACTATGGTATTCTGGGACGAATGGCATATCTTTAAAGGGGTTATCCAATCAATAACTGCACCCCCATGTGCCGGGCCCCCCACATTGAATATACATAACTGGGTCCCCGCTCCCTGCACCGCTCCTGGTCTCCGCACTGCCGCTGCGGGGACCAGGAGTGGAGCAGGGACCCAGGTAAGTATATTCAACGTGGGGGGCCCGGCACATGGGGGAGCAGTTATTGATAATGGATAACCCCTTTAAGTACCTAACTGTTTTGCCCCAGTCCAGCTCCATCCGTGAGACAAGTAGCTAACTGGACGTGGGAGGTCTGATTTAGATGCGGTTATCTCCTGAAAGGTAGCAGTTAGAAACATACAACTGGTCTTGTTTAAAAGCTGACATTCCACGCTTTCAGGCAATACTAGACAATGTGTTCAGTAGAGGGGAAGACATCACTGATAGAAATCGGCATACTGTGAATGCAGCCGAAAGTGAAAGTAAAAACAGGTTTTACCCGCAATTATTCCTGACTCGATTTCTAACAGTGATTTCTCCTCTGGGTGAAAGCCTGGAAGGTTAGCTTTCAAACAAGACCAGTTGCATGTTTCTAGCTGATACTATTCAGAAGATAACAACATCTAAAGCAACCCTCCCCCCCTCCAGTTAGCTACTTTTCCCACAGCCCAAGCTGGACTCGGGCAAAATAGTTAGGTAGCTAAGATAGACCTTTAAAGTGGTTTTCTGGGAGTAGAATATTTATGACCTATCCTTAGGATTGGCCATCAATATCTGATCGGTGGGGGTCTGACTCCAAGCACCTCCACTGGTCAGCTGTTTTGAAGAGGTCATTGAATGCTGCAGCATCTTCCTAGGCCAGTGAGGTTACAATCATCTAGGCGCAGCTCAGTCCCATTCAAGTGAATAGAACTGAGCTGCAATACCAATAACAGCCACTATACAATGTATGGCGCTGTGCTTGATAAGCTGCGAGGAGGCTGCCACGGTGCTCACCGGACCGCCGTGGCCTCTTCAAATAGCTTATCGGCAAAGTTCCTGGGAGTCAGATCCCCACTGATGACCTATCCTGAGGATAGACCTTCAATTTTAAAATGTGGGACAGGCCCTAAAGGGTTTTGGTAAAACTAGTGATATGTTGTAAAGATAAACCGAAAGTCATGGCCTCTTCAAACAGCAGATAAGTTGGGGTACTGTGCGTCGGCCCTTCACCATCTGGCTAGCTATCACCAATCCTGAGCATAGGCCATCAATACTAAACTCCTAGAAAACCCCTTTAAAGAGGACCTCTCCCCTCTCCTGACATGTCTGTTTTAATAGCCTCATGCATTCCCCATGTAATAACAATTGTGGAGCATCTATTATGTCTCTATGTTGTGCCGTTCCTTTATTATTTCTACTAGAAGTTATGAATTAATTACTAGCAGTCTGCAGTAAGGGTACAGAGGGGAGGTGACCAGTTGGGGGTGTGTACCAGCACAGACTGACTCTATCCAATCAGTGCTGCCATTTTCCGACTGTGCAGTTACACCCCCCAACTGGTTACCTCCCCTCTGTACCCTTACTGCAGACTGTTAGTAATTCATTCATAACTTCTAGTGCAAATAATAAAGGAATGGCAGAACATAGAGACATAAGAATAGATGTTCCAGAATCGTTATTACATGGGGAATGCATGAAGCTATTAAACCAGACGTGTCCGGAGTGGTGAAGGTCCTCTTTAAGTACTGCAATTTCTGACAATGAGATGGGACATGTGTCACCTACTCCTCGTGGACACTGGAACGATCAGCGGATTGCCCCAGTTCCCGCTCCTGGCACCTCCTGCAAACAAAGTACTTTGGCTGCAGAAGACATGGTTACAGATCAGGGATGTAGTATTACCGAGCGGCCATTCAGATGAACGGGCGTCCATGTAATACAAGGGCGGCTTTATCTTCCAGATGGGGAGGCGCTAGTACAGAGCAACTCTCCGGCTCTGATATAAAGAGGGGCGTCCCCAACAGGATATATGGACAGGGGTCGTCGTCATAAGACCAAATGGCAGCTGCCTGTGTAGACTCGATCAGAAATGCTGTACTATAGGGAGTTCTGTGTAGTGGACCCAGTAGAAGGAGCCCAGTCCCAGTACTGACACCATTAAATCAGATTATCTATCCCAGCAGCAGGTCCGTAATAATACATCGGCACCACCGCCTCCCTCACATATTCCTGCACTATGCTAACCTTCTAATAACAATAAAATAATAGTTAACAATAAAAAAACTATGTCTTTGTCTCCCGGCTTGCGCCAGCCTGTCACGATGCGGAGGGTCACGAGCGGGCACCCATGAAAGAAACACTTACTTTTAAAATAAAGGTCTCCTGAGTCTTTGTGTCCAGGACGAGCAGAACCTAAAAAGAAAAGAACAGTTATTATCTAATGCACCATTCATGAGCAGATTCTTCCCCATCTCGTCGCTACTTAGACCGATGCAGGTAAATGCACCCGCCATTCAACAGCAATAAAAAGCCGCAATATTGTATCACAATGGGTCTTATAAACAAAAAGAAAATAGAAGTCTATGGGGAGAAGTGACTAAGACAATCTTATACTACAGTGTGCTGGAGACATAAGTGCCAAAGATCAGATGGCTAGACAGACAGACAGATATGAGACTGGATAGACTTATAGAAAGAGAGATAGATAGATAGATAGATAGATAGATAGATAGATAGATAGATAGATAGATAGATAAAACAGCAAAAGATGAGGCAGCACTCCAAACCTTGATTATAGTTGTGAATCTTTATTCATGGGCACGGGAATAAAGATTCACAACTATAATCAAGGTTTGGAGTGCTGCCTCATCTTTTGCTATTTTATTGAAGAATAGGCTTTGGCTTAAAGCCTTGGAGGGATTGCACCCACACTCACAAGACTGTGCTGCTACTTTATTTTGCATTATAGATAGATAGATAGACAGACAGATATGAGACTGGATAACTGGATAGACATATAGAAAGAGAGATAGATATATGATAGATAGATAGATAGATAGATAGATAGATAGATAGATAGATAGATAGAATAAATGGATAGACATATAGAAAGACAGATAGATATATGATAGATCGATAGATAGATCGATAGATAGATAGATAGATAGATAGACATATAGAAAGACAGATAGATAAAGACCGATTGATTGATAGACATATATATGAGATAGATAGGTAGATAATCTTTATTTATGCAGCACCACTATATTCCGCAGTGGTTTACAATTCAGAGGGATAGATTTAGATTCAATTCAGATAAATAGATAGATAGGAGTTAGATAGATAGATAGATAGATAGATGAGACTGGATAACTGGATAGACTTCTAGAAAGAGAGATAGATACGAGATAGATAGATAGATAGATAGATAGATGACTGGATAGACTTATAGAAAGAGATAGATATATGATAAATATGATATATAAATGGATAGACATATAGAAAGACAGATAGATAAAGACCGATTGATTGATAGACATATATATGAGATAGATAGGTAGATAATCTTTATTTATGCAGCGCAACTATATTCCGCAGTGGTTTACAATTCAGAGGGATAGATTTAGATTCAATTCAGATAAATAGATATTAGATAGATAGATAGATAGATAGATAGATAGCGTTTCAAAAGAGAAACCTAAAACCAGCTAGGCATCCTCCCTTTGTGCTAAACATCTGCTCACTTACAGAAAATCGATGGGTACACCTAGATAGATAGATAGATAGATAGATAGATAGATAGATAGATAGATAAAAGGATAGATGATAGATAGATAGATAGATAGATATGAGATAGATTGATACTAGATAGATAATAGATTGATCGATAGATAGATATGAGTTAGATAGATAGATAGATAGATAGATAGACTTTTTCCAGTGTTAAACCATACATCACACATAATATCACCGAATCCTAATGCTATTTTCTACAAGGCGCCCTGTTCTAGGATAGAAGGAGCCTCATGCAGCCATCACACGGTCTATGGGTCTTCAGGACCTCTGTACGTCTGCGGCTTTGCTGTGTGAACTGGCGCTAAGAATATAAAAAGAGTTGAAAGTATTTTTTATTTAACCCTGCGTGTCTCAGGGCTGTGACCATTTCCTCTATTTCCCCAGGATTCTACTCTGTCCTCTCCATGTGACAGTCGGTCCAGAGATAACAGATGCTCCCCTGTTAACCCTTGCTCTGAAGATTTCAGGCTCGACTCTCTCAGTTTTTTTTTTTTTTTTCTTCCTTCAGCCATACGTCTTTAAATGGAGAGATGGCGGAGGCTGAGATTTGCTGCATTAGCGCGGAGCATCTCTTGATACGGATCCCACATCTTGTAATCACATTTATTAGTGTCTCGTCTGCTGTCCAGCCTTGGAGGCCATGGCCGCCCTGCTGTGGATCTTGGGATGGAGCTGCGACTCTGCTGGTTACAAACCAAAGGACAAATGGGCCACTGGGGGATACGCCAGCTGTTCACGTGTCGCTGCTATCCAGAAGGGTCATCTTCAGTCTGAAGGAGCAGGCAATCTGCAGACTAATTACAAGTGCCTGCCTGCACGCTGCCCAGTGCAAGTCTGGTGACTTTCACAGAAAACAAAACCCTGCTAGGGATGCAAATGCCTCGCGATGGGAGAACGCCGGGCGCTGCCACCGAATACTCATTTGTTAGCAAAACAGAAGGGCGAGATTTTATTACCCGGGAGCAGCCGCCATGGAAAAAAAAAAAACCACCACAAATGTATAATTTTGCCATAAAAAAAAAAAGAGCCTTCTACGCAGAGATTACAGCACTGAATTAAGCTCACAGGAGACGTGCAAAAAATGTTAAAAATAAAAAATCTGTAATAAATAGACCCTAAACTAGATGATATTTTATCACCTTGCATCATCTTAAAGGGATTTTACAGTACTGATGGCCTTTCCTCAGGATAGGTTCTTAAAGGGGTTATCAGATTTTTTGACAAAGGTCCCTGCGCCGCTCCTTGTCCGCGTACTGCTGCTGCTGCTGCTGCTCCTCCCTACACATGGATGAAAACATCCGGTGTCACGGAGGAGCAGCCAATGGCAGGCGGGGACGGGGACGAGCCTCCCTAGCGTCACCCGCAATGCTAGGAAGGCTAGTCCCCCCCCAACACCAGATATTTTCATCTGTGTGCAGGGAGAAGCAGCAGTGGCGGTGTGGGCACCAGGAGCGGCACAGGGAGCAGGGACCCAGGTAAGTTTATTACCGCTGAGGGGGGGGGGGCTTTGGTTTAAGAAATCGGATAACCCCTTTAATACCAGATAGATGGGCATCCAACATCCCCCAGAGACTATACAGTAGATGGAATTGGAAGCAGGAGGCACCATCCGCGGTGTAGTGCCAGGGTACTGCCAATCTACTCCCGCTGGACACCAGCAACAGAAACTACGCGGTGGACCTAGCCTTACATCTGCTGTATAGTTTCCAGTGCTGAAGGCTGCGCGAAAGAAGTGACTGGTAGAGGTGAGAAGAGTCGGACCCCCACTGAACTGATATAGATGACCTGTACTGACTGAGGGTGGACCATCAATGGACAAGTACCAGAAAATCCCTTTAAAGGGGTTCTCCCATGATTAATGTAAAAAATGAGAATCAGAAAATCAAGTTCTTTCTAACAAAGCTAGAACCAGCCCTGTACCTCACATGGATCCAGAGATCTCCACATTCATTGCTCTGCTAGATTTACGGTATATCAAGCTGACAGCTCAAGGGGAGTGTCCTTTCTGCTGCAGCTAAGGGGGCGTGTCTCAGCTCTCCCAATCACAGCTCAGGAGGCGTGTCCATGCTGTCCCTATCACAGCTCAGGAGGCACTTGAAGGATGAAACTGAGCATGTGCGGCCATCTCAGTGAGCAGGACAAAGAAATAAGAAAGAAAAACAAACAGCAGGTGGCGCTATACAGATACATTTTACTGAATAACTCCGTAGCTATACTAAATTTTTAATTACATGCAATTACCAAAGTATTCAGATCCAGAATATTTTTCATGGGACAACCCCTTTAAACTGACGCCTCGTTCGAATGACACATATTGCTTGTCAACCTCCCCCCATACATATGCATACTTGGCTCTTGGCCAAGTGTGCATATGTTCTTCAAGGGACAGTGGAATAAGTGATAGTGAGACACCTTTAGCGGCAGTGTTATCGCCCTTGAGAATAAAAGGATAGAGTAGGGGTGGGCAGCCTGCGGCACTCCAGCTGTTGTGGAACTACAACTCCCAGTATGCATGTTTGGTCTGCCGCAGGTTGCCCACCCCTGGATAGGGTATATAGAATCCAACATGACCGATCCATCTTTTTCTCCAAACATCTACCATTAGGTGTCCCCCCGGCTTTACTGCTTTGCCGAAATGTGTTCGTTCTGGTTGGTATACTGTAGGTGAATCGGGAAGATCAGGATGAACAGCGCCATAGCTGCAGTGCATGGAATTGAGGGGTAACACACAAAAAAAAAGTTCAAAAATAATTTAACATTTTTGTAAACAGTAAGGAATTTATTGTCTGAAATTAATGAAAGAGGCTCCTTGTATAGTTCAGGAGAAATTCAGTTTATCTTGCGATATGTCCTAGATACCCATCAGAAGATCTCACTGGTGAAGTCTGAGATCCCGGACCATCACTGATTTCCAGAATGAGAAGTCCTATGCAGAGTGGAAACTCCTTAGACACTGCTCAGAGATTTCTACCAACCAATTAGAAGATTGTGTCTGCGAATATCTGAGCCGTCCCAAAGGGGTTTGATCTCTCTACAGAGCACTTTGTTCTGATGCTGCTCCAGTCTCTGCTGCTCTCCACTTCCTGTCCTGGCTCGACATGCTGGAAACGGTAGAAAAGGCCCACCCGGCCAATCACAGGCCTTAGCGGTGAAGTGCCTCGCGTCATTGGCTCATCAGGCTTTTCTTGTCATTTCTGGGACAGGAAGTGGAGAGCAGCAGAGACAGGAGTAGTTTTGGAACAGCAGCAGCAGCGGGGGATTGGTGGAGGTGAGTAATGCTTCTTTCTTATTTTTTAAGACTTCTGGTACATTTTCTTTCCAAGAAATGTCCTGTACATACCAGAAGAGCTCAACTGGAGTTCCCCTTTAAAGAATATATATATATTCATCTCACTAGTGACGGCAACAACCTTTAGCAAGCATTTATTATTAAAGGTCTAACCTAAGGCTATGTTCACAGGTTTTCAGGCAAAATAAAAAAGTCATGTCAGATCCATCATGTGACACCAGTGGCGTCATCAGGGGTCCGTTAGGGCACGCCACCATGTCCGTCATTTTGCTGGAAAGAATAGCCCTGGATTTTGTATTATCCTTGCCATCAAATAAAACAGAATCTCCAACAAGGGCTCCTGACAAAGGTGTGAACAGAGGCGTAGCTCGATACCCACCTTACTTGATGGGTCAGGACATCAGGTAACGTGGAGTTTTCTGCAGGCAGCCTCTGTCTCATGCCACATAGAATGGCTGCTGCCATATTTTTCTTAAAGGGGTTATCCAGCTTTTTATCCTCAAGATAGGCCACAAATATCAGCTTCTTCCACAACACAATGGATAGACTTCCAGCACCAGAGCTACAAGGTTACAGCTGACCGGCGGGGGTCCCGGGTGTCTGATAATGATGGCCTGTCCTGAGGATAGTCCATCATTATTAGATCCTGGAGAACCTCTTTAAGGGTTTAAAGGGGTGTTCCCATCTCAGGCAATGGGGGCATATATCGCTAGGATATGCCCCCATCGATAGGTGCGGGTCCCACCTCTGGGCCCCACACCTACAAGGTGAATGGAGCGGCGAGCGCTGTGGCTGGAGGACCCCAGATTTCCCGGGGTCCGTCCACCACCAAGCGCTGCTCCCATAGAAATGAATGCGAGCGCACCACGCATGACCGGCCCCTGCTCCCATTCATTGCTGTGGGGCAGAAGGAAATAGCCGAGCCTGCGCTCGCCTATTTTTAGCGGCCCCATTGAAATGAATGGAGGGCGGCTGCGCATGCGCAGTGTGCCCTCCATTCATCTCCCTGCTCCGTTCTCGTTGTAGGTGGGAGTCCCAGAGATGGGACCCACACCTATCATACAATGGGGGCATACACTAGCGATATGCCCCCATTGTCTGAGATGGGAAAACCCCTTTAAGGGACAATGATGGGGATTGTTGTTACTCCGCAGCCCTGTTGGTTTATTATCAGATCACTTCTGCTGGTGAACAGTTACCTATAGGGAACTGTTATACATGTATTTCTCTAACATACCTACAGACAGACTACAGGAGAGGCAGGTCTGTTAGTGTAGGTCCCATCTGTTAGAAGCCACCTTGTCAGTGGTAGATGGGCCCAACACAAGTTTGAGCAAAAATGTGCACAAAGAGCTTCTACTTTTTGATCTAGTAAATACCTGAGGCCCCTTCTTTCATAATGTTTGGAGGTGCTGATTTAAATTTATACTGTCCTTTATACTTTCGTTCGTTTTATGATTCACTCCTGATTTTGGCTCCCAAAACTATCAGGAAACCTGACTGTGTGGCCTTGGCAGGTCCTATCTATGGAAGCCACCTTGTCTCTGGTAGATGGGTCCCGACACAATTTTGATCAAAGACGTGCACAAAGAGCTTCTAATTTTCATATAATAAGTATAAAAGTAACACATTTTACATTTATCCATGTTTTCGATGTTTGCATGTGTCTTAATGGTTCCATGACATGGTCTATCTGCCTCCACCCGTATCCAGGATATACTCAGACCTGTGCTATGTCGATCCACTGTCAAATGGATTACACGTGAAAACATCAAACCTATGGGAAGGTTGTTAACACCATGGATTTGTCTACGCTCTATAATTAAAAGTAGAAGTGGTTTCTGTGACGCCGATATATAGCAATCTACATGAACCCAACACAAATGCAGTGACAGGACCCGAAATGAGCGCTTCATGGAGGAAAACATATAACTACGGGGAAGAGCGGGGTGAAACGACTCTGGAGCGACGTGAAAGACGATAAGAAATTATAGGAGTGGGCCGCTTGTAATTATTCCTGCTAAAGGTGATGCAACCGTTTATTAAGGGGGCACTTACTTTTTTCACGTGGGCGATATATTATATCATTCAGAATCCATTCGGTCTTTATTCAGGCTCTATATTTAGCCAAACTGTAGATCAGAAACCTCTCAGTAGTGACAATTACACAATACAGGGGGCAAATACTTTCACGATGACTTGAGGTGTGGCACATGACGGCGCTGCATTCTCTTTTAGACATGTATAAATCATAGACAGTGATATGCATGCCGCAGGGGAGGGATCTCGAGGACACAATGGGCACTTCCATTGGTAGCCACATCCTCTGGAATTTAGGAGGCCATTCAACCAGCACTATAGTACCAGACGTTAGTCATAGGGGTTGGAGCAGATCACTTCCCAGAGGTAGGACAGGCACCTATCTCAACCGGCCCTGAGTGTGTGTGATCTCCATTCATGGCAGGGTCACATTCTTGAGATAGGAGCAGTTCCCAGAGGTAGGACCTGTACCTACTGGTCATTTATGGCATATTCTACAGGTGGGACCTGCACCTACTGGTCATTTATGGCATATTCTACAGGTGGGACCTGCACCTACTGGTCATTTATGGCATATGCTAGAGGTGGGACCTGTACCTACGGGTCATTGTTGGCATAAGCTACAGGTAGGACCTGCACCTACGTGTCATTTATGGCATATGCTGAAGGTGGGACCTGCACCTACTGGTCATTTATGGCATATGCTAGAGCTGGGACCTGCACCTACGGGTCATTTATGGCATATGCTGGAGGTGGGACCTGCACTTATTGGTCATTTATGGCATATGCTGGAGGCGGGACCTGCACCTACGGGTCATTTATGGCATATGCTTGAGGTGGGACCTGCACCTACGGGTCATTTATGGCATATGCTTGAGGTGGGACCTGCACCTACGGGTCATTTATGGCACATGCTAAAGGTGGGACCTGCACCTACTGGTCATTTATGGCACATGCTAAAGGTGGGACCTGCACCTACTGGTCATTTATGGCTTATGCTAGAGGTGGGACCTGCACCTGCTAGTGACTTAAAACATATCCTAGCAATAGGAAGAAATGCACAAATTAAAAGTGCCCAGTAGTAGTTGAATATAAAGATAATACAATCTGAGACAACCGGACTAGTGTCCTCTTCAAATGATAAAATGTGGCTGCCAGAAGCCACCATTAGGGGGGAGCTAACTGCATACAGGTTTGTTGAGCTCATGTAGCACAATGCAGCTCTTAAGCTCCCTCTAGTGGCAGCAGTAGACAGACAGAATTTTAACATCTTACCCTATAGCTATACATAGTATGTGCAGCTCTGATACTTATATTATGAAATTAATTATGAAATGAACCACAGAAAGTTAGACGACATGCTTAACCCTTTTAATGCCAAGAACACGCACTCATGCTTCTTAAAAACTTTCACAGCTAGACTATAAAAGGTAAGAATTTGGAATCATAGAAAAGCCCATATTCAACATGGTACCAGGCTCATTATTTTCTGTGGAATATTCAAGGGTCTGCACTCATCAGAAATAGAAGAGCATTATTAAAAATGTATTCTTTGGTTCTGAGGGAAAGGTAGGGACTTGCATATGACATCAGGAAGAAAGACCACAGCTTGTTAATATCGTCTAACACCTTTACAACCTGTGGTAACACCAGGGGAAAAGATACAGGACCTGTTTCCATGTTATCACCCATTTTACCAATCACAGCTAGTTCTTGTCATCTTCAACACCCTGTATAGCCACCCATGACCTCAAAGGGGATAATCTGATAATTCGGGAACTTTTCTTCATGTGATCACCTCCCCTTACCAATCACACCCTGTTCCTGTCATCTTTACTGCCCTGTATAGCCTCCTCTGACCCCAAAGGGGATAATAATGGAACTTTTCTTCATGTTATCACCCCCTCTTATCAATCACTCAAGCCTGTTCCCAATGCCTCTACCATCCTGTATAGCCACCTCTGACCCCAAAGGGAATGATTCAGGAGCTTTTCTTTACATGATCACCCCTCTTACCAATCACAGCTTGTTTCCATCATCTCTACCATCCTGTATAGCCTCTACTGACCCCAAAGGGGATAATTCGGGATCTTTTCTTCATGTGATCACCCCTTTTTACCAATCACAGCTTGTTTCCATCATCTGTACCATACTGTATAGCCTCCATCGACCCCCATGGGAATAATTCAGGAACTTTTCTTCATGTTATCACCCCTCTTACCAATCACAACCTGTTACAGTCATCTCTCCTCCTCTACCCAAGGGCGTAGATACAGGAATGTTATCACTCCTCTTACCAATAAGTATATGCGTTCTATGTCATATTTAGGGTGGGGTATAGCGCCATATCTAATCATCCACCCAAACCTAATCAAGGCATTCCTCAACTCTCTGTGGTTCAGATTTTTGGTATACTGGTGAATATATACGGAGATATGTGTATGTAGACCCAGGCACAAGAGACATGTTTGAACTCTACCCTTCTTGTACACTTATTTTTGGGAGGCAGTGAGTGAGTTATGCTTGGGGTCAGACTTTTAGCTATAAACATGACTTTTTTAAGCATTTTTGTTTATTACAAAGTGAGATGATTTGATAAAAAATGCATTTATAAATTTCGGGATGACAACGTGCCAGGGGTCAAATATATGAATATGGGGGGCCATGGCAGATATGATTTTTTTTGAAAAAATTCTAAAATTCAGGTTGTAAAGGTGTTTTGCGGTAGACGTTCTGGCAACGAATGCGCCATTCAGTTTAACAGAATGCCATGATCCCAGCGTTGTGCTCCACAGTGGAAGACGGGGGCGTGCCTACAGTCCTCCAGTTTATCTTAAGGCACCCATAAATGACATGTCAGCAGGCGATTCCCCTTTAATTATTTCTCACCTGCAGTCTTCAGGGAGGCGCTCGGCACATAAGAACTTCTCCGCATGCAGCCCCTTTAATCATAACTTTACTTGACATTTACTCCGTATTCAGACGAGAGCTTCCTACACAACGCATTTCACGCTCCCGGTTTCCTTGCAGCTGGATACCGTCCACATTCAAGTAATAAATACGAGAACATATGTGATTTTTTTTAAATGTGCCCTTTGACTGTCAGTTTTTCCCAAACAGGTGTTGCCTAAATGATTATAAATTGGCCCCTGGATACACCTCTTCAACTGAGCCGTACAGGGCTGGTGATAATATAATTAGGCCTGAAAACATCAGGCTGGTGAGTGCTTCCCATCTGTTTGGCAATAATGTTTAGTTAACAACAGTCTTTAAGAGAAGCACCTTCAACTTGCAGCTCTTTGACACTTGCTGGGTAAAGCCAGGCGGTTAACTGTTGCTGAACTGGAGGAAAGCACTGAAAGGGTATCCTGCTCCGAGCGTCCGACATGGCGTGGCGTATTCTACAACGCATTTCAGAAAAGGTCCTGCTCCACATCTGACCTTCTATATAGCGACTTATCCTTTATTAGGTTCACAACTGCCGTTTCTTGCAGGTTTTGGGCACTGACATTGACTGATGACTGATATTGCTTAATTTTCAAGGGCATCTGTCAGCAGTTTTGTACCTATGACACTGGCTGACCTGTTACATGTGCACTTGGCAGCTGAAGACATCTGTGTTGGTCCCATGTTCATATGTGCCCTCACTGCTGAGAAAAATCATGTTTTAATATATGCAAATAAGCCTCTAGGAGCAATGGGGGTGTTGCCGTTACACCTATAGGCTCTGCTCTCTCTGGAACTTCTGTGCCCTCTGCACTTTGACAGGGCCGGGAACTGTACTTTTACACTGCCTGGCCCTGGGGAGTCCGTGGCAGTTAGAGGGAGCAGAGCCTCTAGGTGTAATGGTAACGTCCCCGTTTCTCCTAGAGGCTCATTTGCATATATTAAACCATCATTTTTCTCAGCAATGCGGGCACATATGAACAAGGGACCAACACAGATGTCTTTAGCTGCCAAGTGCACATGTAACAGGTCAGCCAGTTACTTAGATGCAAATCTGCTAAAAGATGTCCTTTAGGCTTCATTCACACGACCGTATTTTGTTTCCGTGTCCGTTCCGTTTTTTTTGCGGACCGTATGTGGAACCATTCATTTCAATGGGTCCGCAAAAAAAACGGAAGGTACTCCGTTTGCATTCCGTTTCCGTATGTCCGCATTTCCGTTCCGCAAAAAAGATAGAACATGTCCTATTCTTGTCCGTTTTGCTGACAAGGATAGGCATTGTTACAATGGATCCGCAAAAAAAACGGAAACACGGATGCCATACGGCATTTTGAGCCTTAGCAACGCTCCTCTGTCTTCTGTTTACATAACAGTGGAGACTTGCTCAACATTGTCTGTGTTATGTAAACAGAAGACAGAAGGATGTTGCTAAGGCTCAAAATGGGCCACTTTAGAGCTCTATTTCAAGTAGAAATGTACGATTTCAGTAATTAAAGTATATTACAAAAATGGTCAGCACCACTGCCCCTACACATTACACAAATAAAAAAAAATATATGTAAGTGTCAGTCTAATATTAGGCTCTTTAAAGATGCAATACTGTCAGGATAACGTATTAACCCACTGATGGTGGCGCTTGCTACATCCGTAGGTGTTACCTGTCATTAAGTTCCTACTTGCAATGATAATGAGATGACTGCTGAGAAGTGATCTCTATAGAGCAGGAAGTGTCAGCCTACTATTAGGCATAGTGTGAAAACTACAGGATTTTAAAATTTTGTTTTTACATAGACCGCAATAACATAACAAAAAATATTTATATAGCGCTAACATATTCTGCAGCGCTTTACAATCAGGAATATGGGAAATAACGTTAGAAGTTGACATAAAATGAGGACTTTACATCCCTGATTTTGCAGAGCGCAAGCAGTCGCTCTGTACTCACGTAACTTCATTTCCCGAACACTTTTATCTCTTTAAATCCACACCACTATGTACAAAGTCCTCGGAAAGTGAACAGCAATCCAGCTTTATAAAAAGGGAAACTCTCGTTCCGACCATCTGGAGAAGTTTGCATTTAACATGCATCACTCTTAGTGCAAGTCGTTTCTTAATGAACAATTCTGCGGCTGTGTATTAATATGATGGCTCCATTCACTACCCATCGTACCCAGCCAAGTAGCTCTTGCCTTTTTTTTTTTTTCTTTTTTTTTATGCTGTCCTGACACGAGTCCAATTTCTAATGAAGCTGTCGACATAAAGGACAGAGGGAGAGCGCCGATAACCCCTCGGATAGGATCTGTTCCCTGCCAGCGAAGAGCGCAGCAATATTCGGAGAAAGAAGCAAAATGACGACAGCTCATTGGTTTGTTCAACAATCTAGAAAGACAAAAATCTCATTTTGCTCTAATTTGGCCCCATTGTCCTCCCCGTGAAAGGCTCTTATTATAGCGGTCTTGTGTTTTGTGATAAAACATACTCGGGGATAACAAATAACGATTAGGAAATAATTACTTTTGCTAGAACACCTTCCTCCGTGAATACAATTAATAGATTCCTCTTCTCCCTGATGAGTGTTTTTTTTTTATTTTTTTTTTCCCTCATCGTTGAGAGAGACGCACATTTACATACAGTACAATGGGAGACGGCGCTGCGACGGGAGGCTATAGTATATCACAGAATGGCTGCTTCTCTAACCTGCTTCTTATGAGATTGTCTCATCTGCCGTATAGTACCCTCCACACAATGGGCTGAATGGGAGCTCTGCCGTCACAATGATACGGGAAAACAGGCAGAAGAGGCTTTTCACACTCAATAGATATTATTAAAGATGGTGTTGTTTTATTTTAGTCTGCCTATTGTTCCGGGGACTCTCTTATAGACACAGACCCAAGACTAAGACATTATCATACAAATATAGGAGTAAACAATAACTATATATATATATATATATATATATATATATATATATATATACATACACACACACACTAAAAAATATAATATAATATATATATTATTTATATATATATTTATTTATATAAATATATATATTTATTTATACACACACACTTTTACATACGGACACATATTATTTATATATTAAGATATTTATCAACTGCAGATCAATAAAGTATTTAAAGGGGTTTCCAGTTTGCATCAACATCCTTTAGGCCCCTTTCACATGAGCGGGAGACTCGGACGTCTCCCGCATCGTGTGCCGTGTACTGAACTCCCGGCACTGAACGGGGGTTACATAGCATTATACTGATTTATGATGCTATGTAACCCTTACAGTTCTGGAATGTGTTGGATAATGCTGACAATGTTATCCAACACATTCCAGAACTGTGAGGGTTACGTAGCATCATAAATCAGTATAATGCTATGTAACCCCCGTTCAGTGCCGGGAGTTCAGTACACGGCACACGATGTGGGAGACGTCCGAGTCTCCCGCATCGTGTGAAAGGGGCCTTAAAGGAATCATTTATGAAGTTTGCTCTAATTCTGTAATGTATTTCTTTTCCCTTCATTGCTCCTATCTCCCGTTCTGGGCTGTGGTCACATGACCATGTCCATGCTGCTCTTTCTTATTTCCTGTGATGTCGTGTTCATGGGCGGGTACTGTTACAAGTGGTTTGGGAAACGTTTTTTTACAGTAGAAATCAATTTATGAAGTCATTACGCGAAGTCTCGTGAGACTTTGCAAAGTAATAACTTCGGCTCATCTGAGCCAATACATTCTAATACTGTACGGCTAGATATATATATATATATATATATATATATACACACACACATATAATAAAAAAATAAATATATATAAAATATTTCTGTATACACATACACACACTATTACATACGGACCTCATATTATTTTATATAGGATATTTATTAACTGCAGATCAATATAGTATTTAAAGGGGTTTTCCGGTTTGCATCAACATTCTTTAAAGGAATCATTTATGAAGTTCACTGTAATGTTGTAATGTATTTCTTTCCCCTTTATTGCTTTATTGATCTCCCATTATGGGCTGAGGTCACATGACTATGTCCATGCTGCTCTTTCTTATTTTCTGTGATGTTGTGTCCATGGACGGGGCAGTGATAGGGGAGTGTCTACGTAACTAGCTGGGTGGGAGGAGCTATAAACTAGCTGCGTGTTAGGGGCAGTGATAGGGGAGTGTCTATGTAACTAGCTGGGTGGGAGGCGCTATAAACTAGCTGCGTGTTAGGGGCAGTGATAGGGGAGTGTCTATGTAACTAGCTGGGTGGGAGGAGCTATAAACTACCCATTTCCCGAATTCGGGTACTGTTCCAAGTGGTTTGGGAAACATTTTTTTTTACAGTAGAAATCAATTTATGAAGTCATTACCCAAAGTCTTACGAGACTTCATGAAGTAATAACTTATAGGAGCCAATAGGAGCCAATATATTCGAATACTGTACGGCACACTTGCTCCGTATAGTATTGAAACAAAATGTTTTATGCGAATCAACTTCGGTCTGCAAGCAGTTTGATGATTACTAAGTAGCCATGCTTTTAGACCCTATCAAAGCAAAATGGGTAAAGTTTTCCTTGTTGCCCAAAAGGGAGGCCAAGTTGCTTTATTAACAGTATACATAGCTTGCCACAGATTTCAGCAAGCAGATGCCTGCTGCTCACACGTCTGAGGACACCCTCCACCCCCCGCCCAGTCACCCTCCTCCCGCCGTCTCCACTACCACAAGCAGCAGCAGCCAGTTCAGTACCATCAACATGATGGAGCAATGTTTTTATGTGCCACGCCAGGCTTACTCAAGTCAACAAATGAAGACGTACCACCTCAACATCCAGGTTCAGTCCTACCTGAACTCTTGCTTTTCTCCGTCACATACCGTGTTCCCTGACCCCATGGATTCCTGGGTAGGCAGATTGAAACGGTGGCTGAACTAGCCCAGTATGCTCTCTCTGTCCTGTCTTGACCAGCCTCCAGTGTCCTCTCAGAGACGATTTTCAGCATGGTGTGGGGCGTGGTGACACCCAAATGGACAAAACTGTCCTTTGCCAGTGTACTAAACATAATTTTTGTCAAAATGAATGAGGCATGGATCCGTGGAGATATTCACAGTCCTCCTGCTGAGTAGATTTGATGTTGCTGACTGTGCCCCATCATGCCACTGCCACTTTCTGCCTGCCTACCTACCATCATGTTCCATACCATATGGCTGCTGCTGCCTCTGCCGCCATCTTGGCACTTCATCTGTCGGCCTGCCTGCCATCATGTTCCATACCGTATGGCTGTTGCTTCCACCATCATGCCACTACCGATGTCAGTCATCCCGCCTGCCATGATGTTCCGTACCGCATGGGGGCTGCAGTCACCGCCGATTCTCCCTACTGCTAATCCCCATACTGCCACTACCATTACCTCTACAGATCCGCCACTACCACTACTACTACTACCACTACTACACCTAAACAGCCTCACATACATCTACTGACTTGTCTATTGCATGCCGTGATGCTACTGATTCCGCTATTATCGTGGCCACATGCCACGATTACCCTACCCTTTCCATATTCACACTGTATTGCTGCTTCTTCCAATTAATAGGGAGAATTTTTGCAGGCTCCTTCAGAACAAGTCACTGTTTCTTCTGCCAATTAACACCTGTATGTGTATAAATACTGGCAGACATTCTGCCCCCATTAATGCATAATTTTTAAATGCTTGGTCTATCTCTCAAATCAATCTATCTCTATATATCTACAATATCTCTATATCCATTCATCTCTTTCTCTCTATTAATCTCTCTTTACCTAATATGTATCTAGTCAACCTATCTACCTATCTTATATCTATCATACTCATATCTGTATATCTATATCTATCAATCTCATAACTATATCTGTCTCAGATAGTCTCATAACTATATCTGTCTTAGATATAAGATATAAAATCTACATTCTATCTATCGATCAGTCTCAGGTCCCCCTCACACACCTCGTTTTAGTCACCCATCAGACATATCTCACACTATTATACAGATCTTACCACCTTTGGATTACAAAGTTACAAACTAGAAAGATTTCCCGCTCCTGTACAATTCATACATACCTGACAATATAAAAAAGGAATGCCCTCTGGCTTTTTTTTTTTCTAAAAAAAAGTGAATTTCTAGATATTTTCATTGCATACAAATGTAAAAATGTTTACTATGCTAATTTTTTTTAATTAAAGATATTTCTCTTGTCAAATCCTTTCATATGCACTGCTGAACCATCATCAAACGTTAACTTTCCAGCTTAACACCAGTATAGCCGGTGGCAGCCTGAAGGTTTACCATCTGCTCCCAACCAAAGTCAGTGTGGCCACCTTCAGAACATATGCATCAAAGCCCTGAGACATGAGATGGAAGGAATCCGGCACAAGTCAGCAGAAGGGGAGGCGCAGACCCGGAGGCAGGCAACAGGCAAGCCCATGGATCCAGGGAGCAAGGCGAGCCATTTGTCACCTTAGCAAAGAACAGACAAGGTCACTGGGGAACTACTGATGGCAGCAAGGACAACGTCTCCACTCGGTAACTCTCACAATGTCAAATAAGAATTCTCAAAGACGTATGGAACAATGGTTCCCCATGCCACTAACTAAAAGGAATACTTCAAGTGAAAGCCCACCTCTTAAAAGGGCCAATACACCTAATATTGGACGAGTGGTTGGAGCTCTGATTTCTGATACAAAGGTCCAAATTAAACTAATAACCCTTTCATGATATTTTTTAAAATCCCACACTTAATCCAAAATGATATAGTTAAAAAACATCAATGGGTCCGGTATCACAGTTTAAACAGTAACTATATTGACTCCAGAAACTAGGATGAGGCATGGGTGTGTTCCACATGCAGTTCGTCTTTACTGACATCTCCTACAGTATATCTGAGGAGGCCACCAGATATTTCTATTGTTTAACATCTATCAACGGTTCCCTGAAGAACCAGTACATTATAGGCCCTGGGGAAACGCGTTGGGATGAAGTATTGTTGGAGGTTTTGGCATACAAACAGGGTTATAGAAGGGACTTCAAGGGTGTTGACACCGAGAAGTGGGGTCACGCCTTGAGGAGGAGGGTGCTCTGCTTTGAGGCAGGGGTAGCCAAAGGAGAACTCAGGGAAAGTTGGCCTGATTCCAACAAAAACCTAACAATTTGGACCCAACTTCTCAGGTGAAACCATGAAGGACCATTTGATCTCCAATGAAAGTGGATTATCTTACGGAACCTGTGGACACTGATCCATTTCAACTCACACCGGCGTGCACATGGAGACATCAAACCTGGTAGAACTGTGAGTAAAGACGAGCTGGATGTGAAATACACCCATGCCCCATTCTAGTTTCTGGAGTCAATACAGTTCTTGTTTGCACTGTGATACCGGACTTATTGTGACTTTATAACTATATAATTTTGGATTAAGTGTGGGATTTTAACAAATATCATTAAAGGTTATATTTTAATAAAGGTTATTAGTCTTAATCTGTGATAGCTACCTCTAGACTCTATATTGTGGCAGCAGTGATTTATAGAGATCCAAATTCCCTGAGTCAAATGATAAAATTCTGGTTGCCTGCAGCCACCACCAGGGGGAGCTCAGTACCTTAACATATATTGCAGACATGCAGAACAATAAACTCTATATCTATGGAGGGTATAGTATGTGGAGCGCTCTATTAAAAAAGTGGCGCTCTTTGGCGCTGTAGAAACATAAAGCACACCTAACATTTCAGGTGACCTTTGAGAATAAGCTGTCAACGGGGTGTGTACATGAAGAGTACACTATTTGGGTTGTGGTCTGGATTGATCCCCCAGTTCCCCCCCTCCTCTACAAGCTCCATCTCTAATTGTGAATTTTGCCTGCCACTCATAGCACACACAGAGGAAATCCAGGGCACTTATTTTTATCTATCACATACACAGATGAGCAGTGTAGCTGTGAATCCAGCTCAGGGGTGTGGGAGCAGAACAAGAGATTGTGAGAACAGTATCGACCTTGTGGACATAAGCGTGCCACCATTTCAGTCATTAAGTGTATTGGCACCAGGGATGCAGACATCATAGACACTTGTCACAACCATATCATTAGCAGGTTCATATCACAGACACGTGGCAGTCCAGTAAGGCTCTGTACATATTTTCACTTGGAGCCTCCATCAGGGAATCCCATCATATTAAATTGGGAGACCAGCACAGCATGCAGCACTAATGTTCCCATCAAAATGATGGACACCACACATAAGAGTCCATATGGCTGTGCTGGTGTCTGTCCTATGATAAAATATGGCTCTCTGTTCTGTGTTTTTGCCCCTCTAACAGACCTGAAAAGTTGGAAAATTTACTATTACTATTGGACTATATGGTGATATTGGCCGCAACACTTTCAGGTGTCCAAAGATCATTCGGACCTGCAGTGCTACCCCATACCTCCCAACTGTCCCGGATCCAGCGGGACAGTTCTGAATTTCGGTGGCTGCCACAGTCCCGGGAGGATCAAATTATGTCCCACTCTCAACAGTCTGCATCCTAAGACTGTCCCTCCTTGCTTCACCATTTAGGTTTGTGGGAGCACTAAGGGGACTGGGCAGGATTGTGTGTGTGTGTGTATATATATATATATATATATATATATATATATATATATATATATATATACACACATACACACACACACACACACACATAGGGATCATTACAGGCATGGCTTAGGCCTTGTTTACACTTCAGTGTTTGGTCAGTGATTTCCATCAGTGATCTGTGAGCCAAAACCAGAAGTGAAGCCTACTCAGAGATAAGGTATCATGGAAAGATCTGTACCTGTTCTGTCTTTTTGACCCTCACATGGTTTTGGCTCACAAATCACTGACGGATATCACTGACCAAACACTGAAGTGTGAACGAGGCCTTAGTATTATAGAATTTGCTGCTGCTATTTGTCCCTCTTTATCATTTTTCAGAAGTTGGGAGGTATGCAGATTCATAGTTGATTCACAGCAATTTCCGATCCTATTCAGGTCACTCGTCGCACTGCTACACAGTGATCTTTGAACGCGCGATGAGTGTTGCAGCTAAGAAGGACCATGTAGGACCAACCTAAAGGTCTACAGACACGGTGAGCCTCTAGTGGCAGGTCCTAGCATCTGCAGAAGCCCTTACACCTCATCCTCAATACTTTCAATGCCACCCAACATCCTGACTTGGCACGTTGTGTATAATGCACTGGCTGCAGGAACGTAGCGCTACATGACGAGGGACAGCAAAGCTGTCCATCAAGGAAAGATGATGGTGTTCAGCAGCATGTAAAATATTACAACCCATGGCCTGACCTCCAATTAGAAGGGAATCGAGTCTCCCTTTACGTATCATGACCCCTCTTTACGAGTCGCCCCACATTGTTGACCAAGAAAAGACGTCCTCTGCCCTCTATCTCAAACAGATTCTGCAGGCGCTTAGATGAACTGCTTACATAAAGCTAGTCTTTTTATACATATATACTTTTTTTTTTGCCTTCCGTTGCTTTTGTTATTTTAAAAGTGCAGATGCATTCGAGTCATTTTCCCCTTTTGTTTCATATCCTTAAGATCCTCGGCTTCAAAGAGGCCATGTCAGCATGCGGTCGATTTATGAGTGAACTCTTGAAGAGATGCTGAAGAATTACCTTGTCAATCACCCCAAGGACTCTGAAGGCCTTCAGTTCCTCCGCAGGACTCCTCAGGTTCGAAGAGGGCCTTGAACTCTCTGCTCCTGGAGGCTAATGGAACATATCAAAGATAAGACATCAATCAGTGTGGTACTTGAAGGAAGGCCGCCTGCTGGAGCAAATGCCAGGCCGAAGGAAACTAAATTTATCATAAATCACAGAGCCCGAGATGAAAGATGACGTTTTATGTGCGGTTCTAATTATTAAGTTGCAAGTAAATAAATTAAGAGTCTGGAGAAGGAAAAAAACAATGTAACTGAGAAACACGTTATTTAAAGGGAAATCAAAGGAAAGCAGATTCAGAAAAGTAGCAGATAAATCTGAGTTCCCTATAGCAGGAGCATTCTGATCTGGGCAGGATCAGGCGCTACTCTACCCATCAGACACAGCAATAATTCAGCCAAACTGATGGACACATCTTCAGTAAAAGGCAAACTAGAATACGGTGGAGCTGCAGTACCAAATGTGAACACATGGACGGCGCTGTGTTGGGAGCTGCGGCACTCTACAGATCAGTGGATCACACATTGATCACTCAATAAAGGGACTAACCCATGAATTACTTTCATATCAAACACCCTAAAAATGACGTTACTAGCTGTTTTAAAGTACACACTGCAGTGTTTCTAGTATGAAAAAACTAATTTATTTGCATCTATGAGCCCTCTCTTGCTCCTGCCCTGTGCAACTGGAAAGAATCAGTCTTCTTCCCCCTCTGGCAGCTAACAATACAGTCCCTTCTTACTTCCCCTGCAGATGTCTTCTCAGCTATACTGCCATGCTACTGCAGATGCTCCTCTCCTGACAACCAGGGCACAGATATAATTCTATTAGCTGCCCTGCAGTGAACAGAGACCTAGCTATGGGGAGAGTGACTGACTGAGCATGTGTGTCCACCAGTACTCAGACCATTAAGTGGATGTACTCCAACGCAATATACCTTCAACATCAGAAGCCTTCACTGGATATATTATAGGAAATTTTTTATTTTTTTTTTGCTTCCATGTGGCCCTCTCTCCTGCTGCCTATCTGTGTTGCTGGGGGCTGGCTCTGGAAAAGAAAATCAGTTCCCTTCACCATCTGGCAGCTAACATTAAGGGTACCTGTACACGGGTGCAGGTCAGTGTGCAGAAGATCCGCACAAATTTCCTTGCTGCTTTCTGTGTATTTCTGCACCCAAACCGCACCACAAATCACAATTTCTAGCAGTGTTTTTTGTTGCGGATTTGATGTCGTTTTGCTGCAGATCTCACCCTTCATTTCAAAAGTGTGAAATCCTCAGCTAAAACCACAAACATAATAGACATGCTGCATATTTCTAAAACATCCGCAAAGCGTACATGAGATTTATTTAATCTCATACACTTTGCTGGAGGACCTGTCGCATGTGCACTTGGCAGCTGAAGATATCTGTGTTGGTCCCATGTTCATATGTGCCCGCATTGGTGAAAAAATGATGTTTTATTTTATGCAAATGAGCCTGTAGGAGCATTTTCTCTGGAAATAGCACGCCCTCTACACATTGATTGACAGAGCCAGGTTTGATGATGTTTTCACTGCCTGGTGCTATCAATTAAAGTGGAGAGAGCTCGGCAGTTGCAGAAAGAGCAGAGCCTCTAGGAGTAATGGTAACGCCCCCCCGTTGCTCCTAGAGTCTCATTTGCATATAATAAAACATTATCTTTCTCACCAATGCAGGCACATATGAACATGGGACCAACACAGATGTCTTCAGCTGCCAAGTGCACATGTAACAGGTCAGCCAGTGTCATAGGTACAAATCTGCTGACAGATGCCCTTTAAGTGGAAAGGCTCAGTGTCATACACTTTGAACACCAGGTGGTGCCATATTGATAATTTGGTTAAGAGATTGTAAATGGCATTTTTAGGATCTATACAATAAACGTGATAAGTAATGGGTGGGACAACCCCCCTTAATATCCCTAAGAGATTTTTTTAGCTTATTGAGACACCCTACCCAAAAAGTGGGTAGGGCATGGGAGGAGGAGGGCTGCGGGTGGCACCCCCACGGCCCAACTCATTTAACATGTGTGCCAGAGAACTGGATCACATTACACCAGAAGTTGATTTCAGTTCTGGGCGTGGACGACCTAACATGTGGCACAATGAATATAAGACAAAGGGCTCTTAATAATTGTGCCGCATATCACGTCAGCATAGGACATTAAAAGCTAGGAACATCTTCGGGGGCAATTTTGTATTATTATTGCATTCTACTCATCTGGGGCTAAATATCATTGTTTCATTGGTGTTTCTTAAACATTTTCAGCAGTTCTTCTTCTGCTGCTTTCAGTTTCAGCGTCAGAGATCTGCTCTGTTGTATTGATCTGTACCCCTTATCTCTGAACTCCCGACAGCTCATAAACAGTCATTAAGCTGATAAAGCTTTAGCTGTAATGAGTGTTTATGATCTGTCAGGATTTCGGAGATAAGAGCTACATATCGATTTGACAGAGCAATTATATGACAGATTGACCGAGAAGCGGGGGGGGAGCAATGGCCTGCAGATACCGTGAAACTGAAAGCTGTAGAAGAAAAACTGTTGAAAGTTTTCAATAAAGACCAAATGAAAAAATGATTTTTAGCCCCAAAGGAGCAGAATTTCCCTCAAAGGTGTCCACAATGCCGGTCTTAATAAATCTCCCCTATACTTCTTAGTAATGAGGGAGCCTGTTGGAAGTCATTTCACTATAGCCATCTCTGAGAAACTGGGTGATGGACTTTCATTGTGGGCTCCACAAGAGTTGTCACCCTGCTTTTCTAGAGTCCCGAATGGTAATGTTGCCAAGTTAGACAACGAGGGTTGATGAATGCTGAAACCTGAAGGATTTAGGCTAGCTTTCCACATAGCAGGTAGAGTGCCACGAGGCGAAATCGCGTTGCTTTGCAGTAGTTTCTCATCAACCTCAGGTGAAGAATGTGCATCACAGAGAAGAGAGGGATGCAAATGAGCTCTGAACAAGCTCGGCCTCTGATGCCAGCAGATCTAAGGCAGCTATCCTATAAGTCAATGTCTGACCCTTTAACTAGGCCTTGAGACATGACTCGGATATTAAATAAGCCAGCATCTCATCTGCAGACAGCTGTTTCTGGGTGATTGCCCCTCATTGAGATGCTGGCTTAGTTATTATCCAAGTCATGTCTCAAGGCCTATTTAAAAGGTCGACCACTGACTTATAAGATAGCTGTCTTACATCTCGTGGCATCAGAGGCAGAGCTTGTTAAGAGCTCATTTGCATACCCTTGTTACCAGAATTCCAGAGGAACATGTATGGCCTAGGCTATTGGTCTTAAAGGGGTTCCGAGTTATGAAAAAAAAATATATATTACTTTAAATCTGATGGGCAGCAATATATAACTAAGTTTAGCAAGTTTTAGGCAAAAAAAAAAAATCTATATTTCCACATTTCCCTGGTTCTCTTCTGGTTTTTGTTTACCTGCAGTAATAACAATCTCAGCCCCTCCCCCTGCTCTGCTCTGCAAATGCTGCCCCGAGTGACATGTCTGCTGGGATACTCAGCAGCATGTTGTATGTGTAGGATTACAAGTCCCAGCTGTACAATGACACTGCTGATACACACAGGGTCTTCCCCCTACCTTTCTTCTCTACAATACAATACTTTGCAGATCAGCTTCAGTATCAGCTCTGTGTCTGTAGGGTGAGGAGGGAAGATCCTGTGTCTCTTTACAGCTGCTGTTGTAAAGCCTTCAGTGTGTTCTGGCTGAAGGGGTTAATGTTTTATCTGAAAGAATCCAGGGAGAGCAGATAGCAGGAGCCCGGCAAAGGAAGGGGGCGTGGCCAGCACAGTGAGGTCTAGTGTACAGGCTCTGTACACGAATACAAGATTAGCAGGGAGGCAAGCTGACATCACAGGTCATGTGACCCTCATTGAAACCTGAGAAACCAGCAGCTTTAGAAGCAGAAAGTGTATGGAAAAGCTGTTGTATTTGACTAGTTAGAAACATACAAAGGACAAAAAATAACTCAGACAACCCATTTAAGGAGCTCTCCCCAATGATCACTGAGAAAACATGGCAAACTGCTGCAGTTTTTGCTCCATGACACACTACTGCCCCGCCATGTGTTTTTTTTTTTGTTAATTACAGTATGACAGCTCTCTACATTCTAACTATCAAAAAATAAGATATAAAACAGCAGAAAAGGAAAAAAAAAAAAAAAAAAGGTAAAACAACATGTCCCCAGCACTTAAATACAGTAATGCAGCCGTGGTAACCTCCTGTCCATAATAAGTGAGACGTGGGTATGTTATAAAAGACTGAATGGGCACAGGTGCAGTAGTAAAGAAGAAAAACATGGCAGAACTGGCGATCAACAGCCTGCGTCCCGAGAGCAGATATAAAAACTTGTCCCTGAGCAAAAAACAATAGAAGTTTGTGCAGTTTGGTTATGAAGTCTTGACGTGCAGTATATGCAGGTTAGGGTTAAACAAAAATCCCGGGATTTTCATACTGATGGCCTGTCCTCAGGATAGGTCATCAATATGATGTCATCAGGGGTCTGACTCCCGGCACCCCCGACAATCAGCTGTTGGATAAGCCGCAAAGCTCATCTCCTTACAGCGCCCTCCATTGAATAGTGGCTGAGCTTGGTATTGCAGCTCAGCTCCATTCACTTGAACATGAAGTCACAGGGATTAGGAAGAGGCCTAGGTGTGGTCTCTTCCTACAGCTGAAGAGGATAAGCCATCAATATCAAAATCCCAGAGAATCCCTTTAAAGGGGTGGTCTGTCCGTGAAGCAGACAACACCAGGGGCGGATGGGAACGTAAAGTGGCCCGTGAAAAAGACCTGAAAGTGGCCCTTTGTTGTAAGCGGGTCCAAATTGAAAGAAGGGAGGGCCAACACAAGACGTAAGGGGCAACACAAGTAGGCAGGAGCAATAGTACCATAGAGCAGTACAAAATACCGCCCCAGCAGAACCAGATGTGACAGTGCAGCAACATCAGATCGTTTTGTACCCAGCCAGACGCCATCATGATAGCTCAGTTAGTCCCCTGAGCATTGGCCCACCGGGAAATTTCCCTGGTGGGGTCTATGGTCAATCCAACCCTGGACAACACCTGGGCTCCTCACCTAAACATAAAAAAGCCTGCTGCTCCGTCCCCACTGCAGCCAGGAAGTAGCCAAGTCCCATGCCCGCTGCGGCCAATCACAGGCCTCCCCTCAGCTCTAAAGGTACATCAGTGTGACATATTGTTCAAGCCAATGAGACCTGTAATTGGATTAATTAATAATAAGCTGACCACAAAAGTGTTCTCCTGGTGGTGACCCCAGCAACCAGCTGTAATCTATGGAGGAAACTAGTAGTAAGTGTTCAATTTCCCTGCAGCGCCACCACTGGGAAAATAAAGAATTACACAATGCCCACTGCTTAATGGTTTGCCTGTGTAATACAGGACATGACGGGTCCTCCAGAGCGAGAGACGCTCTTTGTAGCTGCTCTCTACTCTAAAAATCAGATGTGGATCCTGAACAGAGGACCTCCCTCTATTAAGTGAGGATTCCCCAATAAGGTGTATGAAATGAGTTTCACAACCTAGACAACCCCTTTTGTTTGAATACTAGTAGAGAAACAAGGAATGCTGGGAATTGTAGTTCAACTTCAGAAAAGGCTGCAGTAATTAGCTTCTCCTATTGCAACAGAGATCAACACCGCATGTGATAAAACAGCATGAAAAATGTAAAAAGCGAATAATCTGTGATACGGCCACTAGGTGGAGCCTCTACTGCAAAGAGTATCTAATAAAGGGAGCTGCACTCCGAGGCGCAATTTGCAGAATTCATCATCTGAATTCACAAAAACTTCACAAAAAAAGCTTTGCTGCTAGAAATAATTTTTTGCTGCACATTATGCGCTCGTGTGAATGAGCCCTAAGATGCAGAATTGTCCCAACATGTGTCCTCCGCTGAGAGTGCGCTATAGACCACAGTTGCTCTGACCCGCCCCAGCCATTTTCAGCAGAATTACTGCTCATCTTCACTACCGTGTTACAGCTTTGGTCCATCAGATATCGTATGATGTAAATTTTCTCCTTGGTAACAGAATTCATTGATTCGAGAGGAGAATATCTGCATAATACTAGCATGCATCCTAGCTCCGTGCACAACGCCCTATGACATCGAGATGCCCTGTTTGGGGATGTAGTAATGAGACTTTTGCTTTAAAGGGATTGTTCACCCCTGGGGACCCTTTGTCTGTGGCCGGACAGGTGGTGTCAATCATACACTCCCCATATCGGTATGATCCCAATGACTGCAGTGACAGTGTCACACATGCATCATGTCACAGGGTTGTGTGACCGCTGCGGCCAGTCACTGGACCCTCATCAAATCAGATGTTGACACAGGAAGACCCAGGATCTGCAAAGGCAGCAGGGCAGTGATGGAGCCAGAACCCTGAGGCAGGGATCAGTTAAAAGGGCTGTCCCATGAAAAATATTCTAATTTTCAAACCAGCACCTGGATCTGAATACTTTTGTAATTACATGTAATTAATAATTTAGCCTAGCTACTGAGTTATTCAATAAAATGTATCTGTATAGCGCCACCTGCTATTTTTTTCTTATTTCTTTGCTCTGCTCACTGAGATGACCGCACATGCTCAGTTTCATCCTTCCACTACCTCCTGAGCTGTGATAGGCAGAGCATGGACACGCCCCCTGAGCTGTGATAGGATGAGCTGAGACACACCCCCTGAGCTGTGATAGGGAGCGCTGAGACACACCTCCTGAGCTGTGATAGGGAGAGCTGAGACACGCCCCCTGAGCTGTGATAGGGAGCGCTGAGACACACCTCCTGAGCTGCGATAGGGAGAGCTGAGACACGCCCCCTGAGCTGCGATAGGGAGAGCTGAGACACGCCCCCTGAGCTGCGATAGGGAGAGCTGAGACACGCCCCCTGAGCTGCGATAGGGAGAGCTGAGACACGCCCCCTGAGCTGTGATAGGGAGAGCATGGACACGCCCCCTGAGCTGCAGCAGAAAAGACACTCCCCTTGAGCTGTCAGCTTGATATAAATCTAGCAGAGCAATGAATGTGGAGATCTCTGGACCCATGTGAGGTACAGGGCTGGTTCTAGCTTTGTTAGAAAGAGACTGTCATGTACTATGTGATGTCTGATTTTAATTTTTTACATTAGGCATGGGATAACCCCTTTAAGTATGATTACTACCACAGGTCCGGCCATGCTTGGGGGTGTCAGTAGAAAAGGTCCCCAGGGGTGAACAACCCCTTGAAATGAACAGTCTGTGCAACAGCTGAAAATCTACCTTCTGCCCCCCGGATCACCCTAAAGTTTCATTTTCCTTTGCTGTGGAGACCTGAAGATCCCTCGCGGATCAATTCACATTCTATGGGTCAGATTTACTATTAAAAACACCTTATTTGTTTGGCACAACTTGCACCATCACATTTATCTACAGGAGGCACTTTTCTAACCTTCCTACACCTTGCCCAACAAAGGGTGTAGCTTATCAGAAAGGGGGCATGGCTGATTGGGAAAGTGGCGTGGTTTAAATACCGATGTGCGCCAAAACTGCACCAACATGAAAAACTGGGCCAACTTATAGTGGCAAAAATACCGTAGTTCTGAAACGTTGGCGCACATACAGAATTCTTGCATAAATTTGGCGCATGAATTACAATGCGCCAAATAGAAGAATAAAGAATGACGTATGCTGCAGTATAATGGAAGTAACTTACATCTCGGAGCATGCTCGCCTCTGAGGAACGGTTCAGACATAAGCCGGAAATGGTTTCTGCGCGCATCAGATACTCTGCCGTCTTCTTCTTCACTGCTTCACGTCGTGTAGGACTTGCCTCACCTGCAACAAGGAGACATGAGGTTTACTTTAGTTTTTACAACTAAATAAAATCACTTGTGTAGAAAGGTCACAACAGGTTTGGTCACAGCTTATCTAACCCCCCTCCCTGCACAATAACCTCTGGACAGAACAAGCCCAGAACACTCTACCATAGAAGTCAATGAACACCTCAAACCCATTGTGGCCTATGGGTCATGTGGCTGCTGTAAAGAATATCTCTAAATGCTGTTAACAGCAGCTCAGACAAGAAAGTCACCCCCCATAATCATGTACAGAACCCCCCACCCCCCAAAAAAATAAAATAAAATAAGAAATCTAGAAACAGAAAATAAAACAGATAAGGAAAAAGGAATGTGCATCATTATCTGGTTTTAATCCTACGAGGACAGAGCAATTTTCTGTTTTATACTCCCAACCTTCTGGGAGCGATAAAGTTTTTTTTAACAAACAGTTTTTATTGAGATTTTTTTATTTGAATGCACAACACAAGGTTACAGCATAGACAATGTTTTATGGATAATTGAGGTGTAGACAAAAAAAATAAAATACGCATTCATCGTTATTGACTGGTACCATTATAATAATGTAATGTATAACCTTTCTGCATAGATAAGGCCTCCAGGGCCAACTCATTAAAAGTAGGATACAAGGATCTAGAGAACAAACTGACAATACAAGGGTAAAAAAGGGGAAAGGGGGGGAGGTTCTCACAGAGTGGTTGGCCTAGCGGGTATTAAAAGGTTTCTCCGGGAATTTAGAAAACGAAAATACTTAAATATTAATTCATTATAAATATACTCCCAAATACCTTTCATTAGTTATAATGGCTTGTTTTGTCTGGGGAGCAATCATCAGGAGAAATAAAATGGCCGCCGTCCTATTAGTACACACAGAACCTGTCCTAATTAAACAGGACGGCAAGTTACTTCACAACACTGAGGTAAAGAGCTGCCTCATCCTCTTCTCTGCTCTGCTTGTCAGGGATTATGATCCTGAATACAGATGATAAGATCTTCAGCTGAATCTCTGTAGGAATGGAGTCCATGAGGAGACATGAAGTACAGAGAGGACGGACTGTGGTAATGGAGACTACATACAAGTGCTGCTCCTCATTACCACATCCCCACCTCCTCTTGGTACTTCATCTCTCCTCATGATCTCCAGTCCTACAGAAATGAAGCTGAAGATCTTATCATCTGTATTCAGGATCATAATCTCTGACAAGTAGAGCAGAGAAGAGGATGAGGCAGTTCTTTACCTCAGTGTTGTGAAGTAACTTGTCCTCCTGTGTGATTAGGACAGGTTTTGTGTGTACTAATAGGACGGTGGCCATTTTATTTCTCGTAATGATTGCTCCCCAGACAAAATGAGCCATTATAACTAATGAAAGGTATTTGGAAATATATTTATAATAAAGTAATATTTAAGTATTTTCATTTTCTTAATTCTCGGAGAATCCCTTTAAGTATGCAGAAGCAGGAGCTCCATTCCTGCTTGTGGACTTTGACCTAGGGAACTCGGGCAACCAGCGACAGAAATAAGAGGAAGGCGAACAGATGGGTGAGCCCAGACCAGACACTACAGGACCCACGAGAAACTGGGTGCTAAATAGAGAGAAGGGAAGTACAAGAACGATCCTAAAGAGAATAATCAAACCAAGGTGTCCAGATCACTGGTCATGCCGGTCCATGGTGACCACAGTTAGTTTCTCATTTATCATGTAGAAGTCTAGTCTGCACCTGACTGCGGAAAAGTCTAGGGGCAATTATTTATTTAAAAAAAAAGCAGCTTATTAACCTCGAGTGTGCAGGAATTAGTGAGATCTTTTTATTGAATAGTGCTTCCAAGGGATCTTTTTTATGTTACAACCTGTCGCTGAATGCATGAGGTTGTACACCCATAGCCATAATCTCTTCACTCTCGGATAATCCCACCAGACGTGAAACATATCACCTGGTGAGGGGCAACCCATAAAGCATGTTGTAGGGTAGCCTGGTACTGCGTGAGCTATATGGGTGGGGACTGAGTACCAACGGAGTAATACTTTATAGGAGGTTTCTAACATTAAAGTATTCAGGGCACTCTTCTCAGATTTGTTTCCATAGGGCATGACACAGTGTTGAGTCAATAGCAGCTTCCCACTTAGAAACGTAGGAGAGATGCGTTCTGTTATAATTATGGCTGAGGCCTCTACCGTGGGGTTTCAGCGACACAGGGGTGGATGTGTTTCCGAGAAGGGAACTGACAAAGTGTTTCAGTTGGAGATAGCTCATACTTGCTTTGCAATGAAGCAAAGGAGGTGATATCATCAGGCTCGGACTGGCCCACAGGAGAACAGGTGAATCCCCCGGTGGGCCCCTGAGCTAGGTAGGCCTCTAGTCCCCCACCTCCTGCACAAGTGACACACGGCACAGTAGACTGACCTATAAATAGGCTGCCTAAGATGCTATGCAGTACATTGCCTATGTCCATATAAAAGACTGGATAGTGTGGGCAGGTAGCATATGCATGTGGGCCCCCAGAGTGAGCTTTACAGTGGGCCCCCAGAGGGAAATTTACTGGTGGGCCCTAGACACCCCAGTCCGACCCTGGATACCATTATGGGTAAGAAGGTGATATATCTTCACAAGACCTTCTATAGTCCAGATTCGGAGCCATAACTTTTTTATTTTTCCACTCACATAGCTGTATGAAGAGGTTTTTTGTTTGTTTTTTTTCCACAAAATTCCAAATGGGGTAGAATTTTTTTTTTTTTTTTTAAATGCATTTTTGCCAGTGTTTTATAGATTTTGTTTTTACGGCGGTTTTTCCTTAGGTGGTAAAACTGACCTGTTACCTTCATTCTGTGGGTCAGTGCGATTACAGATATACCACATTTACATAGTTTTTCTTGTGTTTTAATGCTTATAAAAAATAAAAACTTTGCACGGCAAGATACTGACTCCCATAATTTTTTTTTTATAGTTACGTCTGTGGATCTGGGCGAGGGCTCTTTTTTTACAGGGCGATCTGTAGACTTTATTTATACCATCTTGGAGTGTGTACAACTTTTTGATCACTTGCTATTCAATTTTTTGGGAAGCTGATGTGACCAGAAAATAGTGAATCAGCCGTTTTGATTTTTCTTTTCTATTACTAGCTTACCAGTATACTATTTCTTTTCTATTGTTTCACCATACGGGATAAAAACGTTTAGATTTTATTAATACAGGCACTTTGGGATATGGCGATGGCAATGAGGTTTATTTCTTTTATTGTTTATTTTAAATATGGGAAAATTTTTACGTATTTTTTAATACCAGATTTGTACCTATGACGGGTAGATAAATCAGGGTAGATATTTGCAATTTTACATTTGTCTTCTGGCATGTCTGTTTTAGTAAATACTTATATTCCCCACAAAATAACAATTCTGGATCATCTTTTGTTAGAACTTGGTGTTTTGCTATTCTTCTGTTATTCCTCCTGGAAATGTTATATAAGTTAAAGTCCACCTGTCAGCAGTTTTGTACCTATGACTCTGGCTGACCTGTTACATGTGCGCCTGGCAGCTGAAGGCATCTGTGTTGGTCCCATGTTCATATGTGTCCGCATTGCTGAGAAAAAAAATTCCTTTAATATATGCAAATGAGCCTCTAGGAGCAACGGGGGCGTTACCATTACACCTAGAGGCTCTGCTCTCTCTGCAACTGTTGCGCCCTCTGCACTTTAACTAACAGGACCAAGCAGTGAAAACATCATCATACCTGGCCCTGTCAAAGTACAAAGGGTGCAGCAGTTGCAGAGAGAGCAGAGCCTCTAGGTGTAATGACAACGCCCCCGTTGCTCCTAGAGGCTCATTTGCATAAATTAAAACATCATTTTTCTCAGCAATGCGGACACATATGAACATGGAACTGACACAGATGTCTTCAGCTGCCAAGTGCCCATGTAACAGGTCAGCCAGTGTCATAGGTACAAAACTGCTGACAGATGCCCTTTAACTTATACAGTATTTCCAGGAGGAATAACAGAAGAATAGCAAAACACAAAGTTCTAACAAAAGACGCTCCAGAATTGTTATTTCGCGATGAATATAAGTATTTACTAAAACAGACATGCCAGAAGACAAATGTAAATTTGCATATATCTACCCTGATTTATCTACCCGTCCTTTTCTTGAACCTTCTGAAGAGTCTTTGTAGAATAGGCTCAAGGTAAGGAAAAAAGGAGGGGGGGGGGGATTTCAAGACTGTGTGGCACATTTTTTGAAGGTCTCGGCTGTGGGCTTCTCACGAGGGAGTCACAAAGGCAGAGTCCAGAAAGCGCACATGGACTGTGTAATCGGCAGTTCCCAAGATCCTGGATAAAGGACGGCAGCAGGCAGGCTTTACCGGGCAGATGGATAATGGCAGCTTTTGGGAGCGATCTGATAACCAGATGCTGACCAAGCAATGCATGAACCCATCCATCACTTACCAGTTCATGGCCAGTATGCAGAGTCCAACTGACATTGGAAGGTTCTACTACACATCTTGTACTGGCCGACAGAGGAGAGGGACGTGGACGGCACAGAAAGTCTTATGTGTGAGATTCACACCAGCAAAAGAGTCGGGATCGCTGTGCAGCCGTGATAAGATGTGCCGTGGCTATTTTATAGATAATTCATTTTCTATATGTACTATATGGTTTTAGGTGTATTTTCACGGGAGGGACATTCAACGAGATGAATGGAAACCATTAGAGGAGCTGCTTTGGGTACATCCCTATCTCTGAGAATACATGTGGGTTCTCGAGCATTAGGCACACCTTCTCCTTCAGCACTAATCCAAGTTCACAGAGAAGACAGAGGGGTGAGACTTGGATCTAAGGCTAAGTTCACACAATGCATGAGGAGTCAACAAGAACGCAAGAGTGGGACAGGCAAAGAGTGCAAGGGAACCAAAGAGCGCATGAGGCCGGGTGGGGGAAGGGGGGGGGTGAGTAAAGCAAGAGCGGGGGGGGGGGGGGGTGAGTAAAGAGCGCAACAGCAGGGGGTGGGAAGCAAGAGCGCAAGAGCAGGGGGTGGGAAGCAAAGAGCGCAAGAGCAGGGGGTGGGAAGCAAAGAGCGCAAGAGCAGGGGGTGGGAAGCAAGAGCGCAAGAGCAGGGGTGGGAAGCAAAGAGCGCAGAGCAGGGGGTGGGAGCAAGAGCGCAAGAGCAGGGGGTGGGAAGCAAGAGCGCAGAGCAGGGGGTGGGAAGCAAAGAGCGCAAGAGCAGGGGGTGGGAAGCAAAGAGCGCAAGAGCAGGGGGTGGGAAGCAAAGAGCGCAAGAGCAGGGGTGGGAAGCAAAGAGCGCAAGGAAAGGCAAGGGGGTGGGAAGCAAAGAGCGCAAGAGCAGGGGGTGGGAAGCAAAGAGCGCAAGAGCAGGGGGTGGGAAGCAAAGAGCGCAAGGGCCGGGGCAAAGCAAAGAGCGCAAGGGCCGGGGCAAAGCAAAGAGCGCAAGGCCGGGGCAAAGCAAGAGCGCAAGAGCAGGGGGTGGGAAGCAAAGAGCGCAAGAGCAGGGGGTGGGAAGCAAAGAGCGCAAGAGCAGGGGGTGGGAAGCAAAGAGCGCAAGGGCCGGGGGTGGGAAGCAAAGAGCGCAAGGGCCGGGGCAAAGCAAAGAGCGCAAGGGCCGGGGCAAAGCAAAGAGCGCAAGGGGCCGGGGCAAAGCAAAGAGCGCAAGGGCAGGGGCAAAGCAAAGAGCGCAAGGGCAGGGGCAAAGCAAAGAGCAAAAGGGCAGGGGCAAAGCAAAGAGCAAAAGGGCCGGGGCAAAGCAAAGAGCGCAAGGCCGGGGCAAAGCCAAAGAGCGCAAGAAGAGCGCAAGGGCCGGGGCAAAGCAAAGAGCGCAAGGGCCGGGGCAAAGCAAAGAAGCGCAAGGGCCGGGGCAAAGCAAAGAGCGCAAGGGCCGGGCAAAGCAAAGAGCGCAAGGGCCGGGGCAAAGCAAAGAGCGCAAGGGCCGGGGCAAAGCAAAGAGCGCAAGGGCCGGGGCAAAGCAAAGAGCGCAAGGGCCGGGGCAAAGCAAAGAGCGCAAGGGCCGGGGCAAAGCAAAGAGCGCAAGGCCGGGGCAAAGCAAAGAGCGCAAGGGCAGGGAGGAAGCAAAGAGCGCAAGGGCAGGGAGGAAGCAAAGAGCGCAAGGGCAGGGAGGAAGCAAAGAGCGCAAGGGCAGGGAGGAAGCAAAGAGCGCAAGGGCAGGGAGGAAGCAAAGAGCGCAAGGGCAGGGAGGAAGCAAAGAGCGCAAGGGCAGGGAGGAAGCAAAGAGCGCAACAGCAGGGGGTAAGCAAAGGGCGCAAGAGCAGGGGGGGAAGCAAAGAGCGCAAGAGCAGGGGGGAGTAAAATTGGGCAAATATAAAGAATATTAGAATAATTTATCGAGACATTTCCCATCCTGTAGAACCTTTCTGCACATATAATGTGTGTATCCAGGCTGTGCGTTCTCTGCCGTCTCGGTCTGCACTGATGATATATTGTCTGCCCGCACTTATAAAATTGCAGCGCGGCTCCTGAAATTAAAGGTCCTTAATATAAACCCTTCGAGATTCCCGGCTTTTACTGGGGAAATCAGCAGCTGCACCTAATCCAGATCCGCATGAATGAAAATATTTCAGCGGCGGAATCCTCCCCCTTTGGTTTATTTTCCATTTGACTTTCCTGTAATTATTTTGTAAACTGTTCGCATAACAATACATAAAAACATCTGCAAAAACAGGTAATTAAAGTGTCAAGCCTAACTAATGCATTTTTATGGTGTCCATGCTTCGTCAACTGTAATTATAAGTCTTTTTAAGCAAATGATGGTGCGGCGGCAGCGGCACTGTGCAAGTGCTTATTTTGGAGGCCTTTTTTCTGGTAGTGCAAACAGAACATAAACTCAAAAGCTACTTAATTACCTGTAAAACCAAACTTAACGCACATTTACAGGCAGACGAGAAATTACTCCTTTGCTCCGAAACGTACCAATAACACGCCTCGGTGCCCATCTCCCGGGAACAATGAGCTGCCTGAGAACGCCAATTAATTGTGCAGAGTTTTTACACAATGCAACCTATAGAAATGCGTCGGGCGTCGCGAGGAGGCAAATAACTGTTTTGATGCTGAATGTAAATAATCCTTTTAGTGGAAACAAATTAGGGCGTGCAGAGGGGAGGGCGGCTGGGGGGACATGACAGGAGGTTGGATTGCTGTAGCTCAGAACGGTAAGTACAACATATGGAATTTGGAGACATGGAAATGACTACACATCATATGGAGGCCAGGGCTAAAGCTAGTCGTCGGCGCTGGTTGAATATTGAAGAAGATGGCTCAGTACTGCGGTTTGCACATGGTGTGAAGGCGTCCCACTAGTATATAGCGAAGAAGGATCGGCACTCACTCACGTGCCTTGAATAAACGTCTCTTTATATCATCAAGAACATGTCCAAGTGCCGGTCCTTCTTCGCTATAGACAACTGGTTGGCCAGGAGTCAACTCAATGACAAACCAGGTGTTGAACACTGCCGTTAGGAGCCATGGGCACATGCCTATGGGCAGCTATGCCGAACCTTAGCTAGATTAAAGAGGATGTGTAAGAACAGGAGGGGAGGGGAGGAGGGGGTTGTTAACCCCCCACTTAACTGGACCTGGCATCTTTAAGTACCGCACCAACTCCCACTGTGTGAGCCTTAAAGGGGTCCTCTCACTTCAGTAAATGGCATTTATCATGTAGAGAAAGTAAATACAAGGCACTTACTAATGTATTGTGATTTTCCATATTGCTTCCTTTGCTGGCTGGATTCATTTTTCCATCACATTATACACTGCTCGTTTCCATGGTTACCACCACCCTGCAATCCATCAGTTTTGGTCGTGCTTGCACACTATAGAAAAAAGCATCAGCCTCTCTGGTGGCCGGGACCATGGGAGCTCACATAGGCTAGTGCTTTTTCCTATATTGTGCAAGTACGACCATCACTGATGGATTGCAGGGTGGTCTGTAACCATGGAAACGACCCGTGTATAGTGTGATGGAAAAATGAATCCATATGGATAATAACAATACATTAATAAGTGACTTGTATTAACTTTCTCTACATGATAAATGCCACTTACTGAAGTGAGAGGACCCCTTTAAAAGGGACTGTGTAAGAATGGTGGGTTTGTGGCAAACCTCCCCCAACATGTTAGTACCTGTAAAGGCAAGCTTACTTACCTGCCTTCTGGAGCTCGCTCTCCCCTCCTTCTCCTCCCGGCCTGGGCTGCTCCGCTGAGCTTCCTCGCTGTCATCATTTGGTTTGACATTACCACAGCCAATTACTGGCCGCGGCGGTGAACTGTTCCCCTCACGTCATGAAAAATGGTCACATGACGCAAGAGGATCCGCAAGGATGTTAACATCGAGGGAGCCCAAAGTAGAATCCCAGGCCAGGAGAAGAAGGATCGGGGAGAGCCAGTGTCGGGAAGCAGGTAAGTAAGTTTCCCTTAACAGGTCCTGCTAAGTGGGGGAGGTTTGCCAAAAACCCACCGTTCTTGCACAACTCATTTAGTGGGAGTTGGTGTGGTAATGCGGCGCATGCGCAGAGACAGGAGAAGCGCCGGCAAACTGAAGAGCCGGGGCCGGGATCGCACAGTCAGAAATCGCGCAACGCGCATGCGCTAGATTTGCGCGATCCCCGGCACCCAGGCAAACTGTCTATCACTGGGAAGTGGGGAGTGGCTTTCTTGACTCGAAGCAAGGAGGCCGCTGCCCCCTTGACTTCAAGATGACTCGGAAAAGTGCGCGCAGGAGGAATAAAAGTTCAATTTACTACAGTTTCACCAGGCAGTTCTCAGTATCCGGAACTTCATTTGAATCACACTGGTCTATACATTAAGGTAATGTTTACAGTTTAATTTGCCTAAAAGAGGTGACAGGTTCCCTTTAAAGGGGAGTGTCTTTGCCGTTGACTGCAACATCCAAACAGCTGCAGTCAACACTGATTACTGGACCCATGTGATCATTTATCTACAGTATGATCTATACTTCTACTAAACTAAATAACGGGCAAATCCACAGCCAAAATAATCAGTGGAAAAAGGGTCACAAAAATATGTATGGCTACTAAATAGCAGAAGACCCTCTTTAACCATTTACAGTTTACATCTAGTATTATTATAGGGAGTCACTATATACTGTACAGTCGGTGGCGGGAGGGTGAATGCATAAAATGAGCTAAAAGTCAAGCAGACTGTATGACCAAGAAAACCCCCGATGCAGCAATCACGAGTGTCCTGTAGGCGGTCCCTATGTATGCAGTGCCCTGAACATGTTCACGAAAATACAATTCTGAAGCATTATTATTTTTTCCTTAAAGGGGTTCTCCCATGAATAATGTAAAATGTGAAAATCAGACATCATATAGTACATGACAATCTGTTTCTAACAAAGCTAGAACCAGCCCTGTACCTCACATGGATCCAGAGATCTCCTCATTCATTGCTCTGCTAGATTTATATCAAGCTGACAGCTCAAGGGGAGGGTCTTTTCTGCTGCAGCTAAGGGGGCATGTCCGTGCTCTCCCTATCACAGCTCAGTAGGCATGTCTCAGTTCTCCCTATCACAGCTCAGGAGGCGTGTCTCAGCTCTCCCTATCACAGCTCAGGAGGCGTGTCTCAGCGCTCCCTATCACAGCTCAGGAGGCGTGTCTCAGCGCTCCCTATCACAGCTCAGAAAGCGTGTCTCAGCTCTCCCTATCACAGCTCAGGAGGCGTGTCTCAGCTCTCCCTATCACAGTTCAGGAGGCGTGTCTCAGCTCTTCCTATCACAGCTCAGGGGGCGTGTCTGTGCTCTGCCTATCACAGCTCAGGAGGCAGTTGAAAGATGAAACTGAGCATGTGCAGCCTTCTCAGGGAGCAGGCCAAAGAAATAAGAAATTAATAGCACCATACAGATAACACAGCAGCTATACAAAATTTTTAATTACTTGCAATTACAAAAGTATTCAGATCTAGGTGCTGGTTTGAAAACTGTAGAATATTTTTCATGGGACAACTCCTTTAATCTGGACTGTGCCGTTCCTCTGTAATTCCTCCTGCAAGTGTATGAATAAATTGACAACAAGGTGTCCTTACATAGTCCGTCTCTATCTGTCCGTTGATTGGATAAGGTGCGGTAAATCCCCAGTGTCAATCTATTCACACATTTCCAGAGGGTATAACAGAGGAACAAAACAAAGTAATTATCAAAGAAAAGATGCTCTGGAATTGTCATTTATGTGGAAGCATTTACTTAGACAAGTTGAGAGGCCTGGGAAGTCCTCTTCAAGCAATTTTCAAAGTAAGGCCAGATCGCTGACATAGTCACCTTGTACGCCCTCCAGGAGGAGATCGACGCCTTTCCGGTAAAATCCGAACGCAGCTTCGAAGTCTTGCTCAGTCTCCTTCTTCATGGCCAAGGTTATCAGCTCGCCCGCCCTCGCCAGGTAATCGGACTTGCCAAGCTTCTGCTTCAGTTTGGCAGCGAACAGGCTGCGGCTCTCTTTTTCTGCTTCGGTTTTAACCCCTTCATAGCTGGAACCAGGAAAGTTCTGCGCCACAGCCCCGGGGGATGGAGGAACGGAGAACGGTTTACTGGGTGAAATCTGGTTGGAAGCCATTCCATCATCGGTCCAGGACAGAGAGTCTATATCCACGGTCAATGAGATGAGGTCGCTGTCACTGGAGAGACCTAAGACAGGGGGAAAAAAAATGTCACGTGTGTCACAGGAGGAGGTCGATCCTTCTCCTTCCAGTCTGGGGCTTCTACCTTGCCTCCCCCATAACATGACCATGCCTCTTCCTAGGTTATAACGCAAGTCTGGGGGAAGGGGGTCATAAAATTGGACCAAAAAGGTCACAGGTGCAACATCGTGACATTCAACATGATCAAAACTTGGATCCAAAACCCAGATATGTTTCAGATGGGTCAACCCCTTTAATCAGAATTTCAAATATTTGTTGTCATCTCCTGGTATAAACTATTAAAGAAGAACTCCCGCAAAAAATTTTATTCCATGTCCTGCTAGAAATGTACAGGATGTAATCTGTAGTGAATGTAATTTTCTTACCAGTAGCTGAATTTTTGAGTTATATCATCCTGAAGTTTCCTATCTGTGTCATGTGACTAGGAATTAGACCCACCAACTCACACAGAGACTTATGTGTGGACAGGAAGTCTAATTTTCTATGCATTCCTATGGGAGCCTCACTCTGAGTCTCAAAGGAATGAATAGAGCAGTGACTGGCTTCCTGTCCTGGGTCAGTTGGAGGTCAGGGAGTTGGTCACATGACCCAGCTACAATAAGAAGAGAGGTTATTACTCACAGTTACATTCTCTGATAAGAAGATGACATTCCCTACAGATTATATCATGCACCTTTCTAACAGGTCAGAGAATAAAAATTTTTGCGGGAGTTCTTCTTTAAGCTTCTCATGTATTCAAAGAGATTTTTGTCTTTCCAACCTAAAAGCTACCTTAAAGGGGGTTATCCAGTCGTTAATATTGATGACCCATCGCCCGGATAAGTCATTAATATCCGACACCCCCACCGATCAGCTGTTTGAAGAGGAGGCGGAGCTCCATGCTCAGCTTCCTGTTCATTACACTGAACTTCATGTGGATGGAACGGTACTTGTAATTACTCTACACCACCGGTCCACAGGAGATGTGACGTATTGTAAGGGCTCATGCACACAACCGTATGTATTTTGAGGTTCGCAAAACACAGGCCCGCAAAAAATACGGATGACATCCGTGTGCATTCCGTATCTTGGGAACGGAACAGCTGTCCCCTAATAGAACAGTCCTATCCTTGTCTGTAATGCGGACAATAATAGGACATGTTCTATTTTTTTTGTGAACGGACATAGAGAAACGGAATGTACATGGAGTAACTTCCATTTTTTTTGCAGACTCGTTGAAATGAATCGTTCCGAATACGGGGAAAAAAAACGGAACGGACACGGACAGAAATACGTTCGTGTGCATGAGCCCCAATGACGTAGAAGCAGCTATCTCCTGGGGCGCCGCCTTCTTGTATCACACCTGATCGAGCGGGGGTGCTGGGTGTCGGACCCCCACCAATCAGATATTGATGACCTATCCTGAAGATAGGTCATCAATATTAACGGCTTGACATCCCCTCTAATTACCTTCAGATGTCATCCTAGGGGGACATACAGGCCCTTGTGATCACAGTTGGCATAATGTGATTAGTTCACTTGAAGCCCCTGCTGTAAAAAGTAACATCAAGGGCTTTTCGTATAAATTAAAGGGCCAGAAAAGATATCACACAAGCTTTGTCCGATCATATTTTCTTACCCTTGGAGAGAATATAAAGTTTGGAGTATCATAGACAATCAGTTTGTTTTCTTTGTCCAGAAATCATACCAAAAATTCTACCGCCACACCTGCATTATCCATTTACAAGGCAAGCAGCCAGCAGTGGCAATGGTCGCAAAGTCCCTTGTAGCTCGTTTGGAAGGAGCCGTTGTGAAAGGGGTCAATACTAGAAAATTAACCCGTATTCACTAATCCACAATCACACCACATCATGAGTATGTTATAATACAGTGCTCCCTCAAGTTACAATATTAATTGGTTCCAGGACGACCATTGTATGGTGAAACCATTGTAAATTGAGTAATTGGTTCCAACGCCCCAAAATGTCATCCAAGATAAGAGAAAAATAAGAAAAATAAGCAGATAACTAAGACAGATAAAACAAGTCCTTACATATAACAGTCAGGAATAGCTGATAACTAGTAACTAATACACCTATTGTACCAGAGAAGTGTCCTTGATTGGTTGGATCTGAGTCTGAGACGTTGGATGTTGAGTCTGGTTTCAGCTTAACCAACTGTTTTGCCCGAATCCCGCTCGGGCAGTGTGAAAAGTAGCTAACTGGAGGGGGGGGGGGGGGGGGGGGCTGCTTTAGATGGTGATATTTTCAATGGTAGAAACTAGAAACATGCAACTGTTCTAGTCTGAAAGCTGACAGTCCAGGCTTTCATACAAGACCAAATTGACAGCTGAAGTCCAAGCAACAGAGGAGAAATCACTGTTAGAAATAAAGTCGGGAATAATCCGGAGTAAAACCTGTTTTTACTTTCATTTTCAGCTGCATTCAAAGCATCCCGATTTCTATCAGGGATATCTTTCTCTGTCCTGAACATATTGCTGTCATTTTGGTATTGTCTGAAAGCTTGGAATGTCTGCTTTCAAACAAGACCAGTTGCATGTTTTCCCACTTTTCCCACTCCTGGAGCTCCACTCTGGCAAAACAGTTAGGGGGTTAAGATGGGTCAGAAAAGACCATTGTATAGTGAAAATATTGTATCCTGAGGCCATTGTGTCTTGAGGGATCACTGTATTGTAAAGTGTTCAATTGTATGTTAAAGGGGTTTTCCAGCTATTATAGGTGATGTCAGGTGACATCGCTTCCTGGTTGGTAGGGGTCTGACTGCTGAGACCCTAACAATTTTACCTGTATAGAGGCGCTCCCCACCACCCACCGCACAGGGAACCGCAAGACGGCTCCATTCACTTGAATAGGATTGTGCTTCAGTTCCTACACAGTGGATGTACAGGAGCGCTGCTGTGCACAGGGATGTCTGTCCGTACCCTCCTGAAATCGGCAGATATCCCAGCGTTTGGATTCCCCCATCCCCACCTGATGTTATGGCCTATCCCAGCATGTGAGAACAGACAGGAATATCCCTTTAAAAATCAACAGGATTACACAATGTAGCATACATGTGCCGCTAAGACAGAAAATGAGGGCACCAATAAACAACTCACCCCCACATTCCGACTGGCTGGTGAATGTCACGTCATCTAGTCCAAAAGAGTCTTTCCTCACTAAAAGTGAATGAAGAATTTTATTACCAGATTCATTACTTCATTTGCAGAACAGACAGTTACGACTACTGGGTTCGGTTCCTGTTCACACTCTGTGACCGTAGTGCATTATGTACAGCAGGCATTTACAATGGAGACCATCAATCTGTGCATTACATCAATGTCTAATCAATAAGGGCTCATTCACACGACCATATGTGTTTTTTTTTCGATCCACAAAAAACGGATACCGGCCATGTGCGTTATGAATTTGGCAGACCCTACATGGCCGGCCCCATGATCACAATTGCGGACAAGGATAGGCATTTCTGACATGCTCTATATTTTTTGGGGGGCTGTGGAACGGAAGTACGAATGCAGATAAGCATGGTGTGCTGTCCACATCTTTTGCGGCCCTATTGAAATGAATGGGTCCGCACTAGAGTTGAGCGAACGTGCTCGTAACGAGCACTGTACTGCTCGGATCCCCTGCACTTGCATGGGCACAGCCATCCGGATCCGTCCTCCTCACCCGACGGATCCGGATGCCTGCGCTCATGCGAGCGCAGGGGATCCGAGCAGTACAGTGCTCGTTACGAGCACGTTCGCTCAACTCTAGTCCGCACCCATTTCCGCAAAATGCGGTCGTGTGAATGAGCCCTAAGACTGTGATCACTAGGACCACAGATGAAACACGGGTCCACCATGTGGCTATGCCTGGTACTGCATCTCAGTCCAACTCAAGCCCACATCAACCCATTCGACAGTAAAGGGGCTGTTACCTTAAAGGGGTTCCCTGGGAATTAATAAAATGAAAATACCTAAATATTACTTCATTATAAATATATTCCCAAATACCGTTCATTAGTTATAATGGCTCGTTTTGTCAGGGGAGTAATCATTAGGAGAAATAAAACGGCCACCATCCTACTAGTACACACAGAACCTGTCCTAATCACACAGAAGGACATAGCAACACCCCCACCTCCTCTCTGTACTTCATGTCTACACATGGTCTCAATTCCAACAGAGATTCAGCTGAAGATCTTATCTGTATTCAAGATAATCCCTGAAGAGCAGAGAGGAGGATGAGGCAGCTCTTTACCTCAGAGTTGTGAAGTAACTTGTCCTCCTGTGTGATTAGGACAGGTTCTGTGAGTACTAATAGGACGGCGGCCATTTTATTTTTAACTGCTCGCCAGACAAAATGAGCCATTATAACAAATGAAAGGTATTTGGGAGAACATTTATAATACAGTAATATTTAAGTAGTTTGATTTTCTTAATTCCTAGAGAACCCCTTTAAAAGACAATCTGTCAGTTACAGGGAAAGAGCTGCAGCAGAAAGGACATGCTCCCTTAGCTGCCAGACTGATGATAATCTAGCAGAGCAATTGGAGCAATGAATGTGGAGATCTCTGGATCCATGTGAGGTACAGGTCTGGTTCTAGCTTTGTTAGAAAGGTATTGTCAGGGCTGGCCAACCTGTAGCTCTCCAGCTGTTGTAAAACTACAATTCCCACCATGTCCTGCTGTAGGAAGTCTGGGCATGCTGGGAGTTGTAGTTTTGCAACAGTTGGACAGCCGCAGGTTGGCCATCCCTGTACTATATGATGTCTGATTTTAATTTTTACATCAGTCATGGCATAACCCCTTTAACCATGGTGATGGAGACTTCAATTGAGTTCAATGGTAAAAATCTTTTTTTTTATATATATGTTTTATTTCTATATTAATTTTTTTACAGTATATCTGCTGCATGCCTTCTAAAGAACATTAAAAAATGCAATGGAATATGTTTTTCAAAATACAATTTAAAAAAATACACTCTATTAATACACTTTTGCTGGAAATATAAACTAAAAATGACATATTGGTCCAAAAAAAAAAATTTAATTAAAAATTCACACCACGGGAGGTACCCTATGCAAGGTGTCATAATATGAACTTAACATTCCCCTTGTAAGCGCTTGTCAAGCGATTTGAATGTAAGTGCAGGAAAAATGAATATGCATCAGTATCGACCTCTGTCAGAAGAAGAGAGCGTCTCGCAGGCATCTTACATGATTACAGAGAAGCCTTTCACACGGTAAGTGCGGCACAGCTATCCTTCAGATGTGCTCATGAATACGCACTTCTGGCGCCCGCTCCTGGCAGCGCCTTCCCCTGTTCGGCTTCCAGCGCAGCCATAGAAGAAACTAACAATTATCATTGTGTTACAGGTGAGTAAGCAAAGGCGCGCAAAGAAAGAGAGAGGCATCCAGGAGAGGGACGGGGGGGACTGACTGTAAATGGCTCATCTTCAACACTGCATCACGTACGAGGCATGTGCAGGGTCTATAGACTCCTACTATAGATATATATATATACATACATACACATACACATATACAGTGCCTTTCGAAAGTATTCGTCCCCCTGGAACTTTTCAACCTTTTGCCACATTTCAGGCTTCAAACAAAAAGATAGAACATTTTAAATTTTTGGTGAATAATCAACAACAAGTGGGTCACAATTGTGAAGTGGAACCAAATTTATTGGATCATTTAAACTTTTTTTGTAATAATAAAACTGAAAAGTGGGGCGTGCAAAATTATTCGGCCCATTTACTTTCAGTCCAGAAGTTGATCTCTGATCTCTGAATGATCCAATGTTGTCCTAAATGACTGATGAAGAGAAATAGAATCCACCTGTGTGTAATCAAGTCTCCGTATAAATGCACCTGCTCTGTGATAGTCTCAGGGTTCTGCATCATGAAGACCAAGGAACACACCAGGCAGGTCCGTGATACTGTTGTGGAGAAGTTTAAAGCCGGATTTGGATACCAAAAGATTTCCCAAGCTTTAAACATCCCAAGGAGCACTGTGCAAGCGATCATATTGAAATGGAAGGAGTATCAGACCACTGCAAATCTACCAAGACCCGGCCGTCCCTCTAAACTTTCATCTCAAACAAGGAGAAGACTGATCAGAGATGCAGCCAAGAGGCCCATGATCACTGTGGATGAACTGCAGAGATCTACAGCTGAGGTGGGAGAGTCTGTCCATAGGACAACAATCAGTCCAACACTTCACAAATCTGCCCTTTATGGAAGAGTGGCAAGAAGAAAGCCATTTCTCAAAGATATCCATAAAAAGTCTCATTTACAGTTTGCCACAAGCCGCCTGGGAGACACACCAAACATGTGGAAGAAGGGGCTCTGGTCAGATGAAACCAAAATCCAACTTTTTGGAAACAATGCAAAATTATATGTTTGGCGTAAAAGCAACACAGCTCATCACCCTGAACACACCATCCCCACTGTCAGACATGGTGGTGGCAGCATCATGGTTTGGGCCTGCTTTTCATCAGCAGGGACAGGGAAGATGGTTAAAATTGATGGGAAGATGGATGGAGCCAAATACAGGACCATTCTGGATGAAAACCTGTTGGAGTCTGCAAAAGACCTGAGACTAGGACGGAGATTTATCTTCCAACAAGACAATGATCCCAAACATAAAGCAAAATCTACAATGGAATGGTTCAAAAATAAAGGTATCCAGGTCTTAGAATGGCCAAGTCAAAGTCCAGACCTGAATCCAATTGAGAATATGTGGAAAGAGCTGAAAACTGCTGTTCACAAACGTCTCCATCCAACCTCAAAGAGCTCCAGCTGTTTTGCAAGGAAGAATGGGCAAGAATTTCAGTCTCTAGATGTGTAAAACTGATAGAGACATCCCCCAAGAGACCGCAGCTGTAATCACAGCAAAAGGTGGAGCAACAAAGTATTAATGCAAGGGGGACAAATAATTTTGCACGCCCCACTTTTCAGTTTTATTATTACAAAAAAAGTTTAAATGATCCAATAAATTTCGTTCCACTTCACAATTGTGACCCACTTGTTGTTGATTCTCCACCAAAAATGTAAAATGTTATATCTTTTTGTTTGAAGCCTAAAATGTGGCAAAAGGCTGAAAAGTTCCAGGGGGCTGAATACTTTCGCAAGGCACTGTATATATAATTATCTTTTTTTTTTTTTAAAGTGCAGAGTGAGCAGCATTTACAGAGAGAGCTGAGCCTCTAGGTGTAATGGTAACGCCCCCATTGCTCCTAGAGGCTCATTTGCATATATTAAAACATCATTTTTCTCAGCAATGCAGACACATATGAACATGGGTCCAACACAGATGTCTTCAGCTGCCAAGTGCACATGTAACAGGTCAGCCAGTGTCATAGGTACAAAACTGCTGACAGATGCCCTTTTCCACTCCAGGGAAAATGTATACACTGTGCAGTAATCCTCCAAAGGTCCAAAGCCTCTAAAGAGTTAAATGCGATGGAATAACAATTGCAGATGTTTGCAGTAGAAAGCCGTCTAAGCGCTTTCACGTCTTGCACATGCACAACATTATAAAGCGAGCCGACCATCATTCATAAAAATGCCATTTACTTGCCCTGCAAAATTAGCAGCTGATTAATTCAGATTCTGTAGATTATTGTGGGTCACCACTGACAGCTGTATTATGTGCAATCATTGTCGCTGAGTGCCACAACACTTAATTGGCACTGTCACTTAAGGAAAAAAATAAATAAATAAAACGAAACGGGAGAAAAAAAAAAAACAGGTATTCATGTTTCAAGTGTTTTGAAGGCCGGCGTGAATACTGTTAACATTTCAAATTTGCATCTCTCAATCACAGATGTTTCCCCGATTCTGACACTAAATTCCAAATATTTATGCATCGGAGACTCATCCAGATCGAGGTCTGAGAGAGGACAACACGAAGCAACACTGCCACCAAGAGGTGAAAGGCAGAACTGCACTGCAGTCACCCATACAGTATTTATATCAGAGGAGCACAACCTATGGCCTGCAGCTACTCATGGGGCATGCTATGGGAAGCAAAATAGTGCAAAATCTGATGAGATTAGAAATCATAGGGGGAGGTTTACTAAGATTTGGAGTTGCTCAGGGTTCAGTCCTAGGCCCTCTCCTCTTCTCTATATACACAGCCCCAATTGGACAGACCATCAGTAGATTTGGTTTCCAGTACCATCTCTATGCTGATGACACATAACTGTACACTTCATCCCCTGACATCACCCCGGCTGTATTACAGAACACCAGTGACTGTCTCTCTGCCGTCTCTAATACCATGTCCTCTCTCTATCTGAAACTAAATCTTTCAAAAACTGAACTTCTTGTGTTCGCTCCATCTACTAACCTACTTAAACCTGATATCTCCCTTTCAGAGTGCGACACCATCGTCACCCCTAGGCAGCACGCCCACTGTCTCGGGGTGATGTTTCACACTGATCTTCCCTTCACCCCCTATATTCAGTCTCTCGCCCGCTCATGTCCCCTGCACCTCAAAAACATCTCTAGAATCCGCCCCTTTCTCACTATGGAAACAAGAAAAACTCTCATTGTTGCCCTGATCCATTCCAGTCTTGATTACTGTAACTCACTATTAATTGGCCTCCCCCTCACCAGACTCTCCCCGTTCCAATCTATTCTCAATGCAGCAGCCAGGGTCACCTATCTGTCTAACCGCTACTCCGATGCCCCCACCCTGTGCCAGTCACTGCACTGGTTACCCGTACAGTATAGAATCCAATTTAAACTGCTCGTCCTCACCCACAAAGCTCTCCACAGTGCTGCACCCTACATCTCCTTCCTTATCTCTGGCTACCACCCCACCCATGCTCTCCACGGTGCTGCACCTCCATACATCTCCTCCCTTATCTCTGTCTACCACCCCACCCATGCTCTCCACAGTGCTGCACCTCCATACATCTCCTCCCTTATCTCTGTCTACCACCCACCCATGCTCTCCACAGTGCTGCACCCTACATCTCCTCCCTTATCTCTGTCTACCACCCCACCCATGCTCTCCACAGTGCTGCACCTCCATACATCTCCTCCCTTATCTCTGTCTACCACCCCACCCATGCTCTCCACAGTGCTGCACCTCCATACATCTCCTCCCTTATCTCTGTCTACCACCCCACCCATGCTCTCCACAGTGCTGCACCTCCATACATCTCCTCCCTTATCTCTGTCTACCACCCCACCCATGCTCTCCACAGTGCTGCACCTCCATACATCTCCTCCCTTATCTCTGTCTACCACCCCCACCCATGCTCTCCACAGTGCTGCACCTCCATACATCTCCTCCCTTATCTCTGTCTACCACCCACCCATGCTCTCCACAGTGCTGCACCTCCATACATCTCCTCCCTTATCTCTGTCTACCACCCCACCCATGCTCTCCACAGTGCTGCACCTCCATACATCTCCTCCCTTATCTCTGTCTACCACCCCACCCATGCTCTCCACAGTGCTGCACCTCCATACATCTCCTCCCTTATCTCTGTCTACCACCCCACCCATGCTCTCCACAGTGCTGCACCTCCATACATCTCCTCCCTTATCTCTGTCTACCACCCCACCCATGCTCTCCACAGTGCTGCACCTCCATACATCTCCTCCATTATCTCTGTCTACCACCCCACCCATGCTCTTCGTTTAGCCAATGACTTACGACTGACTTCTACCATAATCCGAACCTCTCTCTCCCGGCTACAAGACTTTTTCAGAGCTGCACCGGTTCTCTGGAACGCCCTACCCCAGGAAATCGGGCTAAATCACAACATACACAGCTTTAGGCGCTCCCTAAAAACACATCTTTTTATGATGGATCTCAATAGCGGAAAGGGAAAGCGCAGATGTGAAAGTAGCCTAAGACAACCCCTTTAAGAGGCACGGGCATCTTAATATATTTGCCAAGAATCTCTAATTTACCAAACAAGCATAGCATTAACTCCAGAATACTTCATATCTCTATGGCATTTTGTGCTTTATCTGGTTAGCAGTGTGCCGTTGCATTGTATGTATTTTCCTTTTCATTGCAATCAGCCATAGCAACGTGCACCTGCGCATTGGGATGTGCTGACTGAAAACCCCTCTTTTTATCTTAATAAATTTGGTTCAGCTTCTAGCAGTTTGCGACCAAGGAAAGCAAATCTACTCCAGCAATGACCCAGCATAGATCTGGTAAAGAACGTACGGTGCTGTGCCTGGAAATAAAGACTCCACAGAGTCTACCCGATCACCGCAGACCCATCCTGAGGACAGGCCATCAGTGTTAAAGTCCAGGACAACCCTTTTAACCCTTTATAGACTACAATATTCACTGATATGGAGAATCCACTTGTCTTATTGATTTCCATTTACTTTTTCCAATATGAAATCTAAAAATTATCTTTTCTTTTTTACATATTACACCAAATGCAGTATATACCATACACCATAGCCTATGGTCAGAACTGATTGTGGTGTTAAATGAAAAAAAAAAAAAAAGGAATTAAAAATATCAAATAAAAAAATAAATAAAAATAAAATAAAAAAAGGGCAAAAAATCTTGCAAAAAGGAAACCTAAACGGTATACAGTACACATGGATAACATGAAGGAGGCCACGCTCGAATAGCAGATACAGACCATGGACAGGACATGGTGCTACTTCTGGGGGAAAAAAAATCAGACCCAGGAGGCGACTGGCCATAGACCCTAAAGGGAAACTTCCCGATGCCAATGAGGCTGCCTGAGCTTTCCTCACGGCCGCCAGGAGTGTTAAGTAATGATCTGACGGCAGCTGGCATTGACCAACGTAGAGGGGCAGTTTTCGGAGAGGTATTTTGTGCTCCTGGGGCAGTATTTTGTGGAGTTTGGCTCTGCTGGGGTAATATGGTACTGCTGGCCCCACCACCTTGTGTTTACCCTGCCTTCTGTCAATTTGGGCCCCACTACAAAATAGGGCCACTTTTTTTTTTCAGGGCCACTTTAAGCTCCCAATCCGTCCTGAGCATAGTCTTTTGTCACCGAGCAGAGAACTGACCTTCAGAACTGCAGTCCGAGAGGCTGTCAGGAAAGTCCCCAAACGGTTCTGCTGGACCAATCAGATCTGACCCATCATGCACTTCTCCACCCTGAAAGAAAACACTGATCAGATACAACAAAGGCTATATCACATATGTAATCCTGGCCTCTCCTTACGTGCAAACCCAGTGGTGCAACTATCAGGTGGAGGAGCAGTCGCCGACAGACCCGAACACATGCATGACCGCTGCAGCCAATCACTTCCCTCAACTATCTTGTGCCATATACCCCCATGATTGGCTGCACAGGTCAGATTTATACAGGCATCTCACTGTCACGGACAGGTAAAGGGGTTCTTCTGGAAAGGTCATCAGTATCTGATCGGTGAAGGTCCGACAGCTGTTTAACCACCTAACTGTTTTGCCCGAGTCCAGCTCGGGAAGTGAGAAAAGTAGCTAACTGAAGGGGAGGGTTGCTTTAGATGGTGATTTCTCCTCAATGGTAGCAGCTAGAAACATGGTCTTGTTTGAAACAACTGGTCTTGTTTGAAAGCTGACAATCCAGGCTTTCATACAAGACCAAAATGAAAGCTAAAGTGTAAGCAACAGAGGAGAAATCATTGTTAGAAATCAAGTCGGGAATAATCGCAGGTAAAACCTGTTTATACTTTCACTTTCAGCTGCATTCACAGCATCCAGATTTCTACCAGCGATTTCTCCTCTGTTGCTTGGGCTGTAGCTGTCATTCTGGTATTGTCTGAAAGCTGGAATGTCTGCTTTCAAACAAGATCAGTTTGACGTTTCTAGCTACTACTATACACGCGAGCGGCACTCGCAGTAATGTCACATCCCTCTCACAGCTTGGCGAGAAGGATGCCACGTGGCGTGACGTTTATCTGTCAGACTGCCAGTCATCAGTATAAAACTCCTGGAAAAACCCTTTAAAACTGGAACTGGTGCTGTGATGGCGTGTGTCCAAGGGGGGTAGGGGATTATTGGTTCATTTTCTACATTATTACAGTGCCTAAAACTGAGCCCAATTTTTCCATAAACCCCTACAAAATTATGTTTGCTTATAGCCACCACTAGGGGGAGCTGCCTGAAGACAGATTTATTATGGTGCTCAGTAGGCACACTGTGAGAAATTGAGCATGTTACTTCACAATTTCGAGGAAGTAAAGAGAATACAACAGCGCACAGAGGTACTATAGGGTAGCACGTACAGTACCTACAGGTAACTGTAATAGGGGACTACAGGGACTTTGTGCAATGCCACACAGGTTCCATGCACGCACAGATTTTTTTCCATATTCATGAGGCCTAATAAACTCTATGCGCAACAGCGTCTAAATTGGCTCGTGCCCATGACACAGCTTTGTGCAGGCAGCCTATATAGCAGCACTATGTTTCAGATACTGCATTACGTCACCCTGTGTGCTGCTCTATGGAGGCTCTATGGGACAATATCTTAATATTCTGACATATGATAGAGGGGGCCTTAGAGATTTCATATGTAAATCACACGGAGGTCCAGTACGCTCCCGCAGCAGTCTGTACAATACACATCAGTGTGAATGAGGCCTATATCGTACATTGTGCCCAAGCAAGGATCTGAAGAACACCCGGAGGCTTAAAGGGGTATTCCCATCTCACAAATGTAGTTTGTATAGTTAGATATAGCCATACCAATATTATTACTAATAGAATGTATTTATATAAAATCTACCGTTTAGAAGATTTGCCTATTTGTATATCCATTGTCCCACACACATCAGTCAGGCCGTTGCCCCTGGTTACGACCACCGTGGCCATGTAGTAGTGGAGGCCGGCTTACTCCTGTTCAAACCCGCTCTGAGGTAACTGCTGTATTGTGAACGCACATTGCATGAGCATGTGGAGACACATCTTAGGGTTGTAGCATTTTTGTCTGCGCTTCCAAAACGCAGAGAAACGGATCCTGTTCCAAGATCAATTCATCTCTATGCAGCAGGATCTGGTTATAAAGTCTGCGTTTTGGACGGATCCTGACCATTGCATTTTGGACTGGTAGCGTCCAAAACGTAGATGTGAAAGAACCCTAAGATGTGTCTCCACATGCTCATGCAATGTGTGTTCACAATACAGCAGTTACCTCAGAGCGGGTTAGAACAGGAGCAAGCCGGCCACCACTACTACATGGCCATGGTGGCCGTAACCAGGGGCAACAGCCAGACTGATGTGTGTGGTACAATAGATATACAAATAGGAAAATCTTCTAAACTGTACATTTTATATAAATACATTCTATTAGTAATAATATTGGTATGGTTATATCTAACTGTACAAACTACATTTGTGAGATAGGAATACCCCTTTAAGCTCTTTACCTTGAACCGCCACGACCCAAACACTCACCATCAGTCCACACGACCCGTCCTGATTTCCTGCACTTATGGCTTCCAGACTGAATGAGATCTAATATCTGTGAGCTTATAATTAGCATCATGTGGCCGAGAGGAGGACCGGCTAATGTGATTTCATCCAAAATGATAGACGCTCTGGAGGATTTCAGGGCTAGAACTATGGAGACAAATGTCTCCCTAATTTTTCTGTAAATTATTGGCAATGGAATAGATAACACGTGGGATAAAGGAGAACTTAAAGGGGATCTCCGCTTTGGACGATTCATAGGGGATGTGCCAAGTTTATAAATTATCCCCAATCCACAAGAGATAATTAGCATCAATGAACTAATGATCGCCATGACTGTACCCACCGAGTTATCACCAGGGTCGCCACAAATACTCTGTATCTACAAATGTGTCAACTATGCCAAGTTTTCTGAATCTGCCCCACTACTAATGCTCCACCCTCCCCATTCACTGCAGATCTAGATTTTGTTCATGAACCAGGAAGATCAGGATGAACAGTTAAAGATGTTTTCTCATCACAGAAATGGCATATCGCTATGATTTCTGGCATCTTTCTGGCTTTGGGGCCCCTCACACCTATGGGTAAAGAAACTGCAATACAGTTCCATGTAAGTGAATGATGTCGGCTGCAGTTCCTGCACAGTCAGTGTCTCGGAGCCTAACTCTGCAGAGAAAGGATTTAAGGGGCCCACAGTGTTACACACACTGTGCCCACTTTATTTTTGGGATCACAGGGGGTCCTAGAAGGCAGATCCCTCCCAATTAGAAAATTATGGGAAAATCCTTTTAAAGTGGTTGTCAGCAAACGGTATTTATCATGTAGCGAAAGTTAAAAGGATTTTTTGAGATTTTTTTTTTTTACTGATGACCTATCCTCAGGACAGCTCATCAGTATACAAATCGGTGGGGGTCCGACATCCCGCCAATCAGCTGTTTGAGAAGGGACCGGCGCTCCTGTGAGCGTTGTGGCCTTCTCACAGCTCACCAAGCACAGCGCCGTACATTGTATAGTGGCTGTGCTTGGTATTGCAGCTCAGCGCCATCACTTCTATGGGGCTGAGCTGCTCCTAGGCCACGTGAACCTGATGTCATTGGTGTAGGAAAAGCTGAGAGAAGGCCGCGGCGCTCACAGGAGCCTTCTCAAACAGCTGATCGGCGGGGGTCCTGGGTGTCGGACCTACTGATCGGATATTGATGACCTATCTTGAGGAGAAGTCATCAGTAAAAAAATAAAATAAAAAATAATCAATCTCGGAAAACCCCTTTAATATAAGGCACTTACTAATGTATTATGTTATATGGTGATCATTTACCTTAAAGAAGTCCTCCAGCTGGGGGCTGTTGTGCAGAGCCGGGATGTTGGCGGAGAACTGCAGCAGGTCCTCGGCACACTGGCGTCTCTCCTCGATCACGCACTCGTCAAACCTCCCTGGAATAGACGAGTCTCGTTAGAAAGCAGAGAAGACGACACAGTCTGATACAAAACTTGCATCATGGTGATCACGGGCGACCAGGACACACATAATGGAGGTAACGGAGAAGAGGAGGAGGAGGGGGGGATGGGCCGCTACTAAAGACCAAATATAGCACGGAGGCCCACAGGGGCCAATCCAACGCCATGGCTAATGTTTTCTAGAGCAGGTTGGGAAGTGAAAGGAGATGACAGACTGTAATGGGAATCAATATGTCTCAAGAGACCATGATTTAAAGGGGTTGTCCGAGTTATTTTTTTGTTCTATATATATGTTTCTAACTTGTCAGGTATAACAACTTTCCCATATACTTTGTGTTTCTAAAGCTGCTGGTTTCTCAGAGTTGACTGAGGGTCACATGACCTGTGATGTCACCTTATCTCTCTGCTCTGTGATGTTTTGTTCACAAGCCTCAGAGTTCAGAGATGTCACTGGCCACGCCCCCTTTCTTTGCCGGGCTGCTATCTGCTCTCTCCCTGGTTTCCTTCAGATAAAACATTAACCCCTTCAGCCAGAACACACTGAGGGCTCAAGGCTTTAGAACAAACAGTAGCTGCAGCAGTGATAGGAGACAAATGCTGGGCAAGGAGCTATAGAGGAATTGTACAAGAACAGGTAGGGAGTATTAGCAGTGTCATTGTACAGCTGGGACTTGTAGTCCTACACATACAACATGCTGCTGAGTATTCCAGCAGACAGACATATCACTCAGCACTTGTATTCATTCCCTTTGCAGAGAGGGGGGGGGAGAAGGGGGAGGGGCTGAGATTGTTGTTATTGCAGGTAAACAAAGGCCAGAAGAGAACCAGGGAAATTAGGAAATATGGATTTTTTTTTTGCCTAAAACTTGCTTAACTTAGTTATATATTGCTGTCCATCAGATTTACAGTGCTATATATTTTTTGTCATAACTCGGACAACCCCTTTAAAAAAGAAAAGAAAAAAAAAAGGTAACCCCAGTGATCTACAGTATATACTACATCCAGATGAAGTGTAAGGGGAGGACGTCAGTGGGGACTAAAGCTAGACAATAGCTGGGGGAAGAGGGTCAATGATTTATGACAGCTCATAAAACAGCAACACTAAGGTTTCTGTACCGACATAGAAGAGGATTCTTTACGGTAAGAGCAGTGAGACTATGGAACTCTCTGCCTGAGGAGGTGGTGATGGTAAGTTCACTATAAGAGTTCAGGAGGGGCCTGGATGTATTTCTGGAGGGTAATAATATTACAGGTTATAGTTACTACATTTTGAAGGGTCGTTGAACAGGGGTTAAGCCTTGGCGGACACCTTGTGTATCCCACACTTTCTGCGGGCCCTATTGTAGAAATGACTATTCTTGTCCGCAAAACGGACAACAGGACATCTATAATTTGAGGAACGGTTGCACAGATGCGGACAGCACACGTAGGATACCCATGGGCTCCCTGCATTTTTTGCAGCCTCGTAGAAATGAACTGGCCCGCGTCCGATCCTCATTTAATACGGTTGTATCCATGAGGCCTTAAAATAAAAAATTATTTCAAAAAATAAATAATAAAAAAAACACATACTGCCACTCACTGCTGCCATTCCTATGCTGCTCTTCACTTCCCGATCCTTGCTCAACAAGAAAAGGCCCGCTTAGCCAGTCACCGACAATGGGGGTTACTCTGCCTTTACCAGTAATTGGCTGAACGGGCCTTTCCTGTCGAGCCAGGAGCGGGAAGTGAGGAGCAGTGGAGACAGAGGAAGCAGGGTGGGGATTGAAGGCAGAGTATGTTTTTTTTAACACTTTGTGGGCTTCTTTTTTTTCCCTAAAACCCCCTTTAACCACCTAACAGTTTTGCCCGAGCCCAGCTCCGGCAGTATATAAAGTAACTAACTGGAGGGGGGAGGGCTGCTTTAGATGTTCATATCTCCTTAATGGTAGCAGCTAAAAACATGCAACTGTATGAAAGCTGACAGTCCAGGCTTTCATACAAGACCAAAATGACAGCTAAAGTCCAAGCAACAGAGGAGAAATCACTGTTAGAATTCAAAGTCGTGAATAATCGCGATTAAAACCTGTTTTTACTTTCATTTTCAGCTGCATTCACAGCATCCCGATTTCTATCAGTGATATCTTTTTCTGTCCTGAACATATAGCTGTCATTCTGGTATTGTATGAAAGCCTGGACTGTCAGCTTTCAAACAAGATCAGTTGCATGTTTTCTCCATTCAGGAGCTGGCAGCATCTAAAGCAGCCCTCCCCCCTCCAGTTAGCTACTTTTCCCACTGCTAGAGCTCCACACTGGCAAAACAGTTAGGTGGTTAAAGGGGTTTTCCAAGATTCTCTGATGGGTGGGAGCTGTTTGTGGGGGGGAAGGGGACTGTTTGAGAAGGAAGTAGCGCTCCTGTGGGTGCCGCGGCCTTCTCGCTGCTTTTTCTAGGCCAGTGACATCATGTTCGTCGATCAAGTGGCCTAGGAGCAGCTCAGCCCCATTCAAGTGGGCTGCAATACCAAGCACAGCCACTATACAATGTACGGCGCTGTGCTTGGTAACCTTCTCAAAACAGCTGATCGGCGGAGGTCCCGAGTGTCGGACCCCCACTGATCAGATACTAATTACCTATCCAGAGAATAGGTCATCATTATAAAAATCTTGGAAAACCCTTTTAAGCTGTCTAGCCTAAGTTTCCACTCTAAAACTATTAGACAGGATTAGAAAATCTGCCCCATTTTCGCCCATACTACAACCAGTCAAAATATGAGCACAGGCCTCTCACAGGGTGCAAAGTTTTAGGCCCCTTTTCCGCTCGGGTGCAATGCATGATGTGAACACATAGCACCCGCACTGAATCCTGACCCATTCATTTCAGTGGGTCTGTGTACATGATGTTTTTTTTTTCACGCATCAGTTCTGCGTTGCGTGAAAAACGCAGCATGTTCAATATTCTGCATTTTTCACGCAGTCCTGGCCCCATAGAAGTGAATGGGGCTTCAGTGAAAAACGCATTGCATCCGGAAGCAAGTGCGGATACAATGCGTTTTTCTCTGATGGTTGCTAAGAGATGTTGTTTGTAAACCTTCAGTTTTTTTATCACACGCGTGAAAATCGCATCAAAACGCATCGCACCCGCACGGAAAAAAAACTGAACAACTGAACGCAATCGCAGACAAAACTGACTGAACTTGCTTGCAAAATGGTGCGAGTTTCCCTGAACGCATCCGGACCTAATCAGTCACGCTCGTGTGAAAGAGGCTTTAGGGCAGTTTTTCCTGTATTAGGCCTCATGCAGACAACTGTGTCCAATTTGCAGTCCGCAAACAGCGGATCCACAAAATACGGATACTGTCTCTGCGGTGTGACCAATGGGTCTGTATTTTACAGACATATTCTATCTTTCGGCAGAACGCACAAACAAAAGTCAAGGGTTCTGCAAAAAGTACGGATGCAACACGGACGGTCTCCGTATTTTGCGGACCCGCAAAATACATACAGTCATGTGCATGAGGCCTTATATAAATGTCAGGAAATAAGCAGAGTATACTGACACAGGGGATCGGGGGGAAACAAATGTCACCTCTGGATAAGCAAACAGATCAACATCACACGGGGGATTTCTCCTAGTACCAGCGGGCCGGCTGGAGCTGAGGGTGTAGATAAGAACCGATGGGTCCGTTATCACAGTTCACAAATGATGAGCCTTGTGTTTATTTCCGCACTCAATAAAAGCAATGGGAGTGGACGGAAAAAACCAGGACAGGTTCCCAGGGGTCTCCTCGGTGGGATCCAATCTCATTTACTCTCTGACCTCTTGTTTTCAGAGCGTGTGGGAACAGAACACGTTAAGCAAACACTCGAGTGTGAAGGACTGTGCCCCTCAAGCTGCAGACTTCTTCTCAGGCTGCTCTCCTGGAAAGCAAGAGATGCGGCCATTCCCAGCTGCCCCGACCCGTCCTGCAAGAACCCAAGGCCAAGGTTTACACTGCACTGGCTGCTGATCAAAGCGGACTGCCCGTGTTGTTTTACACGGTAATGGGAGCAGCCATCGTGCTCCGACTGCAGAAAATGACTGATTGACTACCACAGAGCGTGCTCTGCCATATGTGCGGAGGTCACTGTACAGAGAGGGGGAGGAGCAGCTGAGCTGTCCCCATCATTTACTGTCAATATGGAGTGGAGTATAGGATAAGGGTACTGCAGACCATGGATGCCAAATGTCTGGACCCAAACACTTACAGTCATAGATACACTACTCCTACAGCATAACAGCAGGTCTGCCACCAGGGTCCTGTCACACAGTCATCTCAATGATGATCAGCATCGGGACGCTGTGTGTGGTATGGCCTGGAAGGAAGAGGACCCATTACGTATATATTTTTCATGTGTTTTTTTTTTTGTCTGGTCAGGGGTCTGAATTAATTATAGAAGACTGGTCTGAGGTTTGAATTAATTTTATGTGACTGGTCTGGGGTCTGAATAAATTTTAAAAGACTGGTCTGGGGTCTGAATTAATTTTACGTGACTGGTCTGGGGTCTGAATAAATTTTAAAAGACTGGTCTGGGGTCTGAATTAATTTTAGGAGACTGGTCTGGGGTCTGAATAAATTTTAGGAGACTGATCCCTGGTCCAAATTAATTTTAGGATACTGGTCTGGGGTCTGACTGAGTTTAAAGAAGAACTCCCGCAAAAAATTTTATTCTCTGACCTGTAAGAAAGGTGCATGATATAATCTATAGTGAATGTCATTTTCTTATCAGAGAATGTAATTGTGAGTAATAACCTCTCTTCTAATTATAGCTGGGTCATGTGACCATCTCCCTGACCTCCAACTGACCCAGGACAGGAAGCCAGTCACTGCGCTATGAGACTGAAAGTGAGGCTCCCATAGGAATACATAGAGAATTAGACTTCCTGTCCACACACAAGTCTCTGTGTAAGTTGGTGGGTCTAATTCCCAGTCACATGACACAGATTCGGGATTATATAAGTCAAAAATACAGACATTGGTAAGAAAATGACATTCACTACAGATTACATCATGTACATTTCTAGCAGGACATGGAATAAAATTTTTTGCGGGAGTTCCCATAGAAATGAATAGGATCACCGCTGCTCAGCAATGCTGGCCGTGAGCAGTGTCGCCATGTAGCCCTTGCCTAAGAGTTTGATCTATGGTCTATATGATTTTGGGTTCGGTTTGGGGTCTGAATGAGTTTAAAGGTCTGAAGTCTGAATGAGTTTAAGTGCTTGGTCTTGGGTATGAATGGGTTAAGAGGTCTGGGGTCTGAATGAGTCCAGGGATCTAAATAAGTTTAGGGGCCTGGTCTGGGGTCTGAATGAGTACAGGAGCCTGGTCTCGAGTCTGAATAGGTTCAGAGGTCTGAATTAGTTTAAAGGGGTATTCCCATCTTAGAAAATGGGGGCATATTGCTAGGATATGCTCCCATTGTCTGATAGGTGCAGGTCCCACTGCTGGGACCCGCACCTATGTCGAGAACGTAGCAGGGAGCGCTACGCCTGGATGACCCCGGGTTTCCCGGGGTCTGGCCACCACCAGGTGCAACTCCCCGCTGCTCCCATAGAAATGAATGTGAGTGCACAGAGCATGCACGGCCACCGCTCCCATTCATTTCTATGTAGCCGAGGGAAATAGCCAAGTCAGTGCTTGGCTATTTTCGCCGGGCCCCATAGAAATGAATGGAGGGCGGCTGCGCGTGCGCAGTGCACCCTCCTTCATTTTTAGGGCTCTGTTCTCGATATAGGTGCGGGTCCCACCCCTAAGACCTAACAATATGCCCCCATTGTCTAAGATGGGAATAACCCTTTAAGGATGTGGTCTGGGGTCTGAATGCGTTTAGGGGTCTGCCCTGGGGTCTGAATGAGTATATCTGTCTGGTCTGAGGTCTTAATTCTGGGTTCTGGTCTGGTTTTCACACTAACGAATAATAATAAATCTTAGACTCTTCTACAAAGTCTATGAAGCACTAACAAGATGACCTCTTTACTGTTGGTGTGCAGTTTGGACCATCACACGAACACAGACCCAGGTAAGTGGACCTGTAAAACTAGTTGAGTAGCCCAGGTGTAGGATAAACCGGCTCTACTGACTCACCACAGCACAGGAGGTGAAGAGGGTTTATTACTGTGGACACAGAATGTTCTGCAAACTTCTAATACACTTTGTTTCAGTTCCTCATCATTTTCAGGATCTACGTCTGGTCAGAGAATGAGAACACGAGTGAAGCCAGTGATTTGTGCTTCTGTTTAGTTCACACCCCAGTGTGTTAAATATTACAATAGTCGGCATATCACAAGTTTTAACTTTCTTTTTTATTACTGTTCTGGCAGGATTTTGAGCAAGAACAATCTGCGTCTTTCATACATATTTCATACTGTGGATTCTGCGCAGAAAATCCACAATAGACTGTGGGGCAATGCAACTGCACATCTTTTAAAAATGTTGCAAAAAAAAAAAAAAAATGTAATAAAAAATTCCACAAATGATTTACCACAAAAGACCACCAGAGGGAGCCGTGAACTAGGCTTCCAGGGATAAAACTGCTACAAGTGTAAGGCTACCTACACATGTTGCGGATTACACATGGTTTATCGTGCAGGAGAAAAAAAAAAAAACGCTGCGTAATACAACACCAGCAAAGTGTATGAGACGAAAAATACGTACACTTTGCTTTTTTTCTTCCATGTGGAAACTGATCTGCTGTGTGGATTTGGAAATCTGCAGCATCTCAATTGTTTGTGAGATGCTCAAACACCACTCGTTGTTGTGATTGGTGGGGTCTCACTAGTCGGACCCCCGCCGATCAGATGCTTATGCACAATCCCTGGGCTAGGGGAGAAGTTTGTTTCTTAGAACCATTCATGTGTTGGCGGTTTATACCTTTCTCACAAGACGCAGCAAATGCAAAAGCAATTAAAAATGTCCACCTAATAAGAATACCGATGCTCAACCCTACTCCAATACGTAATGAGGACAGCTGACCTTCTACTCCCCCTCCCTGCACAATGACCTCTGCACATTACGCACAGCACGCCCACAACACAAAGGCTGCGATTTACTAATCCTGTAGATGGCGTAAACTCAGAACGGTCATCTAGACCTGCACCAGATTTATCACAGGGGCTCAGGCTGGAGCATGAATGTGATGCAGGGATAAACACTTTTCTCTGACTCTAAACAAACTATTGGTTGGCTCAATTTCAGATATTTACAACATATCTCTAACACAATCTTGGCACAAAATGTGGCGTCTCAGGCTCCAGTCCCTCATCAAGCAAGTATAGAGACCCTAGTTGTGCCAAATTGCACAATAAGTTGTTTTCTAACTTTTCTTAAAAAGTAGAAAAGATCTATAATGCCCCCCATATACCCAGGCCTCTTACAGAGGTAGTACTTACCTTGCTCCCCGGCACCTGCATTGCTTCTTATCCAGTGTCGGGGTCAGGCCACAATGGGAAAGAGCTTCCCTAGCGTTTGGTTGGCACGCCTCTGTCCTACCGTAAAATGTATGACCTGACACTTCATTTATTCGCATAAATTACAGTTTCAAAATCTGACGCTGACCTCGGCTTCGTTAATGAGGCAGGAAGCAGAGTTCAACTTTGACTATGTAATTTATGCGAATAAATGAAGCGTCATGTCACAGACGCTAGAAAAAGCAAGTTTGCAAAGACCTCCGTGGAGCCCATACATTTTACAGTAGGATAGAGGCCATATTGTTAGGGAAGTTTACAAACAAATCGGTTTCAGAACCAGCAATCCAAGCCCGATTCACTCAACACTAACAGCCATCCACACGATGCAAACTGGATTTATTAGATCAGGCCACTTCCTCCATTGCTCTATGATCCAGTTCTGATACTAATGCGCCCATTTTGGCAGTGGACAGGGGTTGGCATGGACTCCCTGACCAGTCTGGAGGTACACAGCCCGATATACAGTAAGCTGAGATCCTCTGTGTGTTCTGATCCCCTTCTATCATTGCCAGCAGGAACTTTTTTTTAGCAATTTGCTCTACAGTGGCTATTCTGCAGGATCAACCCAGACCCACACAGCAGGAAGTTTTTGGCACCCACGATCCTGACGCTGGCTCATCAGTTGTCCTTTAGTGGATTAGTTCTGGTACGGTCTACCAGGTGGACTACACAACACCTGCCACTTTGGAGATGCTCTGACAATTTACAGTACGGTGCAAAAGTTTTAGGCCGGTGTAGGGAAAAAAATGCTGTAAAGTAGGAACGCTTTCAAAAATAGATATGTTAATAATTACCAAATCCCACTGATATTCGACGTGACCACCCTTTGCCTTCAACACAGCATCAGTTCTTCTAGGTACACTTATAGACAGGTTTTGAAGGTAACTCGACAGGGAGGTTGTCCCAAGCAGGGCTGTGGAGTCGGTAAGCCAAAGCCCTGACTCCTACTCCCACTCCTCAATTTCCCCTGACTCCGACTCCCTCATACATGGCGCATGATTAAGTGATAACTTTACACAAACTTTGCATAAATCAATAATACAGATATGTCATGACAAAAAAAAAAGTTTGTAATATATGTTTTACTAGATATCTTTACTCTTCCAGTATCAGTGTTTACCCTGGGTACAGCTCACTAAGAGCCTGATGTATGAAAATTGTCTAGGTCTAAGACTTTCTTTGTTGCCCATAGCAACCAATCAGAGCTCCCCTTTCATTTCTCCAGAGCACTATATGAAATGAAAGGGGAGCTCTGATTGGTTTCTATGGGACAGTTTTTATACATAAGGCCCGAGGTGTTTTCCATCATACTGCTTCACAGTCTAGAAATCTACTGACCACTGTATTTAGAAAATGTCTTCTTTTAACTGTCCCTTTAGGTTGACAGCTAATCTTTGTTACTAGTGAGAAAACCCCTTTAATCCTGTTTTCTCTAGCAGATCTGAGATTAGTGCAGCCATTCCTTCCCAGGGTCTTTTTTCTCTGATCTGTAGCGTAGGAGCTTCTCTACTGAGCATCTATATAAAGGGCAGCACACAGTCATCTCAACTGAAAGCCTAGATCCTTAGATCAGGAATAGAACAGACATTTATAGGACATTTCATCATGTTCCCAAATTTCTATGAAAATGTGTGTATTACATGTCACACCCCAGACATACCTGTGTGCACTGTGTGTCTGTATTACATGTCACATCCCAGACATACCTGTGTGCACTGTGTGTGTATTACATGTCATATCCCAGACATACCTGTGTGCACTGTGTGTGTGTATTATATGTCACATCCCAGACATACCTGTGTGCACTGTGTGTGTGTATTACATGTCACATCCCAGACATACCTGTGTGCACTGTGTGTGTGTATTACATGTCACATCCCAGACATACCTGTGTGCACTGTGTGTATATTACATGTCACATCCCAGACATACCTGTGTGCACTGTGTGTCTGTATTACATGTCACATCCCAGACATACCTGTGTGCACTGTGTGTCTGTATTACATGTCACATCCCAGACATACCTGTGTGCTCTGTGTGTGTATTATATGTCACATCCCAGACATACCTGTGTGCACTGTGTGTCTGTATTACATGTCACATCCCAGACATACCTGTGTGTACTGTGTGTCTGTATTACATGTCACATCCCAGGCATACCTGTGTGCACTGTGTGTCTGTATTACATGTCACATCCCAGACATACCTGTGTGCACTGTGTGTGTGTATTACATGTCACATCCCAGACATACCTGTGTGCACTGTGTGTCTGTATTACATGTCACATCCCAGACATACCTGTGTGCACTGTGTGTCTGTATTACATGTCACATCCCAGACATATCTGTGTGCACTGTGTGTGTATTACATGTCACATCCCAGACGTACCTGTGTGCACTGTGTGTGTATTACATGTCACATCCCAGACATACCTGTGTGCACTGTGTGTCTGTATAACATGTCACATCCCAGACATACCTGTGTGCACTGTGTGTGTATTACATGTCACATCCCAGACGTACCTGTGTGCACTGTGTGTGTGTATTACATGTCACATCCCAGACGTACCTGTGTGCACTGTGTGTGTGTATTACATGTCACATCCCAGACATACCTGTGTGCACTGTGTGTGTGTATTACATGTCACATCCCAGACGTACCTGTGTGCACTGTGTGTGTGTATTACATGTCACATCCCAGACATACCTGTGTGCACTGTGTGTCTGTATTACATGTCACATCCCAGACATACCTGTGTGCACTGTGTGTCTGTATTACATGTCACATCCCAGACATACCTATGTGCACTGTGTCTGTATTACATGTCACATCCCAGACATACCTGTGTGCACTGTGTGTCTGTATTACATGTCACATCCCAGACGTACCTGTGTGCACTGTGTGTGTGTATTACATGACATGTAATACAGACACACAGTGCACACAGGTATGTCCGGGATGTGACATGTAATACAGACACACAGTGCACACAGGTATGTCTGGGATGTGACATGTAATACAGACACACAGTGCACACAGGTATGTCTGGGATGTGTATACAATCTTCTGTGGGACAGTGCCCTTAGTCATATTGGTGAAAAACAGGTGAAAGACTCCCTTTATCTTTATTTTTTATTCATTAACAAAATGCAAACTATTAACACTTCCATTTTTCAAATCATTCTCACACTGCCTAAAACTTTTGCATAGTCCGGTGGTTCTGGTAAAAGTCAGTCAAATCCTACATGAACCTACTGATCACTTGGTGCCAGCTATATCCCTGGAGAGGAGCCATTGTCCTGACAATCAGTGCTATTCACTCCCCATATCAGTGCAGTTTCAATTACAGCAGTTTAAAAAAAAAAAAATATGGAGGACACGAGGGTGTAAGGAGTGTGTCATTCCTGGTGTACAAGCACTGACATGATAGGACTCTGCAGGATAGGATTGACCCATGCACCGCACACAGTCATCTCCTTATTACACAAGCCCCGATACTTACCAAACAGCTTCGCTTTAGCAAACGGAGGAAAGAGCTCAGTCTGTGTGAAGAGATTCTTATGTATCTGCCAGAGATCTCGGTGCAGTTTCTTAAAGTCGCTGTATCTTTTCCAAGTGACTATCTGCAGGAGAAGAGAAGAAGGGCGTCACGTGTGACTCAGGACTACACCCGTCTACAATCACAGGAAAGACATCCAGCAGCACAAATGACTAACCCATCTAGTTTGTAGGTTCTCCCCGGGTTCCTTGGGGTCCTCCTCTTTCCTCCCACACTCCAAAAATATACAAATAGGTAAATTGGCTTCTTATGAAATTGACCTTAATGTCCGTAGTAGGGTTGTTACGATACCGACATTTTAATTAGATTTCGAAACCATAAAAAAAGTATTGCGATACTGGATACCATGCGCAAAAAATAAGACACCACAAAAGCCGCGTGCATTCTGCATTTTATGGAACGTCCGGCCCATAATAGTACAGTCCTATCCTATTTAATTGGGGGAGGGGACAAGGTGACTAAAAAAAATAGCGAATCGCACCGTTTTTATTTTTTTCTGTTACGACGTTCATCGCATTGTAGATATTTTTTAATATTTTAATAGTTTGGACTTTTTTGGACCTGGCGATATGTAATATGTTTATTTATTTATTGCTTATATATTTTATATGTAAAATTGTGAAAGGGGGATTTAAACTTTTAACATTTTTTTTTACTTTTTTTTTTTTTACTTTTTATTTAAGTATTAGCCCCCTTAGAGGCTGGAACCCTTGTCCTATTAACCCTAAGGCCCCTTTCACACGAGCGTCACGGATTCAGTCCGGATGCGTTCAGGGTGCGTTCCGGAAAATCCGCACGCATCCGCACCAATCCGCACGCAATCGCAGTCAGTTTTGACTGTGATTGCGTACGTTCATTCAGTTTTTTCCGCGCGGGTGCGAATCGCTTTAATGCGTTTTTCACGCGCGTGATAAAAAACTGAATGTTTACAAAGAACATCTCTTAGCAACTATCAGTGAATCACGCAGCCTCATTCACTTCAATGGGGCCAGGGCTGCATGAAAAACGCAGAATATAGAACATGCTGCGATTTTCATGCAACGGCGAACTGATGCGTGAAAAACATCGCTCATGTGAAAAGCCCCATTGAAATGAATGGGTCAGGATTTAGTGCGGGTGCAATGCGTTCACATCACGCATTGCACCCGTGCGGAAATCTCGCCCGTGTGAAAGGGGCCTAATAGAGCTCTATTAGGGTCAATAGCACTTTACACTCTCCCTGCTGACCTGGGTTTTGTGCACACAACAGCAGGGAGCTTACCATGGCAGCCAGGGCTTTAGTAGCATCCTGGCTGCCATGGTAACCAATTGGAGCCCCGCGATTTACACTGCTGGGGCTCTGATTAGAAGCTGCCACTGCCACCAATGAGGAGGGGACCCTGTGGCCACTGCCACCAATGAGGAGGGGACCCTGTGGCCACTGCCACCAATGATTATAATACTGGGATTGAGGAGGGTGTACTGCGCCACCAATGAAAATAATTAAACCATTAATACGGGGATGGCCAACCTGCGGCTTTCCAACTGCTGTAAGACTACAACTCCCACCATGCCATGTTGTAGGCAGATGGGCATGCTGGGAGTTCTAGTTTTGTAACAGCTGGAGAGCCTCAGGTTGGCCATCCCTGCATTAATACAAATGTAGGCGCTGCAATCTCCATCAAAGGTGCGGCACCTGAGGGGTTAATTGCCACGGTTTGGCGGATCGCACAACTATCCCTGCACTTTGAGTCGCTGTGGGAAAAGAGCATTACAAATGTCTGTCATTGTCATTTACACAGCAAGGTTCCTTTAATCCGATCATCACATATTCTGGATTACAGGATGCCGATAGGAAAGTATATAGCATTTACTTGTGGAGGGAGAATTTCCAAAAATAAGTCAGACCCCCACCAAACACCAATCCTGAAGAAGGGTCATCAGTACTAAACACTTGGGACAACCCCTTTTAAACCAATCATACTGCCAGGTAGGGTTGGTCCTGCTGATTAAAGGGAGTCTTTCACCTCATTTTCACTAATATCACAACAGCACCGTCACACAGAAGATTGCAAACACATTCCAAATATACCTGTGTGTACTTTGGGGGTCATTTATGATTAGACATACGCCACTTTTTAGCGTATATCTGTCACAGATTCGGTCGCAAAGGGGATTTGCAAACGAATCTGCAACTTCTTCCTCTTCCACGACATGGATGCCAGTTCTAAAAAAAAAGATGTTGCCTCTACGTAACTGAGGCGATCAAGTGCAAGCGTAGAGGTATTAAGCTCCCAAATGCCAGATGGGCGGGGTTTGCTGTTTCAAGAGCCCAAAGCAAACTTAAGGGGGAGGGGGCTTCTTTAGCTGCTCATATCTTGGGATTGGTAGCAGCTTGGTCATATTTGAAAGCTGGCATTTCATGCTTTCAGACAATATCGGATTCACAATATTATATCTACTACATCGGAGGATATCGCTGTTAGAAATCGGGCAGCGAATGCAGCTGAAATTCCTAACAGGTAAATCTTCCAACATTGTGATTATAATGCTGTGATCCTGGTATTGTTTGAAAGCTTGGAAAGGCCATATCTCTAGATGCTACCAATCCCAAGATATGAGCAATGTTACCAATCCCATCATAATGTAAAAAATGAAAATCAGACATCATACAGTACATGACAATCTCTTTCTAATAAAGCTAGAACCAGCCCTGTACCTCACAGCTCTCTCCCTACCACAGCTCAGGGGGCGTGTCCATGCTCTCCCTATAACAGCTCAGGAGGCAGTTGATGGATGAGACTGAGCATGTGCGGCCGTCTCAGTGAGCAGGACAAGGAAATAAAAAAAAACAAACAAACAGCAGGTGGCGCTATACAGATACATTTTATTGAATAACTCAGTGACTATACTAAATTTTTAATTACATGCAATTACAAAAGTATTCAGATCCGGGTGCTGGTTTGAAAAATGTAGAATATTTTTTTTTAGTGGGACAACCCCTTTAAGTCTAGTTTGCTTTGGGCACGCCCAGTACACACAGGTATGTTTGTAATGTGTATGAAATCTACTGTGGGGCAGTGTCGTTAGTTATATTGGTGAGAATGAGGTGACAGACTCCCTATCATACCTGTCTTGTGAAAACTGGTTGTGGCGCTTTTCCATGAAAAATAAAAAACTTTTATTCTTTATACCAATTACAGCTTCAGTGCACCTAGGGGCGTGGCCAGTACTGGAAAGCTGGGGTGCACCAAGGGGCTAGACCACCCCCTTCAGGTGTACAGAAGCCTTCATTTGCATAAAAGAATACTCTCCCGCCCTCGCGGGAGGATATCGCATAATCGATTTTCACAAGATTTCAATCAGCAGGATCCCTATTGTATTAAAGAAGGACTGCCGACAAAAATTTTATTCCACGTCCTGCTAGAAATGTACATGATATAATCTGTAGTGAATGTCATTTTCTTACCAGTGTCTGAATTTTTGACTTCTATCATCCTGAAGTGTCTTATCTGTGTCATGTGACCAGCAATTAGACCCACCAACTCACACAGAGACTTATGTGTGGACAGGAAGTCTAATTCTCTATGTATTCCTATGAGACTGAAAGTGAGGCTCCCATAGGAATGAATAGAGCAGTTACTGGCTTCCTGTCCTGGGTCAGTTGGAGGTCAGGGAGTTGGTCACATGACCCAGCTACAATAAGAAGAGAGGTTTTTACTCACAGAAACAGTCACTGATAAGAAGATGACAATCACTACAGATTATATCATGCACCTTTCTAACAGGTCAGAGAATAAAAATTTTTGCAGGAGTTCTTCTTTAACCCTGGTTTGATAGGGTTGACCCTGCTGACAGCTGCTCTTGAAGAAGTCTTTGTGCCTGCTTACCGGATATGGAGAAGTCCATCACTTACCTTACAAAAAAGCGGCCTGAAGATCCATTGCTAATCAGAGAGGGAAATGCAGTGACGAATATATTAGGGTCGCTTCTGCAGCTAAGGCTCTGTTCACACCAGCGCAGGAGGCTTAGTTGTAAATGTCACCATATTTGACAGAAAAATAACAATGCAGCATAAGACGCTAGCTTTCCCATCTAAACAATGGACTCCACTATACGTCACTGGGGTCTGTCGGTACCAGCGCTGTCTGCTATGAATGGAAGCCACAACACAAGTGTGATCAGAGCCTAATTCAGTTCTTCAGTGCAAGGACGATGCATACAGCAGCCTAGATCTCAGCTCCCCGGGATAACTTGGTGGGAAGAGGACAAGAGGCATAAACTACACTCTCTATAATCAGATCCCAAACAGAAAACAGTCAGCAAGCAGGCCATTACCTCCTGTACTTCTTCTGGGTTCTTTCTGGAAACAGTCTAAAAAAGAGAAAAGGAACTCCGATTACCCGTCATGTCTGGAAATCCAGTCATTTTATGAATGTCACATTTTAAAATCTACTTAGCTTGCGATTTATTCACTTCCTCCATTCACATCCAAAGCCAACCTGGAAATCCCGCCCCTTAGTCATGTGATCTAGCACTGATTGTATCGCAGCTCCCACAATGCACTGCCCACAGGAAACCAGAAACTAGCTTTAGACATGAACGGAGAATAAGACATCTTGTAACTCGATTATAGACACCGGGGTGTCTTCCTAGGGGGCGAGCCACCTGGCGCTCTCTTGCTGTAGGACACATTCACATTGGGGGTTAACAGCGACGACCCCAAGAATTACGATTTTATAGGCAAAAGGAGTCTTTAAAGGGAACATGTGCAGGTTATAGTGCAGGAAGAGCTGAGCAGATTGATACATAGTTTGTGGGAAAATATACTTTTAAATTTCTCATATTAAGCTCAGGAGTCCGGTGGGCGGTCCTATCAGTAACTGACAGTTAAAGGGGTTATCGGTATCAGAATGGCGGGGGTCCGCCACCCGGGACCACGGCCGATCAGCTATGGTGCTACAGTGAGTGCTGCGTTGTCTTCACATCTCTCCAAGCACAGCCTCATTCATTTGAATGGGACAGAGCTGCGCCCAGCCCTCTAATATTCCTACCAGAAGTTTATGAATAAAATTGTAACTACGTGCTTCCAATTGGTGATGTGTCTCTGCACAGTCCGACGCTATCCAATAAGTGCTGCCAGAGGGAACACACCCCCTACTGCTGACACCAAGTTGGCAATTCATTTGTAAACCACTAGTAGGAATAATAGAGGAATCCAACAACACAGAGTTATCAGAAAGGATGTACTGCTCAGAAATTTCAAAAGTGACCAATGGACAGTGACGTCACATGGCGAGGAAGAGGCCTAATGATCATGGGCCACTGTGGCTAGGTCATCAATATAAAATTCGAGGATAACCCCTTTAACTCCGACTAGGAGCGCCCACTGGACACCTAAGCCTGAAATAAGTATAGTTTTAGATCAGTAAATGTCAATTTTTACTGAATCTTTCCCATAAAACTACACTTATTTTGGGCTTTGGAATCCAGTGGGCGGTCCTAATCAGAGTTAGCTGTCAGTTATGGATAAGCCCGCCCACTGGACTCCTGAGCTCAAAACGTGCAAATGACAAGTTATGCGGAATATTTTCCCACAAAACTATATATCAGTCTGCTCAGCTCCTCCTGCTCTATAACCTGGTTCCCTGCACATTCAACACAATAGGCTCCCTTTAAGTCGCCACCATATTTGTGCACGCCCATCACCTGGACCAGGCTGGAACGTGGCACTACACAACTGATAACCCAATGCAGACGAGTCACCTCGGCACCTCCTGCTACCCCACGCCCTATAAATCAGGATTTTCAATGCCTCGGTGTCACGTCAGGTCACTACATGCCCGTAGAGCAGCAGCAGCCGCCTCCCAGGAGACCTGGAGCAGAGACGAGGCACGGAGGAGGCGTCACCTTCAACGTCAATTAGTTTAATGAGTCGGAAATAAGAAGCAGTCGCATCCCATACACAGGGGAGGCCGGTCCCAGATCTTAAAGGGGTTGTCCAGGATTTAATATTGATGACCTGTCCACAGGATAGGTTATCATTATCAATATCAGATCGGCAGGGGGTCCAGCACCCACCTCCTGAAGTGAACGGGAGCAGAGTTGCAGTTACCAGCTCTGTCCACTACACAATGGATGGCGCTATAGTCCGGCACCTGAGCGACAACGAAGCTGATACTGATGGCCTTTCATGAGGACAGGCCATCAATATCAAAATCCTGGACAGCCCCTTCAAGGAGAAAATGCAAGCCAAATAGTCGTCCTCTAGGTCGGAGAGAGAGCGAAGATCGGTGGGGTCCATGGAAACTCCATCCAGAGAGACCAAACCCCTTTGGCACTCCTCAGAGATTTCTAATTACTTATACAACACCATAAGCAAATGGGTAGCGATTCATTTTTTTAAATCTCTGAGCGGTACGTCGTTTTTTATAACTCTGTGTTGTGCCATTATTCCTCTATTATTCCTACTAGTCTCTAAAAAAAAAATATAAATGAATTGCCAACTCTGTCACCAGTTCTGCGGGTGTCTGTGCATATTTTGTCACTGGCAGCACTGACTGGATAGTATCTAGACTGTGAAAGGACACACCCCCAACTGGTAACACGTAGTTACGGTTTCATTCATAAGCTTCTGGTAGGAATAATAGAGGACTAACACAATATAGAGTCAAAAGAATAGATGCTCTAGAATTGCGTGGGTAGGCGACGGGTCGCCTTTAAATTTGAACTCCTCAAAAGCAGAACTAGAGGGTTCAAGATAAAAGCCCCTGGAACCTGCGCCCCAGCTAATGAAGTGCGGTATAAAGCGTCTACAGGTGGAGTTACGTCTCCTCTTACACGAATCCTTCCTGGGACGCTCTGTCACAGACAGAAATAGGCGGCCGGGTCTCAACGGTGCAAATCACCGGAGCAATGATCAAACACACCCCCACCCCCGCATTAACCCTTCACCGACCAGCCAATTAATATCACTGCAAAAAAACAGCGAAGCGCTAGAACTGGGCACGAGGGGGGTGAAGAATTTTTAGACAGTTTTTTAACCCTTTCCTGACAAGGCGATTTTCAACTTCCCAGAGCCATAACTTTTTTATTTTTCCGTTCAAATAGCCGTATGGGGATTGCTTTTTTTTTTTTTTTTTTTTTGCAGATATAGTTGTATTTTCTAATGCTACCATTTAATACTGCATAGGATGGGAAAAAAAATCCAAATGGAGTGGAATTGGAAAAATAAGACAATTCTGCCACAGTTTTACGGCGTTCACTATGAGATAAAACTGACTCATGCTCTTCGTTCTCCAGGTCAGTAGAAATCTGGTGATACCACATATTTTTCGGTTCACCTTTTTCCATATGGGATAAATATTTTGATATTACAAGTGTTTTTCACATGCAGCAATACCTATGATGTGTATATTTTTACATTTTTTATTTTCATTTTGGGAAAAGTGGGGCGACTTGAATGTTTTGATTTTTTAATTTCTAGGAAGAGGTGACATGTTAGGAAGAGGTTAAGGCCCCTTTCACACGGACGAGATTTCCGCACGGGTGCAATGCGTGATGCGAACGCATTGCACCCGCACTGAATCCTGACCCAATCATTTCAATGGGGCTTTTCACATGAGCGATGTTTTTCACGCATCAGTTCGCCATTGCGTGAAAATCACAGCATGTTCTATATTGGCCCCATTGAAGTGAATGGGTCTGCGTGATTCACTGATGGTTGCTAAGAGATGTTTTTTGTAAACATTCAGTTTTTTATCACGTGCGTGAAAAACGCATCAAAATGCTTCTCACCCGCGCGGAAAAACTGAACGAACGTATGCACTGCGATTACGTGCGGATTTTCCCGAACGCATCCAGACTGAATCCGTGACGCTCGTGTGAAAGGGGCCTAAGGGTACAACCCCATAGTGCAGCTTTTGTGGGCAGGTTTGGTGCGGATTTCTTGCAGATTTTCTAAACATAAATCTGCATTGTGTGCAGGTACCCCAGGGCTGCCTGCACACGGGGGCAGATTTACTAAGGGCTCACGCCTACGACAGTGTGGCGGCCGCACTACTTTTTTTGCGGTGCGGACCGCTGGATGCGGATTGCGGACCCAATTCCAGTGAATAGGTCCTCTATCTACATGCAGCGGCCCCACGGTTGTGGGCATGAGCCCTAAAAGGAAGCCTGCACAGATTTCTATGTAGTTTTCTGTGCGACACATTTACTAAGGGACCTGTGACTTAGTCAGAAGGCTGGTTTTACGCCGTCTGCGCCATTCGCGCAGGACAGGGGCTAAGTGTGGGCATGTCGGGGACTGTGCCGGGGTCAATTTTACCAACATTTACAGCTGGAAACTGACATAAATGTTAGTGAAAAAACTACTCCAGCCAGGCGATGGCATAGTTTTTAGGCCAGGTGCACAGACTGCAACAGATGCACCTAATTTATGTCTCGTCAATGTAACAGCACAAACAATGGACATGCTGCTGATTTCAAAATCCACACAGCGGGTCAATTTCCGAGCGGAAGGAAAAAGCAAAGGGGGAGATTTATCAAACTGGTGTAAAGTAGAACTGGCTTAGTTGCCCATAGCAACCAATCAGATTCCATCTTTCATTTTTCACAGCTCCATTGGAAAATGAAAGGTGGAATCTGATTGGTTGCTATGGGCAACTAAGCCAATTTTCCTTTATACCAGTTTGATAAATCTCCCCCAAAGTGTCCATGCAATTAGTTTCACCCCTTTCACTTCGCTGGTGCTGTATTACCTCATGCAGACATCTGAGGACCACGGTCCTTGAAAACCCGGCCTGTGGTCCTGCTGAGTGCACGGCGTCATTGGTTGCCATGACGCTGTGCGCTTCTTGCAGCCGCCGCTGTTGTAAGTTATACACTCGTATGATCTATACCAGTGTATTACTGTACAGAGGCGGCGTCATAGCAACCAATGACGCTGTGAGCTTGTGCGCTCAGCAGGACCACAGGCCGGGTTTTCACGGACCGTGGTCCACGGATGTCTGCATGAGGCCTAATACTGCAGTTTTAAAACCGCGTAATCCACATCATGTGCAGGTGGCTGAAAAGAGTCCGTGTATCATCACCGTATAAATGAAAAGTCCTACAATCTTGCAGTATACTTTGTATTTAAATCTATTCATTTCATCACCATTTTCAAGATCTCTGTTTGCCGTCAATGAATAAAAACAGTCCCATTTCCAATGAAGCAAAGTAAACCTGTCCACTGCTGGTCCGGATACAGTTGTATCGGGTCTACTCCATGCTCTGAAGTATGTCGACTCCAGACTGATACATTGTACCAAACCAGCAGAGACCTTTGTGCAGCTGCTGACCTTACATCCCAGATAGCTGTCTGAACCTGATACAATGTTAAAGGAGTGTTCCCATAAATGTACGGCCTATATACTGTTGGCTGGGTGATATTTAATCAATTATTTTTAATTTAAAAGGGTATTCCAGTTACATCAAAGGAGTTTTTCTGAGATTTACTGATCCTCTGGATCAGTGGGAGTCCAACACCTCAGCTGCTGCAGAACCTCATAATACACACCTCAGCTGCTGCAGAACCTCATAATACACACCTCAGCTGCTGCAGAACCTCATAATACACACCTCAGCTGCTGCAGAACCTCATAATACACACCTCAGCTGCTGCAGAACCTCATACTAAACACCTCAGCCGCTGCAGAACCTCATACTAAACACCTCAGCCGCTGCAGAACCTCATACTAAACACCTCAGCTGCTGCAGAACCTCATACTAAACACCTCAGCTGCTGCAGAACCTCATACTAAACACCTCAGCTGCTGCAGAACCTCATACTAAACACCTCAGCTGCTGCAGAACCTCATACTAAACACCTCAGCTGCTGCAGAACCTCATACTACACACCTCAGCTGCTGCAGAACCTCATACTAAACACCTCAGCTGCTGCAGAACCTCATACTAAACACCTCAGCTGCTGCAGAACCTCATACTAAACACCTCAGCTGCTGCAGAACCTCATACTAAACACCTCAGCTGCTGCAGAACCTCATACTAAACACCTCAGCTTGCTGCAGAACCTCATACTAAACACCTCAGCTGCTGCAGAACCTCATACTAAACACCTCAGCTGCTGCAGAACCTCATACTACACACCTCAGCTGCTGCAGCACCTCATAAATATACACCTCAGCTGCTGCAGCACCTCATAATACACACCTCAAGCTGGCTGCAGAACCTCATACTACACTCCTCAGCCGCTGCAGAACCTCATAATACACACCTCAGCTGCTGCAGAACCTCATACTACACTCCTCAGCCGCTGCAGAACCTCATACTACACACCTCAGCTGCTGCAGAACCTCATACTACACACCTCAGCTGCTGCAGAACCTCATTATACACACCTCAGCTGCTGCAGAACCTCATTATACACACCTCAGCTGCTGCAGAACCTCATTATACACACACCTCAGCTGCTGCAGAACATCATAATACACACCTCAGCTGCTGCAGAACATCATAATGCACACCTCAGCTGCGGGTCGCACAAGGACCTACAAGGAGAACGGAGCATGGAGAGCTGTGGCTGGAAGACCCCGAGTTTCCCAAGGTCTGTCCACCACCAAGCGCTGCTCCCATTCATTTCTATGGGGCAGACAGAAATAGCCGAGACAGTGCTCAGCTATTTTCAGCGGCCCCATTAAAATGATTATTTTTTTAGTTGCATTTACTATTGAAATTGCGCCCGTTTTGAAGGCTTTTGCCCCTCGTTCGCCTCTTGATTTTTTTTTTTAGACTAATTCAGCAGTTTTCTAACTTTTGCGACTTTTTTCTGACTTATTTATGTAGGTGCGTCTTTTTTTGAGCCACTTATTTCTGTTCCACTCCAGGGCTGCCGTACTTTTCTTTGTCTGTTTTCAGTGGTGAAGTTAGGAATTAAAAGTCGCAGTTTCCGGCAGACATGTGAGTTTTCGCCGCAAAGATGCAACTTTTTTCATGTGCACATAAATTAGACCAGTTTAAGAGAATATGAACCTGTCTAACTGAAAAACAACCACCAGAGGGCAGACTAATAACAATATGCCTAGAGCAGTGATGGCTAACCTCCGGCACTCCAGCTGCGGTAAAACTACAACTTCCAAGATGTACACTTGCTTGGCTGTTCTCAGAACTCCATAAAAATGAACGGAGCATGCTGGGAGTCGTAGTCTCACCACAGCTGGAGTGCCGGAGGTTAGCTATCACTGGCCTAGTCTTATTCATGAAGTGCTGTGCGAAAAAAAACTGGGAAAATAAAAGCCAGCTGAATGAAATCCGCCTGGCTAAAAACAGGTGAATTTAATAAATGTGCCCCATTGTTTCAGCTGAAGATCTTCTGTCATCCAAGATGGCCACACCACTTCTCAGACTACCTGCGCCCCACTGCTTGTCCGGCCCGGCTTTTGGATTGGCCGGATCTACTCATATGAGCGATCCTGGGGCAGCAGGTAGAGTCTTGCACAAGGTCCATCAGGCAGTCTGAGAAGCGGTGTGGCCATCTTGGATGACAGGAGTGGAGTCTGGGAATCGGCAGATCTGAAGAGATGAAACGGAGGGCACCACGTAAGTGTTCTGTTAATGTTTTATCTTGACCGCGAAAGTCGCTTTAATCAACTGCTAAAAGGAAACCCCCCCCCCCTCCTCAGGCCTCTTTCATATGTCAGTGATTTACATACGTGTGCTGTCCTTGTTCTCCAAGGACCGCTCATGTATCTACTGACTGTAATGGGTGTATTCACACATCAGTGGTTTTCTACAGACCGTGGATCCATAGTGACATCATGGAAGCATGCTCTATTACGTTTGTGATTACAGATCCCTCACACACATTTGTCTATGGGTCTGTGAAAACCATGAACACAACAAGCATGCCATCCGTGTTTGGTTCATGGCTTTCACAGATCGTTGCTATTAGACACTATGGAAACTAAAATGGCCGCTGTCCTATTAGTGCACACAGAACCTGTCCTAATCACACAGAAGGACAAGTTACTTCACAACACTGAGGTAAAGAGCTGCCTCATTCTCCTCTCTGATTATGATCCTGAATACAGATAAGATCTTCAGATTAATCTCTGTAGGAATGGAGTTCATCAGGAGACATGAAGTACAGAGAGGAGGTGGGGATGTGGTAATGGAGACTGTATACAAGAGCTGCTGCTCATTACCACATCCCCTCCTCTTCTCTGTACTTTGTGCCTCCTCATGAGCTCAATTCCTAGAGATTCATCAGAAGATATCAGCTGTATTCAGGATCATAATCCCTGACAAGCAGAGAGGAGGATGAGGCAGCTCTTTACCTCAGTGTTGTGAAGTAACTTGTCCTCCTGTGTGATTAGGACAGGTTATGTGTGTACTAATAGGACAGCAGGCATTTTATTTCTCCTAATAAGTTCCCCCAAGACAAAATAAGTCATTATAACTAATGAAAGGTATTTAGGAATATATTTATGATAAAGTAATATGTAAGTATTCTCACTTTCTTAATTCACGGAGAACCAGAGATTATTCCCCTTCAGCCTAGGCACCAACCACCCCTATGGTCCTAACCTGTGCTCTATTTAAGAAAACTAAAAAAAAAATCACTTGTCTGCAGTCCTGCTCCACTTCCGGTCCCTGCAGTATCAGGAACTTGCTTGGTCCTGTGACCACTGTGGGTAAAGAGGTCCACAGCATCAGCGTTCACATCTGCTTACTGTGAAGAAGTGACTGCTGAGGCTGGTGATTGGCTGCAATGGTCACGGGACTAAGACAGTTCCTGGTCCTGTGGGGACTGGTAGCATCCAAAAATGGGACAGGAGCGGTGGGACCTTTTAATTTATTTAACTTTTACGGACACAGGTTAGGATCATACAAGTGGTCGGCTATAGGCTGGACCAACCCCCTTAATAATACAAGACTTACCCTTGCGGTGACTTTGTAGATAGTGAAGCCTTTCTGGTGTCTCCTGGGATCGGTGACTGTGTAGAACCGGGCCAGATCCCCTGCCTTGTCTCTTTGGGATATCATACTGTACCAGTTACACCAGGAAAGAGCCCATCAAAGGATCAGCACCCTGATCAGCAGCCATTTAAACTGCACTCATAGCTAGACCAGTCACCCAGGAGCACAGTCTGCAGCTACCACTCCAATCACTTATCCCTGCCCATTGTCACTGCACTCATCATTCATGAAGGGCTCCATCTCCAGACAGCCCCGGTAAATCACACTAATGCGCCGTTATACGGTGTCATACAATCTGCAGACAGCTCAGGATTCGCACAACACAGCAGCTGCCCCACTGTCATACAGCCCTCTAAGCCACACCTCGAGCACGACTTCCGCTTCCGGCGAATGAACCGCATAAACCATAGAGACCGGTGTGTGCACAGAAAGTAGCGCACTTCCGCCAGCTGGAGCGTTCTGATTGGATGAGAGTCCTCGCTTCTGATTGGCGGACGGATGGAAGACCGGATTGCGTGCGCCGGCCGTCATGTGTGCGCTGTATTGACACAATGTATCGCTGTACGGCTGCTTGACCAATCGGCATCGAGAGTTGACTGGCCAATGACGAGCAGCGTTTCTCCCAGCATGCCCCGCGCACTGACATGGACACCGGTTCTGGGAGCTTCTGCCATAGTGGAGCTCTAACCCCTGGGTTGTAACCGTCAGGTAGGTGCTGGGGGCACCCAAGTCTCCTTAGGATGAGTTTTCTTGTCCATCTGCTGTGCGGGATAACGGATCTATTGTTTCCTGGTATCAGCCACTTCAGGGTCTAGTGGGTTCACACAAAGTCACTGTTCAGACCTGCAGAGAATTACTGTCAGAGCTTTGATCTACTGTTTTTCTAATGATTTCAGTGACTGCAATTTTGCTGGTTGCTCTTGGTAACAGTCAGCAGCAGTGACAACTCCGCCCACTATGCCAACAGGAAATAGCAGAATTGTAAGGGCCATGTTCGCACAGTGCATCTAAAATAAGAAATATAAAGCGACTTTACAAGTAGTCTTGGATTAAAATATCCTATCGTTTTATGTATACAGCTGTTATGCATAGCTGTGCGTCTGCATGGTTACAGACTACAAACACCCTGTGTAGTCAGGTCTGACAATCGTGCTTCTTTCCCCTTCCCCCCCAGGTTCTGTCAGTCCTCTGGAAAAAAAAAGACTTTTTATACTATGCGAATTATTCCCTAGGTGCAACGAGGTGGTGCTGTTGAACCCTGTCCTCTATGCCACGCCCCCACCGCTGTGATGGGCAGACCAGGCAGTTTCTGAAGTCTTGCAGAATCGCATTGTGTACATTTTGCAGTAAAGGGATGGAGATTGCCCGGCAGACTGCCTGGCCTTTCCATCACAGCAATGAGAGCATGGCATAAAAGACAGGGAGGGGAGCCTCTGGGTGCAACGACATCCCCCTTCGTTGCACCTAGGGGGTAGTTTGCATATTATGCAGCCTTTTTTTGGAGGATCGACAATATATGGAGATGCCAGAGACATCATGGGACTCTGCATACAAGCACGGGTGGATGGCTGCGGACTGTCTGACATGGCAGTATGTGGTGACAGATGCTCTTTAACCCCCTAACTGTTTTGCCCAAGTCCAGCTCGGGAAGTGAGAAAAGTAGCTAACTGGAGGGGGGAGGGCTGATTTAGATGGTGATATCTCCTCAATGGTAGGAGCATGCAGTTGGTCTTGTCTGAAAGCTGACAGTCCAGGCTTTAATACAAGACCAACATGACAGCTAAAGTCCAAGAAACAGAGGAGAAATCAAGTCGGGAATAATCGCAGGTGAAAATTGTTTTTACTTTCATTTTCAGCTGCATTCACAGCATCCCGATTTCTTTCAGTGATATCTTTCTCTGTCCTGAACATTTTTGCTGTCATTTTGATATTGTCTGAAAGCCTGGAATGTCTGCTTTCAAACAAGATCAGTTGCATGTTTCTAGCTGATACCATTCTGGAGGTAGCAGCATCTAAAGCAGCCCTCCCCCCCTCCAGTTAGCTACTTTTCTCACTGCTGGAGCTCCATTCTGGCAAAAGTTAGGGGGTTAACCAGCCTATAGCAGACCGCAATGGGAACAAGCCTCCTAAGTGTCACCCGCGATGCTAGGGAGGTTTGTTCCCGTCTCAGCCTGCTATTGGCTGCCCCCCATCTGAGCGACGAGGAGATGCCGGCATCAGAAGCGGCGCGGGTGCCAGGGAGCAAGGTAAGTACTATCTGTGTGAGGGGCCCTGGCTTATGGTACTGCATTATAGGTCTTGGATAACCCCTTTAACCACCTAACTGTTTTGCCAGAGTCCAGCTCGGGCAGTGTGAAAAGCAGCTAACTGGAGGGGGGAGGGCTGCTTTACATGGTGATATCTCCTTAATGGTAGCAGCTAGAAACATGCAACCGGTCTTGTCTGGAAGCTGACAGTCCAGGCTTTCATACAAGACCAAAATGACAGCTAAAGTCCAAGCAACAGAGGAGAAATCACTGTTAGAAATTAAGTCGGGAATAATTTACTTTCGCCTGCAGCTGCATTCACAGCATCCCGATTTCTATCAGTGATATCTTTCTCCGTCCTGAACATACTGCTGTCATTCTGATATTGTCTGAAAGCTTGGAATGTCTGCTTTTAAACAAGATCAGTTGCACCATTCAGGAGGTAGCAGCATCTAAAGCAGCCCTCCCCCCTCCAGTTAGCTACGTTTCCCAATGCTGCAGCTGGACTCTGGCAAAACAGAAAGGGGGGTTAATACATGGGGACTGTAAGTAGTCACTAAAACAGACCGGCCAGGAGAGGGGACTGCTCCTCTTTTAACTTTGCATTAACTAGTCTTACTACTCGCTCCTGATGACCGTTGTCTTCTCCAGGGTATCAGATGTTGCCTCGTCATCTGCAGACAGTGGGTGGCAGGTGTATCGCCCGTGCCAGTCATTCACGACCCTTGTTCATGAGCGGAAATTTCTTTAGCTCCCCATGGTGGACGGGACATCAGCAGCCGTCTTCTTACTTCCCTGTGAACAGCTGGCATCCTCATTACAACTCAGGACCCCACCGTTATTTCGCTCCTCCCAGACCCGCGCTGCCGGGCAGCCATCCGTTTCCTTGGTTCCCCACTCAGTCATCCTGGCTTCACTTATCTCATTTCAATATGGATGCAAAAGGAGACGAATCATTTAGAAAACGAAAGAAAGGCATGGAGGATGAGGAGTACAGGAGTAGGCCGTGGACAAAAAGACCCTACCCTCCGGCGAGTGACTTACGGGTCCCACCCATTCATGGCACGCCAGAGGCATTAGTCCCTGTGAGTCCACAAGCAGAACCTAAAGGTAAGGACCTCATTGTCCCCTCTACCGTTACCTACAACCATAGCATTTATTACGGGGAGGTCCGTGTGTGACTGGTGCACATTGAAGGGGCTGATACATCAGGAGTACCCCAACGATCAACTGTTTGAAGAGGCCGCAGTGCTCCGTTACGAGCTGCATCCTCTTCCTAGGCTGTTCATTGCTCACATGGCCTATATACAGCTCAGTCCCATTGGCTTGAATGGGACTGAGCTGCAATACCGAGCACAGCCACTATACAACGGATGGCGCCATGCTTGTTAATCTCTGCAGCCCTTTCAAACAGATGACAGGCGGGGGTGGCGGACCTCCACCGTTCTGATATTGATGACCTATCCTGAGGATAGACTATTAATATTATACTCCCTGAAAACCCCTTTAAAACCCACGGGATCCTTCTTTTTTTTCCCAGTGATTGCCCCATAATGTATCTAAGTATACATCGCAACCTATGTCTGCGACAGGACTTGATTTGATACATAATTTAGAATGTTTTGGTGAAATTTCAGGATTTTGCACCAAGGACTGGGTTCCCATTTAAACGTTTCGCTGGCAAAAATAATCAAATATGAGGTTCTATTAAAGAGGTTATCTGACCCCTATAATGACCCCCCCCCCATGCCCAGGCCTCTCATATAGATTATACATACCCGGCACCTGCGACTTTCCTGATTCCCGCACGGCCGCCGCTGCATCTCCTCGTCGCATGGTTCAAAAAATTCGGCAATGGGGGAGCAGCCAGTAGCAGGCCGCGATGGGGACCAGCCTCCTTAGCATAATTGGCCCCTTCTGTCACATGGATCAAAACATTCGGCAACGGGGGTGAGCAGCCAATAGCAGGGAGATGCAGTGGCGGCCGTGCGGGGATTAGGAGCGACAAAGGGTGTCGGGGAGTGGGCATTGAGGGGGAAGGGGGGTCATTATAGGGGCTGGATAACCACCTTTAAATCGCAAGTCATCTGCGGACTGCATACGTAGGGGAGACAATGTCCCCGTCTCCCTTGCATGGCCCTGACACGTGATATTTTGTCATAAGGGGAAGGGGTTGGCATATGTAACACGGGTCACCATTGTGGCACCAGACACTTACCTGCATAGTGACACTCACCTGTCCTCTCCTTTTCAGCCGCAGAAGTAAAGAGAAGATGGGAGGACTTCAGCCACCATTACCACGAGAGATCTAGTAAAAAGAAGTTTGACTTCACGGTGATGTCTTATAACATCCTTTCCCAAGACCTGCTGGAAGACAACTCTAGTCTGTACAGTCATTGCCGGCGGCCATACTTATTCTGGAACTACCGGCTGCCAAACATCCTGCGGGAGCTGCAAGAAATGAACGCTGATGTAAGTAAGAGGACTTTCTAAGGAAACCCATTATCCGATGTATTCTGAGTTAATAGATGGGGTCTGCAGGTCATGACCCTCGTCATTTAGCCAGACTGCAGAATGTCTGCGAAGAGCATCTCTTTTTGGAGGATCCCAGACGTCCCCGTGTGACAGGGACAGTGCGTTGCTATCAATGGGCACTGTGTAATGCTTCATTTCCTCTGTGGTGGCGCTGCAGGTTCCTCCATACAATACAGCTGATTGCTTGGGGTCCGCGCAGAGAGGATATCCTAAGATCAGCTCATTGTCTGAGGATCCTTTCTACAATAAAATGGATATAATTTTTCTAAATGTCACCGGTAACTATAGTGCCCTGTGTATCTGAGGAAAGAAACGTAAGTTGTCCCTCCAGTCTTATGGCAGAGGCTCAGCTTCATGATGGGTGGTTAAGATTTTGTTGAATAGCTGCATTAATCTGCTGCATGGCGGACTGGTAATTTGCAGCATCAGCCTTTGATTTCTGCCAGAGATTCCACTGCAAATATGTCATGTGAACATACATTTAAAGGGGATGTCGGCATTTTTTAAAGAGGACCTTTCACCTCTCCTGACATGCCTGTTTTAATAGCTTCATACATTCCCCATGTAATAACAAGTCTGGAACATCTATTCTTATGTCTGTATGTTGTGCCATTCCTTTATTATTTGCACTAGAAGTTATAAATGAATTGCTATTTGTCTTCAGTAAAGGAACAGAGGGGAGGTAACCAGTTGGGGGTGTGTACCTGCACAGTCTGAACATGACAGCACTGATTGGATAGAGTCAGTCTGTGCAGGTACACGCCCCCAACTGGTCACCTCCCCTCTGTACCCTTACTGCAGACTGCTAGCAATTCAGTCATAACTTCTAGTAGAAATAATAAAGGAATGGCAGAACATAGAGACATAAGAATAGATGCTCCAGAATTGTTATTACATGGGGAATGCATGAAGCTATTAAATTAGGCATGTCAGGAGAGTGGAGAGGTCCTCTTTAAGTCAGATTACTTATAAAGATTGTTCTACTTACTGCCCCCTCCATCCCAGAGACACTGCTCTTCTACTCTCCACCGCGATGTAATATTCTGATTGTAGTGATCTACAATTGGTGTCTAGTGGAAAATACGTAAAAAGTGCACCTAGAGCAATACCACTTATAACATGGGTGGAAAGATACGAGGTGGTACCAATCATCTTATCTAGTTGTGCTAGGGGCACAATGTCCCAAAAGACCGGAAGTGCTATAGATGGGAAGCTGGACAGGAGGTCCTGAGTGCAAAAATGCACAGATAACCACGCTGCTATCCCAATGGAGTCCAGATACTCTGATGGCAGATTGAAAGAATATCTACTTTTTTTTTTTTTTTTTTTTTTTTTTTTTTTTTTTTTTTAAACATTGGATGTGTCATAGGGACATATCAAAAGTTTTGAGTGCTTAGACCCCTGCGATCACCAGAACAAAGGGTTCAGCTGAACCCCGGTCTCGTAGACAAAAGCAGAGCAGCCTCAGCCGTGAGCTTGCCGGTGTACCACACAATATCTGAACACCATTGGGATAGCAGCGCCGATATCGATCCAATTGTGAGTTCTTCATCCTGACTTGATTGTAGACCCGACCTCTGCAGCCGATCTCTGATGGTACACTGCATGAGAGGCAGAGACGCTGGTGGCTGCAGAGATATACAAGCATGTGGCTGCTTCAGTCAGGGCGACAGCAGGAGGAGCTCATCAGTCCAGAGAAAACGTCTCCATCGTTATGGAGGATTTACAGCAGCCAAACTGGCTTCTGTGACTTTTTACACTATAGCTGGGGCACATTACATAGGCAGAGCGGCTCTGATGTGCCAGGATCAATAGGTCCAGTAGAGGAAGTGGCATTGCTGCTCCTTCTGCGCTGTGTACCCAGGAAAAGAGATGACAGAACCGCAGTGTAAACCACTTCTGTCTTCTCCTTGGAGAAAGCCGGGGACCTGACCTGCTCCTGCTAGATATGCTCTGCTCCAGACCATACTCCTTACGTGTAAGGCTACTTTCACACTAGCGTTTTTTTAATTCCGGTATTGAGTTCCGTCATAGGGGCTCAATACCGGAATAAAACGCTTCAGTTTTGCCCCCATTCATTGTCAATGAGGACAAAACTGAACTGAAGACAACGGAATGCTCCTGAAAGCATTCTGTTCCGTCTACAGACCGGAGAGCAAACCGCAGCATGCAGGTCCAGGCATCCGCACCAAGATGGATTCATCATGACCCCCCCCCCCCCCCAATGAAAGTCAATGGGGACGGATCCGTTTGGTGTGACACAATGGTGAACGGATCCGTCCTCCGTTGACTTTCAGTGGAGTTCGTGACAGATCCGTCACCTGCATATATACATACATACATATACATATACATATACATACTCCCGGCTGGTCTCCACAGCGCAGGAGGAGCAGGACGGCGCAGACATAGGACGATTCCACCCGGCGCCCAGCAGAGGGCGCTGTGGGGAATCGTCCTATGTGCGCTCCGTCCTCCTCCTGTACTGTGCTGCGTGGAGCTGCCGGGAGCACGTAAGTATGTATATGTGTGTGTGTGTATGTACTGTGTGACGTGTGGAGCCGGAGCGTGGCTCCGGCCCCACACATGTACCTGCGGCAGCACGGATCTGGCGGCACCCTTCACCTGCCGGATCCGTGCTGCCGCTAGTGTGAAAGAGGCTACTTTCACACTAGCGTTTTGGAATTCCGGTATTCAGTTCCGTCATAGGGGCTCAATACCGGAATAAAACGCTTCAGTTTTGTCCCCATTCATTGTCAATGGGGGCAAAACTGAACTGAAGACAACGGAGTGCTCCTAGAAGCATTTCCGTTCCGTGTTCAGACCGGAGAACAAACCGCAACATGCTGCGGTTTGCTCTCCGTACTAGTTATCCGCACCTAAACGGATCCAGAATGACCCCCAATGCAAGTCAATGGGGACGGATCCGTTTGGTGTGGACACACTTGTAAACGGATCTGTCCTCCATTGACTTTCAATAGAGGTTATTCCGGATCCGTTTAAAAGATGCTAAAGATAATACAACCGGATCCGGAATTACGGATCCACAAGGTTGTATTATTCAGTATAGATCCGGCGGGTCCTTTCACCCGCCGGATCCGTACTAAGGCTAGTGTGAAAGTAGCCTAAGCCACGTATTCATTATCAGGTTAAAACAAAAGATGCGATTCGCCATGATGACCTCAATGACTCCTGTGCACGTTGTGCGGCCTCCGTCTGTAAAGCTTCTTCTGTTTTAGATTCTTTGTTTACAAGAAGTTCAAGAAGATCACTATCAAGAACAGATCAAGCCCCATTTGGAAGCCCTCGGTACGCAGCTCTCCTGTTTTGTGTTTTTGTTTTTTTTTTCTTTTGTGTTTTGCTCTTGTTACAATGTTTCTTTAGAATGAGAACGTCATCCTAAAAGTATTTTGTATGCATGTCATCGAAATGTCCATAGGCTTTTGTCTGGTATCACAGCCCAGCTTTAGGCCCCTTTCACACGAGCGAGTTTTCCGCGTGGGTGCGATGTGTGACGTGAACACAGCGCATCAGTTCTGCGTTGCGTGAAAATCGCAGCATGTTCTATATTCTACTTTTTTCACGCAGCCCTGGCTCCATAGAAGTGAATGGGGCTGCGTGAAAAACGCATCGCATCCGCAAACAAGTGTGGATGCGATGCATTTTTCACTGATGGTTGCTAAGAGATGTTGTTTGTAAACCTTCAGTTTTTTTTTTTTTTTATCACCCGCGTGAAAAACGCATCAAAACGCATTGCACCCGCACTGAAAAAACTTAACTGAACACAATCGCAGACAAAACTGACTGAACTTGCTTGCAAAATGGTGCGAGTTTTCCTGAACGCATCTGGACCTAATCCATGACGCTCGTGTGAAAGGGGCCTTATATACTCGAATAGGCCTGAACTTCATTAAAGGGGTTATTCCCATCTCAGACAATGGGGGTATATCGCTAGGATGTGCCCCCATTGTCTTATAGGTGCAGGGACCCGCACCTATATCCAGAACGAAGCGGGGAGCTCTGTGCCTGGAGGCCCCCGGGTTTCCCAGGGTTTGGCGACCACCCCGCTGCTCTCATAGAAATGAATGGGGGCGCACCGTGCATGCGCGGCCAACACTCGGCTATTTTCTGCAGCCCTATAGAAATGAATGTAGGGCGGCTGCGCATGCACAGTGCGCCCTCCTTCTCTTTTGCTGGGTCCCACACCTATAACACAAGGGGGGCATATCCTAGCGATATGCCCCCATTGTCTGAGATGGGATAACCCCTTTAAGTCATTGTTTTTAACAACTTTTTTTGCGCCCTCGGGTGCTGTAAGACTACCTGACCGCCCTGGCTCAATGTACAGCACGTGATCCTGAAAGCGCCGGCAACAGAATTAGACCAGGGAGACTAAAGATCGCCCAGTAAGGGAATATACATCATCAGAAGTCACTTTTTTAAATTGTGGGCATGTTGAGATAAAATTTTTTTAAAAAAAGGGATAACCTCTTTAATGGTAAACATTTGGGACTATTATAATCTAATAATTGAGCAATTTTTCCCTGTGTTCCAGGATACATCTGTGAGTACAAGGCCCGCACAGGAAGTAAACCTGATGGTTGCGCCATTTGCTTCAAATCTGATAAATTCAACTTGAGGCTGGTGAAACCGGTGGAATATTTCCGACGAGACATCGCCCTCTTAGACCGAGACAACGTCGGCCTGGTGCTAATGTTGCAGCCTAAAACTAAGGGAAGAGACGCTCCGATGGTCTGTGTCGCAAACACTCACCTCCTGTACAACCCCCGGAGAGGAGACATCAAGCTCACCCAGCTGGCCATTCTCCTGGCGGAGATCACGGAGGTCGCACAAATACGGGACGGGAGGTTCTACCCCATTGTCCTATGCGGGGATTTCAACTCTGTGCCTGGCTCACCACTGCATCACTTTATAAAGGAAGGGGCGCTTCACTATGAGGGACTGACCATCGGGAAGGTACTCATCAGTTGCATGGCCTGAGGCCCATGAGGACAAAAATTCTGTATGAAATACAATGTTTAAAGGGGTTATCCAATTTCTCAAACCCAACCCCCACCACATGTGCCGCGCCCTTCACCCTCTAGTGGCACTGCTCTTGGTCCCCGCACCGCCGCTGCTTCTCCCTGCACACGGATGAAAACATCTGGCTTTCGGGTGGGGGGTTTCTGGCAGCCAATGGCCGGCGGGGACAGAGATGAGCCTCCCTAGCATTGCAGGTGACACTAGGGACGCTCGCGCCCCCCCCCCCATCACTGCCTGCCATTGGCTGCTTCCAGCCCCTCCCCCCCCGCCGATACTGGATGTTTTCATCCGTGTGCAGGGAGAAGCAGCAGCTGCGGTGCGCGGACCAGGAGCGGCGCAGGGATCGGGGTAAGTATATTACCAGTGAGGGGCCTGGCACATGTGGGGAGGGTTGAGAAATGGGATAACCTCTTTAACCCCCTAACTGTTTTGCCAGAGTGGAGCTCCAGCAGTTGGAAAAGTAGCTAACTGGAAGGGGAGGGCTGCTTTAGATGCTGCTACCTCCTGAATAGTAGCAGCTAGAAAGATGCAACTGATCTTCTTTGAAAGGAGACATTCCAAGTTTTCAGGCAATACCAACATGACAGCAATATGTCCAGGACAGAGAAAGATATCACTGATAGAATTCGGGATGCTGTGAATGCAGCTGAAAATGAAAGTAAAAACAGGTTTCACTTGGGATTATTCCCGACTTGATTTCTAACAGTGATTTCTCCTCTGTTTCTTGGTCTTTAGCTGTCATTCTGGTCTAAAGCATGGACTGTCAGCTTTCAGACAAGACCAGTTGCATGTTTCTAGCTGCTACCATTGAGGAGATATCACCATCTAAAGCAGCCCCTCCCATTGGCTACTTTTCACACTGCAGGAGCTGGACTCAGGCAGAACAGTTAGGGGGTTAATCTTCCATACAGTTGAACTAAGCGGCCACATGCATGTGGGACCACCACTCCATTCAAACAAAGGGAACACAGGACCCCTCAGGGTCTGTCCGTGGTCAGACCCCTACTCATCAGACACTTATCCTGTGTGTAGGGAATAAGTGTTTGAAATGAAACTACCCCTTTAATACAGAAAAGAATATAATACTGACAATATAGCCCATCACAGTGGGAGGCGGCACACCGTGTATTCCCATGAAGGCATTTATCTAGATGCAGTACGTTTGGAAATGGATTTTGGCTGGGAGGCAGCTTGCAGCAGAAACCTCCCCCGATAGAAACCAAACAAGACTCAATCTAATCCAAGGCTGCTCTACCAGATTTCAGGGGCTTGTAGATATAGAGGAGATTTTAGTTTTAATAAACAGATCGTAAAGATAAATTAAATCACATCAATCATTTTCTTTCAGGTATCAGGACAAGAGATGTACACCAGAGGACAAAGGATATTATCTATTCCAATATGGCCGAGAAGTCTGGGCATTACCCAGAAATGTGTGTATGAATCTCCGGAAAAGCATCAGGAGGAACCAGGTACAACATGTAGACAACACTTGATTATTCTCCCGCAAATTAATATTCCTGCCCCTTCACGGCACTTGTAGGCAAACATGGCGCCTGCTCGCATGTGCAGTGGGCGTCATGGCCTGCGGGTCTCCGCTGTTTTAAACAGCAGTGACCGGCAATAATGCCAATTGCAGTAAAACATCGGTGAAAAACATCCAGTGAGGATGCCGGTAATTGATTTCAATGCACTCAGCCACGCTGAAGAGGCTGACTGTATTAAAGCTGCCATTCTTATTTTGGCCACCAGGTGGCAGGCCAGCATAAGAAATGAGCAATCAGTAATAAATACATTTTAAAAATTCATGATTGTTCAGAATTCAAAAATAAAAATTGGATTTTGTACACTCAAATACAAAATCATTACAGAAAAGTTAAAAAAAAAGTTAAATATGTAAAAAATAAAAAAATATCAGTTTAAATTGCCCCCCTTTCCATATAATAAAAAAAAATACATAACAAAAAATATAGACCTCATGGGTATCACTGCGACCGAAAACGCCTGTCCTATTAAAATAAAAAAATATTTTTCCAATACGGCAAATGGCGTAATGTGAAAAAAGGGTCTAAATGGCTTTGTCCTGCAAAAAATAAGCCCTCGTGAATGGAAATATAAAAAAAAAAAAGATGGGGAAGAAAAATGAAAAAACCTCCGGTATCCTAAGGGTTAACTACCACATGTTTCAGAATACACCATAAATGTAGATCATGTACGGACCAGTTGTAGTAACTGTGGGAAACGTTTGCAGTTATTGCCGCGGGTCTGTCATGTAACATCTGATATCTTTTATTTTCTAGAGAGGAGTGTGGAAGAGCGAACCACGGAGATGACAGCTGAGCAGACCATGGAACCAGATCATAGGTATGTTTGCTTTACAAGGAAGGTCCACCTTCGCCAGCTAATCATTATATATATATATATATATATATATATATATATATATATATATATATATATATTTTTTTTTTTTTTTGTCCACTGCTCCTATGCAGCACACATACAGTGCCTTGAAAAAGTATTCATACCCCTTGAACTCCTCACATACATGTAAGGTCCAGAATGCCTCTGTAGTAGATGTCTGCAAATCATAGATCAACGCAACAAGGCTAGTAGACATGACTTGGGCCAGATTAAAGGGGTTATCTGAGGCTGGAAATGGCCCCTCACGCTGATTCTACTTACCTCCCTTCTCGTGCCGCTCCTGGTCACTGCACCGCTGCAGCTGCTTCTCTCCATGTGCGGATGAAAACATTCAGTGTTGGGGGTGCAGCCAATGGCAGACGGGGACGAGCCTCCCTAGCATCACTGTACTATTTACCAATATGCATGTGGTAGGTGCGCAAGAAGTAGGGTACAGGTAGATGGCCATAAGGGGGGGGGGGGGGGAGTATACTGCTCCTATGTACAAGACTATAACTACTATAATACTGCTCCAATGTACAAGAATATAACTACTATAATACTGCTCCTATATACAAGAATATAACTACTATAATACTGCTCCTATGTACAAGAATATAACTACTATAATACTGCTCCTATGTACAAGAATATAACTACTGTAATACTGCTCCTATGTACAAGAATATAACTACTGTAATACTGCTCCTATGTACAAGAATATAACTACTATAATACTGCTCCTATGTACAAGAATATAACTACTGTAATACTGCTCCTATGTACAAGAATATAACTACTGTAATACTGCTCCTATGTACAAGAATATAACTACTATAATACTGCTCCTATGTACAAGAATATAACTACTATAATACTGCTCCTATGTACAAGAATATAACTACTATAATACTGCTCCTATGTACAAGAATATAACTACTATAATACTGCATGTGGTAGGTGTGCAAGAAGTAGGAGACAGGTAGATTGCCATAAGAGGAGAGGAGGAAGAACTCTGCGTGCTGCTCTGCACAGACCTTCAATACATTTTCTGTTTCTTTCCATGGTTTTTGAACAGGGTTGAATCCCGGTTGCAGCACCACTTCAGCCTGTCCTCTGTATACTCCCATTATTTCCCTGACACCGGATTGCCTGAGATCACAACCTGTCACTCCAAGTCGGCCGTCACTGTGGATTACATCTTCTACTCTGCCTCAAACAATGACCTCTTCAGGCAGCCAGGTAAGAGCGGTCACATCCCATATAACACCAAAATGGGCTTTATGTCTCATTGGGATAGCTGCCAGCAGTCACAGGCAATGGGTTGGGCTTGGAAAGGGTAGCTTTTGGAGAAACCTGCCCCAAAGCGGGCAGTTTGTGTGCATTTCCTCTGTTTCAGGGCAGTCGTGCTGGTGGGGCTCAGTTGTCCCAGACTATATTGGTAGTTATGCATTGGATACACAGTAAGTACTTTGTAGCGTGACTGTGCATTCTACTCCATTCACATCCAGCGCTCTGCTGGTTCCGTGGTTCATTGTGGGAGATGTAGTCCGCAGATGCCCAACCTGTGGCCCTCCAGCTGTTGCAAAACTACAACTCCCAGCGTGCCTGGACAGCCTACAGCTACTAGGGCATGCTGGGAGTTGTAATTTTACAACAGCTGGAGGGCTGCAGGTTGAGCATCCCTGGTGTAGTCTGTAGTCGCGACTTCATCGAAACTAACTTTGGCTCCACTGATACAGCATTAAAATCGAAATCTTTGAACAAATCATAGATCCGAAGGTTGATGCGCACAAGCCTAATCAGCAGGATCAACCCTACCAGACAGTATAGTTTAATAGACTGCTGATACGTGCTCTTTAACTGCTTGAATTCCAAGAGGAAAAGTAAAATGGTTCCGGTCCTCAATGCCAAAATTGGCTTTTTCCAGGGATTAATATGAGTGGTTCACCCTATACTTATATGTTCCGCATTGTACCACCCTGCACATTAGTACTTTGGTTAGTCCTACATCCCTACATGTATTATATGATATCGGATACACCGGAGTAGTTTTAATCAAAATCTGAATATAGAACAGTCTCCAGCCTGTCTCTGTCCAGCTGTTAAAACTACAACTCTCAGCATGCCCTGGCAGCTGCAGACCAGGGCTATAGATATCTGCACAATATCAAGTAGCCGAGAGTTACACTAGAACAATCAAGTTGTCTAGAGAAGCAAAATGTGGAAACCACAAGTACAACGTTACTGGTTTTATATACTGTCACACTGGCATTTAAAGGGGTATTCCAGTCACTATAAATATAACTTATGTTTTAACAAACTCACGGAAAAATAAGGTGGTCTCAAATGGCAGAACATGCTCAAAACCCCAATGCTGTAGCGCATATATAACTGGGGGAGCAGATCCCGCACATGCGGCCCGCTGCAGAACGTAATCCCCAGCAAAAAATGCATACAATGGAGGATGCCTACAGCGGACCACATGTACCACAGTGGTCTCAAATGGCAGAACATGCTCAACCCCAATGCTGTAGCGCATATAACTGGGGGAGCAAGTCCCGCACATGTGGCCCGCTGCAGAACGTAATCCCCAGCAAAAAAATGCATACAATGGAGGATGCCTACAGCGGACCACATGTACCACAAAAACATCCTACACAGGGTAGACAAATGTGCGGATGTGACAATCTACATAGAAAACAATTCACGGAAAATGGTGCACTACAGCGGAAAATGCCGTTGACAATATATGGCTAAACCCTCACTCTGATGTTAAAATGAGACTTTCGCCAGTATATCCTTATATCAAAGACATACCGGAGCCCGAGCACCGCGTCAAGGTATCTCAGTTGGCATCGGGACCTACGCTATCCCTACTGTGGTATAGATAATAACAGATAGGTGCATGAGGTCCGAAACACAGCGACCAGCTCCCAGTTACCTCCAGCGTGAAATCACACATACAATGGGAGGGGGGCGGAGGCTGTATTTCCCACATTGCCCTGACGTCATGTGACCCAGGCTGCACAGGTGCACCTGAATGTTACCCATTAGTAAAATCAAGGCACATTCAACCTGGAGTTGCCACGCCTCCAGGAATAAACGTACAAACAAACTCACGGAAAAATAAGGTGGTCTCAAATGGCAGAACATGCTCAAAACCCCAATGCTGTAGCGCATATATAACTGGGGGAGCAGATCCCGCACATGCGGCCCGCTGCAGAACGTAATCCCCAGCAAAAAATGCATACAATGGAGGATGCCTACAGCGGACCACATGTACCACAGTGGTCTCAAATGGCAGAACATGCTCAACCCCAATGCTGTAGCGCATATAACTGGGGGAGCAAGTCCCGCACATGTGGCCCGCTGCAGAACGTAATCCCCAGCAAAAAAATGCATACAATGGAGGATGCCTACAGCGGACCACATGTACCACAAAAACATCCTACACAGGGTAGACAAATGTGCGGATGTGACAATCTACATAGAAAACAATTCACGGAAAATGGTGCACTACAGCGGAAAATGCCGTTGACAATATATGGCTAAACCCTCACTCTGATGTTAAAATGAGACTTTCGCCAGTATATCCTTATATCAAAGACATACCGGAGCCCGAGCACCGCGTCAAGGTATCTCAGTTGGCATCGGGACCTACGCTATCCCTACTGTGGTATAGATAATAACAGATAGGTGCATGAGGTCCGAAACACAGCGACCAGCTCCCAGTTACCTCCAGCGTGAAATCACACATACAATGGGAGGGGGGGCGGAGGCTGTATTTCCCACATTGCCCTGACGTCATGTGACCCAGGCTGCACAGGTGCACCTGAATGTTACCCATTAGTAAAATCAAGGCACATTCAACCTGGAGTTGCCACGCCTCCAGGAATAAACGTACAAACAAACTCACGGAAAAATAAGGTGGTCTCAAATGGCAGAACATGCTCAAAACCCCAATGCTGTAGCGCATATATAACTGGGGGAGCAGATCCCGCACATGCGGCCCGCTGCAGAACGTAATCCCCAGCAAAAAATGCATACAATGGAGGATGCCTACAGCGGACCACATGTACCACAGTGGTCTCAAATGGCAGAACATGCTCAACCCCAATGCTGTAGCGCATATAACTGGGGGAGCAAGTCCCGCACATGTGGCCCGCTGCAGAACGTAATCCCCAGCAAAAAAATGCATACAATGGAGGATGCCTACAGCGGACCACATGTACCACAAAAACATCCTACACAGGGTAGACAAATGTGCGGATGTGACAATCTACATAGAAAACAATTCACGGAAAATGGTGCACTACAGCGGAAAATGCCGTTGACAATATATGGCTAAACCCTCACTCTGATGTTAAAATGAGACTTTCGCCAGTATATCCTTATATCAAAGACATACCGGAGCCCGAGCACCGCGTCAAGGTATCTCAGTTGGCATCGGGACCTACGCTATCCCTACTGTGGTATAGATAATAACAGATAGGTGCATGAGGTCCGAAACACAGCGACCAGCTCCCAGTTACCTCCAGCGTGAAATCACACATACAATGGGAGGGGGGGCGGAGGCTGTATTTCCCACATTGCCCTGACGTCATGTGACCCAGGCTGCACAGGTGCACCTGAATGTTACCCATTAGTAAAATCAAGGCACATTCAACCTGGAGTTGCCACGCCTCCAGGAATAAACGTACAAACAAACTCACGGAAAAATAAGGTGGTCTCAAATGGCAGAACATGCTCAAAACCCCAATGCTGTAGCGCATATATAACTGGGGGAGCAGATCCCGCACATGCGGCCCGCTGCAGAACGTAATCCCCAGCAAAAAATGCATACAATGGAGGATGCCTACAGCGGACCACATGTACCACAGTGGTCTCAAATGGCAGAACATGCTCAACCCCAATGCTGTAGCGCATATAACTGGGGGAGCAAGTCCCGCACATGTGGCCCGCTGCAGAACGTAATCCCCAGCAAAAAAATGCATACAATGGAGGATGCCTACAGCGGACCACATGTACCACAAAAACATCCTACACAGGGTAGACAAATGTGCGGATGTGACAATCTACATAGAAAACAATTCACGGAAAATGGTGCACTACAGCGGAAAATGCCGTTGACAATATATGGCTAAACCCTCACTCTGATGTTAAAATGAGACTTTCGCCAGTATATCCTTATATCAAAGACATACCGGAGCCCGAGCACCGCGTCAAGGTATCTCAGTTGGCATCGGGACCTACGCTATCCCTACTGTGGTATAGATAATAACAGATAGGTGCATGAGGTCCGAAACACAGCGACCAGCTCCCAGTTACCTCCAGCGTGAAATCACACATACAATGGGAGGGGGGGCGGAGGCTGTATTTCCCACATTGCCCTGACGTCATGTGACCCAGGCTGCACAGGTGCACCTGAATGTTACCCATTAGTAAAATCAAGGCACATTCAACCTGGAGTTGCCACGCCTCCAGGAATAAACGTACAAACAAACTCACGGAAAAATAAGGTGGTCTCAAATGGCAGAACATGCTCAAAACCCCAATGCTGTAGCGCATATATAACTGGGGGAGCAGATCCCGCACATGCGGCCCGCTGCAGAACGTAATCCCCAGCAAAAAATGCATACAATGGAGGATGCCTACAGCGGACCACATGTACCACAGTGGTCTCAAATGGCAGAACATGCTCAACCCCAATGCTGTAGCGCATATAACTGGGGGAGCAAGTCCCGCACATGTGGCCCGCTGCAGAACGTAATCCCCAGCAAAAAAATGCATACAATGGAGGATGCCTACAGCGGACCACATGTACCACAAAAACATCCTACACAGGGTAGACAAATGTGCGGATGTGACAATCTACATAGAAAACAATTCACGGAAAATGGTGCACTACAGCGGAAAATGCCGTTGACAATATATGGCTAAACCCTCACTCTGATGTTAAAATGAGACTTTCGCCAGTATATCCTTATATCAAAGACATACCGGAGCCCGAGCACCGCGTCAAGGTATCTCAGTTGGCATCGGGACCTACGCTATCCCTACTGTGGTATAGATAATAACAGATAGGTGCATGAGGTCCGAAACACAGCGACCAGCTCCCAGTTACCTCCAGCGTGAAATCACACATACAATGGGAGGGGGGGCGGAGGCTGTATTTCCCACATTGCCCTGACGTCATGTGACCCAGGCTGCACAGGTGCACCTGAATGTTACCCATTAGTAAAATCAAGGCACATTCAACCTGGAGTTGCCACGCCTCCAGGAATAAACGTACAAACAAACTCACGGAAAAATAAGGTGGTCTCAAATGGCAGAACATGCTCAAAACCCCAATGCTGTAGCGCATATATAACTGGGGGAGCAGATCCCGCACATGCGGCCCGCTGCAGAACGTAATCCCCAGCAAAAAATGCATACAATGGAGGATGCCTACAGCGGACCACATGTACCACAGTGGTCTCAAATGGCAGAACATGCTCAACCCCAATGCTGTAGCGCATATAACTGGGGGAGCAAGTCCCGCACATGTGGCCCGCTGCAGAACGTAATCCCCAGCAAAAAAATGCATACAATGGAGGATGCCTACAGCGGACCACATGTACCACAAAAACATCCTACACAGGGTAGACAAATGTGCGGATGTGACAATCTACATAGAAAGCATCCTCCATTGTATGCATTTTTTTGCTGGGGATTACGTTCTGCAGCGGGCCACATGTGCGGGACTTGCTCCCCCAGTTATATGCGCTACAGCATTGGGGTTGAGCATGTTCTGCCATTTGAGACCACTGTGGTACATGTGGTCCGCTGTAGGCATCCTCCATTGTATGCATTTTTTGCTGGGGATTACGTTCTGCAGCGGGCCGCATGTGCGGGATCTGCTCCCCCAGTTATATATGCGCTACAGCATTGGGGTTTTGAGCATGTTCTGCCATTTGAGACCACCTTATTTTTCCGTGAGTTTGTTTGTACGTTTATTCCTGGAGGCGTGGCAACTCCAGGTTGAATGTGCCTTGATTTTACTAATGGGTAACATTCAGGTGCACCTGTGCAGCCTGGGTCACATGACGTCAGGGCAATGTGGGAAATACAGCCTCCGCCCCCCCTCCCATTGTATGTGTGATTTCACGCTGGAGGTAACTGGGAGCTGGTCGCTGTGTTTCGGACCTCATGCACCTATCTGTTATTATCTATACCACAGTAGGGATAGCGTAGGTCCCGATGCCAACTGAGATACCTTGACGCGGTGCTCGGGCTCCGGTATGTCTTTGATATAAGGATATACTGGCGAAAGTCTCATTTTAACATCAGAGTGAGGGTTTAGCCATATATTGTCAACGGCATTTTCCGCTGTAGTGCACCATTTTCCGTGAATTGTTTTCTATGTAGATTGTCACATCCGCACATTTGTCTACCCTGTGTAGGATGTTTTTGTGGTACATGTGGTCCGCTGTAGGCATCCTCCATTGTATGCATTTTTTTGCTGGGGATTACGTTCTGCAGCGGGCCACATGTGCGGGACTTGCTCCCCCAGTTATATGCGCTACAGCATTGGGGTTGAGCATGTTCTGCCATTTGAGACCACTGTGGTACATGTGGTCCGCTGTAGGCATCCTCCATTGTATGCATTTTTTGCTGGGGATTACGTTCTGCAGCGGGCCGCATGTGCGGGATCTGCTCCCCCAGTTATATATGCGCTACAGCATTGGGGTTTTTGAGCATGTTCTGCCATTTGAGACCACCTTATTTTTCCGTGAGTTTGTTTGTACGTTTATTCCTGGAGGCGTGGCAACTCCAGGTTGAATGTGCCTTGATTTTACTAATGGGTAACATTCAGGTGCACCTGTGCAGCCTGGGTCACATGACGTCAGGGCAATGTGGGAAATACAGCCTCCGCCCCCCCTCCCATTGTATGTGTGATTTCACGCTGGAGGTAACTGGGAGCTGGTCGCTGTGTTTCGGACCTCATGCACCTATCTGTTATTATCTATACCACAGTAGGGATAGCGTAGGTCCCATGCCAACTGAGATACCTTGACGCGGTGCTCGGGCTCCGGTATGTCTTTGATATAAGGATATACTGGCGAAAAGTCTCATTTTAACATCAGAGTGAGGGTTTAGCCATATATTGTCAACGGCATTTTCCGCTGTAGTGCACCATTTTCCGTGAATTGTTAACTTATGTTTTAGACTAATTCATCATCAATAATTACCTAATATAATGTCAATTTCACATATTTACCGTTCAGTAGTTATAAAAGTAGTTTTCTTCCTCTGCTACCCACTGTGTTTCCTCATAAGTTACCACGGCATCGACCTGAAGTTCTGAGCCTTTGTTAGGTCGAGCATGCTCAGTGTGTTGCTATCAGTTCTCTACCTAAATGTCTTGTGAAACAAAGGGCGTGTCAGTGTGCTCCTGATTACTGAGTAGAGGGGGCGTGACTGCACTGTGATATCAGGCAGCCAATCGATAAACATCAACATTCACAGCAGGAAAGCTAAGGATTGTGGGAATTGTAGTTTTGTGAGGGAAGATCAGGCGCCATGATACTCTGTGTGCTGCAGGCTCACACAGGAGCTAGACAAATGGATTGCAAGGGATAATGAAGCTCTGGGTATTGGTATGGGTTCTAGAGGGGTCACAGCCTATAGCCTTAATGAAGTTTTTCAAATATTAAAGGGGTATTCCCATCTCACAAATGTAGTTTGTATAGTTAGATATAGCCATACCAATATTATTACTAATAGAATGTATTTATATAAAATGTACCGTTTAGAAGATTTTCCTATTTGTATATCGATTGTCCCACACGCATCAGTCAAGCCGTTGCCCCTGGTTACGCCCACCGCGGCCATGTAGTAGTGGTGGCCGGCTTGCTCCTTTTCAAACCCACTCTGAGGTAACTGCTGTATTGTGAACGCACATTACATGATCATGCGCAGACATATCTTAGGGTACTTTCACATCTACGTTTTGGACGCTACCAGTCCAAAACGCAATGGTCAGGATCCGTCCAAAATGCAGACTTTATAAACGGATCCTGCTCCATAGAGATGAATTGATCTTGGAACAGGATCCATTTCTCTGTGTTTTGGAAGCGCAGACAAAAATGCTACAACCCTAAGATGTGTCTCCGCATGTTCATGTAATGTGCGTTCACAATACAGCAGTTACCTCAGAGCGGGTTTGAACAAGAGCAAGCCGATCACCACTACTACATGGCCACGGTGGTCGTAACCAGGGGCAACGGCCTGACTGTGTGTGGGACAATGGATATACAAATAGGATAATCTTCTAAACGGTACATTTTATATAAATGCATTCTATTAGTAATAATATTGGTATGGCTATATCTAATTATACAGACTACATTGGTGAGATGGGAATACCCCTTTAATATATTACAGCACTTTTGGCTACGATGTGCCTCAAGTGACCAAAAATTGCAGCATAGTGAATTGGGTAATTTTTTCGACCCACAGGTTACCACAACCGTGAAGCTGCAAGAAATCGAGCAGGGTAGCCCAAGCCTTCCTACAGTAAATTGTAAACTATTTTATGACTGCCAATTTCTTTCACCCAACACTAGATGGCAGCAAGACCATGTTTGATATTTCTATATCTGTGGTCTAGAATTGTTTCCTTATTAAGATATTTAAAGTAAAGGTTTCAGGCTCTAATGACCTGCATCAAATACTGACGATACATAGCAGGTGGGTGGATACATGACATACTTGGACCACCGGGTTAATAACCAGAAGTTTCCGTGATCTTCTCTTTTCAGGCTCTGATGTCTCATGTCATGGGCTGCAGCTCCTTGGACGGTTGTCACTTCTCACAGAGCAGGATCTGTGGAGCGTTAATGGGCTTCCTAATGAGACAAACTCTTCAGATCACCTCTCATTAATGGCCAAGTTCCGACTGGAGTTATGACCCCGTCATCTGGTTTTAGGTGCTTTTTTTTTTTTTTTTTTTTTTTTTCTTCTTCTTCTGGACAGGGCATTTATTTATTTCTGGTTTTATAATTGTGTTTTATTGATTTGCTTTAAAATAATGAAAGTTAATTGTTTTACTAAAAGTTCTATTTGTAAAGAGAAATCTGTAAATATTTTCATAAGGAAAAAAATAAAACCGTATAAAAGTAAAAGCTTAGCTGTTTGTTTACCTACTATAGACTTCTATGGAGCTTGGAAAACACTATTTCAGCATTTTCCAGAAGATGAGTAGTACTATAATACCACCTCCTATATACAAGTATATAACTACTATAATACCACCTCCTATATACAAGTATATAACTACTATAATACCACCTTCTATGTACAAGAATATAACTACTATAATACCACCTTCTATGTACAAGAATATAACTACTATAATACTGCTCCTATGTACAAGAATAGAACTACTATAATACTGCCTCCTATGTACAAGAATAGAACTACTATAATACTGCTCCTATATACAAGAATAGAACTACTATAATACTGCCTCCTATGTACAAGAATAGAACTACTATAATACTGCCTCCTATGTACAAGAATATAGATGTGGAAGTATTGTCACATTTGCCGTGAATAGACTTCATTTTTTTGCTGTCTGATGTTCAAGAAATACATTAAGTTTCAGGAATCATGAAGCTTAAAGATTATATAAATCTGGGTGTGAATATACTCTACACTTCTCAACATTTAAATTGCAACACCGAGAAGGACAAGCTGTAAGGTTCTGTAAATCGAGGAACTAGCAGGTTTCACTAAGATCTGCAAATAGTCACATTTTCAAACACCTAGCTCCAATCTGACGTGTGGGAGGGGCATAAAACCAGATTAAAAGCAAAGTGTTTTTTTTATCCACAAGAAACCTCAAAAATTGGATCAAGTCATGTGGGATGATTGTGCGATACCTTCTGTTCATCTACATGCCAGCTATCTCCATTTTTGTCCTGAACTGAGAGGCCTTGTTAACCTGAGATTAGTCTGGAGACCATGTAGGCAATGCCATGAAGAGGTCTTGACAAAGGGACTTCGCTCCAGTCCTACTCCTGGGATTATTGTGTGATGTTGGCATAAGCTACGGTAGTCAGATCCCTTTACTCCTCATTTTAGGTACACTAACAGCTCAGCGTTACATTAATTTGGTTGTGGAACCAGTGGTACGTCCGTCTCTTCAAAATGTCCCTGGAGCAGTTTTTCAACAGGACAACGCCAGGCAGCATCTTGGTCGTGTTACTGTGAGCAGCCTCCACGTGCCACCATGGCCTGCAGCATCTCCAGGCTTGTCTCCCATTGAGCACATCTGGGATGTCTTTGGTAGGCTATTGCGAAGAGAGCTGCCAGTAGCAGATCTTGATGATTTGCGTGCTCAAGTGTATTCCACTTGGAAGACCATTCCTCAGATGACCATTAATAACCAAGCATACCAAGGCATGTATGTGGTTGTTTTCCACGTGTAGCGCTCTTACTCCATACTGAATAAACTGAAAATGGGGCAGCGTTTAGTGTATAATTGACAGTCATCCTAATGTAAATGGTCTTGTGTAGATCAGAGCTTCCCGGATTATTACGGGCAGGTTTAATCCAGCTATTTACGCTCAAGATATCCGTCCAGCTGCTCCTACAGATAACTGTGTTCCAGTGCAGCATGCTAATCCTATGCTGATGGCGGTAATCTTATTATATAGATTCTTCACTGGAGCTGCCACGTAGAGCGAGAAATGAAGCCTGGAAATTCAGTAGGAAGCTGTGGTGGGTAATAAGCATCAATATGGAGCCTCACTGCCCTGCAGTATATAGGGACCCCGTGTGCTGCCCTATAGGATCTGTGCCCATGGGCGGACCCCGTGTGCTGCCCTATAGGATCTGTGCGCATGGGCGGACCCCGTGTGCTGCCCTATAGGATCTGTGCCCATGGGCGGACCCCGTGTGCTGCCCTATAGGATCTGTGCCCATGGGCGGACCCCGTGTGCTGCCCTATAGGATCTGTGCCCATGGGCGGACCCCGTGTGCTGCCCTATAGGATCTGTGCCCATGGGCGGACCCCGTGTGCTGCCCTATAGGATCTGTGCCCATGGGCGGACCCCGTGTGCTGCCCTATAGGATCTGTGCCCATGGGCGGACCCCGTGTGCTGCCCTATAGGATCTGTGCCCATGGGCGGACCCCGTGTGCTGCCCTATAGGATCTGTGCCCATGGGCAGACTAAAGATCCCATTTTCTAGGTCAAAATCTGCAGCCAGAAGTCTGTCTGCATTGTCGCATTGCTCGATTTCAAGGGGTCGCAAAAAAATAGTCGTTTGTTTCGACCTAGGCCGTTGCGAAATGAAGGGAGAGGAATGATCATTACCACGGTCACTCCTCCCTCATTCCGGTTCCATTGATTATTGCTAGCACTGATTACACAGGGAGATGTGGTGATGATAATTATACAACTTTCACCCTATTAAAATATGCAAATCAGCAGACAAACGATTGATTGCTCATTTATCGGCTAATCAGTCGCCCGATTATACAGGCCAGATATCAGGAATGAGCGTTCCATCTTCCGCGGCCCACGCTGTTTACATCTGGCTGTGGACATAGTCATATGCACTGCTCCAGCCAATGACTGGCTTCGGCAGTCATGTGACCATGTCCACAGCCAGCCGGACGTAATCCAGCATTGGAAAATGGAGATGGGGGCAGCATGGAGCAGGCAAGTAAGAATCTTCTGTTCCAGGGGTCATGCTGTAGAAACTTAAAAACTCCTTTTAGCCGGAAAACCCCTTTAAAGAGGACCTTTCACGACTTTGAAAAAATGAAACTGCACTATGTACCTGCGTCCGACACTGATGCGAGCAGCGTTGTTTTTTTTTCCAAATGGTCCCCCGGTGGCTTCACACAGGCCCCCGTTCTTCTGCCGGACTTTATGCTAATTAGCAAGCATCGGAACAGGGAGGAGGAGACTCCCTGTTCCTCAATGGGCGTTGCTTCTGCCCTGCTGTGAGCGCTGTCCAATCAGAGCGGGACCGCTCACAGCAGGGCCGAAGTAGTTCAACCCTGCTGTGAGCGGTGCGCTCTGATTGGACAGCGCTCACAGCAGGGCAGAAGCAACGCTCATTGAGGAACAGGGAGTCTCCTCCTCCCTGTTCTGATGCTTGCTAATTAGCATAAAGCCCAGCAGAAGAACGGGGGGCCTGTGTGAAGCCACCGGGGGACCATTTGGAAAAAAAATCAGGTACATAGTGCAGTTTCATTTTTTCAAAGTCGTGAAAGGTCCTCTTTAAGTGGCGACGTTTCCTTCCATTCATATTCATAAATCAGCGCTTTCCTTCACTGCCAAGAATGGCGCTCACTGGTCATTACCGCCTCCTGCCCCACAGTAACCAGTAAGCCTTTTCGCTTAGGCCCGTTTCACACTTTCGTTGTGGCTTTCCGGTTTCCGGCAGAGGATCTCAAAAACAGAATTAAACGGATCCGTGCCATGTTATACATCCGGATGCATCAGTTTCGGCCGGATCCAGTTGTATTAAATCTAAACTGAACAAACTGGATGAACATCACTAAGTCAATAGACGCCGGATCCAGTTTTTTCGCTAATGGAAATACCAGATCCGGCACCATTGACTTACATTGACTTTTCATGCTGGATTTGATTTGTTCTGTATCGTAGACCAGACACAAAACCGCAGCTTGCAGTGGCTTTGTGTCCGGTCAAAAAACGCTACAAAACGGAACAGAATGCATCCTGATCAGTCTTGTCCTTTTGACAGTGGGGACAAGACTGATCTGTTTTGGCCTGTTTTTGAGATCTGGTGTGAAACCGGCCTTACTAGCAGGAAAAAGCGCTCACTGGTTAACCCTTTAATGACCAGGCCTGAAAAGGCCTTAAAGGGGTTGTCTCATGACAGACAATGGGGGCATATTGCTAGGATATGCCCCAATTGTCTTATAGGTGCAGGTCCCACCCCTGGGACCCGCACCTGTATCAGTAACGGAGCCCCAAAAGTGAATTAGGGCACACTGCGCATGTGCAGCCGCCCTCCATTCATTTTCTATAGGGCAGCTATTTCCGTCAGGCCCACAGAAATGAATCGGAGCGGAGGCCAGTCATGCTCGGTACACTGCCATTCACTTCTACGGGGAGCCGGCTTGGTTGTGGCCGGACTGGAGTCCTCCAGCCACCACCTTGCGGGGATCCGTTCTTCATATAGGTGGGACCCGCACCGATAAGACAATGGGGGCATATCCTAGTGATATACCCCCATTGTCTATGATGAGACAACCCCTTTAATGAGAATAGGTCATCAATGTTAAAATCCCACAAAACCCCTTTAAAGGGCATCTGTCAGCAGATTTGTACCTATGACACTGGCTGACCTGTTACATGTGCACTTGGCAGCTGAAGGCATCTGTGTTGTACCCATGTTCGAATGGGCCTGCAGTGCACATTTAATGTAGAGAAGCAAAGCTGCAGTGAAAAGCAAGGAATGAGATGGCAAGTGGATATCAGGCTGCCTGAGACTCCCAAAATCTGGATCTAGTCTACAATAAGTATGGTTCTTTGGATGTTTGTTTTGTTTTTTTGCCACCCACCCTTAATGCTCCTTTTTTCAACTGACATGCCATAAAGGTGTATACATGGAAAATCCCTTTAAATTAAAAGTGGATTTCTACCCAAATCATAAAATCAGCGATTTGACAGTATTTCAGATGTTAAAGCGTTAGTCAAAGTTTGATAATGATGTTTTATTTACTTCCAGAGATATCAGCATTTTTCTCCTTTCTTCTGGCGGCCATTTTTGATAGTGTCAACAGGAAGTGCAGCAATAACGGGTGTCCATTTTTAATTATCCTCCCAGGAATTGCTGGTAAACACATGATTAAACATACTGACAAAATTATAGTTTTCACTAAAGAGCTAGTTCATAGGTGACAACCAATATGGCTGCACTTCCTGTTGTCATTTTATCAAAAATGGCTGCCACAACGGAATTGAAAGATGGCGGTATCTCTATATGTAAGCAAAACATGATTACCAAACTTTTTCGTACTGTTCTGACTTTTGATCTACTGACATATGGGCGATTTTATGTTTTAGATGGAGATCCCCTTTAAATATTATTTCTGCTGAAAAAAAAAACAATGGCCACAATTAAAAACATTCATCTTTTTATTGAAAACATACATGCCAGGGTAAAAACACACAAATGACAAATCCACAGACTGACATATTAAAAAAAAAAAAAAAAAAAAAACATGGTTCCTTATTGCTAATGTGATTAAAGAAAGATAAATGTGCCTAGGACCGTGCCGGAACATGAACGTTACAAATGTACCACATAGCACTGCTCATACCAAAAAAGATTGTGGATAAAAACCAACCCCGTAGGGGAAAATATTTGCAATTAAAGGCGTACAGGATTAGAAGAAAATGGCTGCTTTCTTCCAGAAACAGCGCCACCACGTCTAGTGGTTGTGCCTGGTATTGCAGCCCAGCTCCACTGAAGTAAATGAGACTGAGCTGCAATACCACACACAACCTGTGGACTGATGTGGCACTGTTTTTCTATTCTTGTGCAATTCTTTTAACAGTCAAGTCTCGTTCAAACGACTGTAATGTGGACGCATTTAGGTGTCTGCAAGACCGAAATGGCACGAGGTTCAATTCCAGATGGTCTTGTGGCTGGAATACAAATGCTAAAATTTGTACAGAAAGCTTTAATTACATAAATCAAGAAACTTGTTTAAAGGGGCTGAATCACCCCAAAACATTGGTGGCCTATCGTTAGGATATGCTAGCAATGTCCGACCATCGGGTGGGGTGTGATCTGTGATCCCCAAGCAGCCCTGTTGCTATCGCCATCTTGTATCACCAGCAAACTGAGGGCAGGCAAATATATATATATATATATATATATATATATATATTTATTTATTTTTTATTCTATAATTTTTTCCTTTTGTCCACATGACAGCCCACAATCCAGACAACACATTAGAACTACCACTGCACACAACATGTCGGGTTTATAGTGATTCATAATCAAAATACATTTATATCTAAGGTGTAAATCGTGGCCGGAGACTGAATCACATAAATAAGGCATAATATAATAAAACACGCGACGTGACCAATTAAATGGAAGTCTCTGGTCAAAAATATAATAAAAATAAATTTATGTGAAAAAAAATATTTAAAAAGGACAATAAAATGTAAAGAAATGCCAATGTTATCATTCAAATCATTAAGACCTATCAAAAATGCAAAGAGGACCTTTGCCTTATGATCGAGTAATAAAAATGAAAAAAAAAAAAAACTCCAGAATGCATGGGTAGGGTACACAGCCAGAGCTGTGGATGTTGTAAAAAAAAAAAAAAAAAAAAAAAAGTAAAAAAATGGGGCGAGTTTGTCAATATTTGGCCAAAAGTGCTGCTTCTTTTGACACCTGAATGTGGCGGGAAAAGTGGGAGGGGTTTAAGAGTTGCGCCAAGTCACATGGTCCAGTCTGGATTTTTTTACAACAGGCTCATTAGCAAGGCCCTGTTGTAATGGGAGAGGGGGCGGGGTCTTGTGTCACCCACAATGCTAGGGAGGCTCGTCCCCGTCCACCGCCTGCCATTGGCTGTTCCCCCCAACACTGGATGTTTTCATCCGCGCACTGAGAGAAACAGTAGCGGTGGTGCTGGGTTTAGGAGCGGCGCAGGGAGCGGAGTAAGTATATTCCCACGGAAGGGCCTGGCACATGGTGGGGGGGTGGGTGTTGTAGATACGGGATAACCCCTTTAAGCAACAAGACCAGGCGAAGCTGCTACCTCAAACCCCACGTAGCTACCCCCCAGGGGTCCACTGCCCCTAAGCCTATTGCAGATGAGCATTTACAGAAGCCAAGTACGACACTGGAGATCAAGTCTGAAAGGCGCTCGACGGACCCCGCTGACTTATCATGGGGTTTCCCTCTGGAAATCTCTTCCAGGCAATTTAATGGAGCGCCTATCTCTAGATGCGGTCGGTCTTGTGTAAACCCGCCAACTGTTGATGAATATACAGATGGTATGAAAGTCATTATAATGAAGTATCAAGGGTCTCTCTCACGCTAAATGATAGTAACAGTCTTGAGCGGGAATGTCCGTTCTCCAACCAACAGAAGATTATAACTCCCATCAGATGCTAACCACAGCGGATGGGAGTGGCTGCGGTTACAGATGGACACCCTTTGTCTTGCATATCTACCGTCAGAATTCAGAGATAATAATTTATAATTCATGGGATTCACAGCACAGACATTTCACAACCAATCCCATTTATGTACAAGCCCCAGAAATCTTCTTCACAAGTGCAGCTATAATGGGAATATGAGCATTGCACACGCGTGACAAGTAGTATTTGCATAGATTTTTCTTCTTTACTATCTGCTATACACTTCTGCAACCTGTTCTACTGCTCCAGTGCAATAAAAACTAAGCGAATCTCGATTAAAAATGTACTACCGTTTTGTGTATACAGCTTCTCTGCAGACCTATGTGTCTCTACGGTTACAGACTACAAACAAACCCTTGTGTAGTCTGATCCTGCAGTCATGTCTTACTCCACTCCCACTGCCTTCTCATCTGGCTATCCCGCAGACGACAGAAGAGAAAAGACACATGGCGGCAGGATTCGAGTACATTGGGTTTGTTTGTCATCGGTAACCATGGAGACACATAGATCTGCACAGGAGCTGTCTATATAAAAAAATAAAAAATACTTGCAAAGTTGCGTCATTATTTTATTTTAGATGCACTGGAGATATAGAAAATGGTTGCAAAAGTGGACATATCCTTTCAGGATACGTATGGGTGGCGGTACAGTAAGAAGCCACAATGCACAAAAGCTACAGCAAAGATTCGTTCAGCTTTTTCTTAAAGAGACAGTTCTCGATATGGTACTTTTTGAACTGTTACTGGGTAAAACTGCATTTGTGGTTTTTACACGTGATTTTTGTCTGTAGTTTTTGCCCAGTAATGTTTTATTTTTTTGTTCTCTTGGTATAAGGATCATATTTTTAACACACAGTTTCACAGTTTAAGGGCTCATGCACGCGACCGTTGCCCCGGCCATGGCATATTGTGGACCGCAAACAGTGGGTCCACAATATGCGGGCACCGGCCGCAAGCTCACCGCATCACAGATGCGGACCCATGTGTAAGCCGGAACGTCCATTGTGGAACGGAGGCACAGAAGCACCACTGAGTGCTTCCATGGGGTTTCTCTCTCTGCATCACAAAACAAATTCTACTTTTTGAGGTGCGGACAGATCACAGACCCATTCAAGTTGAATGGATCTGCATCCGTCTGTGGCAGCTGCACTGATGATGCCTGTGCATTGGGACCGCAAACTGCGGTCCACAATGCACGGAATGGCTGAGCAACGGCCGTGTGCATGAGCCTTAAAGGGGTTTTTCCAAGAGGAGTAAAAAACTGATGACCTATTCCATCAATATCTGATCGATAGGGACCCGGCACCCCCGCCGTTCAGCTGTCTGAAGGGGCCGCGGCACTCTAGTAAGGCCAGTGACTTCACGTTCATTGGTCACATGACCTACGTGCAGTTCAGTCCCATTTAAGTGAATGGACCTGGGCTGTAGTACCAAGCACAGCCACTATACAATGGACAGCGCTGTGCTTGGAAAGCGGTGAGGAGGATGTAGTGCTCACCAATGCAACTCAGCCTCTTCAAGTAGCTGACTGGTGGCAGTGCTGGGTGTCTGAACCCCGCCTATCAGATACTGATGACCTTTGTTCTCCTGTAAAACCCCTTTAAAGAGGTTTTCTAGTACTCGGATACTGACAGCCTACCTTCAGGATAAGTCCTCAGTATCAGATTGGTGGGGGTCCAACAAGCTGCACCTCCAACAATCATCTGTTTCAGGTAGCCACCAGAGCCAGGAACTATATTGCAGACGGACCCAAAAGGTGAAGGTCCAGCCCACTATGTAGTACCCCACTCTGCAGGTCAGCTCCCATTCAAGTAGACGGGGGCAGAGGTGTAGTACGCCGGTGCCAGAAACTACACAGTGAACTAAGCCTTCCGTCCACTGTATAGTTTCTGGCGGCTGCCCGAAACAGTTGGTCGGACGTGTTGGACCCCCACCTGTCCTGAGGTTAGGTCATCCATATCTAAGTACCAGAAATCCACTTTAAATGGGATATCCCATTACAAACAGTTATCCCCTATCCATAGGGGACTGGTGGAGGTCTGACCGCTGGGGCTCCCACTGATCAGAAGAACAGCGGCCATGTTCCTCCCCTCATTCAATAGAGCAGTGTTCACGCTTGTGTGCTTCTGCTCCACTGAACTCTGTGGTATTGCGGACGATAGCTGAGCGCCTGTACTCACCTATCTCCGGTACTCCCATAGAGTTGGTAAACTGGTACAATCATTCCAAGTAAACTGAGGCCTAATGGGAAACCCCATTATGGGGAGTAACAAAATAGGCCTCGCAAGGATGGAATTTTTTTTCTAGCAAAACACAGCAAAATTCTATATAAAATCCATAAATTCTGATAGTCCGTCACAAAAATGCAAAAAAAAAAATAATAATAATAATAAAAACAGATAACATGTAATGATAATGTTCACGTGATGAGTTAAAATTTTGGGCAGCTCTTTCAGGTTTACGTGTTTATATAGAGCCCTATAAACTGCCTCCAATATGTTATGTGCTTTGGCGTGTTGACTAGACACAATGACCACCCGAAGGACTAATTTGACTGTCAGGTGACAGATTCTAAGTAGATGTATGAGTAAAATCGCTATCAATGCCGTGTTATAATATCATACTTGCATATAAGAAACCCTCTAATCAACCGTTCTTAAAGGGAACTTGTCATCTCCGAAACACCCCCTGAACTAGAGTAAGTGTTGTATAGGGTAAGTGATGCTGAATCTGAATATGTAAGTTTTATCTTCATACTCACTTCCATTCCGACACTGTGCTCCCACAAACCTGCGGTAAAATGCACTCAGTGGACTCCGGTGCTCACTCACATAATGGAGAGGACTCAAAGAAGAGTCCACTGAGTGCATTTTACTGCAGGTTTGTGGGAGCACAGCGTCAGAATGGAAGTGAGTATGAAGATAAAACTTACATATTCGGATTCAGCATCACTTACACTATACACTGCTTACTCTAGTTCAGGGGGGGTTCCGAGATGACAGGTTCCCTTTAAAGGCTGTGAACACCTTCAAGGGCAATTTTTTTTATGATTGCATTTTACTAATTTCGGGCTAAAAGTCATTTTTTCAATTGGTCTTTATTAAAAATTTTCAACTGTTTTTGTCATAAAAGGTAACTCTTTGCCTAGGTGTGAGCATCTTACTTTCACTTTCAGCTGTTATCTGTCGCTATGTATATCCGTTATCTTTAACCCCTTCGCGACCAGCGCCATACATGTACGGCGCTGGGGCGATGCGGGCACATGGCGCCCGCTCGCGGGTGCGGCGGGCGTCATGGCCGGCAAGTCTCTGCTGTTTCTAACAGCAGAGACTTGCCGCTACCTACTGTGTCGGCGGCGTCTTCCGGGGTGACTAGATGCCGTGATCACACGTGATCACGGCATCTAGTTGCGTCTAAACCCGGAAGCGTTCGCTTCCGGGTGGTGTACAGACACCCCGTGTGGCCAATCGGGGTGTCTGTACACCATATGAAAACTAATCCTCGCTGGTGAGGATTACAGTTTTCAAAGTGCAATTCTTATTCTGGCCACTAGATGGCAGGCCAGGATAAGAAATGAGCAATTCATGGATTTCTGAGTCTATAAAACCCAGAATTGCTCATAAAGAAAAAAAAAAAAAGCCACAATTTATAAGCCCATATTTGAGCTTTCTAATAGTAAAAAAAAAAATTAAAAAAAAATGTTAAAAAATATATAAAAATAAAAAAGATGTAAAAGTTCAAATCACCCCCCTTTCCGTATAAGTAAAAAATAAATACCTAAATAACAATAAATATAGACATCATGGGTATCACCGTGACCGAAAACGCCCGTACTTTTAAAATATAAAAAAAATTCCAATACGGCGAATTGTGTGGCGGAAAAAAGCGTCCAAATGGCGATTTGCCGTTTTTTGTCGCTTTTTTTTTCTAAAAAAAATTAAATAAAAAGTGATCAAAAAGTCATACACACCCCAGAATGGTATCAATAAAAACTTCAGATCGTCCCGCAAAAAATGAGCCCCCATACAGCTCTGTACACATAAATACCAAAAAGTTATAGGGGTCAAGATTTGACAAGGAAAAAAAAAAAAAAAAAAAAAGGGCAACTTTCTAATTATTTTATCACTATGAAAACGCAGGAAAAACTATACATATTAGGTATTGCCGGATTCGTACTGACCAGTAGAATGAAAGTAACGGATCAGTTTTAATGCACATCGAACGCTGTAAATAAGAAACCCGTAGAACTGTAGCGGAATAGCGTTTTCTTTGCAATTTCACCCGGTTTGGAATTTTTTTCCCGCTTCCCACTACACCGTATGCAATATTAAATGGTGGCGTTGGAAAGTACAACTTGTCCCGCAAAAAACAAGCCCTCATACAGCTATGTGAACAGAAAAATAAAAGAGTTATGGCTGTTTGAAGGCAGGGAGCGCAAAACGAAAATGCAGAACCGAAAAAAGCTCCGGGCGCGAAGGGGTTAAACTAACATATCAAATACTATGGGGTTCATTTATCAAACTGGTGTAAAGTAGAACTGGCTTAGTTGCCCAGAGCAACCAGATTCCTCCTTTCATTTTTGACAGCTCCTTTGGAAAACGAAAGGTGGAATCGTATTGGTTGCTATGGGTAACTAAGCCAGTTCTACTTTACACCAGTGTGATAAATCAATAAGATAAGACTTGCGCTATAATGAGTTTATGAGGCCAGGAGATCAGAGTTAAGGAGCCGTTATCTGAGGTGCCTGACAGGAAACGTATAAATACAGAGCATGTTACTAGAGAATCTCAAGGCTGTAAAGAGAAAGGGGCTGAAAAATTTTAATAAAGACCAAATTAAAAAGTAGAATGCAACAATACAAACAAATGCCTCCAAAGATATCCATAGTCTTTAATAAGATCCTCCATAGGCAAAATGTGTCAAAAACATTACCTCAGGAGTTCTAATAATCTTGTCTCTCATAACAACCAATCAGAGGTCAGCTTCCATTTTGTAACCTGCACTAAGAAAAATGAAACCTTGATTGGTTGCTATGGGTAACGCCCATTTTCTCCTCTGTAAATTCATTCCCAGGCCTATGTATATTTAACAACATTCCAGTTGGTAAATTTGGGTCATGTAAGCTCCACCCCCTGGAACGCCCCAAACTGCCCACTTATAGACAGGCTTTCACAACCCAAATTTGCCGGGACGGTCTCTGAAAATTAGGGACCGTGCCTGCAAATTCGGGAATGTTGGCAACTGTGGTCTATGTTTCTTTACAGCCCAGTTTGGTGACAGTACTGCCATGGTGGAGCAGCTGTGCTATTTGCTGCAGGTTGCTAGGAAATGGGAAAAAAAACACAGGCTGGATAAATGGCAGCCATTTTGTAGCACACAGGGAAAGCATTGGCAGAAAATGCTCAAAATGACCTCCATGGATAGTAGAAATTGTGTCAAATATTGGTCCAAGTTCTAACTTCTTTTTTTTTTTTTAATATTTCACAAAGATGTTCCGCTGGCATGGGTACTGCCATGCCAACACTTTACTTGGCAATGCCAATTCTGATGGTTAACAAAATGAAGGAAACATGGGTCCACAATGACCGACGTTGGCTGTAAACTCGCAAATAGTGTCAGATAAAAACCGCAGATCGCCTCCGAGAAGTCCCAGTGCTGGGTCACTTTGCAAAAAGCTGGCAAACTTGATATTACAAACAAATAAAGTGTAAAAATGCAATATTTCTGGATTAAAAGCTTAAATAAAAACCTGGTAATAAATAGTCAAAATCCATAGAAAAAGAAGAAGTGAAGGGGTAAAGTGCAAACGGAAGCACCAGGGATTCGTGGGGTCTTGTTAAATCCTAATCTGGTAGCCAACATCATTGAGGGTGCTGAGGTCCGCTGGCGTCCTGTCCATTGTGGCCGGCCTAGGAAGAGAATAACAGGAAGGAGGTTACCGGGTGGAGGCGACAACGTGAACTGTACACAGCTCCTAGCCAAAAATACCTATGGAGCTACTTTTGCCCACACTAAAGCCTGTATTATACCAACAGATTATCTGACCAATATCTGTCCAATCAGACCAATAGTTGGTGTGTATAACAAAAGATCTGTGTGTAATAGGTCATCTGACCAATGATTGGTTAGAAAATCTGTCACATAATTTGTTGGCGTAATATAGGCCTTAGCCAACTAACAAATGGAAAAAAAAAATGTTTCCAGGATCAGACTACACAGTGTTTGTTTGTAGTCTGCTACCATTGAAACATATAGATCTGAATACATACTGTAGAACCTAATCAACTGAATTTTTTTATTAAAGAAATGTTCTCATCTGAGACACTGGCGGCTTAAATCTAGGATATGCCACCAATTACAGACAGGTGGGACCCGCACCTGTCTCCAGAATGGGACCCTCAAAGCACGCATGCTTGGCTGCCCTCCATTCATTTCTATGGGACTTACAAAAAGAGCTAAGTGCTCCCACTCGACTATTTTCGGAACTCCTATAGAAATGAACAGAGAGCACGCCACGGATTCACAATGTGCTCTCCTTCACTCTTGGGGGATTCTGGAGATAGGTGGGATCCTCACCTAGAGATATGCCACCAATGTCTCAGAAGAGACAACCCCTTTAACAACATTTATCAACCTATCCAAAGGATAGATCATAAATGTATGATCGATGGCGGTTTGACCACTGGGATTCTCACCAATCAAGAGAACGGAGCAGTGGTGCACATGCTCCCTTCACACAGAGGACTCAGATCCCTGTTCTCGATGGCGGTGCCAGGGTTCGGATCCCTGGCAATCCTACATTATCACTTATCTTGTTCTGTCAATAAATATATTACATATATATATAATATATTGTCAATAAATATAATATATTTTTATTAGATATATTATATTGTCAATACATATCTTTTTATTATACATACATTATATTGTCAATAAATATATTTTTTAATATATTGTCACTATATGATTTTTTATTTTTATTATATTATTTTTTATATATTATATTGTCAATAAATATATTATGTTTTTATTATATATATTATATTGTCAATAAATATATTATATTTTTTATTATATATATATATATATATATATATATATAAATAAATATATTTTTTATTATATATATATTATATTGTCAATAAATATTTTTTTAATTATATACATTATATGGTCAATAAATATATTATGTATATTATATTGTCAATAAATATTATATTTTTATTCTATACCTTATATTGTCAATAAATATATTATTGTTTTTATTGTATATATTATATTGTCAATAAATATATATTTTTTATTATATATTATATTGTCAAAAATATATTATATATATTTATATATATATTATATTGTCAATAAATATATTATATATATTTATATATATATTATATTGTCAATAAATATATTATACTTATTATATATTATACTTGTTATATATTATATTGTCAATAAATATATTATACTTGTTATTATATATTATACTTGTTATATATTATATTGTCAATAAATATATTATATTTTTTATTATATATTATATTGTCAATAAATATATTATTTTTTTATTATATATATTATATTGTCAATAAATATATTATATTTTTTATTATATATTATATTGTCAATAAATATATTATTTTTTTATTATATATATTATATTGTCAATAAATATATTTTTTTTATCTGTTTGTTGAAAGCTGGGTGATATCAGCGTGTCATCTGTACCTTAGAAAAGCTGGGTCACAACTGGTATTGTCTATAGATCATACTGTTTAAAAAAAAAAATGAATAAAATATTTCAATATGTTTTATTTCTTAATTTCTGCAAGTGATTACGTAAGATAAATATTTCCGTACTGGCACTCAGGTTGCCTGTGATCTTTCCTTCCTGACATCATGGGAAGAATCCTGACCTTCTAGTACTGTCAGATCAATAGCAGGATGCCAGGCTCACTTCAGTTCATTCAAGGGTATTCTGTCATCCTGGAATCTGGTGACGCGGTGGGCAGCTTCCCCTCCTGACCCCCCGTATACCAGGACGATAATGCACTGGTTCCACAAATAGATTCCTGTGTTATTACTAAATCCCACACTCGAAATACTTGTAGGCCAGGGGTGAATGGGGGAAGACTGACGCTGTGAGACAAGCGCTATAATTGTCAGGGGGGCAGCAGCGTCACACGTGCCACGGCCGTTAATTCATGGGTAAATATAGACCTCCGTGTCAGCAGCCTTTACTGTAGGGTATGTTTGGATACATGCTGCTTATTTCTGTCTTTGGCTTTTGTGTAATCCTTGACAACAGTAGTATTTACCGGGGGAAGGAATTAGGCACGGCTCAATGGAGAGGGTTGGCATCCCTTGGCGCATCACAGAGAGCGGAGTACGGTGACATGAGGCAGCAGAATCCTTAATTATAAGGTTACGTTTAACTTAACACCCGCCAACGTCACTCACCAACCCGGCAGCTGGGTGTCACCGCCAGCTACACAACACGCTGCGCAGGACTATTAACTCCTTAACGGCTGAGGAAAATGAACATCACTCCATATTCATAGGTTTATTACATATTAATTTTTTTTTTTTTTTAACTATGTTTTTTACTATGTTAAGAATAACACTTTATTGTGTAGGATGGATATTTTTATGTACATATAACGCATATATCTAATAAACAAGTTATTTTACATTAATTACAACATATTAATATTGTGGTGGTTATCATTATTATCATCATCAGTGGTCGATTTTATTATTATAATTATTAGTGAGGGCTATTATTATTACTGATTTATTATTATTATTATTATTAGTGACAGATTTTATTTAATTGTATTATTGTATTTTTAAATTGTTATCATCGTTATTATATTTATTATTATTAACTTGGCTGATTTTAATATTGTCATAATTATTATAAGTGTTTATTATCATCATCATCGTCATTATTAGCGACTGTTATTATTATTAGTGGTGAATATTGTTATTATAGCCATTATCATTAATGGCTATTATCTTTAACATTATCATAATTATTAATAATGGTTATGATTATTCATGGTAGCTTTTATTGGTTATTACTAATAATTTGTGATATAATTAGTGGTGAATTTTATTATTATCATCCTCATTATTATTATCATTATTAGCGGTTGTGTTTATTATTATTGTTACTATTGATTGTGGATTTTATTATTATAATCATTATCAGTCAGGGGTGGACTGGTCATAGACCCTACATGGAAATTTCCGGGTGGGCTGATGCCCAGGAGGCTGCCCGAGCCCTTTTAATGGCCGCCATCCAGATACGTAAAGATCTGATTCTCTCTGCATTAATTAATGTAGGAGCATCAGGCAATTATGTACCTGGCCGGTGGCTGCAGGTGCCCTCATGAATTCAACTGTATCTCGGTTATTAGGACGATAATACAGTTTCATACTAAGGCGCATGCGGCATTATTTTGTGCTGCATTGTTGTATCTGGTTCTGCTTGGGCGGTATTCTGTCCTACACTGCAGTATTGCTGGCCCCGCCTACTTCTGTTGTCCCTGCCAATATGTGTTGGCCCCGCCTACTTCTGTTGTCCCTGCCAATATGTGTTGACCCCGCCTACTTCTGTTGTCCATGCCAATATGTGTTGGCCCCGCCTACTTCTGTTGTCCATGCCAATATGTGTTGGCCCTGTCTACTTGTGTTGCCCCACCTTCTGTGTTATCTATATGTACTGTACATAACATAAAAAGGAGGAGGTAAAACTAGAAAAAAAAATGATGGATTCAGCAACAATTTCTTCTAAGTAAAAGGACCCCATCATATTGAATGAAGCACTGTGAATACAGCTACATACACAGGGCCTGTACTGCCGCAGAGGACGGATGCTGAATCTCATGTACCACAGGGGTGCACCAACAATGAGGCCAGGTGAGGCTCAGGCAGCACCAGGTAGGGACAAGAGGGGGTCAGCGGAAGGGCCATGGGTAATGAGAGCTTTCATTGTGGCAAAGGGGTTAGGTTAAGAAATTGCCATTGGGGAGGGAGGGGGGCGTTTCCGTTTTTGCCTCAGGCAGCAGAAAGGCTAGGTGCACCCCTGATATACCATACTTACGATTTATCTCTCCGGAGCGCCCGTCTCTGGGTGCTGATATGGACTCTTGGTGGTGAAACAGATTTCCCTCTTCTTTCTTTCACAGGAGACTGAGCGCTTGAAGACTTCAGAATCTATGAGAATGAATAAAGATATTATTCCAGATACAATATTATATTACTATAATTATAATATATAGTCAGCTTCCCCTCATTGTGTAAGCATCCAATACTCCAGTACTTCTCCCCACATTTTAAATATGCCCCATTTTAAAAGGGGTTATCCCACAAAAAAAAAACAATGTTCTACTTTTTAGTCTTGTAATTGCATGTAATTAAAGGGGTTGTCCATGTGTTTAATGCTGATGACCTATCCTATCATCAGTATCTGATTAGTGGGGGTCTGATGTCCGGAACCCCTGCCGATCAGCAGTCTGACGCAGCAGTGACGCTCCAGCAATGTTGCAGTCTCCTCACAGCTTACCAAGCACAGCGCCATACATTGTATAGTGGCTGTGCTTGGTATTGCAGCTCATGGTCTAGGCCACGTGACCAATGCATGTGGAACCTAGGAAGAGGCTGCGCTAATCGGCGGGAGTGCCAAGAGACGGACCTCCACTGATCAAATACTGATGACTTATCCTAAGGATAGTTCATCAGTATTAAGTACTCAAACAACCTCTTTAAAATGTAGCAAAATCTATTAGTACAGCACCACCTGCTTTTTGTTGTTTTCCTTATTTCTCTGTCCACCTGGCTCAGGTGGTTGCACATGCTCAGTTCCATGCAAAGCTGTGATAGTTACAGAGAGAGAGCTGCAGTAGAAAGTACACACAACCCTGAGCTGTGATGGCAAGAGAGCAGCAGAAAGGAGACGCCTCTTAAGCTGTGATAGTAATAGTGCTGCAGCAGACAGGACACACCCTCTGAGATGAGAAAGAGAGAGAGCTGCAGCAAAAAGGACACGCCCCCTGAGCTGCCAGCTTGAAATAAATCTACCATTGCAATTGGAGCAATGAATGTGGAGATCTCTGGATCCATGTGAGGTACAGGGCTGGTTCTAGCTTTGTTAGAAAGAGATTGTCATGTTCTATATGATGTCTGATTTTCATATTTTTTACATCAATTATATCTATTCTATCATAATTTTAGCAGCGATATATAAACCTGCACACTAATAAGAGCCTCTAATCTGTGGTTCTTCAGCTGCTGCAAAACTACAACACCCAGCATGCCCTGACAGATGCCACGGAACAGCTGGAGAGCCACACGTTGGTGATCACATCTTTGTAATATTTGAGGTTACTGCCTGATGTAATAATTTGGCAGATTTCCCGGCCTATGACCTCAAGAGACCTCCATCTTGTGGTCTGTGGTAGAATTTAAAACATATGATTCACGGATTCAACTTGGAAACCCGGATCAGAAATCATTTCAGTCTGTTTAGAGGTTTTCTTGAAGAAAGAAAGAAAGAAATTCTGCCAAGGAAAGCTGCAGCCATCCAGATATTATCTCTGCAGTGGCTGCTGGGAAATGCAGAATTACATGGCCACCATGAACAATCGGAGTCTATCTGTTAGCAGCTCCCCATTGTCAGACAGTGGTCATCCTCACCCTGTTTAAAGGGTTAATCCCATTTCAGACACTTATGGTATATCTGCCAGATATGCTACAAAATAATGCTGACAGATGTGAGATCCACCTCTGGGACCCGAATCTCTCTCTAGAAAACAGCTCCCCCTGACCCTGTCCAGCCTTGATGTGGTGGTCACAATTGGTCGTGAAATGCGGAAACAACGCAGTATTGCCTGTTTGGCTGTTTCCATGGTCCTGACCACCTCTGGCTGCCACGTCCAGGCCGGATGGAGTCAGGGGGCTCAGAACTAAAGATGGAACCCGCATCAGACATTTGTGGCACCTCCTGCAGATATGCTGGAAATAATTATTCAATGATTTACACTAAAATGGTTAAAGTCCCTGCAAATTCAGGCTATCTTGGGCCAAAAATTAGCAAGGTTATGTAAGCCCCACCCATAAATGGACAGTCCAGAACCATTTGGGGGCGTTCCCAAGAGAGAAGCCTTTGGGCCTCCTTCAAGGACCAGGACCTGCTGCCATTACGGCCCCTGTAATTCCAATAGTCAACAGCACGTGACTGCTGCAGCCAATTACTGGCCTCAGCAGTGTACCAAAGAGGCCAGCGATTGGCTGCAGCGGTCACATGTTGTTGATGCAATGTCACTGATGCAGCCGGGTAAACAGATCCAGGCCGGGAGAACAGAAGTGGTATCGTGCGGGATCTGCCAGTTGGGTAATGACTTCTTTATGACATGCAAATCCCCTGGATTGTTCGATTCCAGGAGGAACCCCTTTAATTCTGTAACCATGTGACTCTAGGCCATGCACACCACGGTCAGTATCACGTGTTATAGGCTTAGATATGGGTATTGGCAAACTGTTATTAAAATATTATAGTTATACAATCTTAAAAAAATGGAATTCAAATCTAATGAAGCTAAAGTACTTCACGGACTTGGTTCTAAGAAGCCATGTCACTAAAATAAGAGAAATTCTGTTTCCACGGCAACGGGTAAGAAGTGTTCAGATGTGAACAGAAAGCGGCTGCCCCCCACTATGCTTACAGAATGCAGAATATATTCAAGAAACCGCCTAATGTGCTCCCTATAAGAACTATGACTGCAGTGCTATGCTCATGACAGGGCCGGCTCCTGACAACCCCCACAATCAGCTGTTGGAAGGGGTGTCGGACCTCGGGTGAGCTGCAGGCCCTTCCTCAGCCTGTGATGTCAAATCCATTGTTCACATGGTCTTTGTGCAACTAAGTCCCATTCCGAGTCTTATGGCTCCTTCAAACTGGTGACCGATGGAAACCCATTTAACTAGGTGTCCACTGCTAATGAATAACTAGTTTAAAGGGGTTTTCCAAAAATTTTTTACCATGGTTTTACCATGCAAACCAATCCCTCTGGTTTGTTTCCATCCTGTATGTAGCACTTCCTGTTCCTGTATCCAACCAAACCCATGATGCACTTCTCCTTCCTCTGCCACAGCTCCATCCCCGCCCCTAACAACTCCCAGCTAGTTTATAGCTCCTCCCACCCAGCTAGTTACATAGACACTCCCTTAACACCGCCCGTAACAACACCCAGCTAGTTTATAGCTCCTCGCACCCAGCTACTTACATAGACATTCACTAAAAAAAATTGTATATCAAGCTGAGAGGCTCACACTAAGATGGTGGATAACAGGGGAGGGGTTCTCTACTCTCCAGATCACTCCCCTATCACTGCCCCTAACAACTCCCAGCTACCGTAGTTATACAGACACTCCCCTATCACTGCCCCGCCCATGAACATGATATCACAGGAAATAAGAAAGAGCTGCATGGACATGGTCATGCAAAATTGGAGATGGCAGCAATAAAGGGAAAAGAAATACATTACAGAATCACAGCGACCTTATAAATGATTATTTGAAAGGATGCTGATGCAAACTGGATAACACTTTTTAAATCTAATTTTTATCTTTTTTTTCCTCTGTGGGAGTGTCTTCTCTGCTGCAGCTCTCTCCCCTATCACAACTCAGGGAGTCTGTCCTTTCTGCTGCAGCTCTTTCCCTGTAACTGTCACAGCTTCTAAAAGAAGCTACAGCTGGTGACAGTTGAAGATTTAAACTGATTGGGTAGAGAAAGTGAGGTAGAGAAAGAAATAAGGAAAAGAACAAACATCAGGGGGCGCTATACAGACACATTTTATTGAATAGCTCAATGGCTATAGTACATTTTTAATTACACGTTGTAATACCTATTTTCCCCTGTGGGGGCACTGCAGGGAAACTGAACACTTTCTTCATGTTCCCCCACAGATTACAGGTGATCGCTGGGAATCCCAGCAGTGGTACAGCCTGTGATTGGCTTATCAGAAAGACTGAATGACTAGGCCTACATGACCTCCACCCGGTGGTCTTGGGATCGGGCAGCGATCATACAGTTATTATCTATCCTGTAGACATGCTTTCCATGGTATGAAAGTGTTCAGGGTGGACAGAATACATAGTACCATAGCGACACCTCTTCACCTACCTTCATCCTCATGTCCCGGGCATGTTTCTCCAGTTCCTTCTTGATATCGGCTCGCACCATCTTCCCCATGTTGATGACTAGATACCTCCACTCGATGGGCTGAAACGTGTGGGGATCATGAGGGACATATAAACCGATCTTGACCTTCTTCACCGTGTGAGAGTACTTCTTGTACGACTCCTCAAAGTCAAAGATGAGCTCGCTCAGAGTCTTAAAGGTCATAGGTTTATCCATAAGGTCCGACCTCCTGCTCATGCCCAGTGTCCCGTAGTGTCCGTTATGGTGGATCCCCAGCACTACATGGTGGAAGAAGTTCCCTGAGAACTGGGTTTTAAAGCTGATGGGGAACCGCTCCACACTGGTCTGACCGTTTGTGAGATATCTGGAGCACTATGTGAAGGAGGTTCATACCATCAGGAAACAATGCTTTGGTATTAGGAATTACTAAAGCGCAGACATATAACAATGAGTAGTACAGCCCATGCTAATGTAGCAGAGCTAAGATTGTCATCTGGACTGCAGGTAAAGCTGGTACATTTAAACTCGGTACAGTAGTATCCTGGCACACTCATACCTCACAATACACTGGTATCCTGGCACATTAACTATACTGCTCAGTACATTAGTATCCTGGCACACTCACTACACTACATGGTGCAGTGGTATCCTGGCACACTCATATTGTACGGTACACTAGTATCCTGGCACACTCACTACTCTACACTGGTATCCTGTCACACTCATTATACTGCACAGTAGACCGGTATCCTGGCACACTCACTATACAACATGGTGCAGTGGTATCCTGGCACACATTATACTGCATGGTACAGTGTTATTCTGGCACACTCAATATACTGCATAGTACAGAGGTATACTGGCGTACTCTTTACATTAAAGGGGTTATCCCATGAGAGATATTTTACAGTTGTCAAGCCAGCACCTAGATCTGAATATTTTTATAATTGCATATAATTAAAAATGTAGCATAGCTGCTAAGTTATTCAATAAAATGTATCTGTATAGCGCCACCTGTTTGTTCTTTTTCTTATTTCTTGGTCAGGTTCGCCAAGATGGCCGCACATGCTCAGTTTCATCCTTCAACTGCCTCCTGAGCTGTGATAGGGAGAGCTGAGACACGCCTCCTGAGCTGTGATAGGGAGAGCTGAGACACGCCTCCTAAGCTGTGATAGGGAGAGCTGAGACACGCCTCCTGAGCAGTCATAGGGAGCGCTGAGACTCGCCTCCTGAGCTGTGATAGGGAGAGCTAAGACACGCCTCCTGAGCTGTGATAGGGAGCGCTAAGACACGCCACCTGAGCTGTGATAGGGAGAGCTGAGACACGCCTCCTGAGCTGTGATAGGGAGAGCTGAGACACGTCCTCTTAGCTGCAGCAGAAAAGACACTCCCCTTGAGCTGTCAGCTTGATATAAATCAAGCAGAGCAATGAATGTGGAGATCTCTGGATCCATGTGAGGTACAGGGCCGGTTCTAGCTTTGTTAGAAAGAGATTGTCATGTTCTATATGATGTTTGTCTATTTGTCTATATGACATTTTTTACATTAGTCATGGGAGAACCCCTTTAAATAATGCATTGATATTGCAATAATGATCTCCCGGCACACACCGTATACTGCTGACCCCTGCTGTGTCCTCACACTCTGCCTCCAAATCCTTTCAGACACAACAAAAGGAATTATCATCAATTCACCAAGCATGAACAAAAGGATGGATCCTAAAAGTCCCGCATGTCCGCAGGCCGGATGTGACCTTTCAGCAGAGCTCAGGTGCCGCTCTCGGGTGACCTTTACTTTGTATTACCTTATCCTGTCATTACACTGCCGCACACCAGGATGCACGTCAAGGAGAAAACTGCCACACAAAGTGCAAAACCAAAAAAATAGTCAAAACATCCAACTGCTATCCTCATCGACTCTCCATACACCTGCAAGTTTTGCTTTGGTGAGCAAGCATAGTGTATTAATACAAGGAGAAGCAGTATCAAGGCACAACTGGCACCGCTTATTTCTCCGAGATATAAAGGATTATACAGAATAAAATCCAAAAATATTGGGGTCACCTATAAATATTTCATACGCATGGCAGTTGAATGGGTCTGGATCCGTCTGCGGAAACCGCACGGATGTTGCCGTTGTATTGGGGACCGAAAATTGCGGTCCCCAATTAACAAAATGGCCATCTGCATGAGCCTTCACAATGATTTTCTTGTGCCCACCATAGGCCCTGGGCAGGCAGCTATGATAAGTTATTATCCAAAGCATTTACCTTTGTTTGGATCCTGTAAAGAATTTCAGAGACTTTGGCCAGTTCCAAGAAAATGTATACAGGTCGTTTACTATAAGATTACAGAATAGAAATACCCTACTCCATTATATAACCCATAACCACAACCTTATTGGTTCTCTATTACGTCAGCTAAAGAATTGAAATCTGTTGTCACAATCACAGGGGGCAGAGTCTTGTACTATCACTTTACATAGCTTTACAATAAGGTGTAATGCTTGCTTCTGCAACTAGAGGGCAGTAAGACAAAAGAAACCAAATCAATGTTTCTTAAAGGGAAAGCGTCTTTTTTGGATGGCTGACGATAGATTTTTCAACTTCTGATAGTTTTCTTCACTAGATAGTTGATATTACTGGAAATGACTAATGTAAAAAATGAAAATCAGACATCACGTAGTACATGACAGTCTCTTTCTAACAAAGCTAGAACCAGCCCTGTACTTCACATGGATCCAGAGATCTCCCCATTTATTGCTCTGCTAGATTTATATCAAGCTGGCAGCTCAAGGAGAGTGTCTTTTCTGTTGCAGCTCAGGGGGTGTGTCTCAGCTCTCCCTATCACAGCTCAGGGGGCGTGTCTCAGCTCTCCCTATCAGCTCAGGAGGCGTGTCTCAGCTCTCCCTATCACAGCTCAGGAGGCGTGTCTCAGCTCTCCCTATCACAGCTCAGGAGGCGTGTCTCAGCTTTCCCTATCACAGCTCAGGAGGCGTGTCTATGCTCTCCCTATCACAGCTCAGGAGGCAGTGGAAGGATGAAACTGAGCATGTGCGGCCTTCTAAGTGAGCAGGACACCGAAATAAGAAAAAGAACAAACAGCAGGTGGCGCTATACAGATACATTTTATTGAATAACTCAGGGGATATGCTAAATTATTTATTACATGCAATTACAAAAGTATTCAGATCCAGGTGCTGGTTTGAAAAATGTAGAATATTTTTGTAGGACAACCCCTTAAAGGCATTTCAGGGCAAAGGGTGGCATTACACACACACACAATGTGAATGTAAGCTCAACCAGATGAAATCACTGGTCCTGTGTAGAAAACGGTTTGGTATGCTGATGTTGATCTCCCACTGTTTCAAAATCTTCTAGCATGTTGGGAGTGGTAGTTTTGCAATAGCTGGAGAGCCACATTTTGGATGCTACTGAAAGGATTCTAACCATAATCAGAAAATCAGTCACAATATATAAATTATTGAAATATTTTCACCTGAGGGCAAATCTCTCTGCCTGGGTACAAAGCAGGGATGCCCAACCTGTGGCTCTCCAACTCCATATACAACTCCCAACGTCCCCTGAAAGCTGTAGGCTGTCCAGCCATGCTGGGAGTTGTAGTTCAGCAACAGCTGGAGGGCTGCAGGTTGGGCATTCCTGGTATAAAGGGTACATGCACGTTAGCAACCAATTTTATCGTCACAATGCAAAGCAATGCACTAATCTGCAAATGGTTTTGTTTAAAAGTCTCCTGCGGTTTTGTGTATATAGCACCTGTTTCCGTGGATACAGACTACAAACAACCCTTTGTGTAGTCTGATCGTGCTTCATTCGGTCATCTACTGTCTGTCGACTAGAAGAAGCTGGGCTAGCAATAATACTGAGTAAAATCACATGACAGCCATTTCCCCACAGGGGGAAAACGTAACATGATAATCGCATGACTACTGAGGCGTAAAAATATTTGAAATTGTGATTATACAATAACAGCAATTTTACCGCAAATTGTTGATCAAACAAAATTCGCTGAGGATCCCTAGCCAAAATTGAAAAAAAACGTTCTCAAAAATTAGTTTTTAAAATGTATTAACTGGGTATTTCAGCCATTAACATGTATCGTCTATCCATCTAAATCCTAGGACCATGATTGAAAACTAAAACAAGCAGCGTGGGTAGGAAGTAGATGCCATGGTGGCCAGCCATATCCAATGGGTAGGCGTGTATTTTTAAAGACTATTGGGGTCATTTATCAAATTGGTGTAAAGCAGAACTGGTTTAGTTGCCCATAGCAACCAATCAGATTCCACCTTTTATTTTTGACTGCTCCTTTGGAAAATGAAAGGTGGACTCTGATTGGTTGCAACTTTACACCAGTTTGATAAATGACCCTATAGGTCCAACTTCACAACCAAATTTATTTTACTTTCCCAATACATATAAAATAAAGAATGAAGCAACTCTTATGTCTCCATGGTAACAGACAACAATGAAACCCTGTGTAGTCTGATCCCCCAGTCATACTCCCTTCTCTCTGTCCTCTGTCTTATTCTAACATACTTTTGATAGATTAGCAATAAGGCAGAAACAAGAGAGTCAGTCTTCCAGATCAGACTATTCAGGGTTTGTCTGCAGTCTGTAACCATGGAAACACATACGTTTTCATAGGAGCTGCTGACTCAAAACAGTAGGACTTTTTTTTTTTTAATAAGAAATATTGACCTTTTCACATTATGGTGGCAAGAGTGGACATAGACTTTAAAGGACATCTGTCGGCAGATTTGTACCTATGAAACTGGCTGACCTGTTACTTGTGCACTTGGCAGCTGAAGGCATCTGTGTTGGTCCCACAGTCATATGTGTCCGCATTGCTGAGAAAAATGATGTTTTAATATATGCAAATGAGCCTCTAGGAGCAACGGGGGCGTTGTCGTTACACCTAGAGGCTCTGCTCTCTCTGCAACTGCCGCGTCCGCTGCACTTTGATTGACAGGGCCAAGCAGTGTAATCATCATTAAAGTGGAGAGGGCACAGCAGTTGCAGACAGAGTAGAGCCTCTAGGTGCAACGGTAACGCCCCTGATGCTCCTAGAGGCTCATTTGCATATATTAAAAAATCACTTTTCTCAGCAATGCGGGCACATATGAACATGGGACCAACACAGATGCCTTCAGCTGCCAAGCGCACATGTAACAGGTCAGCCAGTGTCATAGGGACAAATCTGCTGACAGATGCCCTTTAAAGGTTGGGGTACCTCTTCAGTTCTATAATCAGTCAGAGCCTGGATCTATTTAATAGAAATGACATGCTTTGTAGTTACCTTCTCCTCCCCTGTGCACACTTAAAAACCTATAAATTTAGTGAAAATGTTTTATTAGATGAACTGAAACAGCAGCAAATATGAGGCAAAAATAGCTCAAAAATCTCCAGCTGGGAAATTCTACCCTGTCTGAAACGTGTCCGGGAGGCAATCAAAGTCCGCAGTGCAAACAGCGACACCCTCAATTTGACAGAGGCACCCAGCCGTGATGATGGTTACTTGTCGGCCTCCATTGTCCGGCCTCACTGACTCGTTGCAGCTTTCTGCTTGACACCAGTTCAATAAGGATACAGGATCTCTACCGTGACAATGGAAACAAACACTAAGAGCTGTTTACCTACGTGGACAGAAATATACCGCCACTCACACCTATATCAGCAGGGGCATAAACAAGTATTTCCAGATCTGTCACCCGCACATCAAAGAGGGAGCAGCTGACAGTCAAACAGTATACGATAGGTCTACATACACCGGGTACAACCGTATACTCGCTGGGTCTGAAACATTTGTAAGGTGCTGGTCTTCGAAACATACATTATCATGACTGCTATCTGGAACGAACCATATGGCTGACCCTACTGGCAGAGCAATGCGGTTTGCTCCTAGTAAACACCTAAACTACCTTGCCAAACAAAAAAAAAAATCACATACAAAAATAGCAAACTGCCTCGGGTAGTCTAGAAGTAGGTTAAGAAGGGCTTGTGCTTAAGAAATCTTTTAAGCATAAATGTAACTGCATGCATGAAATGTGTTATACTGATCTACAAACTGAGAAGCACTTCATTTAAATGCTAAATTGTCTGCAGATGAGTGAACAGGTCAGTGCCCCCGCAACTTCAACATAATCCTCTTCTGCTGCTGTCACCATTCCCAGACCCAATTTGTTACAGAGTACTGTATTTAGTTTCTGCCCCTTTTTCTGACATTTTCCAGGTTACATGCAACATTGTCCTCATTAACCTGATCATCACACAAATGAACAAGTCACTGCCCCTCACGAAATCAAAATAATCCTCTTCTGCCGCTGTCACAATTCCAAAAACCTGATTGGTTATTCTTATACTCTAAGGGGTTACAGGGTGGTAAATTTCTGTCCATTTCATGACACTGTTCATGTTACATGCAGCATTGTCCTCATTCACCTAATCATCACACAAATGAACAGGTCACTGACTCCCACAAAATCCACATAATGTTCTTCTGCTGCTGTCACAATTCCCAAGACCTGATTGGTTACAGAGTGTTTTATTTCTGCCCATTTTCTGTCCATGTTACATGCAACCTTGTCCACATTAACCTAATGAATCACATAGATGAACAGGTTACTGCCTCCCACAAAATCAACACACTCCTCTACTGAAATGTGCAGTGCTGCTAATGTATCCTGCTTTCCTGGCCACTACAGGGGAAGCTTCCAGCCAGCTATAGCTTTCCTTGGTAAGAACAACTGGTGGCTGAATACAGCCTCATCCCTTACCCTCCAATACACATGCACACAGCTCAAGCATGCATGTGCCCTGAACTGGGAGAGGGAACAAGCCACTGCCAGTGGCATGTACACAAGAACTTGAACAGTTGAAATCCTATTGCACAATCCTTATCTTCCCAACATCTGCCGTCGAGGGAACAAGGAGAGGCCCCCACACAAGTTAGATGGTCCACTAGTCCAGGCAAAAATCAGCAGGTTCAACTGGTATTTATCTAATGTTTATGGGCAGCTTAAACCCGGACAGATCTAACATTGGACAGGTTTAAAGGAGTTCTCCGGTAATAAATACTTTCTGTACTGCCTTCATAAATAGAACATTAATACTTACCTGCTCCCCGCCACTCCAGTGCTCAGCACTGGATCCCGCATGTCCAAGTTCTGGTCCCCGGACTGTGGGGCGACCAGTGGCACATAGGCATGATCACATGCTCCACTGCAGCCAATTACTACCTTCAGCAGTGATATCCCACTTGTGACCACATCCCTGCTGAAGCCTGTTATCGGCAGCAGCGGAGCATGTGACCCTGCCTATGCGCCACCGGATTTAAAAAGTCCAGGGACCAGAACATGGACATGTGGGAGCCAGCACAGAAAACCAAAGCAAAGAGAAGCAGGTAAGTATGCAGACAGTACAGAAAAAAGTCCCACAAAAAAATACTATAGTTTTCAAACCAGCACCGGGATCTGAATAATTTTGTAACTGCAAGTAATTAAAAATGTAGTTAAATTATCGAGTTATTCAATAAAATGTATCTGTATAGCACCACCTGTTGTTTGTTCTTTTTCTTATTTCTTTGTCCTGCTCACTGAGAAGGCCGCACATGCTCAGTTTCATCCTTCAACTGCTCCTGAGTTGTGAGAAGGAGAGCATGGACACGCCCCCGTAGCTGCAGCAGAAAAGACATGCCCCTTTAGCTGTCAGCTTAATATTTATCTAGCAGAGCGCATGGACACGCCCCTTAGCTGTAGAAGAAAAGACACTCCCCTTGAGCTGTCAGCTTGATATAAATCTAGCAGTGAGCATGGACACGCCCCCCTTAGCTGCAGCAGAAAAGACACTCCCCTTGAGCTGCAGCAGAATAGACACTCCCCTGAGCTGCATCAGAATGGAACACACCCCCTTAGCTGCAGCAGAAAAGACACTCCCCCTGAGCTGTCAGCTTGATATAAATCTAGCAGTGAGCATGGACACGCCCCCCTTAGCTGCAGCAGAAAAGACACTCCCCTTGAGCTGCAGCAGAATAGACACTCCCCTGAGCTGCATCAGAATGGAACACACCCCCTTAGCTGCAGCAGAAAAGACACTCCCCCTGAGCTGTCAGCTTGAAATAAATCTAGCAGAGCAATGAATGGGGAGATCTCTGGATCCATGTGAGGTACAGGGCTGGTTCTAGCTTTGTTAGAAAGAAATTGTCATGTACTATAAGATGTCTGATTTTTTACATTAATCATGTGAGAACCCCTTTAATGCAGATCATTAATGGCTTATACGGGGCCAAGAAATGGCATCAGGTCAATAGAAGGATGTTATAAGAAAAAAATATAGCAGAACACGTGTACATACATGATGACGAGCGCTGGCAGCATGTTAGGGGTTTATGTCGGAGATGTGCATGGTTTACATAACACGCCTGTTCTTGGCAATACCATATCATTTTCACTCGAGCTGAATCCCCATCTGTCAGTCGACACAAAGACTTCACAGTCACCTCCTCCCACGTCTTCACAGCCTACTCCAGCACCCAAGTCCACTTAAGGGAATAGCAAGCAGCGAGGCAGATGGTGGAAGAGACAAGTGAAACAACCCAACGTGCGTAGGACGGCATATTTACTGGAAGGCTGACACCACTTCTTGTATTTCATATGTTTCAGATCTGACCAAACTGCCTTAAAGGGGTCCTCTCACTTCAGGAAATGGCATTTATCCTGTGGAGAAAGTTAACACAAGGCACTTACTAATGTATTGTTATTGTCCATATTGCCTCCTTTGCTGGCTGGATTCATTTTTCCATCACTTTATACACTGCTTTTATTCAGGGGTTACGACCACCGCTGCAGCGCAGATACGTGGTGGTCGGGATGGGAGCTGCTGTGCATATGTGCCTATGTGAGCTCCCAGAGTCCCGGCCACGAGAGAGGCCAACACCTTTTCCTTTAGTGTGCAAGCACGACCACCACTGATGGATTGTAGGGTGGTCATAACACCTGGATGCAAGCGGTGAATAATGTGATGGAGAAATGAAAGGAAGCAATATGGAGAATCACAATACATTAGTAAGTGCCTTCTACTCACTTTCTCTACATGATAAATGCCATTTGCTGAAGTGAGACAACCCCTTTAAGTGAACACAAAAATATTCGTCAGCATATAATACATCACTAATGTATATAAATGTATCCAATACCTATAATGGATCATAACAGGGAATAATAGACTGCATAAAAGTTTGAGATAGCATATAAGTGTAGTATCCCTTAAAGGTTTTATGCTGTGACTGATAAAAAAAAAAATGAAAATCAGACACCATATAGTGCATGATAATCTCGTTCTAACAAAACCAGAACCAGCCCTGTACCTCACAATGGTCCAGAGATCTCCCCATTCATTGCTCCAATTATTCTGCTAGATTCTCTACAGGCTGGCAGCTCGGGGGGTGTGTCCTTTCTCAGGGGATGTGCCCTTTCAGCCGCAGCTCTCTCCCAGACACAGCTCAGAGAGTGTCTCCTTTCTCAGGGTAGTAGCTTTAGTTTATCATAGTTTTAGTCCGGCCGCCTCTCGGCATGTTTGCCGTGCTGCGGCCGGAACTCCAGCCCGCCCCCATTATAGTGAATGGGGCCGGAGCGTAGTTCCAGCCGCACGTGTGCACTAGCGGCAGCACGGATCCGGAACAGCCTGCCAGACACCCCTGCCGCTAGTGTGAAAGTAGCCTTAGGCAGTCATAGTACCCCCATAACAATGTGAACCATACGGTATTAGTAATCCCATTTTTGTTTAACTCTGGAGGACACCTCCATTTCATGATACCTCCTTGGCATCGGCACCACAACACGAAGACTACACTGCAATCACCATCAGGGTTATGCCAACAAATGTAATTACAGGTTTCTAGAGCCGCCAAGCTTGCCATTCAGACTGGTCAGACTTATCCACACTTACGCATCTACTCATCATTCAATCACAGATCACATTCATTATACTTAAAGGGAACCCCCCCACCACTCCAGGCCGCTGAGTGCAAAGCCAAAGTAGGGGGCAATACAACAGTGTCCATTCACTTTCACCCTTAGTGTTAATAAGGGGAGTGAAAAATACCTTGTCAAATATGCCCCTCTAAATGGGCACTCCTGGCTATTAAAAAGATTACAGATAGGTCACATGACTGACAACCTTCCTGCAGCCCTGAAATTAAATGGGTTTTCCAGGATTACTATGGTGTTTAACAGATACAGTCATGTAGTTACTTACCTCATCTACAACTTCCCTATGCTTTTTTTTTTCCAATTTCGACTCTCCTTACCCCATGTAAACCATGGTTTGTTTCCATCCTGAATGAAGCACTTGCTGTTCCTGTGTCCAACCAAATCCATGATGCCCTTCTCCTCTCTGCCACAGCTCCAGCCCTGCCCCTAACACCGCCCAGCTAGTTTATAGCTCCTCCCACCCAGCTAGTTACATAGACACTCCCCTCTCACTGCTCCTAACGCCCAGCTAGTTTATAGCTCCTCCCCCTCATCTAGTTACATAGACACTCCCCTATCACTGCTCCTAACGCCCAGCTAGTTTATAGCTCCTCCCCCTCAGCTAGTTACATAGACACTCCCCTATCACTGCTCCTAACGCCCAGCTAGTTTATAGCTCCTCCACCTCAGCTAGTTACATAGACACTCCCCTATCACTGCTCCTAACAACACCCAGCTAGTTTATAGCTCCTCCCACCCAGCTAGTTACATAGACACTCCCCTATCACTCCCCCTAACAACACCCAGCTAGTTTATAGCTCCTCCCACCCAGCTAGTTACATAGACACTACCCTATCACTGCTCCGCCCATGGACAGAACATCACAGGAAACAGAAAAGAGCTGCATGGACATGGTCATGTGACCACAGCCCAGAATGGCAGATTGAAGCCAAAAAAAGGGAAAAGAAATACATTACAAAATTGTAATTTTCTATCTTCTGCAGTGTGCGAAGCCCATGAAAACACACTCAAAAGGGGTTATCCAACCACCATAAAGACGACCCTCCCCCCTCCCAATTCCTGGGCCCCTCGTATACAATATATTCACCTGCTCCCCGGCACCCTTGTCGATCTGGATCCCTGCAAGTCTGCCGACATCGAGGGTGATGCTAGGGAGGCTCATTCCCGTCATGGCCTGCTAATGGCTGTTACCCCCGTCGCAGGATGTTTTGTTCAGGCCGACGGGGAGATCCAGCGGCGATCGTGCAGGAATCCAGAGAGACACGGGTGCCGGGGATTGGGTAAATATATTGTATAGGAGAGTCCCGGGCATTGGGGGGGGGGGTCATTATAGGGGTTAAATAACCCCTTTAAGCCCTTCTGTGGGCTTTCGGGTCCGTGCCTCCACACCACAAAAGATAGGACGTATCCTATCTTTCGCCGTAACATGCGGATTGCCGACTCATTGCGGAGTTCACATGACTGGTGCCCGTGTTTTGCAGAACCGATGTACCCTTACTAGTAGGAATTGAGCAAAGTAGTCGGCTCCTTTAAGAGGGATCTCCAGACATCAACTGTGATCTATGGGTGAACTTAGCAACAAGCGTGCCATTCTCCTGCAGCGCCACCACAGGGCATATGAAGTATTACACAGTGATGTCAATGGGCTGTTTGGAATGTGGACAGATACGCCGGGCCCTCCAGTGAGATGGAGGTGATCCTTGTACCCGCTCTCTGCTCTGAGGATCCTAAACAGGGGACGCCCCACCGTTAACTCCGATAGCATATTTGAAAAGGGGGTGTTCTATGCCAGACCGCCCCTTTAAGGCACATTTATTGTCTCTGCTGTATAAAATAGAGCTCAGTAAAATGTCAGCTGCACCGTCCAGTAAGCGCCCCGATTAAGATGACATTTCACTAATCTGCTCATCTCACATTTACAGTGAACGCTCATTGTCCATCTACTAGGCTGCGTACACATGACCGCGCCTGACCAAATTCCAGCAGACCATAGAAAGATCAGGAGTCCACAGAAAGTTCTATAGCTCCGGAGAACTGCAAATAGCACTGCCTTCTGTATGAACAGCTCGTGGTCACATACCCTGTCCATATGAAGGTCCTGGCTGTGGAGCTTCTAATGGAGGCGAAGGTGACGTCAGGAACTGTACATCTCCATATGGCTCTGTAGGTTAAGACCTAAAGCTGATCACGGTTTGCTCTGCTGCCGTAGATATGTAAACTCAAAGACTTAAAGATAAACAGCATAAGAGGAGCAAATAACCATATCACTGAAAAAAAGCGCTGTAAAATATAACTTTTACCGTATTTTTCACTTTATAAGATGCACCCGATGATAAGACGCACCCCTGATTTTAGAGTAGGAAAATAAGAAAAAAATATTTTTCATCAGACCTCATATCAGACCCCCCCATTAATATCAGGACATCACATCAGAACCCCGTCAGCCCTCCATGTCAGACCCCCCATCAGACCTCAGATCAGCCCCCATATCAACCCACTGTTCCCCCATCAGACCTCAGATCAGCCCATCAGCCTCCATATCAACCCACTGTGCCCCCATATCAGCCCACTCTACCCCCATCAGACCTCAGATCAGCCTATTAGCCCACTGTGCCCCCATATCAGCCCATTGTGCCCCCATCAGACCTCAGATCAGCCCACTGTGCCCACACCAGACCTCAGATCAGCCCCATAAGGATAAAATAAAAAACTCTCTCACCTCTCCTGCGTTGCGGCTCCACTCCTGGTCCGGCGCTCCCCTGTCTTCTCCTGCCGGCGCTGCACTGTCACCTGACTGCGTGCAGTGTCAGGTCATAATGCGCGCACTACGTCTTGACGGAGCGGAGCCGCGACGCAGGAGAGGTGAGAAAGTTCTTTATTTTATCCTTATGGGGCTGATGGGCTGATCTGAGGTCTGATGGGGGTCCTGGCACCTAATACCATAATGGAAGCGCTCACTAGTATTCGCTTTATAAGACGCACCCCAATTTTCCCCGTCCTTTGGGGGGGGGGGTGCATCTTATAAAGCGAAAAAAACGGTAATTAATTATTAAAAAAAGATAAATAAATAAATCCCACAAAAAGTAACAGATACAGAAAAATATACAAAGCCCACAAAAAGGTTGTGTGGCCAAAAGATATCAAGATGTATGGGAAGAAAACAAGACGTATGGGATTATCCAGATATGTGACTCAAATACACACACTGACAGCAGACAGGTATCCAATATTGCACTCACGGTTTTGTGGATACAAAAAATGGATCCAGGAAAGGGCCACATCGAGAAGTGGAGTCAGGAGATGGTAAAGACCCTATTTTGCCCTATGGCTACCCCTGCCTAAAAGCGGAGCACCCGCCTCGAAAGGGGGCGACCCCACTTATCGGTGGCTAAACCCTGGAAAGTCACCCAACAGACAGATTGGCTCTATAGTCCGGTCCCGACACGTTTCCCCAATTGAAGATAGCCAAGTGGTTCATCAGGGGACTCCTGAAAACTCAAGATGAGAGCTGAACATAGATAATGGCAACCTAGATACCGTAGTATGGGCGCCCATACCGGACATTTATGGCATATCGTATTCATTTTTGCTTGTGGCACATATGGAGCAAGAACAAAATTTGGAGCTAATGTTATGCTGTATTTTTCTATACAGAGCAGGTTCCATCAGATGCTGTATAATTTGTTCCACCATAGCGGGAATCTCAATACCAGAAAAAAATCGTTTCCATTTAGTCCTCATGCATTCTGAATGGAAAGAGATCTGTTCAGGATACATCAGGATGTCTTCAGTTTTGGCAGCATTCCATTTTGTGACCGGACACAAAATCGCTGCAAGCTGTGGTTTTGTGTCCAGTCATAAAAACTGGAAAAAAACAGATCCATCATTGAAAACAATGTAAATCAATGGTGACCGATCCGTTTTTTTCTTAGGAGCCTAAAAAAAACGGTTCCTTCACCCATTGATTTTCAATGTATTTAGTGATGGATCAGTATTTTTTTTTCCGTTTTGATTTCACACAACCGCATCCTAATGGAACGGATGCATCCTGGTGTGCAAAATCAAAACGCATCCGTTTAATTCCGGTATTGAGATCCTCTGATGCATCTCAATACCGGAATTGACAACACACGAGAGAGGGAATATGGCGCATTATACAGCACCAATGCAGAAATATTTGCCTCCTAGTATTCCAGGTGGCTTGGAGCTATACAGGTGGACATATTGATGGTCACCCAGCTCTCCCAAAAAATCAGAAAACTGATAAATAGAATTTCTGCTTGAGATACTTCTTGTGCCTTACGAGAGGCTTAGAGTGGAATGGGCGTGGCCTCACTGAGAGGGGCAGGGCTTCATGCAACAACCTGGTCCAAAATGGTGCGAAAACTTTGCCACAAAATTTTGTAGAATGCTAAGACAACCAATAGGTGGCGTAATGTTAGACATAACTGTTTAAAGGGATTGTCCAGCCTTTTTAAAGTGATGGCCTGCAGTTCACTATGGCGCTGCTCTTAGTCACTTTGGTGGAAACAACGCTACAGTTGTGAGCACTCTACACCACAATGTTGACAGTGCGGCCTTGAAGCTACACACAATAGCTGATCGGTGGGGGTGCACCCTTCCGATCAACTCGTGACAGACACACATCACTTAAAAAATGCTGCTCAATCCCTTTAAAGATGCACCAAATTTACCATAGAGCACAAGCCGCCGTGATGAATTTGGCACCTATAGTAGACAGAATTAGTAAATGTGTCCCAGTATCTTCAGGGATGGGCAAAGCTCCTCCACCGAGATCCAGCTTATTTCTGCTTCCCCATTACAGAGAGTTTGGAGAGTCTATTTCTAGAATAGTCAGAGCATAAGAAAGGTCTCATTTCTTTAAACATGGCAATTAGCGGTTAATTAAACTGATACTAAAAAAGGATTTGATGAGCTGCAGAATGGGGAGTAGAAAAAGCCATCAAGTGAAAACCTTCCGCACTGTATTTATTCTACAAATTAGAACTGAATATTTAGGCTACCCTGACCATCTGAAGTCAGTGAAAATGAGACATTTACTATATTCTATGTGCTAATATCAGGTCACTGGCTCCCACAAGATCAACACACTCCTCCCCTACTGCTGTAACCATTCATATGATCTGATTGGCTAAAGGGTGTTCAAGTTCTGCCCACTTCTTGACACTATCCATGTCACATGTAGGTCTTCCATCACTAATCGCACATGGAACAGTCACTGCCCCCACAATTTCAGCACACTCCTCTCCCACTGCTGAGAACATTCATATGATCTGATTGGGTTAAAGGGGTTGTGCAAGAATGGGTGGGCGGGGGGTCAGACCTGTAAAGGGAAGCTTACTTCTGCTTGGCTCCCTCACTGTGAACATCGGGTTTGACATCGCCCCTGCCAATCAATGTCCGTGGTGGTGACTTGCTCCCCTTACGTCATGACAAATGGTCACTTGACACAAGGGGATCCGGTCTCCACCAGGGTCAGTGATGTTGGAGCCAGCACCAGGAAGCAGGCAAGTTTCCCTTTACAGGTCTGGCCAAGTGGGGGAGTTTGCCAAACACTCCCCGCCCTCCCCCATTCTTGCACAACCCCTTTATGTGTGATCAAGTCCTGTCCACTTCATGACACTATCCATGTCACATGTAGGTCTTACATCACTAATCACACATGGAACGGTCACTGTCTCCACAAAATCAGCACACTCCTCTTCTGCTGCTGTAAACATTAATGTGCTTCGCTACAAGATGTTTTTTTCCTTTCACTTTCTTTTTGACACAACCGTGTCACTAACTTCCGTCCCACGTTTACATGTCACTTTCCCCTACAAGATCAGCACACTCCTCTCTTGCTGTTGTAACCATTCAAATGATTTGATTGGCATCCATACTGTGCAGGCCTTCCATCATGAATAACATATGGATTGGTCACTTCTCCTTACAAGATCAGCACACTCCTCTCCTGCTGCAGTAAACACTCATGTGATTAGCTACAAGGTGTTTTATTTCCATCACCTTCTTTCCGACACAGTCCTGTCTCTAACTTCAATCCCATATGGACAGGTCAGTTGCCCCTGCAAGATCAGCACATTCCTCTCCTGCTGCAGTAAACACTCATATGATTAGCTACAAGGCGTTTTATTCCTGTCACCTTCTTACTGACACAGTCCTGTCGCTACCTTCAATCCCACATGGACAGGTCACTTCCCCCAGCAAGATCAACACACTCTTCACCTCTGCTAACATCCTCCTCCTCTAATAGCATGATTTTGCATCTGCCCCCTTTATTATATTAACCATCTCATAAAGCCATGCGGTCACTATCATAGCCCTATGAGTGGATTGTCACATAAGATCTTGAACTCTTAAGATCTTGAACTTCTGAAATACTCTGTGCTGCCAATACACAAAACATCTGATCGCCTACAGATCGTCCTGTCTCCACCCAAATCAAAACCTTTCTGTGACCCTGCTCTCAGGCTGCTCGCGCACAGCACGTTGCACTCCCACAATGCAAGCTATTATGTGCGGACTCAGCAGATGAGCCCCCGCCGCTGGGTTCAGCCCAGGCCACGCCAAGGTCGTCCTTGTGAATAGGACACATTCTCTCGTTATGTCAGACTTCATCATATTCTTAATAGTCAGCAAGATTGTCTCAAGAATGTAACTGGAGGTGAGCAAGACCGCACACATCTACCCCAGCTGAGAACAGAAAAGGGATCGACACCCTACAAATTAGCCGTAATTGCCTGTAAAAGCCATCGTTCCACAAGTATATAACAACAGGATACCTCGGATTAGCAAAAAAATCACTGACATTTCCTGCAGTGACAAGAATACCGTCATACACATTCATCTTGATCACTTTTACACATCAAAACGCTCTTAATAACATAATAGGTGACATCTGGAAACAATCAGCAAGCAGGTTGCTAACACTTTTTCATAGTACTAGTAAAGGTGTTAAATCAGGATGACATGTTATCATCCACAGCATAGGTACTACATTTCTGATCGGTGCTGGCCTGTGGGCTGGGACCCCCACCGATTATAGGAATGGGGGTCCCAGCGGTCTTAGAGAGTCCAGATTCATACGCAGTGCATATCTTCAGCTGTCATACCATTCAAACCGGTGTTGGTATCGGTGGAGGTCCGAGCAGTCAGACCCCCGTCAATCAGACCCTTATCACCATTCCTGGTGTTAGTGACAAGTGTTGGTCCTGGGACCACCCAGGAATCCATGTTCATTCTTGGTGCAGTTTCACCATGGACACCGCAATGAGCAGTGGATTGCGGATCATTGCATGGGGCCAACTCTGCGGGTGCAGGAGCACATCCATTATGAAAGTGCTCACTAGTACAGGACAGGAGGCCCAGGGAGCGGAATGTATTGCACTGCTAGTGCTGCATTTGCTTTACTCACCGCTCCCTGATCCTTTTCACCCAGTGCAAGTCTTGAAAGCGTACAGCTTCAGGACGTAGAGCGCATAAGAGTCCTCTATGACCTGACGCTGAGCAGCCCTTGGGCCAGGACACAGTGCTGCACTGAAGAGTGGTGGCAGTGCCCGGAAGTAGATAGGAGAGGTGAGTATTTTTTTGTCTGCTCTGAGGTCTATATTTAGGGCACAGAGGGGTTGGGTGGAGTTTTAGGGTCATCAGTGGTCTGATTTGGAGTCTATATAAATTTGGGGGCTGATTTGTGGTGTAATCTGGGGTCTAAATAAATTTGGAGGTCTAATCTGGGGTCTGTATGAATTTGGGGGCAGATCTGGGTCTTGTATGAAATTCGGGGGCTGATCTGGGGTCTAACCTGGGTTCTGTATGAATTGGGGGGTAGATATGGGGTATAATTTTGGGTCTGTATTAATTTGGAGGTCTAACCTGGGTTCTGTATCAATTTGGGGTTGGATATGGGGTGTAATTTGGGGTCTAAATAAATGTGGGGGCTGATCTGGGGTTTATAAGAAATTTGGGGGTGAAATTTATTTTGGAAAACGAATTAGAACGCCACAAAAAAAGTAATGACACCTATATCTTCCCACTGCTCTCACCACTAGGGGAGCTCTTGGCATCATTCCCGGCCGTGGCCAACTGAGGTAAAGCGTGGGGTGGGGAGCGTGACACAAGAGTATCGTATCTGAAATGCATGTGGCCCGTCAACTGCAATTTTTTTTCTATGTACGTCCCATATATCCACCTAAGTTTGAGACCCCTGGCTTACAGACAGGTATTCTCATCTCAACCATAGATGGCAGAGAGAGAGAAATAACTCTTTAAAGAGGCCTTACATGCCTATATTAGCAATTACTTGCACCCCCCTTGTAATAACAATTATGGAATATCTATTCTTATGTGCCATTCCTCTATTATTCCTTCTAGAAATGATGAACGAATTGCTAGTAGTTTGCAATGAAGGTTATCAGCTTGGGGATGTGTCCTTGCAGTGTCTGACACTGGCAGCACGGACTGGATAATGTGCAGGGACACACCCCCAACCGGTAACACCCAGCTGGACCTTGATTGCAAACTGCTAACAATTCATTCATAATTTCTAGCAGGAATAATAAAGGAATGACACAACAGAGAGTCATAAGAATAGATGCACCATCATGTTTATTACACGGGGGATGCAAGTAGTTTCTAAAACAGGCATGTCAGGAGAGGGGACGTTTCCCTTTAAGCCAGTCGGGTGTTTATAATATTTCTATAAATCACAATGCACCAGATATTTTTCTCATGTTGGAACTAAGCAGCAGCATGCTTTCAGAATGTTCCTTGTGACCAAGTAAGGAATAGGAGAGATCCCTCTGCAGATCTCTGCTCCATCCCAGCCCTAGCTCCTGCGTTTATCCTTAAATGACGCAGGAGGCTGCTCCTGGTTTGATGCACCGTAGACCTGCAGCGCCGCTACCAGAGGCCTCATTACTGAGGGACATCACATCCCAATGCTGCTAAATTATACTCCAGGACATGGGTCTAGCTGAGCATACAGAGAGAGGAGGAGAAAGACATACCTCACTGCAATTTCTTTAGAAAAAGTCAATTAAATTTACAGGAAACTTACCAAAAACGCATTATAAGCATTCAGAATATATTGATAGCGTGCGTCATATGTCCAACCACCTGGACCCCCACAAATGTCTGCGGCACCTTCAGCTGTTTCCCAAAATGTCATTAATGACCCCCCTTATTCTAGGTGGGGGTCACAGCCAGGACCGTATTCAAATAAGGTCTCATGCACACGAACGTAGTTTATTTCTGCGTCTGTTCCGTTTTTTTTTTTTGCGGACCATATGCGGAAACATTCATTTCAATGGGTTCCGTTTCCATATGTCCATTCTAATAAGAAAAATAGAACATTTTTCTTATTATTATCTGCATTACGGACAAGGATAGGACTGTTCTATTAGGGACCAGCTGTTCCATTCTGCAAAATACGGAATGCACATGTCATCCGTTTTTTTTTTTGCGGAATGCAAAATACACACAGTCGGGTGCATGAGGCCTAAAGGAGCAGTAAAGTGAAGTGAGCGATGACACAAAATCCTGCAGCCAGTCAGGTCATATGATTTACAGAATATCATACTTTAGGAATGAAGACAGCAGCAGGAGCTGAATGTGTTTACTTTGTAGTATGCAGTGACCTCTCCAATCACGTGACCGGGGAGGACAGTGCTTCATGTGACCAGGGCAGTAACATTACAGAGCAGAAGATAAAAGCATAGTGATATAGTTTGTAAGGCTGAAAAAAAAGACATATGTCCATCCAGTTCAGACTGTTATCCTGAAAAGCTGATCCTACAGCTAATCAGATTATAAGAATGACGACAGCAGAAGAAGAAGATGATGATGATCTTGTGGGAGACAGTGACCTCTTCAGTCATGTGATTATGTGAGGACAGAGCTTGATGTGACCAGGGCAATATCATGATGTAGCAGGAGATAAAAGAACCTATATCTAATGAGATTATAAGAATGATGACAGCAGAAGATGATGATGATGATGATCTTGTGGGAGACAGTGACCTCTCCAGTCATGTGATAATGTGAGGAGATGGCTTCATGTGACTATGGCAATATCATTAAATAGCAGGAGATAAAAGATCCTATATCTAATGAGATTATAAGAATGATGACAGCAGAAGAAGAGTAAGCTTATCTTGTTGGAGGTAGTGACCCCTCCAGTCATGTGATTCTGTGAGGACTGTGCTCCATTTGACCAGGGCAATATAGCATATAGCTACAGCATATACTGTAGCTAATCAGATTATAAAACTAATGACAGCAGAAGAGGAAGAGTGTGCTGAGCTTGTGGGAGGCAGTGACCTGTCTACTCAGTACAGGGATAATGCTACAGAAGGAAGGTGCCAAAAGGGCAGATTTGAGACTGTAAGGCCAGACTTACCTTTTGCACTTAACTACTGCAGACTATCATGCCGTCAGACTCTATACTACTATGAAAGGATACATTCCCAGGATCACGGCTTCTAGACACTTAATGGGTAAGGATTCTCTGGTCATCTCCCGAGCAGTCTCCATTAACCTAGAAGAGAGAGTTATATATATATATATATATATACACACACACAATGTTCCTGGCAGAGATGTCTAGACAGATTGTCTTCACACATGTCATAGGAGGCGTCCAATTAACCATCTACACTCGGGGATTCCCATTATAAGCAAGTCTTTGTAAGACAGCAGAACTGGCTGCAAGCAAGTCACAAGGATCGTCTGCTAATGAAAACCATCCTCATAGCCTGGGAGGAACTAATCCGTAACAAATCAAGACATTCAAACACAAATAGCACTGCTATAATGATTCCTTGGATGGCAGCTCCTTACCCCTGATGAAGCCACATCTGTGGTGAAACATGTTGGGGGAGCTTTGTCTGTTCAGTTTTTAAACAGCATTAGCAACCAGTAGTGATTGTGATAACGCGTGAGATGCCCAAGTGGGCCCTAGTACTTCACTTAGGACCTGTACAGTGTTAATATGGAATAGGCTATCCACTCTGGCAGACCTAGCCCAGTGTGGCAGTACTGATGAGGTAACATCAGTCAAGAGATATATTTGTCCGTGAAGCGATCCGGATCAGACGTGATTCCGGATCGGCATTTCACTGCAGCTTATATAGCAGAGAAAAGGTCTTTCAGAGTGTTTTCTGGACAGTTTGCTGATCCTGTGTGACCAACTAAAAATAGTGTTAAGGGAGCAGAGGCATGAAGATAAATGCCCTGTATGTAATAAATGGTCCAGCAGCAATTAAGTGTCTTATGTATTAGCCTTAGGATATAACAACAGTGTCACAATGAAATAATAAGATCGCAACTGGCTGCTATATGTGTTTTTTAAAAGAAAATACACGTAGGGTAAAGGATAATATTTTATTTGCTGGAGAAATAAAAGGTATATTTTAATAAAGGTCCTGAAAGGAATCATTATAGCAGTGCTATTTGTGTTTGAAAGTTAACCAGATTCTGGGCCAGATGGCTATTTTTTGAACAAAGGTGTTTGTTAAATCAAGACATACGGTAAGTCTTAGCCTTGAATAACAAAAATAACATACCAAGGAGGAATTGTTGGAATGAAATTGAACTTTCTAGGTGTGAATATAATGGTGAGATATGGAAGTGATTACAAAACACAAGATGGGATACGGCCTCTAGCCTGGATACAAGATGAGATACGGCCTCTAGCCTGGATACAAGATGAGATACGGCCTCTAGCCTGGATACAAGATGAGATACGGCCTCTAGCCTGGATACAAGATGAGATACGGCCTCTAGCCTGGATACAAGATGAGATACGGCCTCTAGCCTGGATACAAGATGAGATACGGCCTCTAGCCTGGATACAAGATGAGATACGGCCTCTAGCCTGGATACAAGATGAGATACGGCCTCTAGCCTGGATACAAGATGAGATACGGCCTCTAGTCTGGATACAAGATGAGATACGGCCTCTAGCCTGGATACAAGATGAGATATGGCCTCTAGCCTGGATATAAGATGAGATACAGCCTCTAGTCTGGATACAAGATGAGATACGGCCTCTAGCCTGGATACAAGATGAGATACGGCCTCTAGCCTGGATACAAGATGAGATACAGCCTCTAGCCTGGATACAAGATGAGATACAGCCTCTAGCCTGGATACAAGATGAGATACAGCCTCTAGCCTGGATACAAGATGAGATACGGCCTCTAGCCTGGATACAAGATGAGATACGGCCTCTAGCCTGGATACAAGATGAGATACGGCCTCTAGCCTGGATACAAGATGAGATACGGCCTCTAGTCTGGATACAAGATGAGATACGGCCTCTAGCCTGGATACAAGATGAGATACGGCCTCTAGCCTGGATACAAGATGAGATACGGCCTCTAGTCTGGATACAAGATGAGATACGGCCTCTAGCCTGGATACAAGATGAGATACGGCCTCTAGCCTGGATACAAGATGAGATACGGCCTCTAGTCTGGATACAAGATGAGATACGGCCTCTAGTCTGGATACAAGATGAGATACGGCCTCTAGCCTGGATACAAGATGAGATATGGTTGAACAGATTTGGCTTAGAGCTACTCTACAGGTCTTCACCCTTTAACCCCTGTACAGGGATCTAGACTTCACTGCAAGGGAAACACTAGGCCACTACTTTCTGCAGTAGTCTCTGTTCAAGTGACTGCTGACCCTCACGTGTCAAGAGACACCGCAGAAGAGCATTGAAGGATCAGGGAAAACCCTAGTCAGGGACAGACCAAGGTCAGGGCAGGCAGAGTTCATTCACTCCGTTAAACAGGCCAAAGGTCAGGGCGGGCAGCTCAAGTTCAACACCGGAGTCCAGCAGAGGTCAGGTAGCAAAGAAAGGTGCATAAAATAGCCCAGGACAGATAGCCATAAGCTGGAGAAGATTCGGATGTGCACTGGCCCTTTAAGTTCCAGAGGAAGCGCACGCATGCCCTACGGTCAGAGAGGGAGTTGCAGCCAGGAAGCAGGCCACCACCTATGTGGAGTCAAAAGAGCAGCAATACTCCAGCGGTTGAACCCTCTGAGCAGTAGGAAAGCCTCATCCGGACCACCACAAACCTAGAGCAGGAGAATGGGTGAGTGTTCTGGCGCCCATGCCTGTAGGGCTGAAATGGGTTAAGCTGCAATACCTTCAACAACCTAAAGAGAGGTGTGTGGCGCTGTTTTTGGAAGAAGGCAGCAATGTTAAACAGCACTGTCTACAACAAACGCACAGAAATAATAAAACATTTCATACCCACTGAGCGGTCGGGTCTTTCTGATTTCAAAGAACTGTGTTCCGGTGTGGTTGTATCTGAATTTCTGGCATTAAGGAGGAATAACTAAAAATTCATGCAAAAAAAGTGAGATCCACTATAGAAAATGACATAATCAGTACAGAGGATTGACATATCAAAACTTAAAGGGCATCTGTCAGCAGATTTGTACCCATGACACTGTCTGACCTGTTATATGTGCGCTGGGCAGCTCAAAGCATCTGTGTTGGTCCCATGTTCATATGTGTCCGCATTGCTGAGAAACATGATGTTTTTATATATGCAAATTATCCCCTAGGAGCAACGAGGGCGTTGGCTCAGCTCTCTCTGCAACTGCCGCACCCTCTGCACTTGACAGGGACATGTAGTGATGACATTTTCACTGTGCAGAGGGCGAGGCAGTTGTAGAGAGAGCAGAGACTCTAGCTGTAACAGTAACGCCCCCATTGCTCCTAGAAGCTCATTTGCATATATTAAAACTTCATTTTTCTCAGCAATGCAGGCACATATGAACATGGGACCAGCACAGATGTCTTCAGCTGCCATGTGCACATGTAACAGGTCAGCTAGTGTCATAGGTACAAATCTGTTGACAGATTCCCTTTAAGGCTGGTTTCCACCGACCACATGTCTGCGAGAGCTCCCGTACTGACCTCCCTAGCACTGATAGCTACATATTGACTTATGATGCTATGTAACCCTTAGAGTTCTGGAATGTATTGTATAACACTGACATGATGCTATCAGTGTTAGGGTCCATTCACATGAATGGGTCCGCATCAGTTCCGTAATTTTGCAGAACGGGTGAGGACCCATTCATTTCCACGGCACTGCAAAAAAGATAGAGCATGTTCTATTCTTGTCCGCAACTACGGACCAGAATAGGCATTTCTATCATAGTGCCGGCCATGTGTGGTCCGCAAAATGCGGAACACACATGGCCGGTGTCTGTATTTTACATATCTGCAATTTGTGGACTGCAAAAAGCTTGCAAACTTGTGAGTGGACCCTTATACAATACATTCCAGAACTCTAAAGGGTTACATAGCATCATAAATCAATATAAAGCTATGCAATCCTATCAGTGCTACGTACAGTAGGTCAGGATGGAAGCTCTCACAGACACACGCTGCGAGTTCAACGCATTGAACTGGCTCGTGTGAAACCAGCCTAAGTCAGGGGAGACTCCACCATATGGAAACACAGACTATGCAATCTGCTCTAGTCAAACAAACATGGAGCTCACGGGCCATCTGCCCACCGACATGCGAACAGCTTTTCTGTAAAGCTTTTCTTGAATAACAATGACAGTCCCATAAAAAAGCGGTAAAAACAGTAAATATAGCCAATTCAGACGGAGAGGACATTGTACAACACTCCTGCTTTTAGTAATGAGCAACAAGAGCATTTTCATAATATAAAATACTCGTTAGGGGAGATTTATCAAAACTGGTGTGAGGGAAAATTGGCTTAGTTTCCCATAGCAACCAATCAGATTCCACCTTTCATTTTCCAAAGGAGCTCTGAAAAATGAAAGGTCGAATCTGATTGGTTGCTAAATCTCCATGAATATTGTGTTCTGTCTCCATCAAAGCTGGGTGACTGACAACCAATATGGCCACCATTACACCTCTCATGGAGGTATGTGAAGTCCTTACTAGAAGATCTTCTCACGATACTTCAACCACTCCGATATCACCAAGAAAGTAGAAAGATGTGTCATTCAGGAGTCTGGGAAATCACACATGAACTCAGGGTGTAACGGCGGCCATATTGGTGTAGCACACCACCGTAGATTTTATAAAGATAGACACACTCCCTTTTCCCATTTTATAAAACACTCCTTTGGCCCCTTCACTCCGTATTTGGCTGCAGGAGATGTGTCTGATGACGGAGCCTGGACACCACATACATTCAAGGGCCAATCTCCAGGAGATGCCGGGAGGCTTCTCCGGCACCTGGGATATTTTCAAACTCTTCCAGGGGTCTGTGAAAAATCAGTTTCTTTCCCAGCAATAGCGCCCTCTTATTCACGGGCTGTGCCAGGAATCGCAGCTCCACCGCATTCAAATAAACTGAGCCAGGCTGCAATACCAGACGCAGCCCAAGGACATGAGGGCGCTGTTACTGGGGGGAGGGGACGGACCCATTATCCCATATGATATCATTTCCCTCTTTCTGTTTACCCGTATTCTTTTTGAATGGATTTTGTATTAAGGAAGCAGCTGGTTTCCAGCAAGAAGGAAGGAGGGGGGCGTGAAACAGCTGCAAGCTGGCATCCCCGCACTATCCATGCCAGACCCGGTGACACGCCAAATCATGATGGAAGGCATCCGCCGGAGCGGCTTCTGGCTCAAGAGCAAAACTATCCCAGTGACAAACGAGGTCGAGAAAGCAGTAATAAGACGAGAGAGGGGCCGCCGAGGCTTCAGAAGATGTGGACCGCTTTATATCACTAACTTAATGGAGCCCAAAACTTAAAGGGGCGGCTTATAAAAGTGCAGAACTGTGTACATAGCCTTTAACACTATGACACACTGAAATCTGCTTCTTCAAATTCTAGAAGCATTCATCATGTGACACCATGCACACTGAGAGCTAGCAAAAGTTTGTCTGCAGCTTTGGATGTGAATGGAGAATAAAAGAGAATAGGCATGCTTATTCAGCCATGTATGAAGATGTGACCTAGCACTTGGTTCCATGGTTAGCCAGTCTGAGAGAAAGGATACTGCAACATCTTCATGTATCTCTGCACGGCCTGCAGCCACTCGGGGATGGACATGGACGTCTTGTAGGTTGGTACAGTCGGCACAGAAGGCTGAAAGGAAGACAAGAATGAAACAAAAAATGACTGCGAGAAATGACAGCGCGCAGCTCCAGTAATAACGAGTGTGTATCGCGGCTGACACAACGCAAGCGCTTTCCATATGGAACATAATATGTTTCTTACACGATTGTTATCCTCGTAGCTGCAGGATTTCCTTGTTGAGCGAAACATATAATGGATAATTTCCTGAAAATTCTCAACAGCAGATGTCGGATCACAGAGACCTTATAATAAGCAACTCATTATAACAGATTTAGTGTGGATAGATATAGCAGAGTTGAGTTTGTCACTTTGCACAACTAACGCTATAGCATGATGTATTGTCTGTGCAGAGGTAGAGGTTAAAGAGGTTATCCCATAACTAATGTAAAAAATTAAAATCAGAGATCATATAGTGCAAGACAATGTATTTCTAACAAAATGAGAACCAGCCCTGTACCTCACATGGATCCAGAGATCTCCCCATGAATTGCTCTGCTAGATTTATAGTAAGCTGACAGCTCAAGGGGTGTGTCTTCTGTGTTGCAGCTAAGGGGGCGTGTCACAAATCAGGAGGCAGTTGAAGGATGAAACTGAGCATGTGCGACCTTCTCAGTAAGCAGGACAAAGAAATAAGAAAAAGACAAACAGCAGGTGGCGCTATACAGATACATCTTATTGAATAACTCAGTGACTATGCTAAATTTGTAATTACATGCACTTACAAAAGTATTCAGATCCAGGTGCTGGTTTGAAAATTGTAGAATATTTTTCACGGGACAGCCCAAAAAGCAATGGTCAATTGTTGCATTATTACAAAGTCTGTTGAAATAGAACCAGCATAATCACTGAGATTTTCCGGTATAGATATTGGTTGACAACCCCTATACTAAATGTGGACAGATCGGCGATCTTAGTTGATTGCGGCAGCTGAAACCGCCACCAATCAGAACAGCAGCAGATTTCCCCTGCAGTGGCCACTGCTGGTGGAATATGGTATTACAAGACACCTATGAAATGTTTCCAAAACATTGCCCATGGAGAATGTATGGCTCCACCGGTATGGGAGCTGCTCAATGAAGTGCATCTCCATTCTAGTTTATGGTGGAAGGTCCTACTTTATTGTCCATATTCCCTAGAGAGAAAATGAATGGGGTTGTCCTATGAGAGACGACCCCTTTTAGTTTGGGGATGCCAACACGATCAACTGATTGGCAAAGGTCCATCTCCAGGTGCCATCAAACACCTAATTTTGCTGGAAAAAAAGGTCTCTGCCTAGATGCAGCTTTTCCCCTGCAAAATCAGATATTTGATGGTGCTAGGAGTGGTGGCTGCAGGGAAAAGCTAGTATTACACAGAAACTATTTAGATGAATTGTAATACATGGCTTAGAGAAAGGGCGCCGCTCTTAAAGGGAATGTGTAATCAGAACGCCGATTGCTTTAAGCACATTTTTTTAGAATTTTTGGTGATCTTAGTTTTAATTTTCCTTGTCACTATCTATATTTAAAAAGTTAGGTAAAAATCATGCAGTTTTCGTACTGGCCACTAGGTCTAATAATATGTTAAGACTTCCTGTTCAATACAGGTAACTTTTTAGTAGTCATCTCATTATCATCACAGGCAGGATTACAATGACAGATGATTAGATGGCAGACTGATGCCACTGGGTTTCCGCAACAACCATCAGATAGTATTTATTAAAACCCCAGGGTTACAATCCTCAGTTTCCTAAATATTACGGCAATTTCTTAACATAGCTGTAGATGATCCATTTCAGATGGGAAGTGTAGTTCAGTAGTGACATCATCAGTGTGGGAGGCATCCTAGGACCTAACTAATAGAAAGGTAAAAACACATATAGGTATCTTATTGTACAGCCTGAGATACAGGCCCGAAATAGATTTTGTGGTAATTTTTAATGTTTTTATTTTGTGATTGTAGATTTTTTAATCCAATTTTCTGTACATCATTACAGGGCTGCCATCTCCCTGAGCTGCTGTTAATAGAATTCAGAGATATACCTTTAAGCAGCCACATAAATCACAGGAACTTGTAGTCCGGAGATAACTCATTGACATCTACAGAACAGTGTTGTGGGCATGCTCTGTGATCTCTGCAGAGGTCATTGTGCAGGGAGGGGGAGGAGGTCAGCTGTGACATCACCTCAGAGGTCAGTGTGAAAATAGCAAAACTTCAGTATCTTGTCTAAAAACAGATTTTCAAAAATTACCAAAAATACACATAAAAGCTACATTCACAGGACAAAAAACAGAACATGTTTCACGGCCAGACGGACCCCACTGAAATCAATGGGACAGTTTTAACAGCGGTTAGATAGAAGTGATTCCCTCTAACAGCCGTTAAAAATGGGTATACTATTGCAATATGGCCTTTTAGAGGTTAAAAAAATTCACCTCATCCACTTGTATGTCCAGAGGCATTCACTCCTCTCTTGATTCTGAAGGACCTGCTGAAGGACCTGACTCAAGCGTGATGATGTCACCACGAAATCATGCTGGGAGCGCATGGTGACAGCATCACTCTGGAGCGCAGGTCCTTCAAAATCCTGAGAGAGGTGCGACTGCTTCTGCAAGTGGAGGTAAGTGAATTTTTTTTAATCTAAACAAAACCAAACATTATTACAACTGAGGATCACTATGGGGCCACTGGTGTCGGCCAATATGGGGGACATTATTGCTGCTGGAGGCCACTATGGGGGACATTATTACTCCAGGGGTCACTATGGGGGACATTATTAGTGCTGGGGGACATTATTACTGCTGGGGGACACTATAGGGGACATTATTATGGACACCTATGAGAGTAGTAGTGATCGGAGGCGCGGGCTGCAGTCACAATGAATGTTTTGGGAACAGGGAGTTGCAGTCACCGATTTCTCAGGAAAAAGTGTAATAAAAAAAATACGTTTTTCCAATCCCTAACACAGAACGTCGCAGCAGTGTGATCAGCACCTCACAGGGGTGGAGGAATTCATTATCACACGAGTACTGGAGTCAGCTCGTGTTATTTAGTGTGGTAACAACTACTCCCACACTGTTCATCATCCCACATGAATGCACCCATACACTGCCAACCGGGGCTGATTCTACCTGTACACTAACCCCACGTAAGGCCTGGGATACCTGGCGACTAAACTGCGAGTTTACGGCACTAATGTAACAATGCCTGAACAGCAATGTGTGTGCACATGTCCTGATAGACATATAGATAGATAGATGGATCGATAGATTGATACATAGATGTGTCTCATATGGAGTGCGATCATGTGATCGGGAATTGTGAATCACATGTGCGTTCCATGACTCTGCACATGCGCAGTTAGAGAACACTGAAAGGGAGTCTTTCACCTGTTTTTCACCTATATAACTAACAGCAGTGCCCCACAGAAGATTGCAGACACATCCCAGACATACCTGTGTGCACTGTGTGTGTATTACATGTCACATCCCAGACATACCTGTGTGCACTGTGTGTGTGTATTACATGTCACATCCCAGACAAACCTGTGTGCACTGTGTGTCTGTATTACATGTCACATCCCAGACATACCTGTGTGCACTGTGTGTCTGTATTACATGTCCAGTAAAAGCACTTTTATTCTGCTGGAAAACAGCTGCCAAGTGCCCAGCTGAAAGTGAAACTAAAAACAGCTTTCTCTCCCGACTCGATTTCTAACAGCTATATCTTCTGATATACTAGATAAAATGCTGTGATTTATATCATTTGAAAGCTTGGAATGCCAGCTTTCAAAGAAGGTCAGAACCATTTTTCTATCTGCTACCAATCCTAATATATGAGCAGCTAAAGTGGCCCTCCCCTCTTCAGTCTGGTTTACTTTAGGCACTTGGAAGCTGTTTTCCTACAGAATAAAAGTGCTTTTCCAGGACATGTAATACAGACACACAGTGCACACAGGTATGTCTGGGATGTTACATGTAATACAGACACACAGTGCACACAGGTATGTCTGGGATGTGACATGTAATACAGACACACAGTGCACACAGGTATGTCTGGGATGTGACATGTAATACAGACACACAGTGCACACAGGTATGTCTGGGATGTGACATGTAATACAGACACACAGTGCACACAGGTATGTCTGGGATGTGACATGTAATACAGACACACAGTGCACACAGGTATGTCTGGGATATGACATGTAATACAGACACACAGTGCACACAGGTATGTCTGGGATGTGACATGTAATACACACACACAGTGCACACAGGTATGTCTGGGAAGTGACATGTAATACATACACACAGTGCACACAGGTATGTCTGGGATGTGACATGTAATACAGACACACAGTGCACACAGGTATGTCTGGGATGTGACATGTAATACAGACACACAGTGCACATAGGTATGTCTGGGATGTGACATGTAATACAGACACACAGTGCACACAGGTATGTCTGGGATGTGACATGTAATACACACACACAGTGCACACAGGTATGTCTGGGATGTGACATGTAATATACACACAGTGCACACAGGTATGTCTGGGATGTGACATGTAATACAGACACAGTGCACACAGGTATGTCTGGGATGTGACATGTAATATACACACAGTGCACACAGGTATGTCTGGGATGTGACATGTAATACACACACACAGTGCACACAGGTATGTCTGGGATGTGACATGTAATATACACACAGTGCACACAGGTATGTCTGGGATGGGACATGTAATACATACACACAGTGCACACAGGTATGTCTGGGATGTGACATGTAATACACACACACACAGTGCACACAGGTATGTCTGGGATGTGACATGTAATACATACACACAGTGCACACAGGTATGTCTGGGATGTGACATATAATACATACACACAGTGCACACAGGTATGTCTGGGATGTGACATGTAATACAGACACACAGTGCACACAGGTATGTCTGGGATGTGACATGTAATACAGACACACAGTACACACAGGTATGTCTGGGAAGTGACATGTAATACATACACACAGTGCACACAGGTATGTCTGGGATGTGACATGTAATACAGACACACAGTGCACACAGGTATGTCTGGGATGTGACATGTAATACATACACACAGTGCACACAGGTATGTCTGGGATGTGACATGTAATACAGACACAGTGCACACAGGTATGTCTGGGATATAACATGTAATACACACACAGAGTGCACACAGGTATGTCTGGGATGTGACATGTAATACATACACACAGTGCACACAGGTATGTCTGGGGATGTGACATGTAATACAGACACAGTGCACACAGGTATGTCTGGGATGTGACATGTAATACATACACACAGTGCACACAGGTATGTCTGGGATGTGACATGTAATACATACACACAGTGCACACAGGTATGTCTGGGATGTGACATGTAATACACACACACAGTGCACACAGGTATGTCTGGGATGTGACATGTAATACAGACACACAGTGCACACAGGTATGTCTGGGATGTGACATGTAATACACACACACACAGTGCACACAGGTATGTCTGGGATGTGACATATAATACAGACACACAGTGCACACAGGTATGTCTGGGATGTGTCTGCAATCTTCTGTGGGGCAGTGCTCTTAGTTACATAGGTGGGTGAAAGACACCGTTGAAGCTAGAGGGTCCATACTGGTTAGTGTTCACATGATCGTTTTTTAATTTATTGTTTTTAATTCTGCACCTCAGCTCACACTGTTGTGTTTAATAACACATTATTACTAATTATGTGGCCACGCTGAATTATCAGTTATATATGATTCATTGTGTATTGACACGAATAAAAATCATGAAATACACAAATGACATGTAGATTTATGAATTTTGAAGAGATGATTTTTCATGTATAATTATGTTATGCACTATTTGGATTTAATCATGTTAACTGAGCAATTACCCTGTGGGGCCTACATCTCCGCACTGAGCACCATTGTGTTTTGTCACTGCTTGAGAAAAGTCCCAGTAAGGGGACTGAAACCTCGCTGTCCAGTGATTAAAGAACACTGCTTTTCATAGATAGATAGATAGATAGATAGATAGATAGATAGACAGAGATAGATAGATAGATAGATAGATAGATAGATAGATAGATAGATAGATAGATGCTGGTCTCCCGCCCCACCCCCGTACATTAGATAGCAGTATCCCGCACATGGAGACCCTCCGGACACATGACGTGTTACTCTGTGGTCAGGATATGAAGTCACCCCCAGTACAATGCTCTGCCTCCCTCTCCTCTTCCTGCGCTCATGGAGATCGCTTCTCCCCTCCCCCGATGTGTCTACGTGTCAATAGAAAAAAGGTTGTTTCCTCGTTGTCATCCAACTTTTCCAAAACCAGATAAATTGAACAAGCAGCGGATTTCTTATGTGGAGGGTAAATCCTCTTTAAGAAGCTGCTGTACTCTACAACCCCTGGGGAGGACGGATCCGCGCAGCACGCACCGCACCACATTCTCGCCCGGAGCCGCCGCGTCCTCGCTCCCCGCTCTTGTGTGTAATGTCATTTTCTGGAATTTAGCTGATCCCAGCAGCTGCTGCCACAATCCTGCTGTAACCTCTAACATCACAGCCTGGTTACTAAATGCAGCTCATAGACATATATATATATACTGTATAGTGGTGTTTCTGATGTTAAAATCCGCGCCCGTCCCCCTCCTTATACAGACGGCTGGGCGTGAGACTAAAGAGGAACCCCCCAGCTCTTCTGACGTGCCCTTTTAATCAGGTATTTGCATTCCCCATGTAATAACAATTCTGAAACATCTTTTCTTTTAGCTCTGCATTAGGCTGTTCCTCTGTTATTCCTCCTGGAAACTGACAATTGAGTTTTACACCCCCCTTTTATTAATGGAGTCTCTCACAACACATACTAACACAATCTAATTAGTGCTGACCCTATTGACAAGGGGTTAATCTATTCACACATTTCCAGGAGGAATAACAGAGGAACGACAATATGCAGCGTTATAAGCATAGATGATACTATGCTATGTTTTGGGAAATGCAAATATCTACTTAATAGACATATCAGGAGAGAGGACATGTCTTCTACCTATAATGCACCCCTGTAGAAATTTATCATTTAAAGGGGTATTACGGTTTCAGGAAAGAAAATTAAAAGTTATACAATTTTACAATATGCTTTTTATGTTACAAGATCTCTGCTTGCTGTCATTCAGAACAAACCTTCACTGTTTACTTCCCGCAGGTAAAGCTTAGTCCTAGTCATGTGATGGACACAGGCGCACGGCGCTGATTACGGGACTGTAATGAGGAGTGCAGCTTTTTAACCATCACATGACCAGGGCAGTTTTTACTCCCTGGAAGCAGACATTGAAAGCTCCTATTGTATGACAGCAAGCAGAGATCTTGACCTTGGAGGAACTGATAATGAAAGTATATTGGAAAATCGTATAAATTACAGTAACATTATATGGGGAAGGTTTCAGCAGAAGGTGGACTTCTCCTTTAATCTGTGGAACCCAATTGGTTTTCCTATATTAAGGGGGTTTTAGAGCATGTACATATTCATGACCCATATCAATATCAGATCGGTGGGGTTCCGACACCGAGCACCCGCACCGTTCAGCTGTTTTTGGCAGTCACCAGTTTTGGAAGCTGACAGTGGACAAAGCCGGAAGCAGAAAGTGGAAAACACCATTAAGGCTTAGCACACAACTGCGGTCCGCAAAAACTGATCCGCAAATTGCATATGTACCAGACCAGAACAGTAAAACCACTGGGCGTGTGCATACTTCTCCCTATTGTCGGAGGCTCAGTCTTGCCTATCTAGTCTCCAGCAGCGCCACAGACCTGTCACCTGGGAGACATATTCATAAGTGATGGCGTCCGACAGGGACCCATACGACGACGTGATCGCTCCTTTTGGTGTTATGCACAATCAAGTCCAATCTTCAGTGAGCAGATGACACTTTGCTGCTGGAATACACCCGGCATGTCTCAGCAGACAGGAAGACACGGCGATATTACTCACTGCTTTCACAGACGACACACTCCAGCATGAAAACAATCCGCGCAGCGCCTATTGTCAGTGATTCACAGGCGTGCGGTGTCAATACCACGTATGCTTTCACTGTGCTCTGCTGTGTCATATTTTGGCTAGGAGAGGCTCAGGAACCCAAACAGGAGGGGCCGAACAGAAGAAGGAGTCAATCAAAGAGAGCAGACAGACAGATGGCGGCTTTTATATATATATAGCCACAGAAGACCGTGTGTTCAGATATAATGTGTCAGCAAAACTGCATGTAATACTGGAGGATGGTTGCTTTTTGAAGGTCTTATAAACCCAAAAACTGACCACCCCTTCTATAAAATTAAGGCACTCCTATGTACCTTGTGTGAGAACTACTCTTCTCTGTAGTCAAGTCTTCCTTTTTACTTTATATTGTGTGGTTTCTGCAATGATTAAGCATTGGCAAGAGCTGCTCTCTTCCCTCTCCCTCAGCAGGAAGTGCCAGCAAAAGGTCAATCAGTTCCATGTTACCAAACCCCTCGTCTTCTCAGTGCTGGTTATCAGCTCCCTCTGTTTTAGCGGTAGGCCAGACACCTCTACGACTAAAACGGAAGTGTGTTCTCTTTGGATTTTTTATTTGGTATTTTATTTTTATATTTATTTATATTGTATTTTACTAATCAGACTGAATCGAAAGCTACAAAGCAGAAACGACCAATCACATTCCTCCGCCCTGATGTCTACCGTTCCCCTGAATGATGCTCTCTTCATGCTTCACAGCCCAGAAGACGAATTTACCTGCTCTGTAAAAGTGGCACAGCCTTGCATTTCTGAAACCCGCATTTTTAACCCTTTCTTGGAATTCTGCAGATTCTTGTCATGCAGCTCCAAATTGAATATGGACTATCTAGTTTACCATCTTTATATGAGATGTTCATTATCAGTTTCCAATGTAGGAGATATACTGTCTGGAGACCATCAACAAGCTGCTGTTGATGGATCTCTTATCCTAAAGCCTCATGCACACGGCCGTGGCTGTATTGCGGCCCGCATACGGCGGGTCCGCCATACACGAGCACCGGCCGTGTGCACCCCGCATCACGGATGCAGGCCCATTCACCCATTCACTTGTATGGGTCCGCAGTCCGGGAGATGTGATGCGGTGTGCAACGGGGGCACGGATCGGAAGCACTAGGGAGCGCTTCCTTGGTGTTTCTGTCTGTGCCTCCGCATATGTTCTATTTTTTTGCTTTGCGGACAGCCGGATGCGTATCACAGACCCCACTGAAGTGAATGGGTCCGTGATCTGCATGTGGCAGCCCCACGGTCGGTGCCTGTGCATTGCAGACCGCAGTTTGCGGTCCACGGCACGGCCGGCACACATTCGTGTGCATGAGGCCTAATACTAATGGGTTCCAACCTTGAAAAGGATGAGGGCATCTGATCTGTAACACACTTTCATAAATTAATCCACATATTAATGAGCACGAGGAATTCATGTCAGCAGCAGACAGCCTGCCTCCTGACAGTTTCCAGCTAAAAACTGTTTTGTTTTAAATGAGTAGAGTTTACATTTGCTGATGTTAGTCAGACTTTAACAAGGTAATGCAAATGGGATTCGGAGTTTTCTCACATTTGTATTGTTGATTTTACAGCAATGCTCCAAATTTTACACCTGGAAAGTAACAGTACATTTAAAGTGCTGCAGCTCTGCTACCAAACAGACATTATACTACAAGGATAGAACAAGTCTTGGCTCCTATATAGTTACCTCCGGAGTATCCCTTTAAGCAATGGGCGACCGTGGCATCTTAGAACTTGCACATTCTGATATTCATAAACTGAAGTTACCGGCAGCTCTACGGCTCAGGGGGACATGTCAAGCACCGCCCCACAGGGCCCATATTGTCTATAAGGGTGCCTGTACATGGGGCAACTGACCGCGGGATCCACATGCAGATTACCGCTAATTGCTAATTGGAATTAGCGCTAATCCGCGAGTGGATCCCGCAGTCGGGCAGCACCGTGAAGGGCGGAGGAGGCTGTCACCTGAACCTGGCCTAATAATCATCAATAGGCCACTTTACTTAAGCAGTCGTGCCTAGATCCTGTCGTAAAATGCACTAAAAGTCGTCGCATTTCTGGCGCATAATGAGACATCGAGCTTTAGACCTATTTATGAAACCAGGGAGATTTATAAAAAATGTCTGAAAGAAACACTGGCTTAATTACCCAGAGCGACCAATTAAAGCACAGCTTGCAATTCATATTATGTTCTTGGAAAGTGAATGCTGCGTTGTGATTGGTTGCTATACATAGGTAGTAAAGCCAGTTTATCCTTAAAGGGGTTGTGTCACTTAAGCAGATGACATTTATCATGTAGAAGAAGTTAATACAAGCCACTTACTAATGTACTGTTAGTATCCATATTGCAGGATGGATTCCATCACATTATTCACTGCTCGTTTCCATGGTTACAGACCACCCTGCAATCCATCAGTGGTGGTCGTGCTTTGCACATTATAGGAAAAAGCACCAACCTCTCTGCTGGCCGGGACCGTGGTAGCTCACATAGGCTGGTGCTTTTTCCTATAGTGTGCAAGCACGACCACCACTGATGGATTGCAGGGTGGTTGTAACCATGGAAACGAACAGTGTATAATGTGATGGAGAATGTAAGGAGGCAATATGGACAATAAGAATAAATTAGTAAGTGCCTTGTATTAACTTTCTCTGCATGATAAATGCCATTTGCTGAAGTGAGACAACCCCTTTAAGATTTTCAGAGACAGTCCCGACATATTCGGACTGTCCCAGGCTGGAAATGGGCATGGCCAACGAAAACCCCACCCATAAGTGGGCATTTCTGGGTGGAGTCTGGGCATTCCCAGAGGCAGAGTTTTGGATGCCCCATTTTACCAACCTAAACATTGGTAAGTATGCAAAACATATGGTTAGCTGCCACTTATACGTGGCAAATCTTGTACCGTATGGGGGACAAACAATCGTTCATGTGATCATTCAATCCTCATAGTTTGCATTGACATACAATGATTTTCATGCCCACACAAAATTGCATAGTTGCCAACAATCCCGGATTTGCAGAGCTGTTCCCTAATTTTCAGAGAAAGTCCCTACAAATTTGGGCTACCCTGAGCTGAAAATGGGCGGGGCTTATGTAAGCCCCACCCATGAACTGGTGGCGTTGTTCAGTTTGAGGGCATTTCCAGAGGCGGGGTCTATTTGTCGCGAATTTGAGAAATGAACATTTGCTCATTGGTCGGGTGATCGCTGGACACGGTTAACGCGGCAATAACCGAGAATGAACGTTCAGCCTGGGTAAAAGGGTCTAAAAGGGATAGTCGATATGGCAGCCATATTAGCGTATCTGACACACCTACTCATGACAGTCACACAGCGTGCCTCACCTTGGGAAGCAGAGTTGCGTTTCGTATTCTGTCCACCATATCCTTCCCCTCCGGATGGACTTTGGCTACGTGCGCCCACATTCTTTCCCAGGTCTGACCGTCAATGGGGAACCCGCTCTTATTGACGTAGAAGAGCGCCCCCACCTCTTTGTCCTCTTCTTCCGAGTAGCCACCCGAGCTATTCCCGGAGGCGCTGGCCGGAGCTGGCGTAAGAGAAGAGGCCAAGGGGCGGTCGTGCAGGCTTCGGGAACGGGTGGGCTTGCTAGTCTTTGTCCCAACGTTCTGGCGGTGGCAATGCTTACTGTGAGCGCGGTGGAAGGTGGAACTAGAGCCCGTCATGGTGAGAGAAAGTCCCAGACGCCAAGGGTCGGAAGGGTTAAAATGTCCCGGGGAGCCCGATGCTCATTTCTAAGTTCTGTAACTCATCCACAACACATGAAGAAGGCACGAAAGACAACGGGCACATCCAGGAGGCCTGCAAGACAGCAAAAATACCATAAAAAGCTGAGGCAAAAACGGTACATTTACAAATACATAAAATATATCATATAAATAAGTGAAAAAATGTTAAAAAAATTCCCCACCCCCACTGTCTGAAGAATAGCTTGCAAACATCATTTTTCTGGTTATCACTGTCTTTTTAACGTCCGCTTGCAGAAAATAAAGCAAACCACGAAGAAAAGAATTTCAAGGCAAGAACTGTAACCAAACCAGACAGAAGACTACAGATTTCCAAAAATAAGACCATTGTTACTGAACTAGGAAAGACTGCTATTAACCCCGTGACTCCTGGAGCAGCACTAATTTTCCAGTTCTAACGTAGCATCAATTACTTGCTGCACAGAAGTGAATTCCAGTGATAATGCAAAACGAATACCGCCATCTATAATGTGCACATTAGAGATGAGCGAGCATGCTTGGCCGAGCGTACTCGGGAGCAATTTTCGAGTAGTAGCGTACGCATCTTCTAATCTGTACTCTAATGCATTAGCGTACAAAGTTATAAAATGCGTACGCTACTACTCGAAAATTGCTCCCGAGTACGCTCGGCCGAGCATGCTCGCTCATCTCTAGTGCACATATAAAACCACTATATGTAGTGTCCACAAATAATACCACCATATACCATGTGCACAAATAATATAATTTCTATACTGTGCACAATACCACCACCATCTATACTGTGCACAAATACCACCACCATCTATACTGTGCACAAATACCACCCACCCATCTATACTGTGCACAAATACCACCACCATCTATACTGTGCACAAATACCACCACCATCTATACTGTGCACAAATACCACCACCATCTATACTGTGCACAAATACCACCACCATCTATACTGTGCACAAATACCACCACCATCTATACTGTGCACAAATACCACCATTATACTGTGCACAATACCACCACCATCTATACTGTGCACAAATACCACCACCATCTATACTGTGCACAAATACCACCACCATCTATACTGTGCACAAATACCACCACCATCTATACTGTGCACAAATACCACCACCATCTATACTGTGCACAAATACCACCACCATCTATACTGTGCACAAATACCACCACCATCTATACTGTGCACAAATACCACCACCATCTATACTGTGCACAAATACCACCACCATCTATACTGTGCACAAATACCACCACCATCTATACTGTGCACAAATACCACCACCATCTATACTGTGCACAAATACCACCACCATCTATACTGTGCACAAATACCACCACCATCTATACTGTGCACAAATACCACCACCATCTATACTGTGCACCAAATACCACCACCATCTATACTGTGCACAAATACCACCAACCATCTATACTGTGCACAAATACCACCACCATCTATACTGTGCACAAATACCACCACCATCTATACTGTGCACAAATACCACCACCATCTATACTGTGCACAAATACCACCACCATCTGTACTGTGCACAAATACCACCACCATCTGTACTGTGCACAAATACCATCACCATCTGTACTGTGCACAAATACCACCACCATCTGTACTGTGCAACAAATACCACCACCATCTTATACTGTGCACAAATACCACCACCATCTATACTGTGCACAATACCACCACCATCTATACTGTGCACAAATACCACCCACCATCTATACTGTGCACAAATAACCACCACCATCTATACTGTGCACAAATACCACCACCATCTATACTGTGCACAAATACCACCACCATCTATACTGTGCACAAATACTACCACCATCTATACTGTGCACAAATACCACCACCATCTATACTGTGCACAAATACCACCACCATCTATACTGTGCACAAATACTACCACCATCTATACTGTGCACAAATACTATCACCATCTATACTGTGCACAAATACTATCACCATCTATACTGTGCACAAATACCCCCACCATCTATACTGTGCACAAATACTATCACCATCTATACTGTGCACAAATACTACCACCATCTATACTGTGCACAAATACTACCACCATCTATACTGTGCACAAATACTATCACCATCTATACTGTGCACAAATACTACCACCATCTATACTGTGCACAAATACCACCACCATCTATACTGTGCACAAATACCACCACCATCTATACTGTGCACAAATACCACCACCATCTATACTGTGCACAAATACTACCACCATCTATACTGTGCACAAATACTACCACCATCTATACTGTGCACAAATACTATCACCATCTATACTGTGCACAAATACTACCACCATCTATACTGTGCACAAATACTATCACCATCTATACTGTGCACAAATACTACCACCATCTATACTGTGCACAAATACTACCACCATCTATACTGTGCACAAATACTACCACCATCTATACTGTGCACAAATACTACCACCATCTATACTGTGCACAAATACTACCACCATCTATACTGTGCACAAATACTATCACCATCTATACTGTGCACAAATACTACCACCATCTATACTGTGCACAAATACTATCACCATCTATACTGTGCACAAATACCACCACCATCTATACTGTGCACAAATACTACCACCATCTATACTGTGCACAAATACTATCACCATCTATACTGTGCACAAATACTATCACCATCTATACTGTGCACAAATACTATCACCATCTATACTGTGCACAAATACCACCACCATCTATACTGTGCCACAAATACTACCACCATCTATACTGTGCACAAATACTATCACCATCTATACTGTGCACAAATACTATCACCATCTATACTGTGCACAAATACCACCACCATCTATACTGTGCACAAATACTATCACCATCTATACTGTGCACAAATACTACCACCATCTATTCTGCGCACAAATACCACCACCATCTATACTGTGCACAAATACCACCACCATCTATACTGTGCACAAATACTACCACCATCTATACTGTGCACAAATACTACCACCATCTATACTGTGCACAAATACCACCACCATCTATACTGTGCACAAATACTATCACCATCTATACTGTGCACAAATACCACCACCATCTATACTGTGCACAAATACTATCACCATCTATACTGTGCACAAATACTATCACCATCTATACTGTGCACAAATACTACCACCATCTATACTGTGCACAAATACCATCACCATCTATACTGTGCACAAATACCACCACCATCTATACTGTGCACAAATACTATCACCATCTATACTGTGCACAAATACTATCACCATCTATACTGTGCACAAATACCACCACCATCTATACTGTGCACAAATACTACCACCATCTATACTGTGCACAAATACTATCACCATCTATTCTGCGCACAGACGACATCTACCATAGGAAATCACATGGAATAATATCCTTATAATTAAACCAAACGGCCGCTGACATTTTCCATCTTCAGTCTAGGATTTCCAGTATCTGAGCCAAAGGGCGGCTAGATAAGGACAAGTCAGGAGAACGGAGGTCCCCTTTAAATAGCATTTCCCTAATGTAACATTGTTATTGGAATGGCTCTCTATTGCTATGGCGGTGACGCCATCATACTACTCCCCAAGGCTCACCCCTAAAGATGCAGACTACACCATGTTATGGAGGGAAGCCGCAGGGAATCTGAATTCCACACACAGCGGTGTCTATAATTATAGGAAGCTCCCGCAGCGAAGGCGAACAATTCCCATAATGACAAGACATTAGGCAATTCATTAAGTTACCAAGTGCATCTTCCAGCTCAGACGACATCCACGGGAGGTATATGGCAGTATACAGAGTATGCAGATAGATAGGGACCCCCTGTGAAGAGGATACCAGGGACTTCACAATTAACTGCATCAAAGAAGAAGAGGACCACTTTAAAGGGGCTGTCAGATTTACACAAGCCTTATGCATATCTTAGGGCACGGGAATGTGATATAAGGGGAGTCATCTGCCTAGGTGCCCCCTACTCAATTTATCAGAGGGAACAACTTCTACAAAAAGAGGGTCAAACATGCCTCCTCAAGACTACCATGCATTACAGGGGGTGGAGTTATGGCCACTGGTGAGAGATCCCAGTGGTCGGAGTGCCACCATTATACTTTTACTGGAATACTCCAGGGACTGGGAATAGACATATTTTCATGCTATAAGCTGAATTAGACAGGTCCCAAAAGAGTCAATGGTGGGAAATACCCCAACACACCCAACCAAACAAAGAATATACCATACAGCTGAACAGTGAGTGCAGCTCTGGAGTATAATAACGGTTGTAACTCAGGATCAGTACAGGATAAGTAATGTAATGTATGTACACAGTGACTGCACCAGCAGAATAGTGAGTGCAGCTCTGGAGTATAATACAGGATGTAACTCAGGATCAGTACAGGATAAGTAATGTATGTACACAGTGACTATACCAGCAGAATAGTGAGTACAGCTCTGGAGTGTAATACAGGCTGTAACTCAGGATCAGTACAGGATAAGTAATGTATGTACACAGTGACTGCACCAGCAGAATAGTGAGTGCAGCTCTGGAGTATAATACAGGCTGTAACTCAGGATCAGTACAGGATAAGTAATGTATGTACACAGTGACTGCACCAGCAGAATAGTGAGTGCAGCTCTGGAGTATAATACAGGATGTAACTCAGGATCAGTGCAGGAGAAGTAATGTAATGTATACAGTGACTCCACCAGCATAATAGTGAGTGCAGCTCTGGAGTATAATACAGGATGTAACTCAGGATCAGTACAAGATAAGTAATGTAATGTATGTACACAGTGACTGCACCAGCAGAATAGTGAGTGCAGCTCTGGAGTGTAATACAGAGTGTAACTCAGGATCAGTACAGGAGAAGTAATGTAATGTATGTACACAGTGACTGCACCAGCAGAATAGTGAGTGCAGCTCTGGAGTATAATACAGGATGTAACTCAGAATCCATAATTGTTATATCCATTAACAGCAGTAACCAGTAAACATTTCAGTAAAGATAAATAGGTTTCTTACGTCAGGCTGGACAAATAACCTGGTGACCTACGGCTGCATACACGATCTTTTGAGGTTGTCTTCTCCTGAATTCTCGCTGCCAGCAAATGAAGCTGCTGGAGTTTTCTAACTGCTCCTAATGGCTTTAGTCTATAGATCTCTAGGCACAGCCATATACATTACTATCAGCATGGGGTCTATGTGTAGTGATGGTCACTGGCTGATGGGCTCCACATGTCAGGCGTTTCAGCCTATTGGACAGCACTGAGAAACCTGACCCCCTTACCCGCTGTAACCCAACTCTGCCGCTATTCAGGGATTTCATTATGGCCGGATACAGTATCACAGCTGCAATGGATTAACCCTCGCTGCCAGCTGAAAATACCGCCATACTGCAATCCTTCATGACGGAAGACATAGGGCGACATCTAATAACGGAGATACACCCTGGAGCCCACAGACTGCTCCGTTACAGACCGCTATGTATCCTACATGGATACTGTCATATTAATTATCCCACTATATAGAAAATATGACAAGATATATATAATATATACATAGGCGTGAATCAAAAGTCAGAAACCAGCCAAATATCTGAACGGCTGCCCACTCTAGGTCATTTCCCACCAGCTGGCGGGAACCACTACCACTACCATCATCTGTTTGGCAATGCCATAGTCTCACACATTGAAACCAGGGGGCGTCCAAAGCAAGATGACCACTGCGCCCACAGTCAAGTGAAGGGACCACATAGCAAAGACTAAAACGGGTGCACCTTTAAGCACTGGTTAATACCGCCATACCCCGCTACCCCCCTAAATCAGGTACATTTGGTGCCCCCATCCATTATGTTATATTGAAGGACCTGTGGAGCCCTAAAAAGGTTCTTCCCTCTCTGGAAGCTGTCAACCAGAGTCGGGCCCCTTTTCCAATTCTCTACGTTCTGCCCATCATTCACTGTATAAAGATGCCCAGCACGGTAGTACCAGTGTGGTACAGCGGGCATACTAGACTGCAGCTACGGCCAGTGACTTGTAGTGTATGCTGCAAACTGATGAAGGCGCGCGACACCCCCAGGCGACATGCTGGATGCTACACCCACTTTTAGCAGTGAATGATCACCTAGCAGGCTGCCAAGCCCCAGCACATGGCACCGAGGCGTGTCAGAAAATAACACTGGCACTGACAGTCAGGGCAGCGTTGCTTGGTAATGCACCAGGCAATACCTTTGGCACTGCCCAGAGAGATTTCCATAACTTGCAGAATCCTGGGCACCGTAATGTGCCACCCTATTGTGCATGCACCACACAGAGCCACCAACATGAATGGGGATTAGGCAGCAGGACTGCAGACAAGATATGGAAATATGGATAATTCCTTTAAGGACCATCTCCATGTCTTGTGCTGCGTGTGTGGGCACTCATGGTACAGCAGCAGGGCTATGTGCAGCCGCAGCAGGGCTGGAGAACAGGACTGCGGCATCCCAGGCTCCAATCCCCGTCCTCTCAGTGTGTCCCCCCCGGGAGTGCGGTTCTGCTGCGGTTTGGTTACCTGTAGTCAATGCCCGTGGCTCCGGTTCCCCGGGGAGCAGCGGCCACCGTGCCCCATCCTCCCGCAGCCTCCACTACAGCTCCTTACATTGTATCACTGTCACCCAGCAGCGGAGACGTTCTACTGCTCGGCGATTGGTCGGTGCAACAAAGAGGGGCGGGGCCAGAACAGACATGATGAGCGGAGTGTGGACTGAGGCGGGGCGGGGCTGGGAATAGACAGTGAAGGGGGGGCGGACTCCGTGGACATGTGTCACGTGATTATAGGGGGATCTCCTACTTTAGAGATGTATAGCATATACGCAATCAATCAGGAGACTTGGGGGGGGTTAGGTGATTTAGCCAAACACAGGGTCAAGAATTGTCCTGTGAGATAGGGGACCCCCATATGCCAGACTTTTATGGCTTGAATATTTCCCTTTAAGTGTTTTTAGGGTGCTTCTAATGGAAATCAAATCATAAGACCATATTCACACTTTGGTTTTTGTTACATGGATTCAGTATGTTTTCTGCGGCAAAATCAGCGTCAAATTCTCCTAGCAAAATATACACTTCAGATTTCTCCAACATGAATTTCCATTGTGTGACCAGACCACGCTTTAAGGCTACTTTCACACTTGCAATTTTGCCTGATGCGGTGGGGATCAGCAAAAACGCTTCCGTTTCTGGCAGGGGTAAGCAACCTTCTATGGAACTACAATTCCCAGCATGCACACTTACTGTGTTGATCTGGGAACTGTCATAGAAGTGTATGGAACATGCTGGGAGTTGTAGTTTCCCAACAGCTGGAGTGCCGGAGATTGCTAACCCCTGCCCTAAGGGAAGTCCACAGTGTCGGACTGGGGTACCTAGGGCCCACCAGTAAAATTTATTATGGGGGCCCGCGGTACAGATACATTCAAATCTAATTAATATTATAATAAACATGTATAACGCGCCCATGTCAAGCCCAATTATCGCAGTGCAGCAGGGCTGCCGTAGGAATGAATGGGGTCACAGCGTGACTCGCAGGTTTGCTGCAGCAGTAAACGTGCGAGTTGCTCTGCAACCCCATTTATTCCTACGGTAGCCCTGCTACACTGCGATACTTGGGTTCACGACACATGTCACGTCCCCAAATCGCTGTGTAGCCATACCCTAAAACAATATTTAAAGGGGTTTTCCATTGTCCTAAGAACTTGGTGACGTGTTGTCATGTGACATAGCCAAGTGACCGCATGCTCACATCCGCCGGTACATCCATGTGACTGTATCACGGGGCTGCTGCCTGTGATGTCACCTCCGACTGCGCTGGTTACATGTGGCTGTAGGTTCAGAGCAGAGGACAGCGGCATCACTTTTATAAAGATTAAAATATATTGAAAGGAGCGCAACCATCGGGACGCCCCCCAAACCCTCTGAATAAAGGAGCTCCTGCAGCATCAGAGGCATTTATAAGATGGGAATACCTCTTTAAATTAAAAAGTATATTTATAAATTACAGGAAATTAGTAACATTCATGGAAAATCCCTTAAATATTACAGTACATCATGGCTGCCCCCTGTAGGTAGAAAGCAGTCAATACTGCAGGAAAAACAGGGTTTCTCAAGACGCCGATGGAAAGTCTATTGATTGTAAATTTGTAATAGATGATGGGGGCACAGAGCCGCCGCCCGAAAAGTGCAATTTATACTCCTACATTCATTTCCTATAGTAGGACTTTGGGTCCTCTGATGTTACTACTGGAAATGGTGCAGAGTCTCATAGAATCTCTGGTCTTTACCTACCGCCCATGCACAATACTGAAAGAGACTCTCCAAGCCGTGGCCGTCAGGGTGATTGCTGGACAACGTCACACAGCTTCTTGAAGGGAACGTCCATTTTCAAACACCCTATAACAGAAGGAAGGAGGGGGGAGCGGTATTATCAGGGCAAGGGCCCCAGATGCCAACACCACTAGCATATAACATGCATTACTCCAACCTCTGGATCTCCTGATGACTGGGACAATAAAGGGACCGCCTGCACAATGGTCCCAGCCGCAGGATACACAGGGACCTGCAGCCCAGCAGCACAGAGAAATCCTAGTAATCATGGTGGTCCTGGCAGCTGGCCCCCACTAAGTTCTTGTGCATGCGACCATATGTATTTTGCGGTCTGCAAATTGTGGATCAACAAACTATGGATGGACTTCAATGGGTCCATGCTCTGCATTTTGCAGACATGTATAGGACATCTTCTATTCCTTGTGGAATGGACGTACGAATGCGGAAAGCACTAGTCCCCTCTGCATCTGTATGTCCATTCTGCAAAAAAAGATTGAATATCTCCACAAAATACAGACCATGGACCCATTAAAGTCAATGGGTCTGTAAAAAATATTAGGAAGGGAAATGGATTGCATCTGTATTTTGCGGATTCACGGTTTGCAGACCGTAAAATGGACACGGTCGTGTGCATGAGACCTTGGAAAAGCCTGTTATCAGAACACAGAAAAGCTACAAACAGCAGGACGTCCATTTATTACTCATTTGGCCCATTGACTATAATGAGAACGTTGTAATACTTAATTCCCCCTATGGTGGCGCTGCAGAGGAATTAAAGGAGGTTTTCCAGGAGGATAATATTGGTGACTTGTCCTCAGTCATATTGTCCCTAATATATGATTGGTGGGGGTCTGACTCCTGCCACCCCCACGGTCAGCTGTCTGCGTGACGTTATGTTCCTATGTCACATGACCTGTGCGCAGCTCAGTCTCATTCCAGTGAATGTCCCTGGGCTGCAGTACCAAGCACAGCCACTATACAATGGGCGGCAGTATGGAAGAAGAATTTCCACCTACAAAGTCATGAGGACGGACACAATAGGGATCGCTCTGCATCTGTTTTACTGACAGTCTCCTTTGTTTTCACTCCTGTTTACTGTTTCAATCTCGTTACATTGGAAGGAAGAAGATAAGACATGATCTGTGTGACTGGACCACTAATCAATATCCAGTCTCTATATAGAGGAGTGCAGGGAATACACTCACAGTGTCCTCCAACCTTCTCCTGACCTCCCTGACACAGGGAAACCTGTGATGTGACACAACAATATAGTAACGTTACCATAGCAACCGCTCAAATGGGGAAGCGACTTCTTCCACATTTGGGAACATTATGTTTATAGCAACACTGAACTAATCACACAGCGAAGACACATTATAATGACCGCTAGCTAATTTCCAGAGTAACCGCCGTGTGCAGCACGGACAGCAGCTAGACGGGTGGGGAGTGACTCTGTAAGGTCCTGGTAGGTTGTCACAGGTATCTGGAGCCATGCTGACTGCATCCACAGCTGCTGGAGGGGGCATGGGGGGGATCCATAGAGAAAATGACGACCATCTAGGTGGTCCCACAGATGCTCAATTGGGTTCCAGTCTGGAGAATTAGGGGCCAGAGACTGAGTAATACCTGGAAGTCTTGGTCATGCTCTTCCAACCAATGTCAGACATTTCTAGCTGTGTGACATGTCACGTTGTGTTGCTGGAAGATCCCAGGGAAGACAATCAGTATACAGTACAGACCAAAAGTTTGGACACACCTTCTCATTCAAAGTTTTCTGTATTTTCATGACTATGAAAATTGTAGATTCACACTGAAGGCATCAAAACTATGAATTAACACATGTGGAATTATATACTTAACAAAAAAGTGTGAAACAACTGAAAATATATCTTATATTCTAGGTTCTTCAAAGTAGCCACCTTTTGCTTTGATTACTGCTTTGCACACTCTTGGCATTCTCTTGATGAGCTTCAAGAGGTAGTCACCTGAAATGGTATTCCAACAGTCTTGAAGGAGTTCCCAGAGATGCTTAGCACTTGTTGGCCCTTTTGCCTTCACTCTGCGGTCCAGCTCACCGCAAACCATCGCGATTATGTTCAGGTCTGGTGACTGTGGAGGCCAGGTCATCTGGCGTAGCACCCCATCACTCTCCTTCTTGGTCAAATAGCCCTTACACAGCCTGGAGGTGTGTTTGGGGTCATTGTCCTGTTGATAAATAAATGATGTTAATTCATAGTTTTGATGCCTTCAGTGTGAATCTACAATTTTCATAGTCATGAAAATACAGAAAACTCTTTGAATGAGAAGGTGTGTCCAAACTTTTGGTCTGTACTGTATATGGGTGTACGTGATCTGCAAGGATCTATTCATACCCAAATCGGTGGAGTATGCCCTCCATATGGATGAGTGGACCCAGGAAAGCTAGGAAAACATCCCCCAGACCATAACTCTACTACCATCAGCTTGTGCTCTTCCAGCAATGGCTACAGGGTGTTTGATCTCGCCAACGTCCATCCATTCCATAAACCAGAAAATGTGACTCATCGGAGAAGACAACCCTTTACGAGTCAGTGGAGGTCCAATTACGACACTGCCACAAACATTGAAGCCTTTTCTGCCAATGTAACTTGGTTACCAGAGGAGCAGTGACCGTCCGTCTGCTCCGGAGCCCCTTACACAGTAGGGTTCTCTAAACTGTTATACACACGTCTGGTCGCTCCTGGTTCATTTTGGCGGTGAGCTGCTCCACTGTACGGTGTCGTCCGCCTTCGTAGCCGATGTTCACCTCTCATATCAGTGGCACATGGTCTCCACAGTTTCCACATCGCTTATTCACAACGGTGCCATTTGTCCACTCACCATACACTTTTACCACAGCACAGTGAGAACAGCTCACAAAATGTGCAGTTTCTGAAATACCGCCACCCTTGGCCCAAAAGCCAATAATCATCCCTTTTTGCAACTCTGATAAATCATCCCTCTAACCTATGACAGCAACAAGGGATATGTGTGCAGACAGCCTATCACACCCTATATACCCACAAAACCATCTCACCACACGTGACTTCCTTCATGAGCTACACACTACCAACGTCAGAAGTAGAAAATGGTCTGAATAATGGGACTCGACTGTGTATAATAGTGTTACTGGGACCCTCCATGAGGCTGGTGGGACATGCTTCCCAGGTGCAAGGTGCTGGCACCAACGATCTGGATGTGTTTCCTTTTCTATATGCATATATATATATCCTCTTCAATATTAAAGCTGCAACACCAAGGACAAACTGTAAGGTTCTACAAATCGAGGAAGTAGCAGCTAAGATCTCCAGATGATCAAATTTTCAAGCACCTAGCTCCAATCTGTGGCAGGGGCATAAAAGCCCGATTGAAGTTTTTTTAGCCACATGAAACTTCAAAAATTGTAAAAGTCGTGTGGGATGCCTCCTATTTGCCAACGTGCCAGTTATCACCACTTTCCCCAAACTGAGTACAGAATCCTTAAACTGAGAGACTTTAGTTTATCACTCCAGCAGATCATTACGCGTCTAAATCGAAATGTCAGCACTGTTCAATGTTGTGTGTCCTGGTGGTCGTAAGAAGAATGATGAACTGGAAGGTCAACAAAAGGTGCACAGAGGAGAACCTCTACACGGTCAGATGGTCTGATTAGAAGAATGGTGCGTAGTGATCCATTCTGTACTGCAAATGAAACTGGACGTCACATCCCAGGCCTAGAGCGGCAAAGGGTGTCTACACAAACCATCAGAAGGCATCTGCACGACATTGGGCTACAAGCCAGACATCCAGCTGCAGGTGTTACATCGACCTCACTCCACCTCTCTCAAACGCTATCATGGTGCACAGCAAGACAACCCTCTGTCTGCCGGGATATGAGACACAAATACATCATGTAGGGATTAACGAGGATCAAATAAGAGAATAATTTAGGAGGTTATATTTTAAAAAGATTGTCTCATGAAGACCACCTCACTGTCTATATGCCATATTAGGATATATGGACATCATGGGGGATGGGGTCCCTCACTCTGAACCCCCTTCTGTGCCACAATGGACAATTGCTGTCTACAGTGGTTCCTATTTCTGAGCACCTGAGCTTGTCATGGTCATACGGCCTCCGGGGGTGGATTTGGCATTTCTGGGGCCCCTTGTTGCACTGCCAAGCCCCACTCTTAGCTTAGCATGGCAGCTTTGGCACTTCAGCTACTGCTCTACAGCTGGGAAGGGCCCTCCTTGGCCTCTGTGCCGCTGAACCCGCAGTATGTTCACCACGTTTTTTTCTTTTGAAGCCCACCACTTGTGGCCAGGAGCCTGCTCCCTGATCTCTGGGGCCCCATTCATTTGTTTGGATTTTGGATCCTACACTGGACTTTAAAGAAAACCTCCCAAGTGTCCCTCTTTTGGAGGGGCAGTCCCTACTTTTGACCCAAGTCCCTCTGCCCCTCCTTAAATGTCCCTCCTTTTGATCTGAGGTATACATTTTCTTTATTACATTTTACAATATTGATCCAGAAAGTTTTTGTCTGGTTCATTATTTGATGCAATTTGGATTTTAGAAATTTCTATATTCAGATAATTTTTGCACTATTGTGTAAAAATAAACTATTGTACTAATGTATAAATATTCAGGGAAAAGATGATCTTTTACACAATGAACCATAAGTGTCCCTCTTTGACCATCCAAAAAGTTGGGAGGTGTGCCTTAAAGCCCTTCAAACCATTTCTGATTTTCTATCTGTAATTACACACATTGCACACTAGGGGGCACAAGATCCTCACTTTTCTGTAGATTAGAATTTACAGGGTATTTGGTATAAAAGGACATGTGGAAATTATTTCAGTATTTACATAAAGTTACTTGGTTACTATCTACATTTCAGATTGATGGTTTTGTGGAAGCTTTTTAAGTAGGGAAATTCCGTAAAATGCACTCACTCACCAGATGATGTGCAGGATCTATCAGAACAGAGATGGATATGGCTGTGGTAAAGTATGAGGTAAATGGGGAAATTGTCCCAAAGCCTCCGCCATGCAGGTGCTTCCACCCTCTTGTCTCTACTACATTCAATTTGCACAATGGGCAGGACCACCACTGGGGCAGTACAGATGGAACCGTGGTCAGGGGCCTATGCTGGTACGTCCAAAAAACGGACCCACATTTGAATGGCTAAGGTTCCTGCGGGGGAAATGAAATTCGGGCCTAGATGGCGCATCCTCCAGTGATAATAGCGGATCATCAGTGCAGTGAACCTGGACATCTCTTGTAATCAACAGTACCATGCATTACATGACATATATAAAACCGGTCAACAGATGGCGCTGTAGGTGAAGAGCAGATGACCACTTAAAGGTGCAGTAATTCCATTTATTGAAGTTGTTGTACTGTGACTCAATTTACTATTATCTATACATAAGAACAAGTCATGTTCTTCTATCCCCAGATAACTATCAAAGAAAAAAGAAAAAAGAAGGCTGCACACTGTTGCAAATCCAATATATTAAAATATGTATAATTTATTAAGTCAGAAAACACACAGATTAAAAACATTGTATACAATACAACCCAGTATTAGGACCCAGTGGCGTAACTAGAGTTCTACGGGACCCAGGGCAAACTTTGGATTGGGACCCCCCACCCCTGTTATCCTGCCCCCTGTATATATTTCATTTGGCCCCGACTCACTCTGTATATATTTCATTAGGCCTCCACCCAGACTGTATATATTTCATTTGGCCCCCCACTCCCTTAGACTGTATATATTTTACAGTATTTGGCCCCCCACTCCCTCAGACTGTATATATTTTACAGTATTTGGCCCCCCACTCCCTCAGACTGTATATATTTTACAGTATTTGGCCCCCCACTCCCTCAGACTGTATATATTTTACAGTATTTGGCCCCCCACTCCCTCAGACTGTATATATTTTACAGTATTTGGCCCCCCACTCCCTCAGACTGTATATATTTTACAGTATTTGGCCCCCCACTCTCTCAGACTGTATATATTTCCTTTGGCTCCCTTTATCTAATTTAATGATTGGTTCCCCTGCCCTCTCTCACTCTGTATAGATTTTATTTATTTTTTTGTGGCCCATATGGCCGTTGTGGGCCCCTCGGCCCTTTTTAAGTTCAATTCGTAGTGCCGGGTGCCCCCAGTATGGCGCGCAGCGTCTGCATACCTAAAATAAAATAAAAAAATTACCCCTGCTCTGCATTCGATCGTCCCGTCTGACTGTCAGCCAGTTGCGAACACATTTTCTGCAGCGCCGCGTCATCATGTCTTCCTGCGAGATCTGTGACCGGGTCTCACTGGCATTGATCATGATGGCACGGCGCAGAAAGGGTGTATGTATGGGGATGTGCGCAGTGCACTTCTACATACTTTTTTAAAAGCGGAGGGGGACTGGGCTGCCTAAAGGCACTTGTGGGCCCCCCACCCCTGCCGGTCGCGGTCGCACCCTCTACGACCGCAATCGTTATGCCCCTGTTAGGACCACAATATACAGTCATGGCCAAAAGTTTTGAGAATGATACAAATATTAATTTTTACAAAGTCTACTGCTTCAGTTTTTATAATGGCAATTTGCATATACTCCAGAATGTTATAAAGAGTGATCAGCTTAACAGCAATTACTTGCAAAGTCAATATTTGCCTAGAAAATGAACTTTATCCCCAAAACACATTTCAATATCATTGCAGCCCTGCCTTAAAAAGACCAGCTAACATCGTTTCAGTGATTGTTCCATTAACACAGGTGTGGGTGTTGATGAGGACAGGGCTGGAGATCAATCTGTCATGATTAAGTAAGAATGACACCACTGGACACTTTAAAAGGAGGCTGGTGCTTGGCATCATTGTTTCTCTTCTGTTAACCATGGTTATGTCTAAAGAAACACGTGCAGTCATCATTGCACTGCACAAAAATGGCCTAACAGGGAAGAGTATCGCAGCTAGAAAGATTCCACCTCAGTCAACAATCTATCGCATCATCAAGAACTTCAAGGAGAGAGGTTCCATTGTTGCCAAAAAGGCTCCAGGGCGCCCATGAAAGACCAGCAAGCGCCAGGACCGTCTCTTAAAAGTGTTTCAGCTGTGGGATCGGGCTACCAGCAGTGCAGAGCTTGCTCAGGAATGGCAGCAGGCAGGTGTGAGTGCATCTGCACGCACTGTGAGGCGGAGACTCTTGGAGCAAGGCCTGGTCTCAAGGAGGGCAGCAAAGAAGCCACTTCTCTCCAGAAAAAACATCAGGGACAGACTGATATTCTGCAAAAGGTACAGGGAGTGGACTGCTGAGGACTGGGGTAAAGTCATTTTCTCTGATGAATCCCCTTTTCGATTGTTTGGGACATCTGGAAAACAGCTTATTCGGAGAAGACGAGGTGAGTGCTACCACCAGTCTTGTCTCATGCCAACTGTAAAGCATCCTGAAACCATTCATGTGTGGGGTTGCTTCTCAGCCAAGGGAATCGGCTCTCTCACAGTCTTGCCTAAAAACACAGCCATGAATAAAGAATGGTACCAGAATGTCCTCCGAGAGCAACTTCTCCCAACCGTCCAAGAGCAGTTTGGCGATCAACAATGCCTTTTCCAGCATGATGGAGCACCTTGCCATAAAGCAAAGGTGATAACTAAATGGCTCAGGGAACAAAACATAGAGATTTTGGGTCCATGGCCTGGAAACTCCCCAGATCTTAATCCCATTGAGAACTTGTGGTCAATCATCAAGAGACGGGTGGACAAACAAAAACCTACAAATTCTGACAAAATGCAAGCATTGATTGTGCAAGAATGGACTGCTATCAGTCAGGATTTGGTCCAGAAGTTGATTGAGAGCATGTCAGGGAGAATTGCAGAGGTCCTGAAGAAGAAGGGTCAACACTGCAAATATTGACTTGCTGCATTAACTCATTCTAACTGTCAATATAAGCTTTTGTTACTCATAATATGATTGCAATTATATTTCTGTATGTGATAAAAACATCTGACAAACACACATAAAAACCAGAGGGCAGCAGATCATGTGAAAATATAATATTTGTGTCATTCTCAAAACTTTTGGCCATGACTGTATGTCCCATAATACCCTTCAAACATACTGTCCCAGATTCGGACTAATGTGAACATCCTACCAAAAAAAATGCGTCCAATTCATATATAGAGTTAATATGGCATCAAAATACTTGTCTAATATGAACAACAGAAGGCATAGTTCAATGGGAAGGATGCTGCATAATGGATCCTTCTGGTCTCTGTTATGCAGGAGAGGACTCCCTAGCATAATAGAGACCAGACGGATCGGTTTTGCAGCCCATAGACTTCTATTATGACGTAATGAAGAACGGAATGTATGCATTCCGTCATAGAATTGCGTTATGGTCCGTGGTAACGGAATCCATAGCGCAATTCACCTTTTACCACCAAACGAAGCGTGAACTCATCTATAAAAGTGACATCACACGGTCTAGGCTAAGCAGTGAGTGCCACTGCATTCTCAAACAGCTGATCAGTGGGGTTCCCAGGTGTTGGACCGCACCGATCAGATACCGATCAGACCTATCCTGAAGATAGTAAAAAATAAAAAAACACTTGGAGAAGCCCCTTTAATGATCTATCGATATGGTCCACCACAGTAGAACCCATCCAGGACCCATTATAGAACAGCTTTGCTGCTGTGTGACCCATTACCCAGTAAAGAGGTTTCCATTATGGATTTTTATTTGGCGTCGTCTCTTCCCTGACATGTAGTCTACACTGTTTTCTCTCATTCTGTAATCTCAGTGTGATATGTAATCTTTAGTGATGCACATTGTGATGTGGAGCATGGACCTGGACCCATGCGTATAACATGGACGTAGTGTCACCTCCAGATAGAGAAGGCAACTATAGGAGTAAGACCTTGTTCACATCTGATATTGCTTCCTTTGGAGGTATACATACAGTAAGTAGTATTTACCGGCATATATAACACTGTATAGGCACACTGGGGCGCTATACTATATTATTTACTGTATCCACTTGTGTAGGAAACCGTAGCAGATCACACTTTCCTATACCGGAACAAAAAAAGTATGCCGAAAGGATGGGATTTTGCTATGGACTAGGTTTATGGGGACCTATGGATATCATGCATTTAAATTGCGCAGTGATTTTTTTCTTCTGGTGCATATGCCAAAAGTGATGTGTGAACCGTGCCTAAATGAGCATGGATTATGTTTTATTATTACCCGTTATTGTAATCCTGCGTGGTATGATACAGAGATGACTGTGACCTCTACAGAACAGGAAGAGTCAACATATTATGAGGCTCGGTTGTCATTGTGGCAGTGGCACAAATGACATGATTTTTAGGATTTTCTGGATCTGTCAGCAGGGTCAATCCTATTAAACCAGGCCAAACTATTATTCTACGTTGCGTCGTTCAGGAGAAAAATTAGTTTCTTTTGATATGCCAGTTAGACTCCTGGAGCAATGAGGGGTTGGCTCAAGCCCCCAGAGCAGCAGTTCATCAACACCCCATTGCTGAAGACACTCCTTCATTCCCTGTGATGGACAGGACCAGACATCTGACCGAGCACAGCACTGTCCATTGTACAGTGCTTGTGCTTGGTATTGCAGCACAGCCCCATTCACTTGAATGGGACTGAGCCATGCTAGTGCATGTGACTGATCATACTGTACCTCCCAACTTTGTAAACCAACAAAGAGGGACACGTTGTGTGCTGCGGCAATTTTCTGTACTAAGCCACACCTCTAACTCCGCCCAAAGCATAACTATACACCTAATCCCAACCAGTCCCCTTAAACATAGTAGTTATTCCCCCTTCATGCCACTGCACATTATTTATGCCCACATTGTGCCCCCTCACGGAATTATGGCCAACTGTGCCCCCAGTAATATGCCGAGTTATGTGCCCCGAGTAATATTCCCACATTGTGCCCCTCACAGAAAGTAAAAAAAAAAAAAAATAAACACCACAAACTTACTTTATTCCTAGCAGCAGCAGGACATCAGCTGCTCTAGTCTGTGGAAGGGGCGGAGCCGAGGGGGGGGAAAAGAAAGATGGAACAGGAAGCCAATGCCACCGTCGGCTCTTTGCTTCATCATATTACAGGCAACTGTCTCTGTTTCCTATGAACGTATTGGGACAGTGGGACAGCCACTGTAATCCGGGATTGTCGCACCGGATACGGGACGGTTGGGAGGTACGGTGACAGCACCGCAGCCTCTTCATACAGCTGATTAGCAGGGGTGCCAGGAGTCCAGAATAACACTTTATACAGTCGGTCATTATCTGACCTCCAAAGTGGAAGCTTTATAAAGCCTGATTTAGGCAATGTTCACGTCTGTGTGTCGTCGGCTCCATCAGGGTCCTCCATTGCAGATTCCGCTATATACGGATAAATAGTGCTGCTTTACCGCACTATTTTTCCCCTAAAGACCCCCGTCAATGGGGTCCATCAGCGCCCATCATGAGGTGCAGAAGAGAATAGGGCCACATGTAACAGTACAGACAAGCGTTACATAATTTGGTGTCACGCTCAGAATATTCATCCACCCCCGTGCGCGGATATGGCAGCAAACAGAAGTTCTCGCATTCCAGAGCCGCGCAGAGAGCTTGTTTGCACAGGAAGGAATGCTCGGAAACTATCCAACGAGAAGAAAACAATAATCAGCAAATCCAAGACCGGAGCATCTCATGGGATAAAAACATTCAGGTCTCATCATTGTAAGCTCATGGATCGGCAGACCAGGCATTCGCGGGAGCAGCTTCCCACAGGGCAGTGTATGGCGGTGATACCGGGAGATCAGGGGGAGAATAAACTGCAATAATCCACTGTCAGAAGAGATTAAACCTTAAAGAGTCTGCACTGTGATCTCTCGTGTCAACAAGTCCCCTGGCTCCACCGCGTCCTTTTCGGACAAATAGTCTTCTGTCATTAACCCTTTGAGGACAGGGCGATTTTCCGTTTTTGGTTTTTACTCCCTGCCATCCCGGAGCCATCATTTTTTTCCCACTCACTTAGCCATGAGGGCTTGTTTTTTGTTTTGTTTTTTAGAACAAGTTGTGTTTTCTAATGTCACCATTTAATATTGCATATGAGGTAGTGGAAAAAGATTCAAATGGAGTGGAATTGGAGAAGAAAAAAAAACAAAAACCTGTAACATTTTTTTTTGGAGGTTCGTTTTTACTGCATTCCCTATCTAGCAAAACTGACCTGTGCCCTTCAATCTCTGGATCAGTACGATTATAGCGATTTATATAGTTTTTCCTGTGTTTTTATTCTTAAGAAAAAATAAAAAGGTTGGAACAAATTATTTTTCTTTATATCGCTATATTCTGACCCCCCCCCCCCCAATAACCTTTTTATTTTTACATCTATAAAGCTGTGTGGGGACAAAGTTGTTCAAGCCAGCATTGGACCCTGTGGCAACAAACCCTAAGGCCCCTTTCACACGAGCGGGAGACTCGGACGTCTCCCACATCGTGTGCCGTGTACTGAACTGCCGGCACTGAACGGGGGTTACATAGCATTATACTGATTTATGATGCTATGTAACCCCGTTCAGTGCCGGGAGGTCAGTACACGGCACACGATGCGGGAGACGTCCGAGTCTCCTGCTCGTGTGAAAGGGGCCTAAAACCAGGCATCTGGCACTTGACCTTATTTGCTTTGGCAGCAGCTGCCTGACACTGGTTGGAGGAAATCAGTTCATGTCCCCAAAGCTTTTTTTTTTTCCTATGACATCTGTCACCAACCGTTGCACATTTCTTATGTACCAGTTTATGACACTATAATATCTTCTGAGAAATGGCAGGGTAAATGTGTTTGTGCCTTAATATACATAACAGCTACTGACACTACAAAGTCATACTACTGAACTCGTTTCGTACCTCAGAACCGAAGCAGAGTTCGAATTCAAGTCATTAGGTTGTCGGTGTCAGTTTTATTTCACACAAGCGGTACGGATTGTGTCAGGATCTGGACTGCATGCGTGTGAAGTAAAATCCCACATCTCTTAGGAACCATCAGTCAAAAATGCATTGCATCCGGACGCCTTCTGTGTTTCACGCAGGCCCCATTCACTTCCATGGAGTTAGAGCTGCTCCAGGACATATGGCCGCTCACAGACTGCACATTGAGTACTGTGTACAGTTCTGGTCTCCTGTGAACAAGGCAGACATAGCAGAGCTGGAGAGGGTTCAGAGGAGGGCAACTAAAGTCATAGCTGGAATGGGTGGACTACAGTACCCAGAAAGATTATCAAAATTAGGGTTATTCACTTTAGAAAAAAGACGACTGAGGGGAGATCTAATAACTGTGTATAAATATATCAGAGGTCAGTACAGAGATCTCTCCCATCATCTATTTATCCCCAGGACTGTGACTGTGACGAGGGGACATCCTCTGCATCTGGAGGAAAGAAGGTTTGTACACAAACATAAAAGAGGATTCTTTACGGTAAGAGCAGTGAGACTATGGAACTCTCTGCCTGAGGAGGAGGTGATGGTAAGTTCAGTAAAAGAGTTCAGGAGGGGCCTGGATGTATTTCTGGAGGGTAATAATATTACAGGTTATAGTTACTAGAGAGGGGTCGTTGATCCAGGGAGTAATTCTGATGCCTGATTGGAGTCGGGAAGGAATTTTTTCCCCTAAAGTGAGGAATATTGGCTTCTACCTCACAGGGTTTTTTTTTGCCTTCCTCTGGATCAACTTGTAGGAAAACAGGCCGAACTGGATGGACAGATGTCTTTTTTTCGGCCTTATAAACTATGTTACTATGTTACTATGAGTGCATGGTACCTGAACTTGTATTTCAAAACAGCTTTTCTAAACCAGACAGCCCCTTTAAATGGGAAGAGGCGCCAAGGTGTCATAAAACAGCAAATAAATACAGTCAGACTGGATTCTTATAAAAGAAAAAAACTAACATTTTATTTAAAAGCAGAAATGTACAGAACCGTATGGAAAAAAAAATGACAAAGCGTTACATAAGGGCCACGCCCGTTTTACCTTGAAAAGATGATGTCAAGCAGAAGTAAAAACACTTTCATCTACTGATTAAAGAAGACACACTTCAGTATTCCAACACACAAAGTTATCCACAAAACAAAAACAAAAAAAATGGTCCCATATAAAAGAAGTGAATAGAAAATGAACAGTAAAACACTGGCCTAAAAGCGATACATACATTCAGATGAACATTATAGGGGTTCTCCCCTCTGGACACGTTAAATGTCCGATCGGTGAAGATCCAACCTTTTTATTTCAAGAACGAGGCCCAAATATTAATGGAGAGCACGAGGCAAAAGCGTAGTCTTCAAAATTTACTGCTCCTGGCTATTTTCACAAGTTCCATCGCAGTGAATGGAGAGGGCGCCGTGCAGCATGCTCTTCATTCACCTTGGGGGGGTCACACAAGAGGGACCTATGCAACATTTATGGCACAACCCCTTTAAGAAAAAGAAAAGCAGATTCTATAAAATACACCTTATAAAGGGGTTGTGCCAAAATTTTAATTCAGCCACTGTCCCGTGAATAGGTGGATGTCCGAAAACTGGGAAAGGAGGTCCTGAGCCCCCCGTGTGAATGGAGTGACGGTCACGCTTGTGCCCTGACCCTCCATTTATCTCTACGGGATCACTTGCGGGGGAGATGCGCCTGATGGTGGCCGGACCCCGGGAAACCTGGGGTCCTCCAGGCGCAGCGCTCCCCCCTCTGATCTCGATATGGGTGCGGGTCCCAGTGGTGGGACACGCAACTATAAGACAATGGGGGCATATCCTAGCGATACCCCTTTAAGGCATATTCATGGAATGTGCTTTTTCTTAAAGGGGTTGTCTGGTCTGACCATTTATGCCATAAATATCGCATAAGTCCTTCTTCTGCCTAGCTTCTTGTTGGAAACGATCACTAAAATGTCATGCCACGCTGCATAACGTGTGGCCATGAGACAAGAGGCCTCAGCAAGGATCCTGGCATATAGCAATGACATTGACTGTCCGTATCAATAGTAAATCACAGAGAGGTACAACCAGCTATTCTCTGTCCTCCTGATATTGACCTTTCAGCTCCAGGGCAGTAAATTTATTACACATACAGTATAAATATAGTACAGACTATGCAGAATATAGTGTATACTGCAGGATGTTGTAATTCAGGTTTGCAGGTTGCCTAGCGACCACTTCCTGTTCTCCATGGGTGGCCCTGTAGCTATGTGTACAGAAGTAGTCACACTTTTTTTTTTTTTATATATATACTAGACTGCCTCTGCACGCTACATAAACTTGTTCTAGGACCCTCTCAGAGCAGGAGGCCATGGGATCGGCAAAAAAACAGATATACGATGGAGGAACTGCAGAAAAATGTTATATTATGTGCTTTTCAACGAGATGTAATATTAGATATTATGTAACCCTTTTGCAGCACAGTTATCACATATATCACACATACATATATAAATGGTGACCGCGTCAAATGCATCAGTCTTATTTGGTCCCTTAAAAACAGCATCTGAAAAGAAATGTAAGACAGGATAAGGGTCTGGACAGGATTGCCATTGGGCTTAACCACTTTGGACAATCCCTACTTGTTATAAAGATCCCTTGAACGTAAGCAGATCATAAAGTGTCCCTCAGTGAGCTATCATCAGTGAGGAAACCTGGCAGTAAGTGTTCAATTTCCCTGCAGCGCCACCACAGGAGAAATTAATCATTACACATTGTCCATTCACATCAATGGGTTGTCTGCATCATACAGGACAGGACAGGTCCTCCAGAGCGAGAGACGCTCTCCGCTCTGACCAAGAGATGAGCTTCCTGAGGACACACACCCCCAACACACACTTTATTAACTCAGAATTACTTAAATGGGAACGGTGGCCGGTCATGCGCGGTGCGCTCCCATTTGCTTTTATGGGGAGAGTGCTTGGCGGTGGTCGGAACGGAGTCCTCCATCCACCACCTTGCAGGCCTCTGTTCCTGATAGAAGACCTGCACCAATAAGACATTGGGGGCATATCCTAGTGATATGTCCCCAATGTCTTATTGGTGCAGGTCTTCTATCAGGAACAGAGGCCTGCAAGGTGGTGGATGGAGGACTCCGTTCCGACCACCGCCAAGCACTCTCCCCATAAAAGCAAATGGGAGTGCACCGCGCATGACCGGCCACCGTTCCCATTCACTTCTATGGGCCCAACGCTTGGCTATTTTTGGCAGCCCCATAGAAAATGAATGCACAGTGTGCTCTCCACCACTTTTGGGGCTCCCTTTTTAATATAGGTGGGACCCGCACATATCAGACGATGGGGTCATATCCTAGCGATATGACCCCATCGTCTGATGAGACAACCCCTTTAACAGATGTATGGAAATGGGTTTTCTACACTGGAGAACCCTTACAAAAGGGCGTATACACGTATAAATAGAGAGTAGAGGGAATCCGACCTAGGTGACCTATAGGCATGTCCGTAGATAAGAATGGGGCTGGTCATGCTTTTCGGATGCCCACTGCAGGGTTTTCAGAAGGCACCAAGGCCTCCCTCAAGGAAAAGTGCAGTTTTGTTCACCGTAAGTATCTCCAGGTCATGTATTCATGGCACAAAACCAGATGTCAGCAACCGCAGGGTGTAAAACTACAACTCCTAGCAGGCAACAGCTGGAGGTTGCTGAACCCTGGCATAGTTCAATAAAGCTCCTGTCGACTTTTGATCTTCTAAGCCAAACATTACCTTACATTACCTCGTGGTATGAGTTTATCAGTAATACATATACATTGTCTATAGCATAACACAAGGTTACTGAACCCAGACACTTGTGGTGGATGATATACAAGTGCCTCATAGTGATTTCTACAATACTGTAGTAAATTGAAGTCCTTCAATTGTCAAAAAGCAATCCAAAAACAAATAAAATATGAAGACTAAGGCGCCATTCACACGACCATATGTACTTTTCCGCATCTTATCCGCAAAAACCATACAGACCCATTCATTTTTCCATAGGAGAAAAAACATGCGGAATGCACACTGTGTGCATTCCGCATCCCACAGAAGTTCCCCCGCAAAAAAAAAAAAATAAAACATGTCCTATACTTGGCCACAAAATCACATCCGTAGCCCCATTAAAGTCAATGGGTCAGCAAAATTGCGTAACACTATGGAAGACTTTCCGTATGTCTTCCGTTCCGTTTTTATTCGGATCACAGAATACATACGGTCGTGTGAATGGGGCCTAAAAAGCTGCCATTAAAGGGGTCCTTTAGACCCAGTGCCATACTGATAAGTCACTAGGCTATGTTAAAAAAAACAAATATTGCAACGATATCCCCTTTAAAAGGGGGTTGTGCCACCATTAAAAGTTATTTTCACATAATTCAGCAGGAAAAACTCGTTACTTTTGTAGTTTGATTTGTTACAAAACGCTGTGAGATGGTCTTTTTTTTTTTACTTCATTAATTTTTGCCCTGATGGTGTTTAATCTGTAATGTGTAAAGTAATGTGCACGACCACTTACTGAGGTGGTCGCACATGCTCAGTTTCATCCTTCAACTGCCACCAGTTGTATCTAGTGTTAGAAGCTGTGAGAGTTAGGGGGCCATTCAGACGACCGTAGCGCTTTGCGGATCCGCGAAACACGGATACCAGCCGTGTGCTTTCCACAATTTGCAGACCGCACATGGCCGCAACCCTAATAGAAAATGCCTATTCTTGTCCGCTGTTGCGGACAAGAATAGGACATGTTCTTTCTTTTCGTGGAACGGAACCGCGGATGCAGACAGCACACTGTGTGCTGTCCGCATCTTTTGCGCCCCCCCTTTGAAATGAATGGGTCTGCACCTGTTCTGCAAAATTGCGGAACGGATGCAAACTCATTCATACAGCCGTCTGAATGAGCCCTTAGAGGGAGAGAGCTGTGGCTGAAAACACACGCTCACCTGAGCTGTAATAGGGAGAGAGTTGCAGCAGAAAGGACATGGCCCTTAAGGAAGGACACACCCTCTAAGCTGTGATAAGGAGAGAGCTATATGTACTATATGATGTCTGATTTTAATTTTTTACATGAATCATGGCATAACCCCTTTAAAGAAGAACTCCCGCAAAAATTTTTATTCTCTGACCTGTTAGAAAGGTGCGTGATATAATCTGTAGTGATTGTCATTTTCTTATCAGTGACTGTTTCTGTGAGTAAAAACCTCTCTTCTTATTGTAGCTGGGTCATGTGACCAACTCCCTGACCTCCAACTGACCCAGGACAGGAAGCCAGTAACTGCTCTATTCATTCCTATGGGAGCCTCACTTTCAGTCTCATAGGAATACATAGAGAATTAGACTTCCTGTCCACACATAAGTCTCTGTGTGAGTTGGTGGGTCTAATTCCTAGTCACATGACACAGATAAGAAACTTCAGGATGATATAAGTCAAAAATTCAGACACTGGTAAGAAAATGACATTCACTACAGATTATATCATGTACATTTCTAGCAGGACATGGAATAAAATTTTTGTCGGGAGTTCTTCTTTAAGATTTGGCTTCACCAGTCTATTTTAGCCATATAAAAACAGCAAATACATGATCCTCGATGGAGGACGCAGTTCATAAGTGATGCATAAAATGCATACATTATAGTAAGTTATCCCTTTAGGGGCCATTTTTGCAAATCTAGATGTACATTCACCGCAGGTCACCACAGCTAGAAAAGCTCTCCTACAGGCGGCCATATTTGTTCTCCACGTTCTTACCATAACAGGAACAGATCCCAGTAGAGAAAAACCTTTCATTTTGAGATTTTTTTTTTCTGATAATTTTCGCTTTTTGCCAAGAAACTGATGAAAAACTAAACAAAAATATGGCTGCATGAATCTGCTTGAATCCCAAAACCTGATTGTCTTAGACAAAAAAAAGTGCCAATCATAACACACTGATGTTATTCTATCACTGTAGGGAAAATCAACTAAAAATCGGGCCTAAAACCACAGCCATGCGAATTAATCAGCTCCTATTTTATATCTACGGAACCTGTAGGAAGGGCTTTCCTGTCCCTTTAGGTTTTATATGGATGTCCTCCTCTCACTCACACAGCCAGTGCCTAAACCTTACTTCTTTCTAATCTATTAAAGAAGAACTCCCGCAAAAATTTTTATACCCTGACCTGTTAGAAAGGTGCATGATATAATTTGTAGTGAATGTCATTTGCTTATCAGAGGCTGAAATTGAGAGTTTCCACTCTCTTCTTATTGTAGCTGGGTCATGTGACCAACTCCCTGACCTCCAACTGACCCAGGACAGGAAGCCAGTCACTCTCTATTCATTCCTATGGGAGCCTCACTTTCAGTCTCATAGGAATACATAGAGAATTAGACTTCCTGTCCACACATAAGGTGCTGTGTGAGTTGGTGGGTCTAATTCCTAGTCACATATCATCCTGAAGTTTCTTATCTGTGTCATAACTCAAGAATTCAGCTACCGGTAAGAAAATGACATTCACTACAGATTACATCATGTACATTTCTAGCAGGACATGGAATACATTTTTTTTTGCGGGAGTTCTTCTTTAAATGTACTCTAGCAAGAGGTAGGGGACAGAGAGAAGGGAGTGTAACTGCAGTCCTCATGACCATGGAAACACATAGGTCTGCATAGGAGCTGTAGACATAAAATGGCGAACAATTAAAGAAAGTGGGATGTGAAGGTGGACCTTCCCTTTGAAAGATTTTTTCAGGGGGTTAGATAAGATTGCTTTATGCTCAGGATAGGTCATCAACATGTAATAGGTAGAGATCCGCCATCAGCTATTTGAAGAGGCCAGTGCACTCCGGTGGGCGCTAAAGCCATCTCACAGCTAACCAAGCACAGCGCCGTACATTGTATAGTGGCTGTGTTTGGTATTGCAGCTCAGGCCCATTCATTTGATTGATGAATGTGACATTATTGGCCTAGGAAGAGGCCGCAGTGATCACGTAGCTGAAAGGCGGAGGTGCAGGGGGTCGGATCCCCACGATCAGATACTGATCACCTATTCTGAGAAATGAATTGCTAAATTGCGGACCAAGAAATACAGTAGTGTGAATGGACCCTAAGAGCCCTTTTCTGATTGAGTGATTCTGATGACCCAGGGACAAATAGGATACATGCCAAAGGTCACTGACCCCATTGAGGCAAGATGTACCCACTAGCGGGGTGTGAATAGGATTAGGTACCACGTTCCTGGGCAAAGATTTCCATAATCTACTAATTATTAGGATACATTAGGAAGAGTCTACAAGGTTTTAGTTCTGTAGGGATCCCAACGTAAGGTTATGACAGTACACGAGGAGTGCATTCAGAACACAGACAATGACAACCCCCAGGCTAATCCTGGCACACGCGAGTGGGATATACGTCACAGTCTTAAATTAAAGCTCCGCAATACAGCCACAGCAGACAGAGACCGCCCGCCACTCACACAAAGACCATAGCATACATACAAACATTTAAAGAGGTTCTCCGCCTAAATTTATTATCTCAAAATCCGATCTACCCCCCTCAAAGACCAAAGGGAAGGGCTGCTCTGCCAACATCTATCCGCAGAACTCTGGCGGTCATAATGATATTAAGTTTAGGCCAACATCATTTTAGGAGGACTTATTTTTTGTGGAACTAGGTTAGTAATTCATTTACATTTTGATGAAAATACAAAAAAATAAAATAAAAAATTTAATGCCAATTACCTAAACCCCTTAACGACCCTCCGTCGGCTTTTGACGGCGGGCGGTGCGGGGCCTCTGCACAGACAACTGTTCAGTGTAACTGCTCCCGACGCGCTCATGCGCACTAGGCGAGCCGTTACTAACAGCTCCTCCACTGCGTCAGCCACGGTTGGAGGAAGCATCAAGCTTAGCCGTTAATCCTTTGACTGCCGCAGTCCATTACCTTAGCATTATCAAAAGAGAACCCCCCCCCCCCATGATCACGTCAGTGGGTTTCCCCATTGACCCACTCGGAGACTGACGGAGCCATCCGCCTTCAGCCCTAAGGACCTACAAAGAAGGACCCCAAGGCGGTCTGTTCAGTAATCCTGCAGTTAGCAGCTTTTGGTATTTCAAAAAAGTTATAAATAATTAAAAAAAAAAAAAAAAAAACCTCTGCAACCCCCCTGTAAAAAAAATAAATTAAAAAAAATACAAAAAAAAAATTTGTTTTACACACATTAGGTATCTGCATGCCCATAATAACCTGAAAAACTCATATAAAAATTTACTAGGTTATTTAGTGTGAAACCAATGCGATATATTACAATTGCTGTTTTCTATATTTCAGCAGCAAACACATTACAGTGATATAAATTACATAGTAATTTATGGTTACCCCTGAACAACGCCAAAAATTAATAGAATTTCTCCTACAATCAAGGCCTCAGACATGCTCACCTTTTAGCGGTCATGTGTGCAGGATCGGCAAGTGACTGCTGAGCCCAGCGATTGGCTGCAGCAATCAGGTGAAAGGTATGTGACTGCGGCAGGCCCAGTAGGGAGACTGGAACAGAAGCACATGTAAAAGGTTCCCTTTTTTTAAAAAAAATTTAGTTTTTTACTCTTACACGGCTTCCTGCTCTGGGCCAAGTTTTTAAGGGGGTTCTCCGGGATTACATGTTGATGACTTATCCTCAAGACAGGTCATCGTATGAGATTGCCCCCCCCTACCGATCATCTGTTTGAGAAGGGCACAGCTCTCCAGCGAGTGTCACGGCCTCCTCGCACCTCACCAAACACAGCACCGTCCATTGTATAGGGGCTCTGCTTGGAATCGCAGCTCAGCCTCATTCACTTGAATGGGGCTGAGCTGCACCTGAGGCCATGTGACCGATGAACATGACATCACATGACCTAGGAAGAGGCCTAAGAGCCCATGGAGCGCTGCAGCCCAGCTGATCGGCAGGGGTACCGGGAGTCTGTCTCCTACCAATCTCATACGGATGACCTTTCCTTGACATCATCAATACATAAATCCCAGAAAATTGCTTTAAAAATCTCAGAAAACCCTTTAAATTTTCATGATTTTACATAATGTACCAGACATATCGGCAAGTACATTAGACATACGTGCACAGGCTATTATCGGGGCTTACCTAAGGCATCCTGAACAGACATCCCTAGGGTCCTTCAGTGAACCCGATGTACCCATATGGGTATAGGTTGTGTCACAGGGATTCTCTGTCATGCGATCAAAGGATGATCCTTCCTTTGCTTCCCCCCTTGTACGCTGCGAGCTTCTTTGATTGTGACGTACAAGGGGTTAAACAACGGAGATCAGTTATCAGTATTACAGCTGCAGTCCTGCTCTTGATCTCTTGGGGACAGTGGCAGTGCCCACCCGGTCACAGTGCCATAATAGTACGGTAGAGGTCCTCCTGCCTTCACGGTATTATTACAGCTTTGGTTGTGAAGAGGTTAAAGACACAATTGAAAAAAACAAAAAAAACAGGGTTTGAGGACTGGCAGCTCCCATTTGCCCTTGAGCTGAAACGCACTGGATCCTAGCAACACTCTGTCTGACAACCTTGTATAAAAAAAGCTGTCGTTGCTAGGCGAAGAATCCATAGCAACTAGGCATTGACGCCAACCAGTTTGGTCTGTCGGTTCATAGCTGTATGGTCTCTGAGCTGGCTGTGGAGGAGGGGAACGGTATTCGGTATTCGTTATGCCGTGCCGTCATCTCTTGGAGCATTATTAAATCAGGCTTTTCTAAAAAAAAAAAAATTTAAAAAAAATTTAAAAATTTGTCTAGGTGAAGAACCTCCCTAAACACGAGTCTCACTCTTACAAGGCAGCAAAATCTTTTGGTGCCCGCTTAAAAAAATTAAATGCTACCTAGACAGTATTGTCATGTGCATTCAGACCCTGATGTACAAAAATAAAATGTAAAATACAAATATGCATCATAGAATAAAAAGGCAAACCATTTTCAATTAAATAAAAAAAAAAAAAATCAAGACGCGGGCCAAACTGTTTTTCAGTCACTGCTCCAAACAGCGTCACCGCCGCACGATGGATGAAGTTTGTGGTTCTTGTGGTTAAGCAGTACGAGCCTCAAGAAAAGAGGCAATAAAATAAATACTAGGAGGTCCAATAAATACGGTGTGCTAAATACGAGTCTTATCGCTGCATCTCGGAGGGGAGGATCCAGCTGCAGTCTAGAGCTGCGTTGCGGACTGTAGACTCGGCGCCGGTTCTACAGGACTGTCCACAGGTACCTGGGGAAACACAGAGGAAGAAGGATGGAAACAGTAAGAGTCAATAAAACAGGCAAAGCGAAGCTTCTTGGAGATGACAGTCTGAAAATGGTGCGGAAAGATGGTCTTCTAGGGGAGGTGGTGGTCCTTTCAAAAGACAAGGTATACGCAGAAAACAGGGGGATTGAAAAATGGTAAAATGGGGGATGGTCTATTGGAGATGGATATGATGTGCCTCATATAATTCAATATGTTAGGGGCCGTTCACGTGGCCGTGTTGTTGCGGATCCGCAAAAACATGGATGTGGCAATTGCGGACAAGAATAGGACATGTTGCTGTCCGCGATCATTGAAATGCATGGGGCCTCATCTATTCCACAAAATTACGGAATAGATGCGGACCTGTTCACACGACCTTAACCCCTTGACGACCGCCATCTGTGTATATACGTCCTATCTGCACATGCCCCGTGCAGATAGCACGTATATGCACATGCAGGCAGCGCTTTAATCCCAGCACTGATCAGCGCTGGGATTAAAGCTCCTGCTCCTGCAATCTAGCAGGAGCAGGTGGGGTCCCGGCTCACAGACAGAGCGGGGACCCTGAGGAGAAGACTGTTTATTACCGCTTCTGTCTTCTCCTCAGCCGGAGGACAGCTGTAACTTGGTGCATGGTGGAGCAGGAAGGAAGCGGCAGCGCCTGTGTTAGTCCCAGCAGTCACGTGACCGCCAAGTGTCTCGGGGCCAGAGCAGTGCTGCAGGATCTAAGGAGACCCTGATCAGCTCTGCCTGTGTCTAATGAGCCCACAGGGGGCTGTTTTCCCCTGTAACTGGGGCTCCTGTGGATGCCCCAGTTACAGTGGAAACAGTGGGGAAAAAAAAGTGTTAAAAAAAAAAAAAGTCAATGTCCTCCAGAGGTCTTTTAATGACCTACTGGGGGACATATTATTTGTAAAAAATAAATTAATATATGTAAAAAAATAAATAAAAAAAACAAAAAAAAAGTGTAAAAAAAAAAATTAAACACGCAGTCGCCAATGGAAACAGTCACCATAGTTAAATAAAATCTATACATGTTATATATCAAAACGATCGTCATCAAATAGGGAACCCATTGCAATAATTACTTTGTGTGTCAGTTTAAATATTTAAAAAATAAAAATCTATAATTAAAAATAATTCCTTTTTTTAATAAGAATTAGCGGTTTTCGTCCAAATTACACCTAAAAATAAAAAAAACCTTAAAAAAAAAAAAAAAAAACATTCTAATAAAAAGTCCTAAGTGTCAAGTAAAAAAAAAAAATTGCAAAAATTATTTTCGTATTAAAAAAAAAAATAAAAAATGAGGGTCACTAAACCACCATGTGCCCAAATCACAAAAAGTTGCCTGGACATTCAGGCCTTTTATAGGTCTGGTCATGAAAGGGTTAATAAGATTCTCCCTGGCGAGAGTGAACTAAGCCGTGGAATTCCGCTGTTTCTGTAACCCTCATAGCAGTACAGGGAGCTACACTGCACAGCTTGCGGTGCTACGTGGTTTGCATTGCTCCCTTGTAGAGATGAGTGAAGCGAACTTCGGAAGTTACATCCGTCTCCGTACAGTATTAGAATGTATGGGCTCCGATGGACCAAAGTTAATTATTTGTGAAGTCACGCGTGACTTCGCTGAATAACTTTGTTTTCCACTTTTAAAGTGGAAAACAACTTAAAACTTGAAACCAAACTCGGCTTCGGTTCCGACTGGTACCTCGGCACCGAAGCCAGGTTCGGTTTCAAGTTTTAAAATGGTTTTCCAATATAAAAATCAATTACCAAAGTTATTCAGCGAAGTCACGCATGACTTCGTGAATGACTAACTTTAGCCCATACATTGTAATAATGTACAGAGACGGATCTCCGTACAGTATTAATCCAAAGTTGTGAACAAAGCGACTTCGGAAGTAAAATCCGAAGACTGCGTCGCTCATCACTACTCCCTAGGAGCAATTTGGGAATCCCGAGAACAGTGGGGCACCAGCTGTTCAGCCGTTTCTGTAACTCTCTACCTCCTCTGACCAGTGCTAAGTCCTGTCTCAGCCATGGAAAAGGCGAGATGGGACGACCGCTTTAAACCAGTGGTTTCCAGCCTGTGTCTCTCCAGCTGGTGTGTATCTGTTTTATGTATCTTTGTGTCTGTAACTGCTAAGCACACCTGTCTCCATGGTAACAGACGACAAACAAAGGAGGTGTAGTCTGATCCTACATGCTCAAGTTACTTTACTGTGCTGCCTGATACCATTAAGACACACAGGTCTGCATAGGAATCGTAGGCACAAAATCCAAGGACGTTTTTAAAGAATACTATTTTTTTGTTTTCTGTTTTTTTACATGCATTAGAAAATAAAGAAAATTTGGTTAAGAGTATGCACAGTTAAAAGGGTTTTCTGAGCCTTTACTACTGATGACCCATCCTCTGGATGGGACTGATAGAGGTCTGACACCCAGGATCTCGTGGGTCTGCTGTTCGAGAAGGCATTAGCACTCACAGTAGCGCCTTGGCCTTCTCTCAGCTTAGCCTAGGCCATGTGACGTCACGTTCATCGGTCAGATGGCCTAGGCGCAGCCCCACTGAAGTGAATGGGGCTCAGTTGCAATACCAAGCACAGCCACTATACAATGTATGGCGCTGTGCTTGGTGAGCTACGAAAAGGCCCTGGCGCTACTGGAGACAAAATGTGATCATGGGAGCAGGTTATTTTCCACCCTTCCTGTCACTTCTATTGAACAGCATCTCCATCAGTCTCCAATCCGCACGGAAGTGGCTGATAACAGAGAACGGTGAATGCACCTTAAGAAATGGGATACTTACAGACTTGACGTCTGACTTAGTTATTCCAGAATTGACGTTGTGCCTCCGCAGGTCAGATTTGATAAGAGCTGCAAGTAAAACACAATTCATTATAGAGAGCACTGTAATAGACAGTAAAGAATCACATTCACCACGTGGATAAACCAGAGTCAGGACTTACCCAGTGGTCCTACAGTACCCTCAAAGAACATACAGTTAAAGGGGTTGCCCCATGAAAAATATTCTACAGTTTTCAAACCAGCACCTGGATCTGAATACTTTTTTAATTGCGTGTAATTAAAAATTTAGCCTAGCCACGAAGTTATTCAATAAAATTTATCTGTATAGCGCCACATGCTGTTTTTTTCTTATTTCTTTGTCCTGCTCACTGAGAAGGCCGCACATGCTCAGTATCATCCTTCAACTGCCTCCTGAGCTGTGATAGGGAGAGCTGAGACACGCCTCCTGAGCTGCAGCAGAAAAGACACTCCCCTTCAGCTGTCAGCTTGATAAAAATCGAGCAGAGCAATGAATGGGGAGATCTCTGGATCCATGTGAGGTACATGGGCTGGTTCTAGCTTTAATAGAAAAAGGTTGTTGCCATATTATGTCCGATTTTCATTTTTTACATTAGTGATGAGAGAATCCCTTTAAGATGGTCATACACCTCAGACGTGCTTTTGGTGTGGCCCCTTTAAGACCTGCTTCCAGCTCCACCTTTAGGTTAGATCTCGCTCACATTCCAGGTAAAAGTTGTTATTGTAATTTGGTTTATGGTGAAGAAGTTCTGTGAAAATGCTGATGGTATGTAATGTACACGGTTTTCTGTTACTGATTTACCAACCAGACAAGCAGAACATAAAATTTGCAGTAAACACAGTGAAAACCGAGCAACGTATGCGGGGACAGCCTTCACGTTGTGTGCGCTGCAAAACCTGGTCAAAACAGGCACCCCCACCCCCATCAGCTGACTGCAACTCCCATCACACGCCCTAAAGTGGTTGTCCACTTTTTTTTTTTTTTTACTATCGATGACCTATCCTAAGGAAAAGTCATGAATATCAGATCGGCAGGGGTCCGACACCCAGGACCCTCGTGGATCAGCTGTTTGAAGAGAAAGCTGTGCTCGTATAAGCGCTGCCTCCTCTGCTCTGTTTACCTGCTCCCTGCAGCAATTGCAGTGGTGAGCAGATGTAATTACAAGTATGGTGTCCCCATTACACTCCTATGGGACAACTCCCATCTGTTCAAATGGACAGAAGTAAATAGGGATGCCATACTTGTAATTACATCTGCTCACCACTGCAATTGCTGCAAAGAGTAGGTAAACAGAGAAGAGAAGGCAGCGCTTATACCAGCACAGCTTTCTCTTCAAACAGCTGATCTGTGGGGGTGCCGAACCCCCTCCGATCTGATATAAATGACCTATCTTGAGTCCTTCCATACAGCGGTATATTTGGCGTTCTCCCTTAAAATGGTCCGAGTTATTTTTTTGTTCTTTGTATGTTACTAACTTGTCAAGTATAACAACTTTCCCATACACTTTGTGCCTCTAAAGCTGCTTGTCAGATTTCACTGAGGGTCACATGACCTGTGATGTCAGCTTATCTCCCTGGTCTGTGATGTTTCGTGCACAAGCCTCAGAGATCAGATAACAGCCTGTACACGAGACGTCACAGTGCTGGCCACGCCCCCCTGCACTGCCGGGCTACTGCTATCTGCTCTCTCCCTGGATTCCTTCAGATAAAACATTAAACCCTTCAGCCAGAACACTCAAGGTTTCACAACAGGATTTACACTGCAGGCAGTGAGGAGACAAATGCTGGTCACAGGAGCTGTAGAGGAATTGTATTGCACAAGAACAGGTAGGGGAAAGTTCCTGTGTGTGTATCAGCATTGTCATTGTACAGCTGGGACTTGTAGTCCTACACATACAACTTGCTGCTGAGTATTCTAGCAGACATGTCACTCAGGGCAGCTCTTGTATTCACTCCCTTTGCAGGGCAGGGGGGGAGGGGCTGAGATTCTTATTACTGCAGGTAAACAAAGACCAGAAGAGAACCAGGGAAATGTGGAAATCTAGATTTTTTTATGCCTAAAACCTGCTTAACTTAGTTATTATATTGCTGCCCATCAGATTTACAGTGCTATATATTTTTTTTCATAACTTGGACAACCCCTTTGAAGTCTTTGGGTGCCGTATTACGGTTCTGTACACCTCAGAGGTTGACCCCGTCATACAGCTGTGCCCATAAGGTGTAAAACTGGTCATTTACATAAAACGGCGGCCAGCCAAATGGTCGCCAACTGCATGAAAGCAGAAGAGGAGGTCACTGTGTGGTTGTAGGAGAGCAGTATAGACGCCAGACCCATTAGGACTTAGACTCCTAAATCCTGCTCTGAAGGTAAATCAGATGGTTCTCATCCAGACAGACAAAACCCTAGATTCCACTGAGGTGTGCAATACCTATTGTACTGTGTGCACTCCCTGCAGAGGGGCGATGTTAGAACATGCAGACCATTGTATGTCTGTTCACCTTGCTGGAGCTAGTACAGCTAGGTTCCCTTGGATACTGTGTGTAGACCCAATCTGGCTCTTCCAGTTTCTTTGTGAGGTATGTACGAGGAAGGGGGGGGGGGGGGGGGGCGGCACAGTCTATGAAGAAGAACAAATGCCAAATCCTCATAGAGTCAGAAACCGGAAGCCGGCGGTTCCTGCTGAAATACTCTGTGTCCTTCCAGCGTCATGTGACCACTCTACGCCCTTCAGTAACCCGTGGGTGACTGTTTGCACTGCAGGTGTGCTCGCAGATGACGTGACCCTCCTGTCGCTCAGACCAGTCACTACCCAGACATACATGTCCGTACTGGGAATTTTATAGTAACACAGGACCTCCCATAAAAAAAACGAGACACCTGGAGCACCACCTGCCCCTCCCTGATCTATCCCGAACCTTCGAAAGGCCACACCCTTTCCTGCACAGCGACCTTGACATATTCGTCAATCCAGCCTTAATCTGGGGGCAGTATGCGACACAGGAGAACATCACGTGTCCATTACTAAAGGAGAAGCTGAAACATGCAGAACTGGATGTACAAGTGAGGAAATTCTTTGAAGCAGGGGGTGAAAACCAAGACTGGGACAGGCCCCTTATTCCTAGTACCGCATGGAGACCATCAGGCTAGATGTGTATGAGCAAATCAATCAACTTCTACTTTCACACCCAAGATATACACGTTTGGGCACCCCTGGTCCAAATTACCGTTATCACGAACAGTTAAGTAAGTTGAAGATGAATTGATCTCCAAAAGTCATAACATTAAAGATGACACATTCCCTTTGTATTTTAAGCTAAAATAGGTGGTACAGGGTGACAGGTTAGTAAAACCAGTCACCGTGTACCATACGTGATCTCTACTGCAATCAGGCTTCCTAAACCGCCAGTGATCTATCATCTTTACTGGAAAAACTTATGCACTGTCCAAAAATAAACAGAGACTACAGATCTGCCAACGAGTAACCCTATTCCTAGAAAGCCCAATGTCACCAGTAACCACCTGCACAGTTTACACCCAACAGACGTATTTACACAACTGCTGTGCGTCCAGATGGCGGTGTACACTGCGGATCTGCCTCACGTCTCGTAGGACTGTGTGACATTACACAAACACGTGACATCTGCTTTCATTTCGTGAACATTTCCAGGGCAGACCCTTAGTACATAGCCTTGGAAATGCTCATTATGGTGTGACCCACCCAGGAAATGCCAGCCGGAGAATCACCCCTGGTTCTTCCTGGCAGCCGGCCGGATAAACGGGAGACTTTACCAGTCCCCCGCGATCAATCTGATCACCTCCGGGCTGGAGCCGAGCCCAGAACGGCTATGAAGCCTCACAATACATACCTCACCATTCCATATCAATGAAGCAATTCCAAATGACACAATGATGGAAAGTCCCGTCCGGGCTCTGCATCATGAAATAAAAGCCTCAGGCAAAAAATAAATAAATAAATCACTATCTGGTCAGGGAAAAACGGCAAACACCACCAGACCGCTTCCAATGTAAAATACATGCCCTAGTGCACATTGGCATTTATTTTTAAGCAGCTATTCAAGTGGTTCTGAGGCTGTTTTACCATAGAAGTCAATGGAAAAGGGGTAAAATACATTTGGAGGTGTATTTGGAGTGTATCTGGCAGCATGTACATCACCAAAAATTAACTTCTGATCTGTCAATGTTATTTTGGCTGCGTATTCTGTTGGCCGTGGACGGCGTCTGGTACTGCACTTCACCTCCATTTACTTAATTGAGCTGCAATACATCTTAAAACGAAACGCCAAAAACAATGCCAGAAAAGTAGGAAGGAGGGCTGCTTTAGATGGTGATATCTCCTCAATGGTAGAAGCTAGAAACATGCAACTGGTCTTATCTGAAAGCTGACAGTCCAGGCTTTAATATAAGACCAACATGACAGCTAAGGTCCAAGAAACAGAGGAGAAATCACGGTTACAAATCAAGGCAGTAATAATCGCGAGTGAAACTTGTTTTTACTTTCATTTTCAGCTGCATTCACAGCATCTAAATTTCTATCAGTGATATCTTTCTCTGTCCTGAACATACTGCTGTCATTTTGGTATTGTCTGAAAGCTTGGAATGTCTGCTTTTAAACAAGATCAGTTTCTAGCTGCTACCATTCAGGAGCTGGCAGCATCTAAAGCAGCCCTCCAGTTAGCTACTTTTTCCACTGCTGGAGCTCCACTCTGGCAAAACAGTTTAGGGGGTTAATATAGGCTTATCTAGATTTAGTAAAACATGGCTGCTTTGGTCCAAGAACTGCACCACGCCCGCCTACAGGTTGTGTCAGCTACATTCATTTTATGCCCCTTTCACACGAGCGGGAGACTCACATGTCTCCTGCAACGCATCTACAGGTCTGGACTCGGCAGTGACAGGGATCGCATAGCATTATATGCTATCCCAGTCAGTGCCGGAGTCCAGCCCTGTAGATGCGTTGCAGGAGACATGTGAGTCTCCCGCTCGTGTGAAAGGGGCATTAATGGGGCTGAGTTGCAGACAAGATCCGAAGACAGGGTTGGTACTAGTTCTGAAAGAAAGCAGTCATGTTTTTCTAATCCCAGACAATCCCTTAAATTTTTTTTCAGATGTAGTAAATCCTGTGGACATGCCAACAAGAGTTTCTCTGCACAAAAAATTCAGGTACAACTCAGCTCTGCTACATCAGTATTTCAGCGATGACACTGGCTTGCAGGTTCACACTCTGCTGTAGATTTACCGCACTGAATAAATATTTGTTTTAAGCTTCCGCACCAGTCAATTACATCCAAGTGAAAGCAGGGCAGGAAAAAACCCAAGCACGCGGACGATAAAGACCTAATTCATAGCATTTCTCCCCAAATAGTGTATGCTACAAAAAATAGCCTAAAATTAGAGGAACTGGGTGGGTCTAACGAAAAAAAACATCACTGCAGAATTATAGTCTCATGTAGTCATTAAAATACAAGGTTATTGCTCTGTGTAAATTTGGTGACCGGCAGGGACGAGATGGGCCAGACTTCACCCTGACTGAGCCTTGGGCACCCACAACCTTGTTTAATGGTGATCCTTCGTTGGACCCCTTTTAGGGGTTAGGTACTAACCACTGCATACAGGGAAGACCTACGTTTTGATAACGCCCCAACCCAGTCGTCCATCTCAATTTGGCTCCAGTCAAAGTCGCTCGGATCATTATATCTGATCATTTTTTCTGCTTCCAACAAACTTCAAGAATTAAAGGGGTTCTGCAGTCTTTTCAAACTGATGATCTATCCTCTGGATAGATCATCAGCATCTGATCGGCGGGGGTCCGACACCCGGGACCCCTGCAGATCAGCTGTTTGAGAAGGCAGCGGCGCTGCAGGAGCGCCGCGGCCTTCTCTGTGTTTACCGCAGGCCCAGTGACGTCACGACTACTATCACTGGCCTGGGCGGGGCTAAGCGCTGTTCACATGAATGGAGCTTAGCCGCGCCCGGGCCAGTGATAGTAGTCGTGACGTCACTGGGCCTGCGGTAAACACAGAGAAGGCCGCGGTGCTCCTGCAGCGCCGCTGCCTTCTCAAACAGCTGATCGGCAGGGGTCCCGGGTGTCGGACCCCCGCCGATCAGATGCTGATGATCTATCCAGAGGATAGATCATCAGTTTGAAAAGACTGCAGAACCCCTTTAACTGTTCACCTGCTGCCCTAATATACGCCCTCCCCCATTGACAGGGGCCATTGTCACCGGATAATCAGCGTTATTCACTTCACTGGTCAGTGGTTTGAATGTTTTAGTGAATGGTTGCCTGCAAACACTGCGGTCGATCCACAGTAATTGCACGGGGATTACTGCTAATTGCCAGGCTATACTTACACCTGCAACCTGAAACCACAGCAAGTATAGGTGCAGCACAGCAATTAGGGCGAGTTCACATCACTGTTTAGCTTTTCGTTCTTCTGATCCGTCGGTAGAGCACAAAGATAAAGATACATTATTTTGAGCATCAGTTAGCAGTAAAAATAACTAATCCGTCTTTTTTTGAGCATCAGTTGTGATCAGTTTGTATCATTTTTCAAAATAAAGACGCATTAGGCTATTTTCACACTAGCGTTTCTATTTTCCGGTAATTGAGATCCGTCATAGGGGGCTCAATACCGGAAAAAACGCTTCCGTTTTGTTCCCATTCATTGTTAATGGGGACAAAACGTAACTGAACAGAACAGAGCGCTCCAGAATGCATTTTGTTCCGTTTGGTTGTGTTCTAATACCATAGAGCAAACCACAGGATGCTGCAGTTTGCTTTCCGTCATAGGATGCGGAGCAAGATGGATCCGTCATGATGCACAATGCAAGTCAATGGGGACGGATCAGTTTTCTTTGACACGATAGAAAACGGATCGTCCCCCATTGACTTTCAATGGAGTTCATGACGGATCTGTCTTGGCTATGTTAGAGATAATACAACCGGATCTATTCATAACGGATGCAGATGGTTGTATTATCAGTAACGGAAGATAGAACCCTGCCGGATCCAGCAAAAACACGTGTGAAAGTTATTTTTAATGTAAACTGATGCTCAAAATAACAGATCCGTTTTGTTTTTGTTTTTTTTTTTTTATTTTACTCTTCTTCTGATAGACCAGAAGAATGGAAAGTTGAACGTTCAGCTTTTCCATTCTCCTGCTCCGTTAAAGGGGTATTCCGGTAGTGTAACTTAATTTTTTATAAACTGCATTAAGGCTGCAAGCCGTGACCCAACCAGAACCCATACCTATAACCAGAACCCATACCTATACCTATACCCAGAACCCATACCTATAACCAGAACCCATACCTATACCTATAACCAGAACCCATACCTATACCTATAACCAGAACCCATACCTATACCTATAACCAGAACCCATACCTATACATATAACCAGAACCCATACCTATACATATAACCAGAACCCATACCTCTACATATAACCAGAGCCCATACCTATACATATAACCAGAACCCACACCTATACATATAACCAGAACCCATACCTATACATATAACCAGAACCCATACCTATACATATAACCAGAACCTATACCTATAACCAGAACCCATACCTCTACATATAACCAGAACCCACACCTGTACATTTAACCAGAACCCATACCTATACATATAACCAGAACCCACACCTATACATATAACCAGAACCCACACCTATACATATAACCATAACCCACACCTATACATATAACCAGAACCCATACCTATACATATAACCAGAACCCATACCTGTACATATAACCAGAACCCATACCTGTACATATAACCAGAACCCATACCTGTACATATAACCAGAACCCATACCTATACATATAACCAGAACCCATACCTATAACCAGAACCCATACCTATACATATAACCAGAACCCATACCTATACATATAACCAGAACCCATACCTATACATATAACCAGAGGTACAAATTACCTTGCAGTCCATTTGTCTAGCTCCTGTGTGAGCCTGCAGCACACAGAGTATCATGGCTCCTGATCTTCCCTCACAAAACTACAATCCCCACAATGCCTAGTTTTCCTGCTGTGAGTCTGTGCTTGTTAATGAGTGTTGATGATTACTGATTGGCTGCCTGATATGCCTGATATACAGCCCGGTCACTCCCCCTCTACTCAGTAATCAGCAGCACACTAACATTTAGCTAGATAATTGATAGCAACACACTGAGCATGCTCGACCTAACAAAGGCTCAGAACTACAGGTCAGTGCCATGGTAACTTATGAGGAACACAGTGGGTAGCAGAGGAAGAAAACTACTTTTATAACTACTAAATGGTAAATATGTGAAATAGACATTATATTAGGTAATTATTGATGATGAATTAGTCTAAAACATAAGTTATATTAATGATAACCAGAATATCCCTTTAAAGGAGAAACGAAAAGACGGATTCCGCACATAACAAATGGAGCCTACGGGCCCCTAGACTATAATGGGGTCCGTTAGGTTTACGCATGCACGACTTTTGTCTCAGTTTCAAAAATCTTCCTCTGAGCGGAAACCTAAGGGGCCCCATTATAGTCTATGGGGTCTGTAGGCTCCATTCAGCTCAGTTATGTGCCGAATCCGTCCTTTCTGTTCTCCTGCTCCTATAATGGAAAGGCTGAACGCTAATGTGAACTCAGGCTAATCTGGGTGCAGTTACTGTGGTTCAGCAGCAGCGTGTGCAGGAAATCCAAAATCCGCTTGATGTGCAATAAAAGAGCTTTAATGGGAAATTCTTTCAACTGGTGGTAGAGGGGACGGCAAGATGGGAACACCCAGCCATCAGATCTTTATCTTTAGATATGCCATACATGCTTATGTTGGGTACGCCCCTTTAACCCTGTTGTACCAGTGCTGTAGGCCCCAGGGAACGGTTTCCAAGAGGCGGCACTGCTCATTCTAGATGGCCATGCAGATCAGTCGGTGAAACAACTGCTTACATGCAAAATCACGTGGCCGTTACCGCCCATTCAGATGAGCAATATTCACTCACTTTGTGCTGAATGAGTGCAGAAGGTCACTTGGACTGAACGCTCACACATCAACGACCAAATCAGCAGAGAAAATTGTAGCCTGCAATAACCTAGTCTGATTTTTGCACACGGCTCACCCACTCAAGTGAATGGGTCAGTGACAAACACTGATCAGAAGTCTATTCATTAATGACTACGTGCAGCAATCTTACAATACCACGTCAGCATGGGTCTTGACGGCATCGCAGCTGCCAGAGGCCGTTCTGTGGGGGAATCGAGCTGGGCTCATGCACACGACCGTATGTATTTTGCGGTCCGCAAAAACCGGATCTGCAAAATATACTGATGGCGTCCGTGCGCATTCTGTATTTTGCGGAACGGAACAGCTGGCCCCTAATAGAACAGTCCTATCCTTGTCCGTATTTCGGACAATATTAGGACATGTTCTACCTTTTTGCAGAACGGGCACACGGAAACGGAATGCACATGGAGTAACTTCTGTTTTTTTGCGGACTCGTTTAAAGGAATGATTCCGCATACGGTCTGCAAAAAAAAAACAAAAAAAAACACGGAACGGACACGGAAAGAAAATACGTTCATGTACTGTAGCTTAAACGGCTTTGAGATTCACCACATATTGTAAGTCTATTTTGAGCATTATAATCTCCTCTCGTCATCAGAAGCACCTACAGGCGTCCAAATGTAAGATCTTATCCCCTATGCATGGAGTAGGGAATAAGTGTCTAATTGGCGGGGGGTCCGACTGCTTTGGGGGGGGGGGGGGGGTGCACCGTTCACGAGAACAGGGGCTGTGTTCCTCATGCGAATGGAGCAGCAGTCATGCATGCGTGTCCTCCACTCCAACTCAAAGGGGGAACAGGGATGCCCATTCTTGCAATTGATGGGGGCCCCAGCGGTCAGACCCCTGCCAATCTGACACCTATCCTGTGGTAAACCTGCTGTAATCGGACAACCCTTAAGTGCACCCTCCTACAAGCCACAAATATTTCCCCAACCATTCTATTTAAAGAGGACCTTTCACCACTCCTGACATGTCTGGTTTAATAGCTTCATGCATTCCCCATGTAATAACAATTCTGGAACATCTATTCTTATGTCTCTATGTTGTGCCATTCCTTTATTATTTGCACTAGAAGTTATGAATGAATTGCTATTTGTCTTCAGTAAAGGAACAGAGGGGAGGGGACCAGTTGGGGGCGTGTACCTGCACAGACTGACTCTAGCCAATCAGTGCTGCCATGTTCAGACTGTGCAGGTACACACCCCCAACTGGTTACCTCCCCTCTGTACCCTTACTGCAGACTGCTAGCAATTCATTCATAACTTCTAGTAGAAATAATAAAGGAATGGCACAACATACAGACATAAGAATAGATGCTCCAGAATTGTTATTACATGGGGAATGCATGAAGCTATTAAAACAGGCATGTCAGGAGTGGTGAGAGGTCCTCTTTAACCAGTACAACCTGGTGAGGACCAGAACTGACCAGCGGCTCACCTGTTAAAATGATTCCTATGAACATCCAGGCACAGAGGAATATATTGCCAGCCCGAGGGTCGTGATCTGTGGTCAGCTTCCCCTGCGCCAGAGTAAACAGGATTCCAAATATCTGCAAAGAGAAATGATGATGAAACCACAATCACATTATAACTAATGGTGGATGATTATCACGTAGAATGCAGACTTCTAACTTCCTCTTTTTGTGCATCATTGCTATAACTGCAAATACTTTCCACCCATCTTATAGCGACCCCGAGTTCTGTCACATCCTGTACTCATGACACATGAAATGCTAGATGTCAAATTCTGCTTGTCGACGCCTGGAGTCTGTCAGCGCCATGTTGACAGACACACCCATAACTGCCAAATGTCATTACAACAGAGCATTGCCTGCACCAGCACTGAACAAGCAGGGAAAGCTGAGCCAGTGCAGCCTGAGAGCTAACTGGGTAATCTTACTTGCAGCTCTGGGTGTGAATAGAGAAGACACAACTTCTAGCAGCGTAAAAATATATAAAACATAAAAGGCATATGCAGTTCAAACATACAAATCTGCCTGAAATTAAAATTAACTGCAGGATGAATTACAGGTTACTGTCATGGAACATTAGTAATAACTACCATCATCCTATAATTGCCACTCTCCGCAGGGATCAGAAATCCAGTCCACGAAGCCAAGCTGGTAATTAAAATAATAAGCCACGTTCTACAGAGCGAAAATTCAAAGAGGGCCAAAAGTCCAAAAAGAAAATGTGGAAAAGTGAAAATGTGGCTGCGAAAGTTACAGGGGGGAGGCAGGGACAGGTTAAAAAAGTGATCAGAAGGATCTGAAGAATGGGTGAGGTTAAAGCAAATGTCCAGTCATGAGCTCAAAAATGGTATATGGGTCAGTTCCTATAGGGTGCACAAACTTCTCTGGTCCAAGTGCCCCATTATCATGCTGGACCAGACCAAAGGGCCACAATAAAACTTAAAGGGGTATTCCGGTAAAGTAACTTAATTTTTGAAAAACTGCATTAAGGCTGCAAGCTGTGACCCAACCAGAACCCATACCTATACATATAACCAGAACCCATTCCTATACATATAACCAGAACCCATACCTATACATATAACCAGAACCCATACCTATAACCAGAACCTATACATGTAACCAGAACCCATACCTATAACCAGAACCTATACATGTACCCAGAACCCATACCTATACCTGTAACCAGAACCCACAACTGTACATGTAACCAGAACCTATACATGTAACCAGAACCCATACCTATACATATAACCAGAATCCATACCTATACATATAACCAGAACCCATACCTATAACCAGAACCTATACCTATAAACCAGAACCTATACATGTAACCAGAACCCATACCTATAACCAGAACCCATACCTATAACCAGAACCTATACCTGTACCCAGAACCCATACCTATACCTGTAACCAGAACCCATACCTATACCTGTAACCAGAACCTATACATGTAACCAGAATCCATACCTATACATATAACCAGAACCCATACCTATACATATAACCAGAACCCATACCTATACATATAACCAGAACCCATACCTATACATATAACCAGAGCTTCAATTTACCTTGGAATCCATTTGTCTGGCTCCTATGTGAGCCTGCAGCACACAGAGTATCATGGCTCCTGATCTTCCCTCACAAAACTACAATCCCCACAATCCCTAGCTTTCCTGCTGTGAGTTTCTGCTTGTTCAGGAGTGTTGATGATTACTAATTGGCTGCCTGATATCACAGTGCAGACACGCCCCCTCTACTCAGTAATCAGCAGCACACTGACATTTAGCTAGAGAACTGATAGCAACACACTGAGCATGCCTGACCTGACAAAGGCTCAGAACTACAGGTCGGTGCCATGGTAACTTATGAAGAAACACAGTGGGTAGCAGGGGAAGAAAAGTACTGAACGGTAAATATGTGAAATTGACATTATATTAGGTAATGATTGATGATGAATTAGTCTAAAACATAAGTTATATTTATGATAACCAGAATACCCCTTTAAAGTCGCATTAAAGGGGTTGTCTCATCTCAGACAATGGGGGCCTATCACTAGGATACGCCCCCATTGTCTGATAGGTGCGGGTCCCAGAGAACCAAAAGTGGTGAAGGGCGCACTGCACATGCGCGGCCTCCCTCCATTCATTTTCTATGGGGCCACCGAAAATAGCCGAGCACTGGCTCAGCTATTTCTGTCTGGCCCATAGAAATGAATGAGAGTGGTGGCCGGTCATGTGTGGTGCCCGGCTTGGTGGTCCTCCAGCCACCACTTTCGGGGCTCCGTTCCCGATATAGGTGCGGGTCCCAGTGGTGGGACCCGCACCTATAAGAAAATGGGGGCATATCCTAGGGATATGCCCTCATTGTCTGTGATGAGACAACCCCTTTAACATCTACATCTGAAGTATTTGCTATAAACCTCTGATAAATGCCAGTGCTATTAGAATGGGGTCCCCTTTTTGTCCGCATCCGTATGTCAATTTTGCTGCCCCCCCCCCCCCCCCAAAAAAAAAAAAAAAAAAAAAAAAAAAAAAAAAAAGAGAACAGGGTTAATAACAAGTATAGGCACTGTTACAATGGGTCTGCTAAAGAAACGGATTAACACGATAGACACCATCCGTATTTTTTTGCGGACTGCAAAATACATATGGTTGTGTGAATGCTCCCTGTGCTGCCTGTGTCATCATTAGTTCAGGCATCTGCTCTCTTCGGCTGCTGTGCATAAGTCTATGACAAGCTCACCAATAAGTCAGGGCATGGAGAGTGGATTTGTAGTCCAGCAGATACTAAACCACCAGTGGGGCAAAAAGTGATGATTACCAGGTAACTGCTGCACTCAGGGATAAGAGGCAGGGCTTCATAACTAGCGTCGATTGATAATGAACAGCATGGCGATCAGCACTGGTTACCTGCATTTACTCGCAGCAATCATTGCACTGTATGGGGATGAATGATCGCCGCTTATTATCAGCAGCACATCCCCCTTCTTACCAGAGGAGAGGTGCTGCTGACAAGCGAGTATTTTCATGCTCACAAAAAACTATCCGATCACCCAGCAGCAGCGTTTGCTCATCTGTCGGGTGATCAGCTGCCTGTTGACATTGGGGCAATGATGGGAAACAAGAGTTGTTTGTTCTTGATCATCATCCCAAGGCTCTTAGTAAGAGGAGCGGTGGCTTTAAAGGAAATGTGTCACCAAAAATGTTATCTCCCAGCTAAAACCAGATAGTAACACATCTCCTGAACATGATTATGGGGGCAGCCATCTTGCCTAAGTTGCTCTTAAAGGGGTTCTCCTGAAATTAAGAAAATGAAAATACAGTAAATATTACTTTAATATAAATATATTCCCAAATACCTTTCATTAGTTATAATGGCTCGTTTTGTGTAGGGAGCAATCATTAGGAGAAACAAAATGGCTGCCGTCCTATTAGTGCACACAAAACCTGTCCTAATCACACAGGAGGACAAGTTACTTCACAACACTGAGGTAAAGAGCTGCCTCATCCTCCTCTCTGCTCGTCAGGGATTATCATCCTGAATTTAATATTATCTTCAGCTGAATCTCTGTAGGAATGGAGATCATGAGGAGACAAGAAGTACAGAGAGGAGGTGGGGGGCGGTAATGAGCAGCAGCTCTTGTATGCAGTCTCCATTACCACAGTCTGTCCTGTCCGTCCTCTCTGTACTTCATGTCTCCTCATGAACTCCATTCCTACAGAGATTCATCCGAAGATCTTATCAGCTGTATTCAGGATCATAATCCCTGACGAGCAGAGCAGAGAGGAGGATGAGGCAGCTCTTTACCTCAGTGTTGTGAAGTAACTTGTCCTGCTGTGTGATTAGGACGGGTTCTGTGTGTAGTAATAGGACGGCGGCCATTTTATTTCTCCAAATGATTGCTCCCCAGACAGAACGAGCCATTATATCTAATGAAAGGCATTTGTGAATATATTTATAATAAAGTAATATTTAGGTATTTTTATTTTCTTAATTCCAAGAGAACCTCTTTAACAGCATTTAAAAAGCATTAGAAAAAAATTGCTTTATGGCAACCCCATGGTCCATAGACACAATGGTCAGGAGGGGATCCTATTGACTTCTATAGGAGAGTCTTCTAGACATGCTCTGTGACCTGTGCAGAGGTCACTGTACAGGGAGGGAATAGATAAGCTCTGACAATCACCTATTGTGAATGGAGGATCCTGTCTTATCTATACAAAGAGGTGATATCATTACGGGCAGGATTACAATTACAGATAAGCAGATAACTGTAGTAAAGTGATCTGTACAGGCCAAGAAGTGGCACCTATTATTAGGCTTAATGGCCAGTGCGAAAACTGCAGCATTTCTGGTTTTAGTTCAAATATAAAAAGGGACGTGGAAAATTAAAAATAACATCATGAAAAATTCTTTAAAAATATGGTCAACATAAAAAGTGTAATTTTCTGATGACACATTCCCTTAAAGGCTGTTAGGTGTGTTCATGTATCCACCTTGCTCAGTTATGTGACTACAATACCTTTCTATAAGCTGTAAATCATACTGTCATAGAAAGTGTGTAACCAAGGAAGCTTCGTAGTCAGCGGTCACATCTGGGACTAGAAGGGAACGACCTTTGAGATGTAATGTATGGCTTGGATCTGTAGCAGGACTGTTAATATGTTTCATCTGTTCCTAGGGGCTGGTAAGTTTCAGCTTCTAGGTACTTACCAATGAGAGATTATAAGTGTTAGGGCTACATGACGACATTGGAGTCCCATAGAAATGAATGGGATCGCCGCAGCCTGGTTGGATTACTTGCGACTGCCGCGACAATCCCATTCATCTCTATGGGACACCGCTACTCAGCAACCAGTGTTGCCTCAGCCTTTGCACTGCACAATATGGGGGGACAGTTCTTGCAGTCATGGGGAGGAGGAAACAGAGGATTTTACTCTCAAGCTTTGCAGGAGGAACAAACTAAAATAACAGGTGCTCCCATCCTGCAGCCTGGGATCACCTCATCTACACAGCCTATATGTGATGTGTATATGTCCGTTATCCCCACATCTGTATATATACCTGGGCCGAAGCATTGAGCAGTCCGGACGACGTGCCTTCTGATTCTGGGTACGTGATCTCAACGGCAAATTCAAATCCCAGTGGAAGATATCCCGTCATGAAGAACCTAATGGGGAGAGATACAGAGATTGTAATCTCTGGTGCCATAGTATAAAAAGGATGAGCGAATATTACAAGAGCCTGTCATGTTTCAATCTGCAGCTCTCCACCTGGTGTGAAACTATAACTCCCAGCATAATAGGTGTTGTAGTTTCACACAACCAAGAAAGCAAAAGGTTGGGGACAACTACTTTAGTGTCTATACAAACAGATGATGTGCAGACAGAGAATAGCACATTCATAGAGTATACTGGAATAACCAGGGTGCATCTGATCCTGCAGTACAATATGTACACAGGGACTGCACCAGCAGAATAGTGAGTGCGGCTCTGGAGTATAATACAGGATGTAACTCAGGATCAGTACAGGATAAGTAATGTAATGTATGTACACAGTGACTGCACCAGCAGAATAGTGAGTGCAGCTCTGGAGTATAATACAGGATGTAACTCAGGATCAGTACAGGATAAGTAATGTAATGTATGTACACAGTGACTGCACCAGCAGAATAGTGAGTGCGGCTCTGGAGTATAATACAGGATGTAACTCAGGATCAGTACAGGATAAGTAATGTACACAGTGACTGCACCAGCAGAATAGTGAGTGCGGCTCTGGAGTATAATACAGGATGTAACTCAGGATCAGTACAGGATAAGTAATGTACACAGTGACTGCACCAGCAGAATAGTGAGTGCGGCTCTGGAGTATAATACAGGATGTAACTCAGGATCAGTACAGGATAAGTAATGTATGTACACAGTGACTGCAGCAGCAGAATAGTGAGTACAGCTCTGGAGTATAATACAGGATGTAACTCAGGATCAGTACAGGATAAGTAATGTATGTACACAGTGACTGCAGCAGCAGAATAGTGAGTGCGGCTCTGGAGTATAATACAGGATGTAACTCAGGATCAGTACAGGATAAGTAATGTATGTACACAGTGACTGCACCAGCAGAATAGTGAGTGCGGCTCTGGAGTATAATACAGGATGTAACTCAGGATCAGTACAGGATAAGTAATGTATGTACACAGTGACTGCACCAGCAGAATAGTGAGTGCGGCTCTGGAGTATAATACAGGATGTAACTCAGGATCAGTACAGGATAAGTAATGTATGTACACAGTGACTGCACCAGCAGAATAGTGAGTGCGGCTCTGGAGTATAATACAGGATGTAACTCAGGATCAGTACAGGATAAGTAATGTAATGTATGTACACAGTGACTGCACCAGCAGAATAGTGAGTGCGGCTCTGGAGTATAATACAGGATGTAACTCAGGATCAGTACAGGATAAGTAATGTACACAGTGACTGCACCAGCAGAATAGTGAGTGCGGCTCTGGAGTATAATACAGGATGTAACTCAGGATCAGTACAGGATAAGTAATGTATGTACACAGTGACTGCACCAGCAGAATAGTGAGTGCGGCTCTGGAGTATAATACAGGATGTAACTAAGGATCAGTACAGGATAAGTAATGTATGTACACAGTGACTGCAGCAGCAGAATAGTGAGTACAGCTCTGGAGTATAATACAGGATGTAACTCAGGATCAGTACAGGATAAGTAATGTATGTACACAGTGACTGCAGCAGCAGAATAGTGAGTGCAGCTCTGGAGTATAATACAGGATGTAACTCAGGATCAGTACAGGATAAGTAATGTGATGTTTTTACATAGATGGAATTACAGGTGACGCTACAATGAAAACCCCTAAGCTTCACACAGCATTCTCCTCAGGACGGGATTATTAGACTTGACTTATGGAGGGTAAACCATATCTTACCCAAGAGCTCCTCCTGTCACAAACACAATAATGAGGTTCCCAAGATCCAAGGTGAAGGTAAAGACCAGCATCCCGATGAATGATAAGACGTAGACGATCAGCGTGGTCTGCCTGCGTGGAGTCAAAACGGAGCGTTAGCGGCGATGGTACTACAGGCGGGCGCACACGGCCAGCACATCTCACAAGGTCACCTACTTGTATGTTTTAGTATAGTCTAGCCACACGCCACAAATGACAGATCCGATCATCCCCGCTATAACCAGGGTGAGCCCGATCCTGCCGGCGTTTACTTCTTCCCCCTGTCGGAAAATAAGAGATTCTTGTTAGCGCCAACATATTCTGCAGCGATGTACAGAGTGCAGCATACATTTCCCCAAAGTCACGGCACAGCCATCAGTATAGATTTGGATCTACAGATTTTAGTAACATCTAATTCATGGGCATTGGATGCATTTTACAGTATGTGGCCCATCACAAACACTAGGGGCCCCACGAATTGTGTCTTCAATATTTCCCCATAGGAAGTCATATGCAGCCATCAGAAAATGATCCATGATTTAAAGAGGTTCTCCACTACTTTGTACAATTTCTACTTGACCTTTGACACCAGTCTGATCAGGGAGGGGCCCCCAGCGATCGGCTGTAATCTAGGAGGGATCCTGCAGCCCCACCACTGAACACAGGGCAGGTCCTCCACAGTCAGAGAGCCACTCGGGTCAAGAGATACGTATAATTACCAGAGGACTCCCCCACGTCAGCTAATGGTGTATATTGAAAAAAGGTTTACTGAACTGGACAACCCCTTTAAGTGTGATGTCATGCAGCCCTATTTAAAAAAAAATAAAAAAAATAATAAAAAATAAGAAAGCCTCTCCCTGTTAATAATGGTAAGAAACATGAAGCAGGTTATCTTTGCATGGTTAATATACCCTCCATATTGAAGAGCAGACCTGGGCATTACTGACTGGTTCTCACTGGAGCTGCAGCCTATACACATGGAACTGGACTGGAACATGGGCAGAGTGCCCTCCGCCCCCCACATCCGATCAGGAGGAGGTTCTCCAGGATGAGGCGGAAGAGCTGAAAGACATCGATACCTGAAACGTCCAATACTTCCATATTGTGGCAAACCAATACCACCGTATATCATCCATAGCATTAAAATCAGCGACAGGTGTAGAGTAGCTTGTGACAATGGCTTCTGTGAAGGGGTGGGATATACTAAGGACAGGGGAGGACTGGGAACTTAAAGTGGCCCTGGATAAAATACTAAAAGTGGTTCTGTTTTGTAGTCGGGTCCAAATTGATGGAAGGCAGGGCCAGTAATACCATATTGCAGCACATTGTACCACCCCCAACAGAGCCAAATACCACAGTCCTTCACAAAATACATCCCCAGAAACTTCCACTGGTGGCTGTGAGGAGGGCTCAGGTGGCCCCCTGGGCATCGGCCCACCGGGAAATTTACCTGTAAGGTCTATGGCCAATCTGCCCCTGACCAAGGCAGCCATACACATTCAATAGCTTTTGGTCAAATGATCGTTCAGCAGACCGCTTTCTCTCCCATACAAGTTCAGTTCAGCCGAGCACGTATGTGTATTGAATGGGGACTTTTGGCGGCAGCTTATCGACTAAGAAAAAAAAAAAAGGATTGGGCAAAACTATTCATTTCGCCCGATCCTTCTCTCCCCCCAACATCATCTGTCAGGGAGCTCCCCACAGACATCAGACAAGGGATCAGCAACCTTCAGCACGCCAGCTGTTCTGAGACTACAACTCCCAGAATCCTCCTTTCATGTCTATGGGAGTTACAAGAGCAGCAGAGTAAGTGTGCATGATGGGAGTTGTAGTTCCACAGCAGCCGGAGTGCCGGGCGAACTCTGTTCTCGGGAGGTTTAGCCGACAATACGCTACTTTAGGAAGCAGGTGAACAGTAAGGAGGCGAAGTTGATGTGTTTGAAGCAATAAAAAGGATCTGAGAAACTCTGAGAAGGGCCAAATCGAGGTGGCTAGGTGACTTGGTCAGAGCATCTCCAGAATAGAAGGTCTAAGGGTCCATTCACACGTCCGCGCAGTGTGCTGTCTGCATGTTTTGCGGCCCCATTGAAAATGAATGGGTGCAAAACGGATGCAGACCCATTTAGCAGACGGGTAAATGGACCCTTATAAGGTGTTTTCGGTATAAGTACCTACTAAAAATGGTCCAAGGAAATACATGGGTGACTAACAGTCAATAATGAGAGTAGGGGGAGGCTATCCCATCTGGTCCAAGTGCCACTGGCTATGATTTAAAGGAGCCGTATAGTCGGGCAGGACACAATATTGGAACGGTGGTTTTAATGTTATGGCTGATCAATCAAACCTGAGGTGAGGTTATGTTTAACTTTTTTTTTTCTCTTTTTACCCAGAGGCAGAAAATACATTTTTCCGATTTCAACCCTTTTTTTCATTAGCCAGGGGCGGACTGGGAACTTAAAGGGGTTTTGCCATCACATACAATGGGGGTATATCGCTAGGATAGGCCCCCATTGCCTGAAAGGTGCGGGTCAAAGAGAATGGAGCGGGGAAATGAATGGAGGGCGCACGGATTTTTCCATCTGCCCCATTGAAGTGAATGGGAGCAGGGGACGCGCATGCGCAGTGCTCTCCTGTTCACTCGTATGGGAGCAGCACTTGGTGGTGGTGGACGGACCCTAGGAAACCCAGGTCCTCCAGCCACAGCTCTCACGGCTCCGTCTTCTTTGTAGGTGCCCACACCTATCAGACAATGGGGGCATATCCTAGCGAAATGCCCCCATTGTATGTGATGGAAATACCCCTTTAAAGTGGCCCTGGAAAAATTACTACAAAAGTGGCCCCGTTTTGTAGTAGGGTCCAAATTGATGGAAGGCAGGGCCAGCAATACCATATTGTGGCACATTATAGCACCCCAACAGAGCCAAATACCACAGTCCATCACAAAATACATCTCCAAAAACTTCCACTGGCCGGCCGTGAGGAGGGCTCAGGAGGCCCCCTCAGCATTGGCCCACCGGGAAATTTCCCTGTAAGGTCTATGGCCAGTCCGCTCCTGTCTGCAGCCTTCCATCCAGCATTAGACCTGGTCCACGGCACTGACCTCGTAGTGATATGTGATCATCTGATTCAGCAGCGTGGACACCGAATAGAAGGAGCCGGTCATAATCCCTGAAATGAGAAGAAACAATACTTTATCTCTGGCCCAGACAGATATTACGTGACCGTATGCCAAGGCTACAGATGGAGCCATGATGCTGCAAATACCCAGAAAGTGACTCATCGGCGATAGAAGGCGAAGCCCAAATATTCGGTGAACACTTCCTGGTAACAGAAAAAGTCTGCCAAGTCGTGTCCGGACCCGAATTCTGGCGAGGAGGCATAAAACACGGCCTGAGGCTCAAAGCAGGTACATTACACAACAAAGGACGATTACTGTATCTTGGAGGGTTCTTTAACTTTACCTCGCCAGCTGTTCCCTCCATTCATTTTCTATGGGGCCAGCGAAAATAGCCAAGCACTGGCTCGGCTATTTCTGTTGACTCCATAGAAATGAATGGGAGTGGGGGCCGCGCATGCGCAGTACGCTCCCATTTATTTCTAAGGGGAGCTGACTTAGTGGTGGCCGGAGTCCTCCATCCACCACCATGCAGGGCTCCGTTCTCGATATAGGTGCAGGTCTCAGAGGTGGGACAGAACATATAAGACAATGGGGGGATTATCCTAGCGATATGCCCCCATTGTCCATCATGAGGCGGAACAATTTTTTAACAATGTGAGAAATTGAAATGCAAAGTAGTTTAGAAAGTTGTATTCACATATAGTAAAATGAGATATCGCTAGGATACGGCATCACCTTATGATTAGTGTGGGTATGACCTATGGCATCCCCCAATGGCGCCAATTCAGCACCACAGCACCTTCACAGCGATGCCCCCAAGTGAACGGAGCCATTCTGCATTTCCTTGCACAGCCTGGTGGTCAGGAGTTCTGCTCTGCAGGGAAATGCAGCACATCCCTGTTCCGCAAGTAATGACTATAGGATCAGTGCGGATCCCAGGGTTCCTTCCGACAATATATCATCATAGTGTAATCCCAAACGCGATGAGCAGGGTTCACAACACAAACCAACTTCCAACTGCAGTGGTCTCCAACTACAACTCCCAGCGTGTCCTGACTTGCAGAGATGTCACTACCCTGCGTGGTCACTGTAGGGACGGAAGGCAATGAGCGTGGAGACCCCATCTTACCATAGCTGATCAGCAGCAGCACAAAGGGGACGTTCTTGAAGAGATTGATGATGGATTGCTTGTAGGAGTACTGCTCTTGAGAAACGTCCTGCAGGACAGCCTGAGACTGACTCGGGGGCATCTTGGGCTTCTCCTTAAAGACTGAAAGAGAAAGAAAGAAAGCCGTCAGTATGATCAGAATGCGGTATAACAGCCTGGGCAATACAATGACAGGCTTCAGCTCCTCCGGCAACAGAAATGACAATTGTACTAGTGCTTCTGGGTAGCCAAGAGGGCTCAGACACCCTAATAACACTTCCTTCCCCTCACCTTATCTGTTAGGTCACAAGTTGTCTGACAACCAGCAGCTCTGCATACGACAACCTCAGTACAAAGACCGTAAAGTAGCTGCAAAAGTAATCCACATCAGAGAGGACCCGTCCCCTCTCCTGATCAATCTGTTATAGCAATTGTATTCACCAAGTAACAATAATTCTGGAGCACCTTGTCTTATAACGGTATGTTGTCTCATTCCTCTGTTATTCCTCCTGGAAGTTTATAAATCAAGGTGCAACTGGGAGTTACCAGCTGGGGGTGTGCCCCTGCACAGTCTGACACTGACAGCACTGATTGGATAGTTTCAGAATGTACAGGGACACACCCAGTTGTACCTTTAGGGCTCATTCAGACGGCCGTATGATGCCCGCAAAAAAACGGATTGCATTCCGTATTTTTGCGGACCCATAGGCTTCAATGGGGCCATGTCCTGATTTTCACTGATAAGTATAGGACATGTTTCATTTGTTTTGCGGAGCAATGGAACGGAAGAAAAAGGCCCATAGAAGTGAATGGTTCGGTATGTAATCCGCAAAAAAACGGATCCGCATTTTTGCGGACAACATACGGCCGTCTGAATGAGCCCTTATTCATCAACTTCTAGTAGGAATAATAGAGGAATGGCACAGCACAGAATAATAAAATGTTATTGACAGGCTCGGACCCGGATAGATTCCCTTTAAATTAGGGAATACGTTCGGTGCTCTGTCCGATCTGAAGTAGTGGCTGCTAATAGGTGCCAATCAGGAGGGCAGAAGAAGCCAGTCCTGCCCTATTGAAGGGTTCCAGGGGTGCATCATATGCAGGGGCGGACTGGGAACTTAAAGTGGCCCTGGAAAAAATACTAAAAGTGGCCCCGTTTTGTAGTTGGGTCCAAATTGATGGAAGGCGGGGCCAACAAAAGTAGGTGGGGTCAGCAATACCATATTGTGGCACATTATACCGCCCCAACAGAGCCAAATACCACAGTCCATAACGAAATACATCCCCCAAAACATCCACTGGTCGGCCGTGAGGAGGGCTCAGGAGGCCCCCTGGGCATCGGCCCACCGGAAAGTTTCCCTGGAAGGTCTATGGCCAATCCGCCCCTGATCATATGACTTCTATCAGTTCTGCTTTGGAGGATTTAAAGGGGGTTTTCCAGGATTTTACTACTGATGACCTATCCTGAGAATAGGTCATCAGTAGTAAAATCCTGGAAAACCCCTTTAATACGGGCAACTGTGCCCTCTGGTTTGGTTTTTGGAAGGTGCAGGTTTTCCTTGCGGAGATCTAGTTGGTTTAATCTTACAGGCAAAGCTCCCTGGGAAAAAGTATGCAAATTAGCTCAGTAGGTACCTGCAGGTGGCACTAGAGAGCAGCTCCCTTCCTTCTGGAGGAGAGCCAATTTGCATACTCTAGTTTGACGTCATTTCAATACAATCTAGATCTAGATCACACTGTTATCAACAGTCTGGAAGGTAATATCATTGCAACACCCAGACAGAAATCCTGAATCACCCCATGACTACAGGTTAGGATGATAAAACTTCACCGATATCTCTTCAGATCCAAGCAGCTGTAATAATCCCAGATAAAAACAGATTAACCCAAATACACTGGATTACACAAACCTTACTCTTCCTCTGCCGTGTAGTCGCCGTCAGAACATCAGGAAGATATTGTTCAGTGCAATTCTCAATGTGAGTGTTCGCAGGTGAGACTCCGCTACACTGTCTCCAGTTAGAACTGTTCTGATCCTGTTGCCCATAGCAACCAATTATTTCACTTATGATCCCGAAAACACTGATGGGTTGCTATTGGAAACCGATTTTTATTTTTTTTATTTTTTTTTTTTTAAAAAGGAGGCTCATTAGGTTCATCGTTATCACAAAATATAAAGACCAAGGTCCATCAGAAGCATTCCCCGACATACATCTCTGATCAATGGTATACGACTATTCACAGGATGTATGATCAATTGGCATCCCCCATCATAATCCACCCATCCCCCAGCCTCTTGCCCGATATACTATAAAGGAAGGCAGAACCGCTATAAGGCCGGGTTCACATCACCGTTTCATTTTCCGTTTTTCTGATCCGTCAGAAGAACAGAAAAATAAATTAAAAATAATAATAATAATAAGCAACCTGAGGAAAAGTTGTGCACATTTTGCATCCATTTTACCCATTTCCATCTGAGATCTAGATTCCATCATCTAAAAAAAAAAAACAAAAAACGGATCTTAGGAGGAAATGTCTAAGACAGATGCAAAAACGTGCATAAGGGCTCATGCACACAGCCGTTGCCCGGCCGTGGCCTATTGCTGTCCGCATACTGCATTCACTTGAATGAGTCCGCAATCCGGAAGATGCAGAACAGAGGCACGGATCAGAACACCACGCAAGCACTACAGTGTGCTTCTGTGATGTTTCTGGCCGTGCCTCCTGCATGCACTACTTTTTTGCGGTGCGAACCGTGGGATGCGAATCGCGGACCCGCGAATGGGATGCGAATGGGTCCGCGATCCAAATGCGGCGGCCCCACGGTCAGTGCCCGTGAGCCCTAACAGATGTTTAAAATACAGGATCCGTTTTTTTCTGTTATTCTGAAAAAAAAAAAAAAAGAAACTGTTATGTGAAGCAAGCCCAAGGGTTCATGCACACAAACATATTTTTATCTGTGTCCGTTCTGGGATTTTTCGCGGCTTCTATGTGGAACCATTCATTTCAATAAAATGGAAACGACTCCATGTACATATCACATCCGTGCAAGGGGGAAAAAAAAAGAAAAAAAAATTAAAAAATAGAACATGTCCTATTATTGTCTGCATTACGGACAAGGATACGACTGGTCTATTAGAGACCGGCCGTTCCATTCTGCAAAATGCGTAACACACGCGGCCGGTATCCGTATTTTGCATATCCGCAATTTGTGGACGGTTGTGTGCACGAGCCCTAAAGCAGATGGCTTCAGACGATGCCTGGAAGTTTCCGTCCCATGATAAAGGCCCACTGCCTGCTACAGAGCCCGGAATCCCGTACGCAGCGCGTCCTGTATGTATACTGCGTCCTACCACTGCCGCCCGGACGATTTCCTCTGTGTAGATAGGAATCAGCCATCTGTCACAGGAGGTCACAGATAACACAGCACAGAGAGGCTTTTGGCCATGAACTGGTTCCATGTGAAGTGACCTGTGACCGCTCGCTGCGATCACCTGCAAGACACAACAGCTCCGAGAGGCCCCGGCGCGTAGAGCTGTGTGTACATTGGGCCGGTTACAAGCAGCATTTCAGGCCAAGTTCACGTAACTGAGGAAATTGCTTCACCGCGGCTGCATGACACTTCAGTAACGTTACTCTGATCCTGGATGGCTGCCAGCCGCTTCCAACATGGAAAACTGCTGCTCGCCCCTTTCATGTGGGCTGCAGCTCGCACCGCCTTAGAGACGCAGATCCTACATGTGAATCGTCATCTGCAGAAGATCCCAGAAGATTTACAGCCAGGCGTGACTGAGCCTCATTTTACCATCTGAAGGTTATGGAAGCCTTTTAGGTTTTTTGTTTTTTTTTACTGTAGTATTTGGCTTTTGAAAAAACAGATTATCAAAAACGTTGCATTGTTTGGCTTCTGCAGCTTCTACGTATCACGGTACATGGCAGGCTGCTGTCAAGTCTGGAGAGCTCATCTGACGGCTCCATCTCCTGTGGCTCCTGGGTAATGATGGAGCTCAATTATGACCAACTGAAAGGACGCTTTTTTGGCAGCCGCCAGGAAGATGGAGCCCTATAGATGTCTTACACCAGGGGCTTTTCCCGCTGTATAGGCGAAACGTATCGCTCAGACGCAACGCGCAAATATTGAGAAGGTAGTTCCTCGGCACAGATATCGGAGTACGTGACTATAGATCAGGTGACCGCAGCTGTAGAGGACAAGATCCCTATCGCATCCCATGGGTTTGGAGCAGCTTGCTCCAGTGAACTGATCTAAACCGTCACCTCCATAAGGACTCATGCACAGATCTGTGGACCACGGTCCGTGAAAGCCCGGCCTGCCGTCCTGATGAGTGCACGAGCGCACAGCGTCATTGGTTGCTATGACACCGCACGATTCATGCCGCCTCTGTACAGTAATGCACTAGTATAGATCATACGAGCGAATTACTGTTCAGCTGCGGCGCCACAAAGCGCACATTATCATACCAACCAATGACGCCGTGCGCTCGTGCACTCAGCAGGACAGGTTTTCACGGACCGTGGTGAATGAGGCCTAACTTACACTAAAAAACCTTTAGTCTCAATTCGGCGATTCTCTAGTCCTCGGCCCATCGGTTACATCAAAGATCTTGCGAAATAAGTTGTGTGGGTTCACGTAGCATCAATGTCATAAAACAATGCAACATAATAAGCAATATAATGTAATAAAGTATAAAACATGACCTGCCACACAGAGGACGATGGATAATAAAACCTGTGTCCTCGACCAGGACTGCATTCTATTGAGGCCTCATGCACGCTAACGTATCGCCCCCCCCAGTCGCATGCGGACCCATCCATTTCAATGGGGCCACAAAAATGTGGAGAGCACACCTTGTGCTGTCGCACCTGTATGTCCGTCCCACAAAAAAAACAGGACATCCGTTTTGCGGACAAGATTAGACATTTTCACAATGGGACCCGTGGAAAATGTGGGATCCACACGGCCGGTATTGGTATTTTGTGGACTTTGTTAGACATCCATTTCTGGAAAAGAGAGGTGACAACCACGGTGGCTGCTGTAGCCTTCATAGAGTCCAAAATGGCCCAACTGGGGTCAGTGAGCTTCCCCATAACTACTCAAAGGAATACTGAATGTAGGAAACACGGCAGATAAAGCAGAGCTGGAGAGGGTTCAGAGGAGGGCAACTAAAGTCATAACTGGAATGGGAGGACTACAGTACCCAGAAAGATTATCAAAATTAGGGTTATTCACCTTAGAAAAAAGACGACTCAGAGGAGATGTAATAACTATGTATAAATATATCAGGGGTCAGTACAGAGATCTCTCCCGTCATCTATTTATCCCCAGGACTGTGACGAGGGGCCATCCTCTGCGCCTGGAGGACACAAACATAGAAGAGGATTCTTTACGGTAAGAGCAGTGAGACTATGGAACTCTCTGCCTGAGGAGGTGGTGATGGTAAGTTCACTAAAAGAGTTCAGGAGGGGCCTGGATGTATTTCTGGAGTGTAATAATATTACAGGTTATAGTTACTAGAGATGGGTCGCTGATCCAGGGAGTTATTCTGATGCCTGATTGGATTCGGGAAGGAATTTATTTCCACTAAAGTGAGGAAAATTGGCTTCTACCTCACAGGGTATTTTTTTTTGCCTTCCTCTGGATCAACTTGCAGGATAACAGGCCGAACTGGATGGACAGAGGGCTTTTTTTGGCCTAATAAACTATGTTACACACCACATCTAGAATTACGCCTAATTTCCATGAAATATATTAAGAAATCTTCTCTATCCATCCCATTATATCAGCCATGTCCAGCCTCCTCCTCAGTATCCTGTGCCTGGCTATAAGACAAGTGGCTGGAGCAAGAGCCTCCTTGCTATGGCTCTGTCAGGAATAGGAGACATAAAGAGATTAAAGGGGTTTTCTGAGATTTTAATACTGATGACCTACCCTCTGCATAAGTTATCAGTATCTGATCTGTGGGGGTCCGACACCCAGATCCCCTCCGATCAGCTGTTTGAGAAGGCATCACCTTATGGCAGCTTTCCCTGTTCATCTGTCAAGGCCTAGGAGCGGCCCATAGAAGTGAATGAGGCTGAGCACAATAGTAAGCACAACCGCTATACAATGTCAGATGCCTTCTCAGACATCTGATCGCCGGGGGTCCCGGGCGTCGGACCACCACCGATCAGATACTGATGACCTATGCAGAGGATAGGTCATCAGTATTAAAATCTCAGAAAACCTTTTCAAGTCGTTCCTCTCAGATGAGAGTATTAGTGTAAAGCTCATGCAGGATGTTCACTTCTGGGATTACTGTACCTTTAATATTGTTTCGACACAGGAAGGACAAGTTGTAAGTTTCGGTGACCTGCACTTCAACATACTGCACATAACCTTTACATCTGAGTGGCAGATAAGTCATTACACAATTCCCCTTCGGGGGAGGGGACGAGTGTTCGGCCACAGTCGCTGGGCTCTCGTCCAACGCTCTCAGCTTGGAGCTAGTTGCATCACAGATCTTCATTTACTGAGGTAAGATGGCCCTACAGCACATCTTACTGTGGGAGACAGGCCATGAGAACGGAAGGCTAGAGTTTAACGAACGTCAGCTGCGCCATCCCCTCCTTAGGGGCGCTGCCCACCTGGAGAGGGACAGGTGCCCAAAAATAACAGGGGAGACTTAGTAAAGGTGACTTCTGGCTTAATTTGTACCGGAAAAAAAAATGGCATCAATGCCTTGCACCACATTTATTATGTGCACTTTGCCTGACAAGGGGGTGTGGCTTCGCAGGAAAGGCTTAAAATGCTCCACAACCTGTGGAAAAACTTTTACCCATATTAAAGGGGTTTTCCAAAACTTGGGGCCCCCGCCGATCAGCTGTTTGAGAAGGCACCAGCACTGGAAGAAGCGCTGCGGCCTTCTTGCAGCTTACCAAGCACAGCCCAGCCCCAGTCACTTCTATGGGAGATGCACCTAGGCCACGTGACTGATGTACGAGTCTTCTTTTGGCCTAGGAAAAGCTGGAGAAGGTCACGGCGCCACTGCAAGCACCGCTGCCTTCTCAAACAGCTGATTGGTGGTGATCCCAGGCGTCGGACCCCCCCCGTTCAGATACTGATGACCTACCCTGAGGATAGCTCATTAGTATTAAAGTCTTGGAAAACCCTTTTAAAGTGAACCTGTCATCAACTTTATGCTGACCTCACTGAGGGCAGCATAAATTAGTGACAAAAATGCTGATTTCAGCGGTGTGTCACTCATGAGCTAAAAGTAAGTGGTCGTTGAGAACATCATCATAATTATTGCAGCCCAGGCCTTGAGAAGAGTCAAATCTACCTGAGAAGAGTCATGGTTATTCCTAATCTCCTGCTCTCCCCGCCCATCTGCTGATGACTGGCAGTTCTCTCCTAGAGAGAAAGGGAGAAAACTAGGTAGAAGACTGTCAATCATCAGCAGGTGAGCAGGGAGAGCAGGAATTCATGAATAACCAGGACTCTTCTCAGATGGCCGGGACTCTTTTCCAGGTCTAGTCTGCAATGATTGTGATGTTGGTTCTCGGCAACCACTTGCTATTAACTTATAAATGACAGACCGCTGAAATCAACTCACCTGTCTCTACATTATGCTTCCTTTAGTATGGACAGCATAAAGTTGATGACGGGTTCCCTTTAAGCCAAGGTGTTTAAGTTGCACTGAATTTTTCATCCCCCCTGGGATAAATCTGGTGCCTCTTTAGACAGGATTAGTAAATCTGCCCCAATATTGAGTTGAGACCCCCTATCCTATAGTAACGTTGTAGGAACATGGACTGGTGGTGGACAGTGCCCCAAATCATTGGCCTCCTCAGGTCATACTTGTGGAACAGAAAAGTCCTCATTTTGCCTCCTGCCAGGTGTGCTGTCTGCATCTTTTGCGGCCCCATTGAAATGACTGGGTCTGCACCCCTTCAGCAAAACTGCGGAACGGATGCGGACGTGTGAATGGACCATTAGATGACTTCTGTCCATGCTCAGGACTGGTGGACCATCTAATGTGTGTGGTGTTGTAACGATTTTTTTTTTTGGGGGGGGGGGGGAGGGGTGTAGTTGGATACTGAGGTCCGTATATTCTCACAGGAAATAAGCAGTTGCCAGAGGAATTTAGCAGCAGCTTCCCCTCTCCGGATTGAAAGCACATGCACAGTCAAGACAAGCCTACTGTATAGGATGGTTGGGAGAAATAGCCATTTGGCCGACAAGGTGTATGGGAAGCCTAATTTTCAGGGAGAGCTGAGAGTAAGGTGGACAGAAAAATCCAGAACGAAGCCCCAAAGGTGAAGGAGGACGCACTGCGCATGCGCAGCTGCCCTCCATTCATTTCTATGGGGCTGCCGAAAATAGCCGAGCACTGGCTACATAGAAATGAATGGGAGCAGTTGCTGCTCATGCGCGGTGGGCTCCTATTCATTTCTATGGGAGCCGCGCCTAGCGGTGGGACCCGCACCTATCAGACAACGGGGGCATATCCTAGAGATGGGAATACCCCTTTAATATGTTCTGACCAGGATTCTGAGGGCAGGAGGAACCTGCTGAGCCTAGAGGAAGTCCTATTTTTGGCTGGGGTTTGTAACACGGAGGACGTGCGCTCGCACTCACCTGCAACAGTCAGGATGAACAGAAGCGTGGACACCGCGGCGGTGCCGTAAAACATGATGCTGATGTTATGCGCCGTCACCTTATTGTCGTCCGACCGTGGAACCAGCACAGGAGGGAGAAGGAACCCGATGGCAGTGCCAAACTGTGGAGCAAAGACAAGAGACTGTGACCCCGCTGCCATCATCATCCATCCCACCAGATAGAAATACAACACAGACACGTAACGGTTCCCTGCATGCGGCCTTCCATGTTTTGGGCTCTCATTACCCTCAGAGGTCACCATTATCTGGCACTGGCAGATGAAAGGCACTTAGTAGATGTAAGTGGGAGCTCAGAGAGGCTCTTGTAATTCCAGGGGAGGATCTCTGGACGTCACAGGCTCCTCTTCTACTCAGCAAATACAGGGAGGTAATTAGTGTTAGGAAGGTTCCAGGCGGTGGATACGTCCTACATCCCACCCAGGGACAACCCAGGCCTGGGGCTGCATATCGCTCCTTCACCTCGTGTCTTTCATTATAATATATTTATTACACAATAACTGGTTCTAACAAGTCCGCCCCGACGTCTTCCCATGTACAAGTCCGCCCCGACGTCTTCCCATGTACAAGTCCGCCCCACGTCTTCCCATGTACAAGTCCGCCCCGACGTCTTCCCATGTACAAGTCCGCCCCGACGTCTTCCATGTACAAGTCCGCCCCGACGTCTTCCCATGTACAAGTCCGCCCCGACGTCTTCCCATGTACAAGTCCGCCCCGACGTCTTCCCATGTACAAGTCCGCCCCGACGTCTTCCCATGTACAAGTCCGCCCCGACGTCTTCCATGTACAAGTCCGCCCCGACGTCTTCCCATGTACAAGTCCGCCCCGACGTCTTCCCATGTACAAGTCCGCCCCGACGTCTTCCCATGTACAAGTCCGCCCCGACGTCTTTCCCATGTACAAGTCCGCCCCGACGTCTTCCCATGTACAAGTCCGCCCCGACGTCTTCCCATGTACAAGTCCGCCCCGACGTCTTCCCATGTACAAGTCCGCCCCGACGTTTTCCCATGTACAAGTCCGCCCCGACGTCTTCCCATGTACAAGTCCGCCCCGACGTCTTCCCATGTACAAGTCCGCCCCGACGTCTTCCCATGTACAAGTCCGCTCCGACGTCTTCCCATGTACAAGTCCGCCCCGACGTCTTCCATGTACAAGTCCGCCCCGACGTCTTCCCATGTACAAGTCCGCCTCCGACGTCTTCCTATAGGCAAGTCCGCTCCGACGTCCTCCTATGTACAAGTCCGCTCCGACGTCCTCCTATGTACAAGTCCGCTCCGACGTCCTCCTATGTACAAGTCCGCTCCGACGTCCTCCTATGTACAAGTCCGCTCCGACGTCCTCCTATGTACAAGTCCGCTCCGACGTCCTCCTATGTACAAGTCCGCTCCGACGTCCTCCTATGTACAAGTCCGCTCCGACGTCCTCCTATGTACAAGTCCGCTCCGACGTCCTCCTATGTACAAGTCCGCTCCGACGTCCTCCTATGTACAAGTCCGCTCCGACGTCCTCCTATGTACAAGTCCGCTCCGACGTCCTCCTATGTACAAGTCCGCTCCGACGTCCTCCTATGTACAAGTCCGCTCCGACGTCTTCCCATGTACAAGTCCGCCCCGACGTCTTCCCATGTACAAGTCCGCTCCGACGTCTTCCCATGTACAAGTCCGCTCCGACGTCTTCCTATAGGCAAGTCCGCTCCGACGTCTTCCTATATACAGCTACACGACAAGAAGGGCCGGGCATAAACCCTTAACAGCTAGCCCTGTTTACCTCTTAAAAGGGTATTCCTATCTGGGACATTGATGACATATCACTAGGACATAGCTCTCAATGTCAGATCGGTTCTAGGACCTGCTTCTATTTCCAGGACCACACATGTGCAGTGTGCTCACCTTCACTTCGGTGGCCCTGTTTTCTAGATGTGCGTCATGTTCTCCTTCACTTTGGTGGCCCTGTTGTCTAGATACGCAGGATGCTCTCTTTCACTTTAGTAGTCCTATTTTCTAGATACGTGGGATGCTTTCCTTCACTTCGGTGGCCCTGTTTTCTAGATGTGCGTCATGTTCTCCTTCATTTTGGTGGCCCTGTTCTCTAGATGCACGTTGTGCTCTCACTGTGAGCATTATTGCTGCACTGTGTCATCATTGTGCACATTATCGCACCATTGTGACATCGCTGTGTGCATTACCCCTGTGCAGTAGAAAACCTGACAGTCTTAAGCCTCTCATGTTCATGCTTCTGCAGGTGGTCATGGTGGTGTGGGGCCCCATTCTAAGTTTTGGTATGGGGCCCCATTGGTCCTTCCGGCTACATGATTTTGCAAGTAAAGCTCAGGTTATGGTACAGCATTTGCCCACTAGGACTGGGCAGGGCATGAACCATATGTGGCATATGCCCAGCCTAATACAAGGTGGATGATCCGGTCGCCTCCAGCAATCAGCTCATCCTGGGAAAACTGTATTAAAGGCTCAGGCACACGTCCGCAAATTGTGGATTTGCAAAACACGGATCTCCTTGTCCCCAAAATGGACAAGGACATGCTCTATCTTTTTTGTGGGGCCACGGAACGGACTCAAGGATGCGGAGATGAATGGGTCCACAAGAAGCGTGAATCAGACGCGGACCAAAACTACGGCCTTGTGCATGAGCCCTAAGAAAGAGGGCTGTCCTGACCCGATCTGTCCTGTGACAGGCACTGAACCCACAGGAACCTGCCCAACATACAATGTGGTTTGAAGCACAACTATTAGGGATGAGCGAATCGACTTCGGATGAAATATCCAAAGTCGATTCGCAAAAAACTTTGTTCTAATACTGTATGGAGCCGGAGCTCCGATGAGCCGAAGTTATTACTTGGAACCGAACCCGAGTTCGGGAAATGGTTTTTCACAGTAAAAATCAATTTCTGAAATTATTACGTGAAGTCTCGCGAGACTTTGCGAAGCAATAACTTCGGCTCATCGGAGCTCCCGCTCCGTACAGTATTAGGCCCCTTTCACACGAGCGAGTTTTCCGCGCGGGTGCAATGCGTGATGTGAACGCATTGCACCCGCACTGAATCCTGACCCATTCATTTCAATAGGTCTTTTCAGATGAGCGGTTTTTTTCACGCATCACTTCTGCGTTGCGTGAAAATCGCAGCATGTTCTATATTCTGCGTTTTTCACGCAGCCCTGGCCCCATAGAAGTGAATGGGGCTGCGTTAAAAACGCATTGCATCCGCAAGCAAGTGCGGATGCAATGCGTTTTTCACTGATGGTTGCTTAGAGATGTTGTTTGTAAACATTCAGTTTTTTTTCACGCGCGTGAAAAACGCATCAAAACGCATTGCACCCGCACGGAAAAAACGGAACAAATAAACGCAATCGCAGACAAAACTGACTGAACTTGCTTGCAGAATGGTGCGAGTTTTCCTGAACGCATCCGGACCGAATCCGCGACGCTCGTGTGAAAGAGGCCTTAGGACGAAGTTTTTTGCGAATCGGCTTCAGATATTTCATCCGAAGTCGATTCGCTCATTCCTAACATCTACAGTACAACTCCCAAAACTGAATGGAGCATGCTGGGAGTTGTAGTTTCATCACAGTTGGAGTGCCGGAGGTTAGCCATCACTGATCTATTTCGTCGTGAATATGGATCCCTCAGGCACATTGCAACCTGTGAGTCTGGGAAAGCCATCTGTGTCCGGTCTGTGGATCGTTGCTAGGAGATGCTCTGGAAATTAATTGTCAGCCTAGCGGTGTGTGTGGATTTCGGATGAGACACGGAGGGCAAACACGGATTCTTCACCGACGGACGTGTGGATGAAGCCTTAGGCTGGATTCCCACACCTCTGCGTTTTGTAGAATTTTTCATGGCACTGGCGTTAGTGTTTTTAAAGGGGTTGTCCTTTTACAAAAGCTCAGTAAAAGGGTGCCTGATCGTCAGTGGTCCTATCACCGGGGCCCCCGACAATCACAAAAACGGGGGCCTGTAGTCCCTAATTTGAATGGGGTGGGAACATGCATACACGCTGCTGCTCCATATAGTTCTGTGGACAAGGATGGCCAACCTGAGGCCCTCCAGCTGTTGTAAAACTACAACTCCCCGCATGCCCACACTGCCTACAGCAGGGCATGGTAGGAGTTGTAGTCTTACAACAGCTGGACACCCGGAGATTGGCCATCCCTGTCTGTGGGACTGCACTTGGCAATCTCCTGCAGTCCCACTGAGCTGAATAAGGCAGGAGTGCATCTGCAAACTGGGGAACTCGGGCCCCCGGCAGTAGGACCCCCGCGATCTGACTACGCCCCACATATCTTTTCAGAAAGTTCTTGTAATGAGAAAACCCTTTAAAGCAGGGATCATCAACCTCCGGCACTCCAGGTGTTGGGAAACTGCAACTCCCAGCATGCAGACTTTCCAGGCTGTTCTTGGGACTCCCACCGAGGTGAATAGAGAATGCTTGGAGTTGTAGTAGTTTCACAACATCTGGAGTTGCTGATCCCTCCTTTAACGGATACTAAGAATTCTGGATTACTGTTAACCCCCAATATCCCAATCAACCCTTGTGACCTGAAATTACTGGAGAGATCGCAGCTCCGAAAAAAAGAATCAATGATCACCCAAGAATCAATGACCACCCCCAGAATATTCTTGTGGTCATTATTGCTGCATGACCATCTCTGAACAGCTTGGGACATGCTGGGAGTTGTAGTGTCAACACCTGCTGCAGAAAGCATGGGCGAAGGACCCGGATATAAACCTCTTGGGGGTCTACCAATACCCTCAGGTGGGATATTCGGAAGTAGTCAGGGGTCCCAGACACCTCTAGAAGTGTATGGTGTCCCCCATTGTACCACCCGTCCCTCACCCACATGGATCAGTACCTGGTTGCCCAGCACGGCCGTGGCACAGGCAGTGGACACCTCCTTGGGTCCGAACCAGACAGACGCCACCCGGGAGGGCAGCCCGAGGATGAAGACCTGCGCCACCGAGCACACCACCTGGGCGAACATGGTGACGGGGAAGAGGTCGGGACGGGCGCTCGCACACTTGATCCAGGCACCGAGGCAGTTGAGGCCGGATCCCAGCAGCGCCGTGACCCGCAGCCCCCGGGTGTCCAGCAGCCAGGTGGCCGGGAAGATGAGCGGGATGTAGGCCAGCATGTAGACCACGGAGAGCCAGTCGATGTCCTGGTTGGGGACGCCGTAGAAGCCGGTGAAGATGCTGGTGAGGATGCTGTACTGGATCCACTGGAAGGCGTTCACCAGGGAGTACAGCGAGAAGACAGCCAGCACCGCGAAGCGCCGCTTGTACAGCCGGGTCTCCAGCGCCGCCGCCCCAGTCACCGGCAGCATGGCTTGTGTCTCCTCCTGCACCGCTAGCTCCGCGCTGGGGCTCCCGCACACCGTCACCACCAGGTCACCGTTACTGCTGGGGCTGGCCAGCCCGTCCCCGCCGACCTCCTTCCCCAGGGTGAACCCATTGTGCTGTCTGTTGAGTTCCGTGGACTCCATGATACTGGAGCACTGACGAGGACACAGAGCATCACTGACTGCGAACGGCGCGTGGAGTGCACAAGGAGCCGAGGCTGACAGCTAGTCATCCCTGCTCACGAAATGAGCCGGCACGGAACTGCCAATCAGAAGGCATCTCGTCACATTCTCAGCCAATCGGAGACTGACCTCTAGTGTTGTGACTACGCCCACCCGTCAGTGACAGATGTGTGGGTGTGAAAGCTGATGATAGAGGAAGAAAAAAAATAGGGTGGGGGATGAAGATAAAGGAATATGCGACGGGTCAGTGACGTGGAGCCGCCTTAGAGCAAGCGCCAATGAGATCGCTGCTTTCATTTCTATACCGTAAAGGACAGAAATGTTAGCCTGCGTGTGATTGGCTGTTGCAAAAACGTCATCTTTGCAAATTAACGTGAAAGCCAATCAGGTGAATGCTTTCATTTTGTTACTATCATTGACGAAAAGGGCAGCTGGAATGTGATTGGTTGCTATTAGCAACCTATCCTATCTATATTAGATATCTTTTTTATCTATAATATATTTTGTAGCTTTCCATACAAGAATCATGCAAATTCCAGTCATGCCTTTTATCCTCCCTTGAGTGGGTCTAGCCATAACTAAGTGTATTGATTTGGGGGTAAAACATGAGAGGGGGTTGTTACGCATATGATTGGCTGGCTGATTTAGTGACATCACAGGTGCAGATTATGATGTCACTTGTGGTAAGCCTATTGCGCTTCCAGTGGGACATACCACACGGAGGCAGACTACAGAGCACCTGCTATGGGGCCTGAGAGAGTGGTTGATCCACCCATTTTGCTATTAAGGGGATGAGGATCTGCACAGGACCGCCCTTTCCAAAGCAAATGCATTGTTGACAGTTGACCCTTTTCTGCTGGGTGGCAAACTGGCACCAAAATGGAGGCTCACGAACTTTTTGGCATGGAGTTCCTGTTCTTCTATGTACATCATGGGGTATTCCATTTATAAGGATAGGATAGGGGATAACTAATAAATCAGTGGGGAGGGGCAACCTCTGAGCCCCCACCAATCCTAAAAATGGAGGCTTCATACACTGAAGTAATTGGAGTGGGTGGTCGAACCTTTGCTATGCCGCTCCATTAATTCTCTATGGGACTGCCGCAGATTAGAGGCCGAGGTACTCAGGTGAGCACTTCGTCCTGTGAGGCCAAGTCCATCGGTCACATGGCCTTTATACAACTCACTCCTGTTCAATGAGGACGAGCTGTAATGCCAAGAACAGCCACTATGCAATGAACGGCGCTATAAAAAGGCCGGGATGCTGCCATCTAGACCTCCAGCTATCTTGAGGATAGGTCAGCAATATGTAATTCCCAGAAAACCCCTGTACTCGGCTATCTCCAGAACTCCCAGAGAACTGAAGTTCCGGTAGAGAATACCAGAATTTGTTGGACATAAACAGCAGCATTCACTACATATTTCACAGATTTTGGCCAGATGTCCGCAGGACTCCATTATACACTCAGGTTGCATCTGGCGGTGCCGGATTAGGAGAATTCCGGCAGTCTGTTCTCTACCGGAACAGCTTGCCAAAATACATGCCGCAGATGTGAAAGTAGCCTAAAACTACCTGGAACCAGCCCTGTACCTCACATGGATCCAGAGATCTCCCCATTCATTGCTCCAATTGCTCTGCTAGATTCTTTTCAGGCTGGCAGCTCATGCCCTTTCTGTTGCAGCTCTCTCCCTATGACAGCTCATGGGATATGTCCTTTCTGCTACAGCGGTTTCCGTATCATAGCTGAGGGGTTGTGTCCTTTCTGCTGCAACTCTAATACAGCTTCTAACAGATGATATGGCCGGTGGCAGTTGAAGATTTAAACTGACCATGTTCGACCACCTCATTGAGGTGGACAGACAAATAATGAAAAGAACAAACAGCAGGTGGCGCTATACAGATACATTTTATGGAATAACTCAGCAACTGTGCCAAATTTTTAATGACATGCAATTACAAAAGTATTCAGATCCAGGTGCTGGTTTGAAAAATGTAGAATATGTTTTGTGACATAACCCTCTCCGGGCTTTTAATATTGATGATCTATACTCATCAATATTAAAAGCCCGGAGAACCCCTTTAAGTGTCCCAATTTTTACTTCTTAAATGCTGGTTTGCTTTAGCTACACTCTGACCAGCATCTATAATAAAAACAAATGCCAGCGTGATTATTTTGAGGCTGCGGGTTCAGCTTGCCATTCATGTCAGTACCATAGACAGAAAATAATTAGATTAAGACTGAAACGATTACTCAATTAAATCGAGTAACTGAACACAAAAAAATCCTCAATGCAAATTTCTTGCATCGAGGATTCGTTTGTGTCATGTGACCACGGAGCGTAAGTGAAGAGCTTGCTGCTACTCACTGCTCCGTAGTTCCCCGCCAGCCTTCACCACGCTACCAGGGTTGCCAACCTTCCTTTCAAATTTTTCTGGACAACTGAACCAAAATTTACGGACGGCCCCACATTTTTACGGACATATGCCACACCCCCTTTTTAGAGGACACACCCCTTCCACGCCCCCTTCCACGCCCCCTTCCACGCCCCCAGAATAAAGAGGATTGTTCAGCAGTTAAAAATAAAATATGGCATATGGAAAAAAAAATCAACAATTTTCAGCTGTTACATCCCTGCCACTGAGTGCTTTGTTTATATGGCTGCAGTGATGATGCCTGTGACACGCTGGACTTTTTGGCATCATTGCTGCTGCCACGTAAACAAAGACTGACAGGCATGTAATGGGCAAGTGTGCACATCTGTCACAATGTTGGTGTTCTGCATACTGATGTGCAGGTGTATGGCATGTGTCCACTGCAGCCAGTTCTCAGCATTAGATCACTGATTGGTGACTGGCTGCAGCAGTAACATACCATATACCGGCAAGTCCTGAAGATATAGGTGACACATATTTGGATAGACATTACATTCACCAATACCAAACGTACAAGATGACACATCACCACATACCTCTTAAATCCAGTGACGTCTTCCTGATGTAGATCTTCTCTTTTCTCATCTTCTCTATTTGGCCCACACTGCCATGACACTTCTTTCAGCCACATCTTCTCTCTGCAGAGTTTGCCACAAAGACACCTTAGATTACACACTTTTCTGTTATCCTGGTGCTGCCCAAAATACTGTGCTCCCCAATGTCCCCAATTACTATACTGTAGATATAACAGTGCCATATAGGTAGGACCCCATATAGTTACATTGCTCCCCAAAGTCCCACTGATACTAATACTTCTCTCCCAGAGTGCCCTCATTAGTAATAGTTCCTCAATAGTGATAATGCTCCACGAGTAGCCCTTTTAGCAGTAGTGCCCTCCATTTTGTACTAATAATAGTAACACCCCCAATAGTACCCATGGTAGTAGTAATAATTCCCCATAATAGAAATCATCTTTCCCATAATGCCTCCAGTAGTGCTCCCAGAAATAATAATCAGCCCATTGTGCCCCCATCAGACCTCGGATCAGCCCATTGTGCCCCCATCAGACCTCAGATCAGTCCACTGTGCCCCCATCAGACCTCAGATCAGCTTATTGTGCCCCCATCAGACCTCAGAACAGTCCACTGTGCCCCCATCAGACCTCAGATCAGTCCACTGTACCCCCATCAGACCTCAGATCAGCCCACTGTGCCCCCATCAGACCTCAGATCAGCCCACTGTGCCCCCATCAGACCTCAGATCAGCCCACTGTGCCCCCATCAGACCTCAGATCAGCCCACTGTGCCCCCATCAGACCTCAGATCGCCCACTGTGCCCATAGACCTCAGATCAGCCACTGTTCCCCCATCAGACCTCAGATCAGCCCACTGTTCCCCCATCAGACCTCAGATCAGCCCACTGTTCCCCCATCAGACCTCAGATCAGCCCACTGTTCCCCCATCAGACTCAGATCAGCCACTGTGCCCCATCAGACTCAGATCAGCCCACTGTGCCCCCCATCAGACCTCAGATCAGCCCACTGTTCCCCCATCAGACCTCAGAGCAGCCGCCATTGTGCCCCATCAGACCAGCCCATTGTGCCTCCATCAGACCTCTGAGGCAGCGCACTATGCCCCCATCAGACCTCAGAGCAGCCCATTGTGCCCCCATCAGACCTCAGATCAGCTTATTGTGCCCCAATCAGGACCTAGATCAGCCCATTGTGCCCCCATCAGACCTCAGATCAGCTTATTGTGCCCCATCAGACCTCAGATCAGCTTATTGCTGCCCATCAGACCTCAGATCAGCTTATTGTGCCCCATCAGACCTCAGATCAGCTTATTGTGCCCCATCAGACCTCAGATCAGCGTATTGTGCCCAATCAGACCTCAGATCAGCCCATTGTGCCCCCATCAGACCTCAGATCAGCTTATTGTGCCCCCATCAGACCTCAGATCAGCTTATTGTGCCCCCATCAGACCTCAGATCAGCTTATTGTGCCCCATCAGACCTCAGATCAGCTTATTGTGCCCCCATCAGACCTCAGATCAGCTTATTGTGCCCCCATCAGACCTCAGATCAGCTTATTGTGCCCCCATCAGACCTCAGATCAGCTTATTGTGCCCCATCAGACCTCAGATCAGCTTATTGTGCCCCCATCAGACCTCAGATCAGCTTATTGCGCCCCCATCAGACCTCAGATCAGCTTATTGTGCCCCCATCAGACCTCAGAGCAGGTCATTGTGTCCCTATTAGACCTCAGATCAGCCCACTATGCCCCCATCAGACCTCAGATTAGCTCATTGTGCCCCCATCAGCTGCCCAGCATCCACAGACAAGGCTTACCTTACCTGCCTCAGCGCATCTAGCAGCATCCGATACCTTCTTACTTCACCCTGAAGTGGCTCCTTCAGTCTGCAGCTGCCCGGCCCCTCCACAGTAGGTAACTGGTCTGGATCCTTGCGCGCTGACAACTTCCTTGCGCGCCGCCGCCCGCCGGAACTTCTCTGCACTGCCCGCACAGGCTGTACTGCGCACGCAGGCGCAGTACAGACTTCGGGCTTTCGGCACGAAAATTAACGGACGTTGTTTTTTTCTGCCGGACGCTACGGACGGCAGAGAAAAACAACTACTTTTTGCGGACTGTCCGTAAATTTACGGACGGTTGGCAACCCTGCACGCTACCCTCCTGACAAATCGTCAGGACACGTAAGCGTGCACTATGACATGACGCTGTGTGACATCAGGAGGACAGTGCAGTGCACGGAGAAGATGGACGAGCTGTGGAGCAGCACCCCTACAGGAGAGGTAGGTATTTTATTTCACTGACGCTAGGGACATTGCTGGGTGGGGGAGATGGTGGCACTGAGAGGGCAGCTGATGGCACGAGGGGGCTGCTGATGGCACCGAGGGGGCAGCTGATGGCACTAGAGGGGGGGCATCTGATAGCACTGAGGGACAGGTGATGGCACTGAGGGAGCAGCTGATGGCACTAGGGGGGAGCCTGATGGCACCGGGGGGGGGTTGATTGCATGGAGGACAAGCTGGTGGCACAAGGGGGGGCTGATGAGTTTTTATAAAGAAAAATGTTCCTTTTATTAGTTTTTTGTTATTAATCATTAGATTAATTGGTATAATAGTCCATTACAAAAATAGTCGATAGCTGCAGCCCTAAATTTAGATTTATTTCTTTGGTTTCTAGTGGTCCACAATTTTTTTTTTAATCCAGAAAAAAAAAGCTCTGAGAATATAATAGGACATTTTCTCTATAAAAAAAAAAAGAAATTACATCTAAAAATGAATTTAAAAAAATCACATAATGTGATCGTAAATACTTTAAAAGCTATCATTGTTTGCATGACTGCCCTGACAGGGTGGACATCCAAAAAATGATAAGACTCTGGTTCTAGGTTCCCATGGAGAGGCTTATGTTTCATCACCACGGTAACAAGACTCATTGTCCAGCGCATGGGGTAACAGGAGACGGGTTATCTGCAGATCATCTGGGTGAGAAGCACAGTCCAAATGTCTGAGGAGGCAGAAAGACTGCAGGAAATCTATGAGAAAAGAGAGAGCTGGTGTATGGTTGAGAGACACCCCTCCCAGTACTGGAGCAGACGGGAGAGGAGACACTTCCCTCAGCACCTGCAGAGTGTCATCAATGAGAGGCCGCCACCATCTATGGAGTCTAGAAGCACATGGACCAATATAACGCCGAGTCATAGGGAGAAAAGGCATTTCCCCAATACAGGTAAGTGGATGATCGAGCTGGAATCTACTATAGCACATCTAGGCACTCCCAGCCTGGGCAGGAATGAGTTGTAGACGTAGTAGGCAGCTGCCTAGGGCACAGCTGGGAAAGTGGGGCGAGTGTAACAAAAAACACTTCTTTGCCTTTAAATTTCTACCAACTAAGGGCTCATGCACATGAACGTATTTTCTTTCCATGTCCGTTCCGTGTTTTTTTTTCAGACCTCATGCGGAACCATTAATTTTAATAGATCCGCAAAAAAAAGTTACTCCGTGTGCATTCCGTGTCCGTATGTCTGTTCCGCAAAAGAATAGAACATGTCCTATTAGGCCCCTTTCACACGAGCGAGTTTTCCGCGCGGGTGCAATGCGTGATATGAACGCATTGCACCCGCACTGAATCCTGACCCATTCATTTCAATAGGTCTTTTCAGATGAGCGTTTTTTTTCACGCATCACTTCTGCGTTGCGTGAAAATCGCAGCATGTTCTATATTCTGCGTTTTTCACGCAGCCCTGGCCCCATAGAAGTGAATGGGGCTGCGTTAAAAACTCATTGCATCCGCAAGCAAGTGCGGATGCAATGCGTTTTTCACTGATGGTTGCTTAGAGATGTTGTTTGTAAACATTCAGTTTTTTTTCACGCGCGTGAAAAACGCATCAAAACGCATTGAACCCGCGCGGAAAAAACGGAGCAACTAAACGCAATCGCAGACAAAACTGACTGAACTTGCTTGCAGAATGGTGCGAGTTTTCCTGAACGCATCCGGACCGAATCCGCGACGCTCGTGTGAAAGAGGCCTTATTGTCCGCAATACGGACAAGGATCGGACTGTTCTATTAGGGGCCGGCTGTTCTGTACCGCAAAATACGGAATGCAACGATATTTGGGTCACTATGTAGCACATGGGGACACAATATGGCACTACTGGATGCAGCATATGACACTATTAGGCAAGGGCTACACGCCAACATTTGTCGCAGAAAAGTCGTGCAACATTTTTCATAATGATAGTCAATAGTGTGCAGCGTGACTTGCGACATGCTGCGACGGCAACACGACAGTCACAAAAAATCCATCCAAGCTGGATTTTTGTGCGACACAGAGCATGTTGCACTGCGTCATAATTGACTATCATTCTAAAAAATGTTGCGTGACATGAAAGTCGCGCAACGTCAGTGTAGTAGTCCCTTTTTTGTTGTGTGACACATGTCCGTTCCGCGGCCCCGCAAAAAAGATAGAGCATGTCCTATTCTTGTCCGCAGCCACGGACAAGAATAGACACTTCTATCGTCATGCCGGCCATGTGCGGTCCACAAAATGCGGAAAGCACGAGACCGGTATCCGTGTTTTGCGGATCTGCAATTTGTGGACTGCAAAACACTAAGGCCGTCTGAATGAGCCCTTATAGTTATATTATAGAGCTAAATGTGTGGTAATTGTGTTCTGAAACTGAATTATCAAATGTATAAATTATATGAGCGGGGTAGTGTTATTTGGGTGCTATATTTCCCCGTATACAGTGTGGACAGTACATGTTAACTGATATTTATATATTTTTCAGGTGCCGGACATTTGGTATAAGCAGCTGGAGCCTCTTAACTTGAAACAGAAATGGCCACTGCCACCAGAATGGAAAGAAATACTCCTGGATATTACTACTTGAACAACTACCACCATCGGTTACTGACACAATAAATGCCATTTGAAATCTTCATTTGCTTTTTTTCATTAAAGGGTTTTTCCAGATGTTTAATATTGATCGATGGCGGTTCGACTCCTGCCAATCAGCTGCCTAGCCGCAGCGGCTGAACTCTTCCTAGGCCAGCGATGTCATGTTCATCCGTCATGTGGTCTTGGTGCATCTCAGTCCCATTTAAAGGGAACCTGTCATCTCGGAACCCCCCCGAACTAGAGTAAGCGGTGTATAGTGTAAGTGATGCTGAATCCGAATATGTAAGTTTTATCTTCATACTCACTTCCATTCCGACGCTGTGCTCCCACAAACCTGCGGTAAAATGCGCTCAGTGGACTCTTCTTTGAGTCCTCTCCATTATGTGAGTGAGCACTGGAGTCCACTGAGTGCATTTTACTGCAGGTTTGTGGGAGCACAGCGTCAGAATGGAAGTGAGTATGAAGATAAAACTTACATATTCGGATTCAGCATCACTTACACTATACAACACGTACTCTAGTTCAGGGGGTGTTTCGGAGATGACAGGTTCCCTTTAAAGGGAACCTGTCATCAACTTTACGCTGCCCATACTAATGGCAGAATAAAGTAGAGACAGGTGAGTTGATTTCAGCGGTCTGTCATTTATAAGATAAAAGTAAGTCGTTGCTGAGAACCAACATCACAATCATTGCATTGGAAAAGAGTCATGGCCACCTTAGAAGAGTCATGGTTATTCATGAATTCCTGTTCTCCCCGCCCACCTGCTGATGATTGACAGTCTTCTACCCAGTTTTCTCCCTTTCTCTGTAGGAGAGAACTGCCAATCATCAGTAGATGGGTGAGAGTGCAGGAGATCATGAATTATTTGACTCTTTTCAAGGTCCGTGCTGCAATGATTATGATGCTGGTTCTTGAGAACCACTTACTTTTAGCTCATGAGTGACACACCGCTGAAGTCAGCATTTCTGTCACTATTTTATGCTGCCCTCAGTGAGGTCAGCATAAAGTTGATGACAGGTTCCCTTTAAGTGAATGGGGCTGAGCTGCAATACCAAGCACGGCCACTATACAATGTATGGCGCTGTGCTTAGTGAGCTGTGAGAAGGCCGCATTGCTCAGAGTAGCGCTGGTGCCTTTTCAAACAGCTAATCAGCGGGGGACCCGGGTGTCGGACCCCCCACTTATCAGATACTGATGACCTATCCTGAGGATAGGCTATCAATTCGAAAGTCTAAGCAAACCCCTTTAATTTTACAATCCCAACAACATGGAAATTTCCATTATGAATATGGGCCCTGTAAGGAGCTCCCCCTCCCCATGATAACATTATGTTCTGCCATAATTTCAGGGTAGATTTCCCCTTTTAGAGCACAGCAGCAGGAAGACCGTGACAAGTTTGCAAGTTGCATTTCTTCAACGAAAATACCTACTCCATAGAAGAGGTTTATTCATGAGCTTCCTGACTTCTCATCTATTTCCATCTGTTTGACTTGGTAAGATTTCAGGCCGCTCATCCCTGTAGTCATCCTCCTCCCGCTGATAATGGAGCGTCCAGAGAGGACTTTCATAGTCCCATTAAGAAACGCCGAAAATATTCCCTCCGGATAAAGGTTATCACAACACGGGAGGCAGATGGGAACAATGAGAGATTTGTTTTCACAGGAGGACGCCGAAGTCACAATAGCTCTGAATGAGAGGAAACGCGCTAGGCCTGATTCAAGGTGTCCTCGTCCTGTGGGTTGTATGGATAGGTAATATGGCGCCCCACGGGACCATACCATACATCCGTCTGCCTCCCATTTCTTACAGAGGATTTTCTCATGAATTCATAGGGAGTCCATGGCCATATTGTGGGGGTATTCTACCCTACTGGCATTGCTCCAATGGTAGTATACGGTGCCTCACGAAATGATATGGGTCATGGAGATCATTTACCATAGCTTTAAGACAAAGGCATAAAAAAGGGCATTTTGCACAAAAATTTTGCGAACTTTTTATGTCTTCTGTAGCATTTGCCATTGTAAAGCAGGCGGAGCTTATCAGAAGGGGCGGTGCCTCCATGTCCCGACACATTTACAATATTTACACCAGAAGACTGGTGGATTCCAGCTCCTGGCTAGAGTACATTTCAGCTTTTGGAGCACTTACAGCAGATGATGCAACAAATGTATTACTTAAAAGGGTATTACAGTTGGTAAAAGTTGTCCCCTATCCTCAGGACAGAGGATAACTATTAAATCGGTGGTGGTCCTACCGGGGGGACCTCCCCACGATCATGAGAACGGTGGCCCTGAACACCCTGCTGCCCTCCTGAAATGACCGGAGTGGCCAGTTGTACACTAAACAGTTTTTTTGGGGCGTTTTTTAAAGAGGACCTGTTCCCGTTCCTGACATGTCTATTGTAACTCCTTGCATTCCCCATGTAATAACAATTCTGGAGCATCTATTCTTATGTCTCTATGTTGTGCCATTCCTGTATTATTTCTACTAGAAGTTATGAATGACTTGCTAGCAGTCTGCAGTAAGGGTACAGATGGGTGTTACCAGTTGGGGGTGTGTCCCTGCACAGACTGACATTAACAGCACCAACTGGACAGAATCAGACACACCTGCTACTGGTAACACCCAGCAGTGCCTTCACTGTAGACTGCTAGCTGATGTAGACGTTCTCTTTCCTCATCTTCTCCATGTGTACCAGACCACCATGACAACTTATTTCAGACATGTCTCATCTCTGCAGAGTTTGGCATAGACAGCTTAGATTCCTCACTTTTCCATCATCCTCCCCTTCCCAGTGCTCCAAAATTGTCATCCTGCTGCTACCCCCAATACTGTACCCACTGTGCTACCTCATGCCCCCAATTACTATACTGCAGAAATAATAGTACCATACAGATAGTCCCTCCATAGTAATAGTGCTCCCAGACTGCCCTTAATAGTAATAGTAATAATGCCCCCTTACAGTACCCCCAATAGCGAGAATGTTGGACAAGAGTGCCCCCATTAGTAGTAGTGCCCTCCATATTGTGCCCAATAAGGGTCCATTCACACGAACTTATATATTTGCAGGCCCGCATTACTGCAGACCCACAAATATACGGGGACCGCCCGGCGTCTGTTCCGCAGCGCTCGGAACACACACCGTGAGGCCCCATTGAAAATGCCTATACTTGTCCGTGTGCACGCTCCCAGCCCCATAGAGGTGAATGGGGCCGCATCTATTCCCGCAATTTTGTGGATAGATACGGCCCTATTCACACGGTCGTGTGAATGGGGCCTAATACTTATGTCCCTACAGCACCCCTAGTATTAGGCTACTTTCACATCTGTGTTTTTCCTGGATCCGACGTGGATCAGCAAAAACACTTCAGTTAGGATAATACAACCATCTCCATCTGTTATAATCTGGATTCGTTTGTATTATCTCCAAAATGAACGAGACGGATCTGGCACTAAAACCACTGTAAGTCAATGGGCGCTAAATCCGTTTTCTTGGACAAAAAAGAACTATTGACTTACATTGTGTTTCATGCATTTTGGAAATCAAAAATGGTAAAAAAAAATTGATTTCATGGTAGGGAATTTCAAATATGCTAAAACTGGCAAAAAAAAGTTAAAAAGTTTGACTTTTTAAAACTGTTTAAAAGAAAAACTTTTATCGGCCCTTTTTGCCAATAGCAACCAATCACAATGCAGCTTTCTTTTTATGAACACACTATAAGAAATGAAAGCTGTGCTGTGATTGGTTATAATGGACAGCGAACACAGTTTAGTTCCTAATTTTCAGAGCCAGTCCCTGCAATTTCTGGCTGTCCCATGTTATAAAGGGTAGGTCTTATGTAAGCCCCGACCACAGCTAGGAATTCCTGGGTGGGTTTTGGGGGAGTTCCGAGGTCAGGAATTACATGGCCCTAATTTACAATGTTGGTAAGTATTCACTGATGGAAATGCACAGCGTTATGTTGGTGCTGTATAAAAATGACAAATAAAATACATAATACAAATGTCATATAACTTTATTAAAAACATACAATATACAGCCTGACAGGACATTGCCTTTCCTTTATCCCAATTAATAACATAAAAAACAGACATAAATTATCACATAGAATTTTTAAAGGGATTTTCTGGGACTACAATACCTATCCTTACTGTACCTGCCGATCTGCTGTTTGAGACTGGGGCAACATGGCGATCTGAGCAACCACTGAATTGAATGGGGACGCAGCACAACTTGCGAGTGCTACAACCATGACCCAGAATTGCAAAAAAAAAACTTTCCCGCTTTCTTTTATCATATTGAAAAAAATGCATATACATACAGTAATTAGTAAAACACCATGTACAAAAATGTCAAAAATTTTACAATATGAAAAAAAAACAATGCCAGGTCACACTGCCACTCCTGAAAAATGTAAAATAAAATATGTTCAAAAAGTTGTGTGCAGCCAAAAATAAAGTACCAATAAAAATTAAAACTATTGAAATTTGGTATTGACGCAAACAAAACCTAAAAAACAATGGTGGAATTGATTTTTTTTTTCATTTAAGCCACAAAAAATTTTTTTTTTTTTTTTGCAGTTTCTCAATACATTATATGGAACATTAAATGAAGCCACTAAAAACACAACTTGTCCTGCAAAAAAAAAAAAAGCTCTCACAAGTCAGTGAAAAAATAAAAAAATCCATGGCTCTTTTAAGGCAGGGATGAAAAACAAAACTTCACTTCCATTGGCTTGGTTCTTAAGGGGTTAAAATGACCACAACGCTCTAGCAAACGCAACGTCCTTTTCACTGTTCACTAGGCACAGTGCCACGCTTTTGGTTGTGGCTGTGTCTGGCATTGCAGCTCAGTCCCATCCGCATCATTCATACTGAGATGTAATACCAGGCACAACCACTATCAAAAGTGTGGCGCTGTGCTTGGCAAACAATGACAGGGATGTGGTACTGGCTGAAGCACCATGGCCTCTTCATGCTGCTGACTGGCAGGGATTTGAGGTTTATGGCCTATCCTAAGGACGGGCTGTCAATTCTCTCATTGTTCAGCCTGTGACAAATCTTTGGAAAAAGCCGGAAAGCATTATATGCTGCCGCCTCACAGACTTTCTCCGATGAAAGCCCCTTCACACGAGCAATGTATTCACAAGGGATGAAGATATTGGCCGGGATATTCCTTTCCTAAAAAAAAAAAGAATTAAAAATGGTCATTTAAAATCTCCACCTAAAGTGTTTGAGGACCCGTCCCCTCTCCTGACATGTCTGTTTTAGTAACTACTTGCATTCTCCATGTAATAACAATTCAGGGTTTAGAATACGGATAGGAAAAAGAGATTAACCCTTTAACCCTCAGTGTACTGATAAATATGGTTAGTTAACCCTATGGATAACAAAAATTATTAAAAACATATATATATATATATATATAAAATACAAACTACGCGTTTCAGTGGCGGTCCGCCACCTTCATCAGGCTGTACTGTCATTTACTGCTGTCCTCCAGCATTTATATACACAGCAGTCATGGCCGCCTTCATACCTGTCTGTCAGGTCCGAGCGCAGGTGAATCAGTCTCCAAGCAGATGTTCTCCAGTGGGATCTGTCTGATCAGCTTTTCTCTCTGGAGTTTGTGCAAAATAATTCAGAAAAAATCAGTTCACTACAATAATGTAATAACCGGAAGCAGAACAGAATGGAGCGTGGAGAGACAGCAAGGTTATCTATCTATCTATCTATCTATCTATCTATCCATATCTATCTATCTATCTATCATTATATCTATCATATCTATCTATCTATCTATCTATCTATCTATCTATCTATCTATCTATCCATATCTATCTATCTATCTATCTATCTATCATTATATCTATCATATCTATCTATCTATCTATATCTATCATTATATCCATCTATCATTATATCTATCATATCTATCTATCTATCTATCTATCTATCTATCTATCTATCTATCCATATCTATCATTATATCCATCTATCATTATATCTATCATATCTATCTATCTATCTATCATTATATCTATCTATCTATCTAATCTATTTTATCTAATCTATCTATATCTATCAGGTTGCTTTTCAAAGTTTGGATCTTGGTGGAGAGTCTGATGTGCTGGAGTAGAGAGTTCCAGAGTATGGAGGGATGCATAGAAGAAATCTTGGAGTTGATTAGGTGAAGAGCAGAAAAAGAGGAGACCAAAGAAAGAAGGTCTTGCAAGGATCAGAGATTATGTTTGGGGAGGTAGCGGGAGATTAGATTAAGGGCTCGTTCACACGACTGTATTTTTCTTTCCATGTCCGTTCCGTTTTTGTTTTTCTGCGGACCGTATGTGGAACCATTTATTTCAATGGGTCCGCAAAAAAAAAGGAAGGTCTTCCGTGTGTATTCAGTTTCCGTATGTCCGTATTTCCGTTCCGCAAGATTATGAGTCTTGTCCTATTATTGTCCGCATCACGGACAAGGCTTGAGAAAGGCTCAGTCTGGGCCGAAACGTCGCAATCCCACATGGGTAAATAAAGACTTTCATTTTTTTACTGGAGAGTGCTGCCTCTTTTTTTCTTTTTTTTTTTCTTTTTTAGATAGATTGATAGACAGACTGATCCGTCCCCATTGACTTGCACAGGGGGTCATGACGGATGACGCATCCCAGGATGGAAGGCAAAATACAACTTTTTGTAGTGCTGCGTTCTGTCCATTGACAATGAATGGGTACAAAACTGAAGTGTTTTTTTTCCATTATTGAGACCCTATGACGGAACTCAATACTGGAAAACTTAAAGAAGAAGCCCGCAAAAATTTTTATTCCATGTCCTGCTAGAAATGTACATGATGTAATCTGTAGTGAATGTCATTTTCTTACCAGTAGCTGAATTTTTGAGTTATATCATCCTGAAGTTTCTTATCTGTGTCATGTGACTAGGAATTAGACCCACCAACTCACACAGAGACTTATGTGTGGACAGGAAGTCTAATTCTCTATGTATTCCTATGGGAGCCTCACTTTCAGTCTCATAGGAATGAATAGAGCAGTGACTGGCTTTCTGTCCTTGGTCAGTTGGAGGTCAGGGAGTTGGTCACATGACCCAGCTACAATAAGAAGAGAGTGGAAACTCTCAATTTCAGCCTCTGATAAGAAGTTTACAATCACTACAGATTAGATCATGCACCTTTCTAACAGGTCAGAGAATAAAAATGTTTGCGGGAGTTCTTCTTTAAGCTATATATTACCAGCTGCACATGTGCTGGGAACAGCATTATTAAACTATTAGCACTGATATCCAATAGTTTAATATAAATAATTTGTGTTTCCGCAGGTGCGCTGACCCGCATGCTGGTGTCGCGCTTGGAAAATGGCCGCTAATAGAAGTTTCCATCCATCAGCGGCCTCCATTCACTTACACATGCACTAGTTTCCTTGTCTGTCCCCAGTGTCAGTGAATGGAGACATCATCAGTGCTGCTAGATTAATCATTTTTACTGCTGTGCTATGGTAACACACGTGGCGGATTGTGTATGAGCGCTGATTGAAGGTCAGTATCTCGGGTGCACAATGTTCTCGCTGATGCCAGGTCGTCCTACTGGAGTCCAGTTCTAGACAGTTTATCAGTCGGTGAGGACGTGACATCACACAGATGTCTGCTGCCATTCGGGCAGGTATATAACGATATCTGCTCAGTACAATTATTATAACCTGATATATGGAGGCACTTACCTAGATTACAGTATACTGTCTGCTTCTATGAGGTGAATGTATCTGGAATCACTTACCTGATCGTTATTTGCAACTGCTGGGGGAAAGGAGAAGAAGTATCCGGCCTGTACTCCCTCCAAAGCAACCGAGGGGCGACCGGCGAAATTGTGCAGTAAAACCTTCTGAGCACCTGAAATGCACCATCAACACAATACGCATAAAAGTCACCCCAATTTAAAGGTGACTTCCATACAAATCATTAGACTATCCACATATTAAAGGGGTTTTCCTGGGAAGTATTTGTATTTTTTTCAAATGGGCCAAAAAATACTAAAAATAAAAATTATTACTTACCTCCACTGAACCTGCACTGCTGCCATCGGGAGATCAGTGGAGGACAAGAATGTGTGTTTTTTTATTTTTTAACCCTTTCTGACCAGTTTCTAAAATAAGGTTTCCCTCCCTAGAAAACCAGTTAAGGCCTCATACACGTGACTGGATTCATTTCTCAGTCTGCAAACCACGGACCCGCAAAATACGGAAACTAGCCGTCTGCATTCTGCATTTTTCTACTAGGAAAGACTATTATTGTCCCAAAAAATGGACAAGAATGGGATACGTTTTATAATTTGCAGAACAGACATACAGATGTGGACAGCACATGGGTAACATCCGTGCGCTGTCTGTTTTTGTTTTGCAGACCTATAGAAATGAGTGAGTCCATGTGCAACCCACAAACAATGCGGATCGGATGCGGATCCAAAATACAGCCGTGTGGATGAGGCCTGAAGGCAGGATATATATAGAGTCAACTTTAGGGCTCATGCACACGACCGCAAAAAATACGGATGACGTCCGTGTGCATTCCGTATTTTGCGGAATGGAACAGCTGGCCCCTAATAGAACAGTATTATCCTTGCCCATAATGTGGACAATAATAGGACACGTTCTATTCCTTTGCAGAACGGAAATACGGAAACAGAATGCACACGCGGACCCATTGAAATGAATGGTTCCGCATATGGTGCGCAAAAAAACCCCGGAACGGACACGGAAAGAAAATACGTTTGTGTGCATGCGCCCTTAGAAAGAGGAGTTTAGGAATGTCCATTAATTTGATACAGTGCTTTCGTGAAAATGTTCCTACCTTGTTCCTTAAGAAAAGCTATCGTCTGTCTTCCAGCTGAACGAGAATGGACATTTCTGTTGAAAGAAAGATATTTAAAGGGGTTATCCCATGAATAATGTACAAAATGAGAATCAGACATCATATAGTACATGACAATCTCTTTCTAACAAAGCTAAAACCAGCCCTGTACCTCACATGGATCCAGAGATCTCCACATTCATTGCTCTGCTAGATTTATATCAAGTTGCCAGCTCAAGGGGAGTGTCTTTTCTGCTGCAGCTAAGAGGGCGTGTCTCAGCTCTCCCTATCACAGCTCAGGAGGCGTGTCTCAGCTCTCCCTATCACAGCTCAGGAGGCGTGTCTCAGCTCTCCCTATCACAGCTCAGGAGGCGTGTCCCAGCTCTCCCTATCACAGCTCAGGAGGTGTGTCTCAGCTCTCCCTATCACAGCTCAGGAGGTGTGTCTCAGCTCTCCCTATCACAGCTCAGGAGGCGTGTCTCAGCTCTCCCTATCACAGCTCAGGAGGCGTGTCTCAGCTCTCCTTATCACAGCTCAGGGGGCGTGTCCCAGCTCTCCTTATCACAGCTCAGGAGGTGTGTCTCAGCTCTCCCTATCACAGCTCAGGAGGTGTGTCTCAGCTCTCCCTATCACAGCTCAGGAGGCGTGTCTCAGCTCTCCCCATCACAGCTCAGGAGGCCTTTCTCAGCTCTCCCTATCACAGCTCAGGAGGTGTGTCTCATCTCTCCCTATCACAGTTCAGGAGGCAGTTGAAGGATAAAACTGAGCATGTGCGGCCATCTCAGTGAGCAGGTCAAAGAAATAAGGAAAAGAACAAACAGCAGGTGGCGCTATACAGATACATTATATTGAATAACTCAGTGGCTATACAAAATTTTTATATTACATGCAATTACAAAAGTATTCAGATCCAGGTTCTGGTTTGAAGACTGTGGAATATTTTTTGTGGGACAAGAATTTAAAGGGGTATTCCGGTTAGATTAAGTTATCCCCTATCCACAGGATAGGGGATAACCATTAGATCGTTGGAGGGCTCCTACCTCTGCCCCATACCACCTGAAATGAATGGAGGGGCCAGTCAGGCATGCGTGTGGCTACTCCATTCTATTTTTAAGGCAGTTCCAGCGATAGCCGAGCGCTGTGGATGGGGTAATAACTTAATCTAACCTGATTACCCCTTTAAAGGCAATGTCCTGACAGATACGATGATGGTCAGGAGATTGAGGAGGAGACAATCCATCAGAAGGAAAAAATGAATGCTCTGGAATTATTATCCTTCAAATAATCTTCTTTATTATCCTATGATAATAATACTATCGGTATCTTTAAAGGGGTATTCCAGGATACTGATGGTCTGTCCTCAGGATAGGGCATTAATATCAGATTGCTGGGGGGATCCGACACCCTGCACTCTGCCGATCAGCTGTACCTCCAGCACCGGAATGACACAGCTCTGCCCATTGTGTAGTGGACGGAGCTGGTCACTCACTCATTCACTTCAATAGAAGCAGTGCCGTTACCAGCTCCGTCCACTACATATCTGTGCAGTTCTGGCACCAGAGCTACAGCTAAAGAGGGTGTCGAGCCCCCATCAATCTGATATTGATAGCTTATCCAGTGGTGGGCAAACTGCTGCACTCCAGCTGTTGTGAAACTACAAATCCCAGCATGCTCCATTTATTTCTATGAGAGTTCTGAGAAGAGCAGAGCAAGTATGCATGCTGGGAGTTGTAGTTTGACAACAGCTGGCGTTCTGCAGGTTGCCCAGCTACCAAGGTCATGAAAATCAAAATCCTGGAATACCCCTTTAAGGGGGTGGAATACTCCCACCTTATCCATAGGATATGCCATAACTGTCTGATAAGGTATGGGTCCCAAGGATGGGACCAAATCTCCACAACTGACTTCCCATATGTGAGATGGCCACATACAGTAAATGGGGAGGTGGTCATGCATATCCCGACTCTCCCCATTCACTTCTGCTGGAGTCACACTTAGCACAGATAAGGCACTGGTTCTGCCATGTACTGACACAGGTAAGTCCAATTGTTTTGCAATGTCGAGTTGTATCTGAAAAACCTTCAGCTGCTCTTCTCTCTCTTTGACGGTGGGAGTGAGCCAGGGGGTGAAGTCTAACCCAATCTGTGCAGGGGTAAGAGAACAATATGGATTAATAACTCAATAAATTAATCTGCGCGTCTTCCTATATTCTGATACACCCCAACACTAAACATCCCCCTCCCCCAATAATTGCTAGAATAGAGGGGCTGTGGTGATCTCCCAAGAGCTGTTGACTACGTAAAAATTCAGGGTGGGCTCCAACTTCCCACTGAGGGCGCTGCCAAATGTACTACTCTTTCATTAAAGTCAGTATCCATCATTACATTTTTATGTCCAAAAATTCTGATTCATTTCCAAATTTATCTGTATTGAGGGGTTCTGTATTTCTTACTGCAGCCACCACTAGGGGGAGCTCAATGCATATGAATTTATACAGCTAGTATTGCAGTCACTGTATACATTAGAGATCTGTTTGCAGTGAGCTCCCCCTACTGGTGACAGCCAGTATTGCAGTCACTGTATACATTAGAAATTCTTTTTGCAGTGAGCTCCCCCTACTGGTGACAGCCAGTATTGCAGTCACTGTATACATTAGAGATCTGTTTGCAGTGAGCTCCCCCTACTGGTGACAGCTAGTATTGCAGTCACTGTATACATTAGAGATTTGTTTGCAGTGAGCTCCCCCTACTGGTGACAGCTAGTATTGCAGTCACTGTATACATTAGAGATTTGTTTGCAGTGAGCTCCCCCTACTGGTGACAGCTAGTATTGCAGTCACTGTATACATTAGAGATCTGTTTGCAGTGAGCTCCCCCTACTGGTGACTGCAGGTACTACTATGAGAGCGTCAAATGCCTGATGTGTAATCAGTGATGTCAGCGAAGGCTACATTGTAGGGAAAAATAATTTTTATTATTTTTTTTTAAAGATGGGGACATTGTTCTGTATATAAATGACAATCAATTATTCTCAATTACATAAAAAAACAAATGAGATTTAACCCTTACTTCTCCAATGCCGACGAGGTGGTCTTTATATTTTTCAAACTTCTCAAGAGCAGGTTCCAGGTCCTTCAATTAAATCCATGGGTTAAAAAGTAAAATAAAATAAAATGAAAAAATAAAATCTACTGTAAGTAATAGCACATGCAGACAACCTGAGAGTTTTCAGTCTCCATTGACTTCTATGGGGGAAATAGGGATCTATACAGTTTCTAATGGAACATACTTTCTGCGTCAAGAACTACCACTTGGAACCGAACCCAAGTTCGGAAAATGTTTTTTTTTTTACAGTAAAAATGAATTTATGAAGTCTCGTGAGACTTCGCGAAGTAATAACTTTGGCTCATCGGAGCCAATACATTCTAATACTGTACGGAGCAGGAAGTTTTATGTGATTCGCTCATCCCTAATTATCACCATGATATTTCATCAGTCTTAACCCATTCATTACAGGTGTCCTATGTGGGCTCCATCACACTGGTGAAGTCTGTGACCTCGGACCTGACGGTGGTCCCTTTGACACTGCTCAGAGATTTCTGTTGCTCAAGGTCTGATACTGATCAATTTGGAGACCTGCACATGGCACCATCAGGCATCAACACCTCCCATTATTTGCATTTTGCAGGAAAAGATGGAAAATGAGGCTTTTTTTTAACAATTCATGAAAAGATACATGATGAAGGTCTAGCTGCTTACCTGCAGAGTCACACTCCGATACCCTTCTGCTTTACTCTGGATAGGATGCACTCCAAAACACGGCATAACATAACTGGGGTATCTGGAAATGGAAAACAGCTAAATATCTCTGTGTAATAAATATCTAGGGTATAATACACACTAATGGGGGAGGGGGGGTCTAGCGATCTGCAGGCAATGGCAAGTAAATCCAGGTGACAAAATTCAGGGTAAAGAACAGTTGAGCTTGTTGCATTTCAACATGTCCAGTCATTTTGTTCTCAAGGGAGATAAGAGGCCAAGTGTGCATGTGTATGGTGGTGGGGGGTTGTCAGGAGTAATAGCTGTCAGCTGCACGAGTGTTCGGGTGACAGCAATTGAAGATGCATGGCCACCTTAAAGGGGTTCTCCTGGAATTAAGAAAACTAAAATACTTTAATATTACTTTATTATAAAAACGTATTTTTTGGACTATAAGACGCACCTGGGATTTGGAGGAAAATAAAAAAAAAAAATATTTTCCATCAGACCTCTGAGCAGACCCCCAAATCAGATCCCTATTCTTTATCAGACCTCAGATCAGACCCTCATCAGACCCCCATTCTTCATCACACCTCAGATCAGACCCCAAAATCAGACACCCAAGCTCCATCAGATCAGCCTCCAATCAGACCCCTCAGCCTACATCAGACTCAGATCAGACCGCAATCAGCCTCAGAACGGACCCTTCATCAGACCCCCCAGTCCCCATCAGATTCAGATCAGACCCCCAATCAGCTTCAGAATGGAAACCCCAGCCCTTCATCACACCTCAGATCAGACCCCAAAATCAGACTCTCAAACTCCATCACCCTCAGATCAGAACCCCCAACCTCCGTCAGCCTCCAATCATATCCCCCAGCCCACATCAGCCCCCCATCAGACTCAAATCAGACCCCCACTCAGCCTCAGAACAGACCTTCTCCGCCCAGTCCCCATAGGATGCTACAAAAAAATAAATAAACTGACCTTGCTTTCTCCGGACGGCGCTGTAGATCTAGGACTCACTGCTCCCTGCACCGCTTCTTCCGGTTCCCGCTGTGCACTGTGACCTGATATTGCACGGCATCAGGTCATAGTGCGTGCCTACATCCTGATGCTGTGAGCGGTCAGGACAGCGGGACCCAGAAGAAGACCAGGGAGGGTCAGTACAGCCAGTGCAGCGTTGCCCTCACCTCCCCGTGCCTTCCACATGCTGATGACCGCTTCGATAATGGTAACGGTCATTACCATTCGGACTATAAGATGCACTGCACAAAGTGTGCCTTATAGCCCAAAAAATATGGTATATTCCCAAATACCTTTCATTAGTTATAATGGCTCGTTTTCTCTGGGGAGCAATCATTAGAAGAAACAAAATGGCCGCTATCCTATTAGTACACAGATAACCTGTCCTAATCACACAGGAGGACAAGTTACTTCACAACACTGAGGTAAAGAGCTGCCTCATCCTCCTCTCTGCTCTGCTTCTCAATGATTTTGATCCTGTAGACAGTTTAATATTTTTAGCTGAATCTCTGTAGGAATGGAGTTCAGGAGGAGACATGAAGTACAGAGAGGACGGACAGGACAGACTGTGGTAATGGAGACTGCATACAAGAGCTGCTGCTCATTATCACCACCTCATCTCTGTACTTCATGTCTCCTCATGGACTCCATTCCTTTTTATTTCTCCTAATGATTGCTCCCCAGACAAAAGGAGCCATTATAACTAATGAAAGGTAACTAATGGGAATATATTTATAATAAAGTAATATTTAACCTTTTTAGTAATTTTATTTTCTTAATTCCCAGAGAACCCCTTTAAAGAGGACCCGTCCCTTCTCCTAACATATCTGTTTTAGTATGAATTGCCAGCAGCTTGCAGTAAAGGTACAGATGGGTGTTACCAGTTGGGGGGGGTGTCCTTGCACAGTCTGACATTGGCAGCACTGATGGCACAGATTCAGACACACCTGCTACTGCTTACACCTCTTTAGAGTAGTATACTCGTCTACCTCCAGCAATCCCATAGAGAAAGAATGGTGCCACAGTAGCCATGCATAAGCCCTTCCTTTCATTTGGTGGAACAGGACCCCCGGTCTAGTGATCTGTGGAGGGACCCCATTCGATCAGATGCTTATCCCCCTATCTTGTGCATAAGGGATACATTAATAATTTGGCACCACCCCTTTAAATCCAGTCTAGGCAATCCTCTATGAATTAAAGAAGAACTCCCACAAAAATTTTTATTCTCTGACCTGTTAGAAAGGTGCATGATATAATCTGTAGTGAATGTCATCTTCTTATCAGAGAATGTAATTGTGAGTTATCCCCTCTCTTCTACTTGTAGCTGGGTCATGTGACCAACTCCCTGACCTCCAACTGACCCAGGACAGAAAGCCAGTTACTGCTCTATTCATTCCTATGAGACTGAAACTGAGGCTCCCATAGGAATACATAGAAAATTAGACCTCCTGTCCACACATAAGTCTATGTGTGAGTTGGTGGGTCTAATTCCTTGTCACATGACACAGATAAGAAACTTCAGGATTATATAAGTCAAAAATACAGACACTGGTAAGAAAATTACATTCACTACAGATTATATCATGTACATTTCTAGCAGGACATGGAATAAAATTTTTTGCAGGAGTTCTTCTTTAAATACACCAGCAGCTCACATCTCTCTCCTGTCCTGACCGTTTGCTACAATGTATCAGTGAAGGTAAAATGTATCAGTCTGGAGTCCAGATTATTTATCTCACATTGGAATGTCTAGACTGGATATAACTGTAGCAAACTCTCTGCTGTGAGAAGTATTCAGTCTATACAAGATTTCAGCCACTGGATGTGAATAGTGTTTCCATTCACTGACAACAAGCAAAAATTGGGAAGACTCGAAACAAAAAAAGTTTTAATTGCTAAGACAAGAAACAAACCTTTCTGAAAGATGTAGAAGACTTTCCAGCTCTCCGGCGTGTTCTGTTACCGACACGAGAGCCTGGACTCCTGCCTGGAAAATACAGCAATCCAGAAAACTGAGCTCTAAAAGGGGTTGTCTCATCATGGACAATGGGGGCATATTGCTAGGATATGCCCCATTGTCTTATAGGTGCAGGTCCCACAGCTGGGTCCCGCACCTATATCCAGAATGGAGCCCCGCAAAGTGGTTGGAGGACTCCGGTCCGGCCACCACCAAGCCGGCTCCCCACAGAAATAAATGGGATCGTACCGCGCATGCGCAGTGCGCCCTCCTTTACTTTTGGGGCTCCATTCTGGATATAGGTCTCACAGGTAGGACCCGCACCTATAAGACAATGGGGGCATATCCTAGCGATATGCCCTCATTTTCCATCACGAGACAACCCCTTTAAAGGGCTACTCCGGTTTTAGCAAATAAATGCTATACTTTGTATAATTCAGAGTCATAACATTTTCCATGATAATTTATGTATTGATTCCTCCCATTTTTAAATAATTTCTGCTTGCTGTCACTGAATAGTAACCTTCGCTGTTGGATAAATTTACACATAGGTGCACGGCTCATTACAGGACACAGCTCTGATAACTGCACTGTAAAGCAATGGAAACAATCAATGAAGGTTCCTATAGAAAAACCAGCAAGCAGTGATTTTGAAAAACCATTAGGCAATGATGCAGAAAATGGTCTAACTTTTTATTATGCAACAAAAATAATATTTATTTGCTGAAAATGGAATACCCCTTTAAATACAAGAAAACACAAGCGCCACCTACTTTTCTTGATCTTTCCAGTATATCCGCTGTATCCTGCAAATGCAAATACACGTGTTAGGATATAAAAGTCAGGTAGGTGCAGCTCCCACTTCTGGGACCCGCACGTATATACAGAATGGGCCCCCGAGATGAAGGAGAGCGCACCGCTCATGGACTGCCACCCTCCACTCACCGCTATAAGACGTCCACTCCCATAGCAGTGAATGGAGAGAACCCTTGCACCTGCACTCTCCTTCACTTCGAGGGTCTGTCCTGGAGATAGGTGAGGGTCCCAGAGGTGGGATCCGCACCTATCTAATATCTGGCATATCCTAGCCACCCCTTTAAAGATCTCCTGACAAAAATTGTATTCCATGTCCTGCTAGAAATGTACATGATATAATCTGTAGTGAATGTCATTTTCTTACCAGTGTCTGAATTTTTGACTTCTATCATCCTGAAGTTTCTTATGTGTCATGTGACCAGCAACTAGACCCACCAACTCACACACAGACTTATGTGTGGACAGGAAGTCTAATTCTCTATGTATTCCTATGAGACTGAAAGTGAGGCTCCCATAGGAATGAATAGAGCAGTTACTGGCTTTCTGTCCTGGGTCAGTTGGAGGTCAGGGAGTTGGTCACATGACCCAGCTACAATAAGAAGAGAGGTTTTTACTCACAGAAACAGTCACTGATAAGAAAATGACATTCACTACAGATTATATCATGCACCTTTCTAACAAGTCAGAGAATAAAATTTTTTGTGGGAATTCTTCTTTAAGTGTATATAGGTTTACTAGATCATTTTCTGGCTTCAAAGAAACACGTGTCAATTTTCACCGTACTCGCACGGCCAAAGGGATGAATGACAAGGACCCCTGCAGTGACCTCTCGGCTTCTGGGACATAAACGAGAACATGGACAATGGATCAGAGCCGTGGATATTTCAGGTTTCTTTTCCTTAGGAAATACATTTGTAAAAAATACAAGTTCACATGCTGATCGTTGTTCCGGATGCAGTGCTGTGTACTGAATGGCGGTATTACCTGACCTTCATCGATCTAATTATAGTATGGTATGGGGCACATGCAGACGTAAGTGAAGTTTACGCAGAGTTTCCATGTGAATTTTTGCTGTGTTTTCGCACCAAATCTGCATATGTTACTTACGTATTTTGACGCAAATTTGCTCCAGATCTCACCTGTTGCATTACAAAGGGTGAAATCTGCACAAGCAATTGACATGCCACGGATTTAAAAAACTGCAATGCAGGTCAATTTCTACACCGTGTACATGACATGAAAGTCGTGGATAAGGCACTGGATAAAGCCACATTCATAAGTCAGTGTTTCACGGACGTGTTCTGTACATGTTCTCCACGGACAGCACACATTCCCATTCATTTTAATGTGTGTGTTCAGACATCAGTGTTTTCAGCACGGATGCAAGCTCTATTTTGTCCGTGTTCACGGATCCATCACGTCCATAATAGTCTATGGCTCTGTGAAAACCACGAATGTCATCCGTGTTGCATCCGTGTTTCATGGATCATTAACCCCTTGAGGACAGAGCCCATTTTGGCCTTAATGTCTGGGCCAAATTTTTGAATTCTGACATGTGTCACTTTATGTGGTAATAACTTTGGAACGCTTTTACTTATCCAGGCCATTCTGAGATTGTTTTCTCGTGACACATTGTACTTCATGACAGTCATAAATTTGAGTCAATATATTTCACCCTTATTTATGAAAAAATCCCAAATTTACCAAAAATTCTGAAAAATTTCCAAATTTCCAAATTTCAATTTCTCTACTTTCAAAATACACCGTAATACCTCCAAAAATACTTCTTATTTTATATTCCCCATATGTCTACTTTATGTTGGCATCATTTTGTAAACGTCATTTTACTTTTTTAGGACGTTAGGAGGCTTAGAAGTTTAAAAGCCATTTTTCAAATTTTCACCAAATTTTCCAAAACCATTTTTTTTTTAGCACCAATGCAGATATAAAGTGATTTTGAGGGGCTTACATAATGAAACCCACCATAAATGACCCCATTTTAGAAACTACACCCCTCAAATTATAAAAAACTGTTGTTACAAACTTTCTTAACCCTTGAGGTGTTCCACAAGAATTAATGGAAAATGGAGGTGAAATTTCAAAATTTCACTTTTTTCGTAGATTATTCATGTTAATATTTTTTTTCTTGCAACATAGCAAGGGTTAACAGCAAACTAAACCTCAATTTACATTGCTCTGATTCTGCAGTTTACAGAAATACCCCATATGTGGTGGTAAACGTCTCTATGGGTTTGTGGCAGTGGTCAGAAGGAAAGGAGCGCCATACGGATTTTTGAGGCAAAATTTGCTAGAATAGTTTTTAGGCACCATTTTGTAATTGAGAGACCCTGACGCACCCCTACAGTGGAAACCCTCATAAAGTGACCCCATTTTTGAAACTACACCCTTCAAAGAATATATTAAGGGGGGTACTGACCACTTTGACCCCCTAAGCATTTTACGGAATTTGGAAACACTTGGCTGTGAAAATGAAAAATTTTTTTCTTCCAATAAAATGTTGCTTTAGCCCCAATTTTTTTTATTTGCATAAGGGGTAACAGGAGAAAAGCCACCCCATAATTTGTTACCCATTTTCTCCTGAATACGGCAACACCCCATATGTTGTGGTAAACTGCTGTGGGGGTACATGGCAGGACTCAGAACAGAAGGAGCGGCATATGGATTTTACAACACAGATTTTGATGGAGTGGTTTGCGGGAGCCATTGATTTTTATTTTTTGAGCTATTGTCTTATGTGGGGGCTCATTTTTTGCAGGATGAGGTGAGGTTTTCATTGGTACCATTTTGGGGTAAATACGCCTTTTTGATCGCCTGCTATTACACTTTTTGTGAGGGAAGAGGGAAAAAAATGGCTATTTTGGCATAGTTTTTTTAAAAAATTTTTTACAGCATTCGCCTGGGGGGCCATCTCATGTAATATTTTTATAGAGCAGGTTGTTACGGACGCAGCGATACCCAATATGTCCAACTTTTTTATTGTTGGAAAGTTTTACACATTAGATGGATTTTTGAACAGAATAAAATATTTTTTTTGTGTTGCCATTTTCAGAGAGCCATATTTTTTTCAGTTTTCGGGCGATTGTCTCAGGTAGGGTACAGTTTTTGAGGGACAAGATGACGGTTGAATTGATACCATTTTGGGGTAATTACGCCTTTTTGATCGCCTGCTATTACACTTTTTGTGAGGGAAGAGGGGAAAAAATGGCTATTTTGGCATCGTTTTTAAAAAAAAAAATTTACAGCATTCGCCTGGGGGGCCATCTCATGTAATATTGTTATAGAGCAGGTTGTTACGGACGCAGCGATACCCAATATGTCCAACTTTTTTATTGTTGGAAAGTTTTACACATTAGATGCATTTTTGAACAGAATAAAATATTTTTTTTGTGTTGCCATTTTCAGAGAGCCATATTTTTTTCAGTTTTCGGGCGATTGTCTCAGGTAGGGTACAGTTTTTGCGGGACAAGATGACGGTTGAATTGATACCATTTTGGGGTAATTACGCCTTTTTGATCGCCTGCTATTACACTTTTTGTGAGGGAAGAGGGGAAAAAATGGCTATTTTGGCATCGTTTTAAAAAAAAAAAATTTACAGCATTCGCCTGGGGGGCCATCTCATGTAATATTGTTATAGAGCAGGTTGTTACGGACGCAGCGATACCCAATATGTCCAACTTTTTTATTGTTGGAAAGTTTTACACATTAGATGCATTTTTGAACAGAATAAAATATTTTTTTTGTGTTGCCATTTTCAGAGAGCCATATTTTTTTCAGTTTTCGGGCGATTGTCTCAGGTAGGGTACAGTTTTTGCGGGACAAGATGACGGTTGAATTGATACCATTTTGGGGTAATTACGCCTTTTTGATCGCCTGCTATTACACTTTTTGTGAGGGAAGAGGGGAAAAAATGGCTATTTTGGCATCGTTTTAAAAAAAAAAAATTTACAGCATTCGCCTGGGGGGCCATCTCATGTAATATTGTTATAGAGCAGGTTGTTACGGACGCAGCGATACCCAATATGTCCAACTTTTTTATTGTTGGAAAGTTTTACACATTAGATGCATTTTTGAACAGAATAAAATATTTTTTTTGTGTTGCCATTTTCAGAGAGCCATATTTTTTTCAGTTTTCGGGCGATTGTCTCAGGTAGGGTACAGTTTTTGCGGGACAAGATGACGGTTGAATTGATACCATTTTGGGGTAATTACGCCTTTTTGATCGCCTGCTATTACACTTTTTGTGAGGGAAGAGGGGAAAAAATGGATATTTTGGCATCGTTTTTAAAAAAAAAAATTTACAGCATTCGCCTGGGGGGCCATCTCATGTAATATTGTTATAGAGCAGGTTGTTACGGACGCAGCGATACCCAATATGTCCAACTTTTTTATTGTTGGAAAGTTTTACACATTAGATGCATTTTTGAACAGAATAAAATATTTTTTTTGTGTTGCCATTTTCAGAGAGCCATATTTTTTTCAGTTTTCAGGCGATTGTCTCAGGTAGGGTACAGTTTTTGCGGGACAAGATGACGGTTGAATTGATACCATTTTGGGGTAATTACGCCTTTTTGATCGCCTGCTATTACACTTTTTGTGAGGGAAGAGGGGAAAAAATGGCTATTTTGGTATAGTTTTTTTAAAAAATTTTTTACAGCATTCGCCTGGGGGGCCATCTCATGTAATATTTTTATAGAGCGGGTTGTTACGGATGTGGCGATACCTAACATGTTCATGTATTGTGTGTTTTTTTATTTTTAATCAATTTTTTTAACTTTTTTTTTAACTTTTTTTTTTTCCACTTTCTGGACTCAGATCCACTTGGTTCTTCAAGAACCAGTGGGTCTGGTATTTTACAATACACTGCAGTACACTGTATAGTGTACTGCAGTGTATTTTCTTATAGCCTGTTCAAGCTCCTGCCTTTAGCAGGAGCTTGAACAGGCTTTCATGGCAAGCCAGACCAAAGCGTCTGGTTGCCATGGTAACCATCGGGACGCTGCCACAGCAGAGCAGCGTCCCGATGGAAGGGAGAGGGAGCTTCCTCCCTCTCATCTGCCCACACCATCGGCGCTGCCAGCGCACCGCAGCGCCGATGGGAGAGGGAGGGAGCGCTCCCTCCCTGTTAACCCCTTCCATACAGCGGTCCCTACGGACCGCGGCATGGAAGGGGTTAAACTGCTGACATCGGTGCCAGCACCGATGTCAGCAGTTTCAAGCAGAGTATCAGCTGTATGCTGATACTCTGCTTGAATAACGCTGGGCCAGAAAAATTATTGTGGGCGGCACTTGCGGCAGCCGCCCGCACATTGGAAGTCTCCCCCCCGCCGCCCATCTGCCCACCCATCTGCCCACCCATCTGCCCACCCATCTGCCCACAGCCAATCAGGGGGGCGGGGGGACACCCTGACCCCCCCTAACCCCTGACACTCGGCGGGGATTCGCTAGAATAGCGCTATCCCCGCCGAGTACACGGAGCCTGCTGTGAATGGCTGGTCTGAATAGACCAGCCATTCACAGCGATCGCCATTATGGGGGGTGCACGGCACCCCCCGAGGCCTTCACTACGGATGGCTGGCTGTGTCTAACAGCCGCCATCAAAGCATGTTAACCCCGCTGCACTGAGCAGCGGGGGTTAACATGCATGACGTACCGGTACGCCCTGTTGCGCGAAGTACCTCGCGCCCATGACGTACCGGTACGTCCATTGTCGCCAAGGGGTTAAAGAAGAATTCCCACAAAAATTTTTATTCTCTGACCTGTTAGAAAGGTGCATGATATAATCTGTAGTGATTGTCATCTTCTTATCAGTGACTGTTTCTGTGAGTAAAAACCTCTCTTCTTATTGTAGCTGGGTCATGTGACCAACTCCCTGACCTCCAACTGACCCAGGACAGGAAGCCAGTAACTGCTCTATTCATTCCTATGGGAGCCTCACTTTCAGTCTCATAAGAATACATAGAGAATTAGACTTCCTGTCCACACATAAGGGGTTGGTGGGTCTAATTGCTGGTCACATGACACAGATAAGAAACTTCAGGATGATATAAGTAAAAAATTCAGACACTGGTAAGAAAATGACATTCACTACAGATTACATCATGTACATTTCTAGCAGGACATGGAATAAAATTTTTGTCGGGAGTTCTTCTTTAAGAAGAGATGCTTTGAAAATTATTTTTCAGCTGTTCAGTGTCAGTGAAAAACAGATGCAACACGGATGGCAAAACATGGACCCAACACGGATCCTTCACGGACAGCTTCACGGGTCCCTCACTGACCACCTGCTCACGGATTTGAACATGGACACGGACGTGCGAATGAGGCTTAAGGCTGCATGCACGAGGTGCATATTATTCACAGGTTTTCTGCACAGATTTTCGAGTGCAAAATCCGCAGCGTAGATGAGATTTTCGAATCTCACGTACACGGTGCAGAAATCTGCTGCACAGAAGTTGACCTGCGGTGTGAAGTCCGCAGCACGTCAATTGTCTGTGCGGATTTTCAGTGAAGATTTCGCCCTTTGCAAAGGTGAGAACTAAGGAAAGTCCAGAACAAAATCTGCAGGTAAGGACTCAGTGGCGGGTCTGCAATGTACGGACATTGGTCGTGTGCACTCCGTGCTGCGGATGATGTGGACCGATTGGGGGAGGTTTAGCAGAACTGGTGCAAAGGAAAAAGTGGCTTAGTTGGCCATAGCAACCAATCAGAGGGAGCCTTTCATTTTCCAAAGGAGCTCTGAAAAATCAAAGGAGGAATCTGATTGGTTGCACCAGTTTTTATAAATCTCCCCCATTGACTTGAATGGATCTGCAAGATACGACCAAAGATAGGACTTCACCTATCTTTTGCAGAGAGGAGAGACGGATCGGAAGCCCACGGAAGCACTACAAGGTGCTTCCGTGGGCTTTCTGGCCTGTGTCTTCGCACCGCAAAAAGATAGAACATGTTATATCTTTGGCCGTATGTTGCGGATTGCGGACCCATTCAAGCCAATGCAACGCAGTACGGAGGGCTTGCGGCCAGTGCCTGTATATTGTGGACCGCTATATAGGCATGAGCCCTGACACATGTGGATATTATTGTGGAAATGGAGTGAAAACCTCAACCATGCAGAAAATCTGCATAAACGACACTACCGAAAATCGGCAGGAAAAATCCACAGAGAATATGCACATATACCCTTAGGCCACCTGCGCAATTTGCAGATTACGTATGTTTTTTAACGTGCAGATTCTCATGGGTAAAAAAAAAAGTAGCAAAATACAGCACCAGCAAAGTGAATGAGATTAGACAAATCTCATGTACGCTTTGCTTTTTTCTTCAGAGTAGAAAGTAATCTTCCGTGTGGAATTAGAAATCCGCAGCGTGTCCATTATATTTGGGATTTTTGATGCGGATTTCATCTTTTTCAATGGAAGGGTGAGATCTGCAGCAAAACGGCATCAGATCTGCACCAAAAGCTGCAAATAAAGTATGCGGTTTTCGGTGCAGTTACGCACAGAAATTTGTGTGGATGGTCTGCGCATTTATCCGCACCCATGGCTGTAAAAAAAAAAAACACAATAAGGGCTCATGCACACGGCCGTGCCTGTCCACAGAGCATGCACTACTTTTTTGTGGTGCGGAACTTTTTTGCGGAAAGGACATATGGAAACGGAATGCACACTGAGTAATTTCTTTTTTTTGTGCGTACCTATTGAAATGAATGGTTCCGCATACGGTACACAAAAAAACAATGGAACGGACACGATAAGAAAATACGTTTGCGTGCATGAGCCCTTAAGAGAAAGTTGGATTAGTTGCCCATAGCAACCAATCAGATTGCACCTTTCATTTTCCAAAAGAGCTGTGAGTAATGAAAGGTGGAATCTGATTGGTTGCTAAGGGCAACTAAGCCAGTTCTACTTTACACCAGTTTTGATAAATCGTCCCCAGTCTGGCTATCTACTGGCGTTTTCTTCACTGTGTTTTTCGACTATAGAGAAAAAAAATGCCAAAAAGTCCAGCATAAAAGACAAAAAAAAGTAGAAAAAAAATATCAACATTTCCCATACACTTTAAGCTAAAATTTGTCGCTGGTGGTTTTAATCGGTTGTGACTAGCTTTTGCAAAGAGTTCAGTCTATGAGAGTTGACAAACATACAGCACACTACATGTATGCAGTGCATCATGTGTATCAGTCCATGTATGTTACCTATACACTGTAATACTAATGAGGAAATAAATACACTAGAGAACAAACTTTGAACGTCTCCAGCTACTGGTCTCCAAGAAAATGGCCGCCGCTCTCGGTAACTACAGGGACGTGGTTCCCTGTCAGTCTCGTCTGCATGGAGTCTGTGGGGAGAGCACATAATAACACCTCAGAGATCCATTACCTGTGCGAACTCCTCGGCTGTCATATGGCAGTGACAGTCCACATAACCACTCGCCATTCCTGTACACACCGGGAGGCCCTTCCCCTCAGTCACCCGTGCAGTGGGCGGGGACTAATGGTTTAAGTGGGCGGAGCTTACAATTTCACAGCTGCACAGGGGCGACTGTCAGGAGAAGGTTCTGTGGAGGGAGACTGCTGAATCCATTTACATAGTGGGAGATGGTGTAGACGTTGTTAATATATACCTATCATGGAGGCCTCTTTTTATTGAGTCATGAAATGCTCCCATGCTCATATCAGAGGGGTGAAGATGGAGATATGTCTAGGTTGAGCTCAGAACCTGGACAACCCCTTTAAGCTACAATCTACCCACAAAACAACCCATGAGCACCCACTTTGGGACCGATCTGCATCAGCCCCTTTGATGTCTGCAAAGTTTGAAATGTATGAGAGTGCATGGGGTCACAAGTTCCTTCCTCTCCAAGTGCTCATCTACTACCGCAGAGACCTTTGTATACCCCACAGAGTGGTCATGCTGGACAAACCGCCAGATTTCTGTGAAACTTCATAGTCCTTTTATGTGGTCCCACCCCCACCTTTTAGGGAGACTCCAGGAGATACTGACTGGGCAGTTGTTTTATAATAACAATTAACGCAACTTTTTATACCCTTGTGTTTTTTAGCTCGCATTATCAAGAACTCTGCTTGCTGTCAGTAAAGATGGAAACACCCAGGGGCTGTCCTGGTCAAATTGTCCTGATAAAGAATCCACTTTTATGGCATATTTACCCCTTAAAGGGTTTCTGTCACCAGTTTTGGGCATATAAAACAGGATGACATTTGCAATGTGCAAATGTCACCTGATGCCCAAAGTGTTACTCACTCTCTGATTGCAGTCCCCGTTTTTGTATAAAATCGACTTTAGTAATATGCAAATGAACCATTACTAGGTGCAAGGGGCGGTAACCCTGCACCTAGTATCGCCGTTTCCCCACCTTTAGGTACGCCTACTTTCTTGTGATGGACAGGGCCAGGCAGCTCGCTCTATCTGCTGCCGGCCCTGTCTGCGTTGCAGATCCCACGCCTGCGGCCTTCATTCGGCGCAGGCACAGTGAGTGCCGCTGGCCGCCGGGCTCCCGGCTTCATCACTGCGCATGCGCCGAATGAAGGCCGCGCGGGATCTGCAGCGCATCTGTCCATCACAAGAAAGTATGCGTACCTAAACGTGGGGAAACGGCGATACTAGGTGCAGGGTTACCGCCCCTTGCATCTAGTAATGGTTCATTTGCATATTACTAAAGTCGATTTTATACAAAAACGGGGACTGCGAACAGAGAGTGAGTAACACTTTGGGCATCCTGTTTTATATGCCCAAAACTGGTGACAGAAACCCTTTAAAGACCAGTCCAATTTTTGGTTTTGCGTTGTTGTTTTTTTCCTTCCTACTTTCCAAAAGCCATAACTTTTTACATTTTTTTTTTTGTTCAGGGTTTATTTTTTTTGCTGGAAAAGTTACATTTTTGAATGGCACCAATAAATTTTCCATATCTTGTATTCGAAAACAGGAAAAAAAAAATTCTTTGTGGGGTGAAATAAAAAAACAACAATTCCACCATGGTTTTTGGGGTTTTGTTATTACGGTGTTCACTATGCGCTGAAAAAATTACCAATTTACCAAATTTGTAAAGTTTTTATTTTTACTATTTTTAACAAAATAAAAACCTTTGAAATATAATTTTCTTTGCATCGCCATTTTCTGACACCCATAACTTTTTATATTGCTGTTTACAGAGCTGAGTGTGAAGGCTTGTTTTTTGTGGGGCAAACTGTCTTTTTTATTAGTACCATTTTGGGGTATGTACAACTTTTGAAAAACTTTTTATTTAATTTCCTTATTTTTGGGAGGGCCAAGGTGGCCAAAAAATGGAAAACAGCATTTTTAATAGCTTGTGCTATTAACAGGAAAAGTATTTTTATATTTTAATAGCTTGTGCATTTCCAGATGTGGTGATACCTGATATGTTTATTTTTTATTATTGTTTCTTTATATTTATATGTAAAATTGGGAAGCGGGTGATACGGATTATTAAAATTAGTTATTTTTTGACTCTTCTGATCACTCGTACCATAGACTGCAATAGAATACAGCTGCAGTCAATCGGATTCTGACAGCCTGAGAAGCCATGCCTCAGACACAGCTTTGCAGGTAGCTCATTATAACAGACCGGATAACCTTCACAAGGCCCCAGGCTGTCATAGCAACCGATTTTAATGCGGGGGCTCGGATCGTAGGACAGAGGGAGCCCCCTCCTGCTGTCTAACTCCACAGTTGCTAGTGACAGTGGAATCTGAGGGGTTGAAGGACCATATTGGCATCATAGCTGATCCCGGTGACTGTCGGGGGGTGTACTCTGTATTATACAGCCGGTACCTGCCATGTATGGAGTGAGCTTAGCATGTGAGCTTTTGAATCACTGGCCTCAGCGCTGACGCATGCTTGAATGACGTGACCACAGAGGCCATTTTTGCACACAACACCACTGAGGCCAGTGAATGGCTGCAGTGGTCACACAGCCACGGACAGGATGTCATCACTTCTCCAGTGTCAGAACAGTGGGACTTTCAAAACATGAGCAATAGTGGGTGTATTTCATCTACCAGCTCATAACCCAAACTTACAGCATCATAGGTAACCTGCAGTGGATTCCAGTACTCTGCAGGGGGATGAGACAGGGGCAGACTGGGAAGTTAGAGGGGACCTGTCACCACTCCTGCCATGTCCATTTTAGTAAATCATTGAATTCCACATGAATTTACAATTCCGGAACATTTATTCTTATGACTGTGTTTTGCCATTCTTCTATTCTTACTAGAAGTGTATGGGTGTTACCAGTTGGGGGTGTGTCCCTGCACAGTCTGTCATTGTCCAATGAATGCTACCAGTAGCAGACTGTTCAGGGATAACCCCCCCTAATTGGTACTGCACATCTATACCTTTATCTATAAATTTCTAGCAGGAATAAGAGAAGAACGGCACAACATACAATGATAAGAAAAGATTATCCAGAATTGTAATTGCATGGAGAATGCAAAACGGACAAGTAAGAAGAGGTGAGAGGTTCTCTTTAAAATGGCCCTGGAAAAAAAAATAAAAGTGGCCCCATGTAGGTGGGTCCAAAGTGACAGAAGGCGGGGCAACACAAGTAGGCGGAGCCAGTAATACCATAGTGCAGCACAAAATACCGTCCCAGCAGAACCAAATACCACAGTGCAGCATAAAACAATGTCGCTCTAACTGCAGTATTCGACTGTATCACTGTCCTGAGGACGACGATACAGTTAAATCAAGAGGGCACCTGTGGCGGTACCTAAATACCTGATGCTCTGATAACATCAGATCATTATGTACCTGGAAGGCAGCTGTGAAGAGGACTTAGACGGCCCCCTGGGCATCGGCCCACCTGGAGATATCTCTGTAGGCTCTATGGCCAGTCTGCCCCTGGGATGAGGTTTAAAAAAAAAAACCTCAATTTAAAATGTGAGTGGATTTGTTGCACGTTTTCTCCACCGACTTAGTGACCATACACACGGCAGTTCTGCAGACAGAATTTGATGCGGATTCCCTCTGAACGGCCATTTAGCATGAATGGGATGATGCTATAATGACCCTGCCCCGGCTCCACTATGTAGACAGCAATCACAAAACATTAAGGAGGCTTGCATGAGAGCTGCGGCCCCTTCAAACAGCTGATCGTGGGGATGGTGAGAGTCGGAATCCAAGCGATGGCCTGTCCTGAAGTATTCTGAAGCCGGAACACCCCTTTAATATTGGTAGCTGAAGACACAAAATTCCCAGCCAGTCTTCATTAGTGATGGTGGGCCTTATCATTTTCCACTTGCTTCTCATTAAAGGGATTTTCCAGGTGCTTAAAGGGGTTGTCCCACGAAAACTATTCTACAATTTTCAAACCAACACCTGGATCTGAATACTTTTGTAATTGTATGTAATTAAATATTTAGTATAGCCACTGAGTTATTCAATAAAATATATCTGTATAGTGCCACCTGCTGTTTGTTTTTTTTCTTATTTCTTTGTCCTGCTCACTGAGAAGGCCTCACGTGCTCAGTTTCATCCTTCAGCTGCCTCCTGAGCTGTGATAGGGAGAGCTGAGACACGCCTGCTGAGCTGTGATAGGGAGAGCTGAGACACGCCTCCTGAGCTGTGATAGGGAAAGCTGAGACACGCCTCCTGAGCTGTGATAGGGAGAGCTGAGACACGCCTCCTGAGCTGTGATAGGGAGAGCTGAGACACAACCCCTTAGCTGCAGCAGAAAAGACACTCCCCTTGAGCTGTCAGCTTGATATAAATCTAGCAGAGCAATGAATGTGGAGATCTCTGGATCCATGTGAGGTACAGGGCTGGTTCTAGCTTTGTTAGAAAGAGATTGTCATGTACTATATGATGAAGTCTTCAATATCCAATCAGTGGGGGTCCAATACCTGGCACCCCCACCGATCTGCAGCTGCTGGAACTAGCACTTTGAAAGAAGCCGGAAGCTCAGCTCCATTTGAAGTGCAGTGGCCGTGCCAGGTTACCTTCACTGAGTGCTACTTCCTTTGGCCTGATTGTGGGGGTGTCGGGTGTCAGACCCCCACCTCCACAAGATATGTTATCAGTATTTGCAACCCGTAAAATCCCTTTAAGCCACCGTGGGCAATGATCCCTTCCTTTAACAGCTGATTTTGTAGATGAGCCTCAGCCGTCAGTAACTTCGGCAAATATCCGGACTCCGCAAATCACTAAAAAGTGTCTTTATTTCTGGACGACCTGCAGCAGCCTGGGGAACAATCTCAAGGCGTTCTTAGTACTAACATGAATAACTTCTTCCAATGAGATTCCTTTGACCTTGGCGATATACTCGGCAGCGTACGTTATGTTCTTGGGTTCATTTCTAATCTAGAAGGTAAAAAGTCAAAGTGAAAATTCTGTGTAATCAAAAACTGCAGAACAGCCTTTTGCTATAGTGTGCAAGTACGACCACCGCTGATGGATTGCAGGGTGGTCATAACCATGGAAACGCGCAGTGTATAATGTGATGGGAAAATGAATCCAGCCAGCAAAGGAGGCAATATGGACAATCACAATACATTAGTAAGTGCCTTGTATTAACTTTCTCTACATGATAAATGCCATTTTATGAAGTGAGAGGACCCCTTAAGTGTGATAAAATAGTGGAATAATTACGCCCTTGTCAGTAAAACAGCAAAAACACCATCCCAAATTCAGCAGTAACTTCTTCAGCTCTTCTACGGGACTGGACCAGGCGGACTAGCCTCTGCTCCCCACATGCCCACGACCCTGTCACCGGTTCACAATATTCACCTTTGAAAGGCAAAAGCATGGTCCTGAATGGGTTAAGTTCTCTTCTCCGAGCACCAGACGCTATCACTGTGGTTGGTGAATTGTTATAGAAGTCACTTGCTTTGCAATTCAAAATAGCCGCATGGAAATAACACTTGGCCTGAATCACTACAGCGGTGACAAACAGAAGTGACATGCAAAACCCAGAGATCAGGTGCTGACGGTGGACAGGGAGGTCCTGTCAAAGACTGACTACTGAGAGCTGCCTGATTGACAGAATTATGCTCTTACCCTTTATGTCCGTCCTAGGGTAGGTTAACACAGAGGGTTCTGGGCACGGATTACAGCGCCTCCCATTATTTTTACATTCTTACCCCTCGCAAAGCCACAGCCGCGGGTCTACATGAAAACCCACGACATACACCGCAGCAGTTTCCGCCATGGGATATGCCATGCTCCGTCTGAACATGCAATAAGAAATGAACTTTATTCTGTTGCAGAACTTAAAATTAAAGGGGTTGTCTCACCTCATCAAATGGCATTTATCAGGTAGAGAAAGTTAATACAAGGCACTTACTAATGTATTGTTATTATCCATATTGCTTCCTTTGCTGGCTGGATACATTTTTCCATCACATTATACACTGCTCGTTTCCATGGTTACGACCACCCTGTAATCCAGCAGTGGTGGCCGTGCTTGTAAAACATAGGAAAAAAAAAATCGCCATCCTTTCTGGTGGCCGGGACCGTGGGAGCGCACATAGGACAATGCTTTTTTTCTATAGTGTGCAGGCACAGCCAGTGCTGCTGGATTGCAGGGTGGTCTGTAACCATGGAAACGAGCAGTGTATAATGTGATGGAAAAATGTATCCAGCCAGCAAAGGAGGCAATATGGAGAATCACAATACGTTAGTAAGTGCCTTGTATTAGCTTTATCTACATGAGAAATACCATTTGATGAAGTGAGACAACCCCTTTAAGGGTTAAAATTGAAAGCTTAAACAAAGTTACAATAAAGTCAACTGAACTGATAGAATCAGAAACTGTCTGGAAACAAGTGACATCATGAGAGGCTGATGACATCACAAATACACAAAGAGATCAAAAATATCTTACAAAGTACTCCAACAACCTAACGGCTCATGCAAAAAAACAGATCCGCAAAAAATACAGATGGCGTCCGTGTGCATTCCGTATTTTGCGGAACGGAACAGCTGGCCCCTAATAGAACAGTCCTATCCTTGTCCATAATGCGGACAATAATAGGACATGTTCTATTTTTTGCAGAAGGGAAATAGCTAAGAGCTACATATCAAAAGTGCTACCATAACTGGGAGAAAGGGATGGGAATCCATATATTTGTGTGGGGTTTTCTGCACTAACAGGCGACATATATTTTGGAAATGAGACTAAACCTGAGTCATAGGGGGTAACTCACAATTTTTTTTTCTATTTTTTGTATTTATTGCTCTCTCTTCCACTTTGTTCAATTTCCGGTGAGACCGGTATTTATTAATCATCTGTATATATTTTATTGAGCCTGATGAAGGTGGCGGACGACAACTGAAACGTGTAGCTGCTCTTTTCAGATGTTTTTTTTAATACAATAAACAGGTACCGCCATGCATCCGATGCAGCTTTATCTGCTACCTTCAGGAGCTCTTCTGCCATCACAGACTAGAAGAACCAAGAACAATCATTGACATCGCAGACTAAAAGACCCAATAACAACAGTGACATTACAGACTAGAAGAACCAAGAATCAGTGACATCACAGACGTGAATACCTAAGAACAACCAGTGACCTTACAGACTAGAAGACCCAATAACAACAGTGACATCACAGACTAGAAGACCCAATAACACCAGTGACCTCACAGACTAAGAGACCCAATAACAACAGTGACATCACAGACTAGAAGACCAAGAATCAGTGACATCACAGACTTGAAGACCTAAGAACAACCAGTGACATCACAGACTAGAAGACCAAGAATCAGTGACATCACAGACTTGAATACCTAAGAACAACCAGTGACCTCACAGACTAAGATACCCAATAACAACAGTGACATCACAGACTAGAAGACCAAGAATCAGTGACATCACAGACTTGAAGACCTAAGAACAACCAGTGACATCACAGACTAGAAGACTCAAGAACTACCAGTGACATCACAGACTTGAAGACTCAAGAACTACCAGTAACATCACAGACTAGAAGACTCAAGAACAATCAGTGACATCACAAAATAGAAGACTCAAGAACAACCAGTGACATCACAGACCAGAAGACTCATGAACAACCAGTGACATCACAGACTTGAAGACTCAAGAACAACCAGTAACATCACAGACTAGAAGACTCAAGAACTACCAGTGACATCACAGACTAGAAGACTCAAGAACAATCAGTGACATCACAAAATAGAAGACTCAAGAACAACCAGTGACATCACAGACTAGAAGACTCAAGAACAACCAGTGACATCACAGAGTAAAAGACCCAAGAACAAGTGACCTCACAGAGTATCAGACTGAATAGGATTCACCACCATTACACTTTATCACAGTACATGAGACCGTATTATACTCAACAGTTATCAGTAACATAAATACTGCCACTAATAACAGAAGCAAACGGTCATGAGTACCCCTTCAGTCCATTCTGGAGTTCATTTAGGCTTTTAATTTTTGTTACCATAATGTAATTTTTTCTCCTTTTTTATTACCTTGTTCATCACTGACCTACTTTAAAGAAGAACTCCCACACAATTTTTTATTCCATGTCCTGCTAGAAATGTACATGATGTAATCTGTAGTGAATGTCATTTTCTTACCAGTGTCTGTATTTGTGAGTTATATTTCCCTGATGTTTCTCATCTGTGTCATGTGACCAGCAATCAGACCCACCAACTGACACAGCATCTTATGTGTGGACAGGAAGTCTATTTCTCTATGCATTCCTATGGGAGCCTCACTCTGAGTCTCATAGGAATGAATAGAGCAGTAACTGGCTTCCTGTCCTGGATCAGTTGGAGGTCAGAGAGAAGGTCGCATGACCCAGCTACAATAAGAAGAGAGGTTATAACTCACAGATACAGTCACTGATGAGAAGATTGCATTCAATACAGATTACATCATGCAGCTTTCTAACAGGTCAGAGAATAAAAATTTTTGTGGGAGTTCTTCTTTAAGTGTATACAATTACATTACGTGTTGAGACGATTATGGGAATACCATATATGTGACGGTCATGATAGTATATGTGTTTAAAGAGGGTTAAAGAGCTTCGAAACAGAAATAACATAGTATCAGTAACCCTTTCCTTACCTGCTTCTCCGGACCCAGAGCAGGAGAGTCTGTCTCCAAACACAGGTTCTCTAGAGGCAGCTGCTTCACCAGCTTCTGCTTCTTAAGAGAATGGAGATGAATTACACACAAGACCGGTATCGGAGACGTTACATGTTTAAGGCCTGTTTCACACTTGCGTTGTTGTTTTCCGGTATTGAGATCCAGCAGAGGATCTCAATACCGGATAAAAAAAATGTTTCCGTTTAGTCCTCATGCATTGTGAATGGAAAGAGATCCGTTCAGGATGCATCAGGATGTCTTCCGTTCCGGCAGCTTTCCGTTTTGTGACTGGACGAAAAACTGCTGCAAGCTGCGATTTTGTGTCCTTTCATAAAAACGGAAAAAAACGGATCCGTCACTGAAAACAATGTAAGTCAACAGTTCCCTAAAAAAATGGATCCATCACCCATTGACTTTCAATGTATTTAGTAACGGATCCGGGGTTTTTTTCGTTTTAATTTCACACAACCACATCCTAACGGAACGGATGCATCCTGATGCGCAAAATCAAAACGCATCCTTTTAATTCCGGTAGTGAGATCGTCTGCCGCATCTCAATACCGGAATTAACAACACAAGTGTGAAAGTAGCCTTAGTCTGTATGAGTATTATAAACCAGATGAACACCAGGGTGACATAGATACCTTCTGCTTTCCATAATCACACATTTATTACCTAAATAATAGGAATAAATATGTACGGTATTTTCCCTGGATCTAGGCAATTGTCTGCACAGACCTGTTAGGACTAACGCGGTGCGTCCATTAATGTGTCCATCCATAGTGAGAAAAAGGAAACAAAACTAAGTACCTTGGTAAATAGATTTTATTACCTATGTGTAATGATGCTGTAATGAGTTACCGCCTGTGCTATACTCCAGAGCTGCACTCACTATTCTGCAAGCTTCAGAGCTGAAATCTTCCAGGATTCCTTGCTGCCTCAGGTCTAAAAAGAGCTTATTCTGGATGTTCAAGAAAACTGCATTATAGGAAGTAAGCTAAACTGTTTAAAGCCTGTCAACCAGCAGATTAACGAGTGCAGCTGTGAAGTATAATGATGTAATGAATGTACATAGTACAAAAGAGGCATAGATGCCCGTGATGAGAACATAGTCCTGCCACTTTACACATAACTAGTCAGACCACACATGGAGTACTGTGTACAGTTCTGGGCTCCTGTGAACAAGGCAGACATAGCAGAGCTGGAGAGGGTTCAGAGGAGGGCAACTAAAGTAATAACTGGAATGGGTGGACTACAGTACCCAGAAAGATTATCAAAATTAGGGTTATTCACTTTAGAAAAAAGACGACTGAGGGGAGATGTAATAACTATGTATAAATATATCAGGGGTCAGTACAGAGATCTCTCCCATCATCTATTTATCCCCAGGACTGTGACTGTGACGAGGGGACATCCTCTGCGTCTGGAGGAAAGAAGGTTTGTACACAAACATAGAAGAGGATTCTTTACGGTAAGAGCAGTGAGACTATGGAACTCTCTGACTGAGGAGGTGGTGATGGTAAGTTCACTAAAAGAGTTCAGGAGGGGCCTGGATGTAGGGCTGGGTGATTAATCGAATTAATTCGATTAATTCGCCCATTGCAAGCCTCACGATTTCATTTTTTAGGAAAATCGTGAATTCGATTTTCCTAAAAAATGGCGACCGACATATAAAATAAAAAAAACCTCTCACCTGTCCTGCGCCGCGGCTCCGCTCCGGCACTCCTCTTCTTTTCCGGGTCTGAGCCGCACTGTCCTGACCGCGTACAGCGTCAGGACGTAGTGCGCGCACTCTGACCTGACGCTGCACGCAGTCAGGTGACAGTGCAGCGCCGGGAGAAGAAGAAGGGCGCCGGACGTGGAGAGGAGCCGCAGCGGAGGACAGGTGAGAGATATTTTTTTTTTATTATTATGATGGTGGCAGAGTGGGCTGATCGGAGGTCTGAAGGGGGCACTTGGGCTGATGGGGCACAGTGGGCTAATCTGAGGTCTGATGGGGCACAGTGGGCTAATCTGAGGTCTGATGGGGCACAGTGGGCTAATCTGAGGTCTGATGGGGCACAGTGGGCTAATCTGAGGTCTGATGGGGTACAGTGGGCTGATCTGAGGTCTGTTGAGGGCACAGTGGGCTGATCCGAGGGCTGATGAGGGCACAGTGGGCTGATCTGAGGTCTGATGAGGGCACAGTGGGCTGATCTGAGGTCAGATGGGGGCACAGTGGACTGATCTGAGATCTGATGGGGGCACAGTGGGCTGATCTAATGTCTGATGGGGGCACAGTGGGCTGATCTGAGGTCTGAAGGAAGCACAGTGGGCTGATCTGAGGTCTGATGGGGGCACAGTGGACTAATCTGAGGTCTGATGGGGTACAGTGGGCTAATCTGAGGTCTGATGGGGCACAGTGGGCTAATCTGAGGTCTGATGGGGCACAGTGGGCTAATCTGAGGTCTGATGGGGTACAGTGGGCTAATCTGAGGTCTGATGGGGCACAGTGGGCTAATCTGAGGTCTGATGGGGCACAGTGGGCTAATCTGAGGTCTGATGGGGTACAGTGGGCTGATCTGAGGTCTGTTGAGGGCACAGTGGGCTGATCCGAGGGCTGATGAGGGCACAGTGGGCTGATCTGAGGTCTGATGAGGGCACAGTGGGCTGATCTGAGGTCAGATGGGGGCACAGTGGACTGATCTGAGATCTGATGGGGGCACAGTGGGCTGATCTAATGTCTGATGGGGGCACAGTGGGCTGATCTGAGGTCTGAAGGAAGCACAGTGGGCTGATCTGAGGTCTGATGGGGGCACAGTGGACTGATCTGAGGTCTGATGGGGGCACAGTGGGCTGATCTGAGGTCTGATGGGGCACAGTGGGCTGATCTGAGGTTTGATGGGGGCACAGTGGGCTGATCTGAGGTCTGAAGGAAGCACAGTGGGCTGATCTGAGGTCTGATGGGGGCACAGTGGACTGATCTGAGGTCTGATGGGGGCACAGTGGACTGATCTGAGGTCTGATGGGGGCACAGTAGACTGATCTGAGGTCTGATGGGGCACAGTGGGCTGATCTGAGGTCTGATGGGGCACAGTGGGCTGATCTGAGGTCTGAAGGAAGCACAGTGGACTGATCTGAGGTCTGATGGGGGCACAGTGGGCTGATCTGAGGTCTGATGGGGGCACAGTGGGCTGATCTGAGGTCTGATGAGGGCACAGTGGGCTGATCTGAGGTCTGATGGGGGCACAGTGGGCTGATCTGAGGTCTGATGGGGGCACAGTGGGCTGATCTGAGGTCTGGTGGGGCCACAGTAGGCTTTTTTTTTATTTATTTTTTTATATTTTTACTAACATAAGAAAATCGAGATTTAAATCGTGAATCGTCCAAAAATTTTTAAAAAAAAAAAAAAAAAAAAAAAAAAAAAAGAAGAGATTTTTTTTTTTGGCCATATCGCCCAGCTCTACCTGGATGTATTTCTGAAGGGTAATAATATTACAGGTTACAATTACTAGAGAGGGGTCGTTGATCCAGGGAATTATTCTGATTGCCTGATTGGAGTCGGGAAGGAATTTTTTCCCCTAAAGTGGGGAAAATTGGCTTCTACCTCACAGGGGTTTTTTGCCTTCCTCTGGATCAACTTGCAGGATAACAGGCCGAACTGGATGGACAGAGGGCTTTTTTCGGCCTTATAAACTATGTTACTATGTATAGTAACTCCACCAGCAGAAGAGCGAGTGCAGCTCTGGAGTATAATACAGGATGTAACTCAGGATCAGTACAGGATAAGTAATGTAATGTATGTACACAGTGACTGCACCAGCAGAAGAGTGAGTGCAGCTCTGGAGTATAATGCAGGATGTAACTCAGGATCAGTACAGGATAAGTAATGTAATGTATACAGTGACTCCACCAGTAGAATAGTGAGTGCAGCTCTGGAGTATAATGCAGGATGTAACACATGATCAGTACAGGATAAGTAATGTAATGTATGTACACAGTGATTCCTCCAGCAGAATAGTGAGTACAGCTCTGGAGTATAATACAGGATGTAACTCAGGATCAGTACAGGATAAGTAATGTAATGTATGTACACAGCGACTCCACCAGCAGAATAGTGAGTGCAGCTCTGGAGTATAATACAGGATGTATCTCAGGATCAGTACAGGATAAATAATGTAATGTATGTACACAGTGACTGCACCAGCAGAATAGTGAGTGCAGCTCTGGAGTATAATACAGGATGTAACTCAGGATCAGTACAGGATAGGGTACATACATTGCACTTACTCAACATTTCTGCAGATTATATTTATATATGATTGGAATATACTGTAGTGTTTTGACTTAAAGCAGCTATGCTCCAAAATTAACCACCTGATCCATTTTAACTTTACCTGCTCACTTCTGATGATTGAGGGGGGAATGGAAAAATAGAACCCAGCTTTGACTCCTTCCATCGCCACTGATGGCTTCCCATCAAATGCATGGAGAAGGACATGTTCAGCCCCTGCAAATAAAAAAAACATGCGTCTATCAACTACACATACAGCAGTTGACAGCAGCAGCCGTAATCTAACCTCCCACGCATCCTCCATGGAACCACACTGGTATATCAGTGCCTGTAGTTCATTCTGCCCTGGTATTTGAGATGAGTGTTCAATGCACTGACTTCTTTGTGAGGGGGAGATAGGCATGTGTTTATACAGCCGGCAATCAAAAAAGGCTCATCTACAGTGGTAAAGAGAGAGAGGGGGTGTATCTCTGACTACCTCAGACTCCCTGTAGGCACTGTAGCTAGTCTGTAGTCACAGATCACAGCTGTGTCCTAATGGAGCGGAACAAAAAAGATGCCGAACTTAAAGGGGTTCTCTGAGAATTAAGAAAATAAAATTACTTATATATTGCTTTATTATAAATATATTCCCAAATATCTTTCATTAGTTATAATGGGTTTTTTTTGTCTAGAGAGCAATGATTAGGAGAAACAAAATGGCCGCCGTCCTATTAGTACACACAGAACCTGTCCTAATCACACAGGAGGACAAGTTACTTCACAACACTGAGGTAAAGAGCTGCCTCATCCTCCTCTCTGCTCTGCTCGTCAGGTATTATGTTCCTGAATACAGATGATAAGATCTTCAGCTGAATCTCTGTAGGAATGGAGTTCATGAGTAGACATGAAGTACAGAGAGAAGCTGGGGATGTGGATAATGAGCAGCAGCTCTTGTATGCAGTCTCCATTACAACAGTCTGTCCTGTCCGTCCTCTCTGTACTTCATGTCTCCTCATGAACTCCATTCCTACAGAGATTCAGCTCAAGATCTTATCATCTGTATTCAGGATCATAATCCCTGACAAGCAGAGAAGAGGATGAGACAGCTCTTTACCTCAGTGATGTGAAGTAACTTGTCCTCCTGTGTGATTAGGACAGGTTTTGTGTGCACTAATAGGACAGCGACCATCTTATTTCCCCTGATGATTGCTCCCCAGACAAAACGAACCATTATTACTAATGAAAGGTATTTGGGAATATATTTATACTAAAGTAATATTTAAGTATTTTCATTTTCTTAATTCCTGGAAAACCCCTTTAATTATCTGAGGAAAATAAGTTACAGGTAAGCATCCACTGTGGACACTCCATTAGACATAATTTTTAATTTTTCAATATTTGGGTCACAAAATACTAGACTGTGGGGTTTGGAGGTGACAGGAGCATTTGTAGTAAATCCTAGTAGAAATTGCTTAATTTTAGCTCAGAAAGTAAATTATAAGGCACCTTGTTCCTTCAAGAGGTTAATAGTTGGTCTTCCAGCTGAACGCGAGTGAACATTTCTAGAACGAAAAGGATAAAAAATTTTTTAAAAAACACGCCTTTAAAACAAGTTAAAAAGAAGACAAGACATCATAATAGGTCTTTTTTCCTTAGGAAAGTGGCAACCAATTTTCACAAGACATGTGTCATTTTAATCAGCAGGATCATCCTACCAGAAAATATGGTATGATTCTGGTGACGGGTGGCCCTATAAATTATAGATATCTGCAGCTACCACTAGGGGGAGCTTAGTGCATACTTTGTAGGCTCGGGCTACACAGCGACTTTGCCCAAAGATCGCAGTGTGGCGCCTCCTGCATCACAACTAAGGAAAGTGAATGGGGTTAACCCAAAAGTGTTGCTGCCTTCTCAAACAGCTGATCAGCAGAGGTTCCGGGTGTCAGACCCCCACCAATCAGATACTGATGACCTATCTCAGAAAATCCTTTTCATTTTCCATAAAACAAATATCTCTACTTTTTTTCCCCCTGAAATGACTGCCATTATTGAGCCGACTCTCACAGAGGCAGGCCGAGCTGCTTGGCCAGTTGAATCTGTCTGATGAACACCTGACGTTGCTCTTCTTTCTGGTCGTCGGTGCTCGCTATCCGTGGAGTGAAATCCAAACCCACCTGGAAAACAGCGCAAAATATTATTCCCAAACATGAAATCTAAGAGGTCATATATAAAACATACATGAGGCAACAAGAATGAGGCAGTCAAGTAGATGGGAATCAGATGCAATCCACAATGATAAAATTCTAGCCTGCAGCCACCACTGGGGGGCGCTTAGGAGCTTACTGCATACTGGGTTATCATGGAGTTCAATGTATGAACAGTATGCAATAAGCTCCTGAAGACAGGTCATCAATATCAGAATCTCAAGAATATCCAGTACCTCTCCAATAGCCAGCAAGTCATCTTTGTAGTGTTCTATCAAAGGAAGAGCATCTTCTAAATCCTGTGGAAGAAATACTATGTTAAATCAAATAGCACATCCCAAAAAAATTATAAAAACTATTAATATGTCAAAATTTCTATCCGGCCGTTTCATCATTCTGTGACAAATACGGCTCTTGTTACATCTCGCACAGTGACGTCTGAAGGGCAAATCTCTCTAGGTGATGTGAAGAGCTCTGTTCCAGAGAAAGTGCTGGCAGGGGTTTTTATGGGGTCCATTATGGAGGCCATATTGGCTGTCAAGACAAGATGTAATAATTGTGCTTTAAAGGAGTGCTTGGGGCCTAGGATACCAGAGTTTTTTGTTTTTCGTTTTTGCGCTCTCATTTTTCCTTCCCTATCTTCCTGGAGCCATAACCTTTTTATTTTTCCATTCACATATCCATATAAGGGGTTGTTTTTTGCGGGACAAGATGTACTTTATAATGCCACTGTTTAATATGGCATACAATGTAGTGGGAAAAAACTCCTAATGGGGTGGAACTGGAAAAAAAAACAACCTGCAATTCTTCCAGTTTTATGGGTTTTGTCCTTACCGAGTGCCCTTCATTCTCTGGGTCAATACCATTACAACGACACCACATACTGCATGTATCGGTTTTATAAGTTTAAATACTGAAAAAATAAATTAAAACTTTGAAAAAAAACAAACTTTTTTATTCTGACCCCCATAACTTTTTTTGTTTTTTTTATAGTTGTCGACTGAGCTCTGTGTTTGTGGGATAATCTGTAGTTTTTATTGATACCATTTTATTCAGTTTTTGGGGAAAGAGAAGAGATAAAAATTGGCGAATTTTGATACCTTTTTAGGTTATTTTTATATTTTAGGCGGTTTTGGACACTGTGATGCCCATCATGTTTATATTTTTTTATAATTTAAGTTTTGGGTTTTTTTTACATTTTTTATAGCCTCTCTAGGAGGCTACGTGGATTCCTGCCATCTGCTGGCCAACGTAGGAACTGCAGCTCTAATATGCTGGGTCTCTTCAGAGAGACCCAGCCTATTAGAATTAAAGGGGTTCTCCGAGTTATAAATATTGATGACCTATCCTCAGGATAAGTCATAAATATCAGATCGGCAGGGGTCCGACACCCGGCACCCCCGCCAATCAGCTGTTTGAAGAGGAGGCACGCGCCGTATCAGGCTGCCTCCTCTTCACTGTTTACATGCTGGCCGACACGGGGGTAGTGGTGAGTAGGTGTAATTACACCTAACTGCCCCATTCACTTCTATGAATAGAATTGCTTCCATAGACTTGTATGGAAGCGATTCTTCCCATAGAAATGAATGGGGCGGTGAGGTGTAATTACACCTACTCACCACTACCCCCGTGTCGGCCAGCATGTAAACAGTGAAAAGGAGGCAGCGCTGATACGGCGCGCGCCTCCTCTTCAAACAGCTGATCGGTGGGGGTGCCGGACCCAGCCGATCTGATATTGATGACCTATCCTGAGGATAGGTCATCAATATATATAACTCGGAGAACCCCTTTAATGACTGCCATCTCCAAACGCCGCACGGTAATGCCGGTTTTAACCCGAAAGCGCATGCTTCCAGGTTTTTCACCCTATAGATGCCGTGATCACACTTGATTACAGCATCTAAAGGCTGTAATGTCCGAGATCAGCTTTATTGCTGGTCGCAGACATTAGCCGCGGGCCTCTGCTGTTAAAGACCGCACCAGCGCCTATTAGTAAGTATGGAGTAGTAGGGTGCATGCATGACCACGGCTCCATCCAAACTTCACTTCCCTGTGGTCACGAAGAGGGGAGAAATGGGGAGCTCAAGACCCCCATTCTAGTGATTGTGCGTCCCAGTGGTGGGGTCTCCAAATATCAGATATTTATAACCGATCCTGTGGATAGGTGATAAATTACAGGGGAGCAAATAGATTTTAAAATTCAGAAATTCAACACAAATTTTCAAAAAAGTTCTGATTCTAATGAACCTGAGTTTTGTTTGATTCAATTTGCGATTGGAAGAGAGAGCAAAAGACTTTTCCAGGCAATCAGAGCCATTTTGATTCCATTCCAAATGTATTTGCACCCGAATTGAATTGGACCAGAATCGAGACAACCCTCTTAAAGTTCCAGAGAGCCTCTTAAACCCCTCGTTCTTGGGATCAGGGTCTCTTGCAATACCAAGCACAAGGGGTCCTGAAGGTTGGACCCCCCATGATCCAATATTTATAACCTATCCAGAGGATAGGTGTATGTAGCAAGATATTTAGTGGTACATTCCCCATTAATTAGTTGTAACATAGTTAGTAGTAACTAGTAGCGATCCTGAGCTCTGAAGTAACTGTACATGTGTACGGCATACTGAAGACTTTTAGGAGGGGCTGGTAGGCCAGAATACATCTAGCCATGTAACAATCTGTTTTTATCATAGTCTAGCAAACTTTTTATACACTTAAGTCTTGTTAAAGGGTTTCTGTCACCAGTTTTTTCGGTATGAATCAGGCTGACATTAGAGATGTGCTAATGTCACCTGATTCCAAATATATATGTGTTTTATTTACTGGTGCCCCCATTTTTATATAAAATGAACTTTTATTTTATGCTAATAAGGCTCCTAGGTGCAAGGGGCGTTACCTCTGCTCCTAGAGGCTCTGTTGATTGACAGGACCAGGCAGAGAAGAAACACTCCATTCACCATAGCTTTTAAGGACCTTCAATGATGTCATGACCATGTGATCAGTCACATGGTTAGGATCACACAAACAGCCTGTCTCCTCCTAAACCATGTGACTGATCACATGGTCATGACATCATTGAAGGTCCTTAAAAGCTATGGTGAATGGAGTGTTTCTTCTCTGCCTGGTCCTGTCAATCAACAGAGCCTCTAGGAGCAGAGGTAACGCCCCTTGCACCTAGGAGCCTTATTAGCATAAAATAAAAGTTCATTTTATATAAAAATGGGGGCACCAGTAAATAAAACAGATATATATTTGGAATCAGGTGACATTAGCACATCTCTAATGTCAGCCTGATTCATAACGAAAAAACTGGTGACAGAAACCCTTTAAGCCTGTTTATTCCCGAATCTCAGAGTTCACGGTAATACAAGGTTATAAATCATTTTTACAGGATAAGCCCTTTAAGGTACATTCATACGCAGTGGTATGGTGCTGCAAAAACTATTACATAAAACGCATAAGTATAAACAGGGTTTTGCAGTATGGTAATAGTTGGTCACTACTATTGCTACGCCAAAGTACGTTTTTTTTTTTTTTTTTATTGTTTTGTTGGAAATACCTTTTCTGTGTCCGCCAGTAACCAGGGACAGATCCTTGAAATTCTTACCTTGAGATTCGCACTGCGTTGCTGCTCTGCATTTGAAGCTTGGACAGGGTGCACTCCTAGACACGGGAAGACCAGCTCTGGATACCTAAACATACCAGATACATGCGTGTCATTTGCCATGTCATAAAGCCAATAGGACACAACAGACAAGTCCTTGGGAGCTATACTATGATGCTATAGCCCTCTTTTACTACTCTGCCCTGTCTGGTCGGGCCCCATGTACATCATCATCATCAATCACTCACCGTCTAGAAAGCTGAATTACTTTTTCAAACTCTGCTGAATGTTCTGCAACAGCCACAAGGGCCTGCACACCGACCTGAAATGGTGCAAAGGGTTAAAACGTGGGGCAAATCATAAGCTGCTGTTCTGCAAACAAAAAATATAAAAGAAAACTAAAGAGCAGAATAATACAAATCCAGTAAAACGTCCTTAAAGGAGTATTCCCAACTAGTGGCATACTACTAGGACATGCCATCACTATGATTGTGGGGTCCAATCGCTGGGTGAAAGTAAAGGAGAACGGTCCGCAACGATGATTCAGAGCTGCGGCCTCAGCAGTATACAATCACTGAGCCCAGTAACTGGCTGCAGAGGTCATGAGGAACATATAGTCAGGTTATCGCTGCAGCCAATCAATTAAAACCCTGAGAGGATGATCAGAGCGCCAATGTGAGGGGGCGGGGGGGTGGGGCTAGGGGGGGGGGAACGGTGAGTGTCACAACTTCTGGCTTGGGAGAAAATTCTTAATTTGTTCAACTCTTTAAAGGGACACTTCAATCAGAAGAGTAAGACCTCCTATATAGACAGGTAATACATTGCCAGTTAACTGCTGCTGTGATGGGAATATGTTATCTGAAGGGTAATCATCATGATAACAGTAGGTGTAGATTTGGGATAACACATTGACAGCTCTCTAGTTCTCTTGATAGGCCTAGATCGAAAAGCATTGCACTGACTAGTGTAATGTTGTAATTCAGTCACTACAGGGGGGACTCTCTCTGGCCACAAACTTATTTTTTACTTTTTTTTGCAGCTCATATGCAGAATCATTCACTTCAATGGGGCCGCAAGGAAAACAGAAATGACAGAAATTACGGACAAGGATTGGACTGTACTATTAGGGGCCGGTCAGTGTGTTCAGCATTCTGCGGAATGGCCGGCCACTAATAGTACAGTCCAATCCTTGTATCTGTGTTTTGTAGGGTTATCCAAACTGTAAAATATGCCCCCCAATGCCCGGGCCCCTCATATAGATTATACTTACCCCATTCCCCGGCAACCACATTGCTCCCAATCCCTGTGCGGCCGCCGCTGCATCTCCCTAGAATTCTGGGTGACACTAGGGAGACTCGTCCCCGTCATGGCCTGCTATTGGCTGCTCCCCTGTCACCGGATGTTTTGATGGGGGATTCAGCGGCAGCCGTGCGGGGATCAGGAACGTTGCGGGTGCCGGGGAGCAGGATAAGTATAATCTATATGAGGAGCCCGGGCATTGGAAGCATGTTTTATAGTTTGGATAATCCCTTTAATATGTGATACATTTTTTTAATGGACGCGTCCCTTTCAGAAAGACGGAGGGCTGCAATGTCAGCCATATTGGATATTTCGCCAAAACCGGTAAAACTAATTTTTAGGGTGCATTCACACGAGCGTAGTTTTGGGTCCGCATCCGTTCCGCAATTTTGCGGAACAGGTGCGGACCCATTCATTTCAATGGGGCCGCAAAAGATGCGGACAGCACACCGTGTGCTGTCCGCATCCGTTGTTCCGTTCCGCTGCGCCGCGACAAATATAGAGCATGTCCTATTCTTGTCCGCAAGCACGGACAAGAATAGGCATTCTCTATATAGCGCTAGCCATGTGCGGTCCGCAAATTGCGGAACGCACACGGCCGCTATCCGTGTTTTGCGGATCCGCAATTTGCGGACCGCAATACACTTACGGTCGTGTGAATGCACCCTTAACCTGACAGAAGAAAACAACTCAGAGATTGACATTTACTAGGGAGAAACACTTACTGCTTTGGCATCATCCAAGACATTATCGATGTCCTGTAGGAAATAGAAATAATACATACATTAAAGAAGAACACCCGCAAAAATGTTTATTCTCTGACCTGTTAGAAAGGTGCATGATATAATCTGTAGTGATTGTCATCTTCTTATCAGTGACTGTTTCTGTGAGTAAAAACCTCTCTTCTTATTGTAGCTGGGTCATGTGACCAACTCCCTGACCTCCAACTGACCCAGGACAGAAAGCCAGTAACTGCTCTATTCATTCCTATGGGAGCCTCACTTTCAGTCTCCTAGGAATACATAGAGAATTAGCCTTCCTGTCCACACATAAGTCTATGTGTGAGTTGGTGGGTCTAATTGCTGGTCACATGACACAGATAAGAAACTTCAGGATGATATAAGTCAAAAATTCAGACACTGGTAAGATAATGACATTCACTACAGATTATATCATGTACATTTCTAGCAGGACATGGAATAAAATTTTTGTCGGGAGTTCTTCTTTAATGAATGCAGGGAATTAATGCATATTCATATTGTTTTCCAAACTTAACTGATAAATCTGTAATTTTTACTAGAAGGGTTCCCCAGCAACGGTTTAATTCCCCTGCAGCACCACCACAGGGGAACGGACATAATACACAGTGTCCATTATGACCAAAGGACTGCCTGGGTATGGACATGCTGGGTCATCAAGGGCGAGAGGCTCTTTATATCTTCTCTCTGCGTGGACATCAGCTGATAACACTAGGGGGCGCTGTGGGCAGCCAAACAATTACAGGAGGAAATGTATTTTTGCACTGTTCATTGTTCAGCAACCTACGGCACTCCAGCTGTTGTAAAACTACAACTCCCAGCATGCTGCCTTTACGTCTATGAGAGTTTGGCATCTGAAGGGTTAGACAGAGGTAGGGGGCTCCTATGGCAAAATCACAGGGCTTCAACAGTTTGCCCTGAGAGCCTGGGGCTAGACTACCTACCTGAAAAGCCATGCCTGAGTCATAGCTTCTTAGGCAGCCTGTCAGAATCCCATAGACTGCAATAGTATTCCATTAGAGTATATGGGACAAGTGATCAGCAAATCATATGTTCAAGTCCCCTTAGAGGACTAATAATTACAATTAAAAAGTTTTTAAAAGTTTTTTTTTTTAATGAAAAAATTATTAAAAATTCAAACCCATTTTCCCAATTTTACATATAAAAATAAATAAAAGTAAAAAAAAAACAACAAGTATCACTGCAACTGAAAATGTCCAAACTATTAAAATAATAAAGATATTTTTCTGTGCGGTGAACGTCGTAATGGGAATAAATTTGTTAATTTGCTGTTTTTTGTTCACCTGGCCTCCCCCCAAAAAATGAATAAAAAGTAATCAATTATGTATACCATTAAAAACAAGCCCCCAGCTCTGTAGACAGCAATATAAAAAAAAGTTATGGGTGTCAGGATATGGCGAAGCAAAGCAAATTTTTTTTTATTTTGCTTTAAGTAGTAAAACATAATAAAAACAATATCAATTTGTTATTGCTGTAAGGTTACATCCACATAACGTGAAAAACAGCCGTCTCACTGTCATTTTCAGTTGTCACTACTACGCACTTGCTCCGAGATGCTTACAGTTAGTGGCAGGTTTACTGAAATCCAATGCCATGGCCGCGCCAATTGTGCCTTTCCATGGTTTCCTACTGATTTTTACTGTCCCACTGTCATTTAGCTCTGCAGTTCTGTAAAATGTTGTGGAACTACAAGTACCAGCATAGCCCATAGGAAGCTGCAGCTGGAATCTGACAAGCAGCAGGTACATGTGCTATAAGAGTCTGAAAGGGGCAGAAAACATTTAAAAATCCCCTTACATGGCTGAACTCTGCCGCAGACAGGTGACAGTGACAATCCACAAAGCCTCTGCTCCAATCCATGAATGCCTGAACCGCACTAGTGAACAGGAACACGCTAGTCTGGACGCATGCGCATTGGCCGGCAATCGTCGCCATCTTTGTATACCTTTTGCCAACATGAATGCGAGTCGGAAAAAGATAATATTTCCGACACAAATAGCATTTAAAATATAATGCAGACTCTATCAGCAATATTTGAATATTGTAAAATAAATATATAAATGCAGGGACGGTATCGTGGAGTACTAAGATGGAGTCGTCACTTCCGTTGTGATTCGAGCCAGGGTGTCATACACCTAATGTTATTTGGCTACTGTGTTTCTGACGTACTCGTAATAATAGTTCTGAGGGTAAAGGATGTATTAATTAAAAATCTAGTACTCCGGTATCCAGGTTTAGTATGCGGAACTATAGTTTGGTAGCTTTATTCTCGCGGGGACGAGTCTGGCGAAGGGACACATCCGGCGCCGGCTTCCGGAATTTTGAAAATGGCGGCAAATGGTGACAGCCCGAAACGGAGAAGTTTACGGTTGCAGAGAGGGGGTGATAAAAATGTGACACCCGATCCCCGGAGCCTTCAGGGGTCTTCTACCGGTCGACGGACATCAGGACCCAGAACTCGGCTGTCTGCTGGAAAACGGGATGAGGTGGGGTCTGGAGGGGGCAGTTCTGAGAAGAGACCCCAGAGGAGATCCAGGGGGCAGAAAGCAGAGGACCCTGGTCGTAACAGCAGAACTAGGGATGCTACTACAGTTAGTGAGGGGGGCAAATCAGGAGGCACCCCTGAAGACCAGGCACCAGTACCCTCTGCTGTGGTCCTGGCACCAGTGCTCCCCACTAAAGACCAGGCACCAGTACCATCCACTCAGGAACAGGCACCAGTGCATCCCACTGAGGAGCGGGCACCAGAGGTCTCTACTGAAGTCCAGCCACCGGTACCATCCACTCAGGAACAGGCACCAGTACGTCCTACTGAGGACAGGACGCAAAGCTCTCCGGCTCCTGCTGAGAAATCCCATATAATTAATGGGAAAACAATAAAGACAAGAAAAAGTCGAGATGCTCTCCAAGCCGCTGGAAGTCCAAGCCGACCAGAGCCAAGAAAAGATGGAGGATCATCCCCCTTTATGGTGTGTAAACCTCACGGTCCAGCTGAGCCCTTTGGGCCCGTTCGCTGCTGCACTGCTTTTTATCTCCATGCAAAGTTGTCAGAAACCCAGGACCCGTCCCCTCTCCTGACATGTCTGATGCAGTAACTGCTTGTATTCCCCATGTAATAACAATTCAGAAGCATTGATTCTTATGGCCATTCCTCTGTTATGTCTACTGGAAGTTATGAATGAATTGCCAGCAGCTTGCAGTAAAGGGTACAGATGGAATAGGAGTGAAGGTCATGGGATCAATTAAAAGAACACGCTTGGTAAAACTGATGTATAGCCTGTTATATCAGTTTTACAATGAGTTTTTCTTCAACTGAAATCCTTCTTTAAAGGGGTCCTCTCACTTCAGCAAATGGCAAAAGTTAAAGGGGTTGTGCTACATTTTATATTGAAGACTTATCCTCAGGATAGGTCACAATATCTGATTAGTGGGGGTCCGACACCCTCCCCAATCAGCTATTTGAAGAGGAGCACCACCTCCTAGTCAAACATCGGCTGGTATGCAGAGTGTCGGACTCCCGGCGACTAGATATTGTGACCTATTCTGAGGAAGGGTCATCAATATAAATCGCTGCAGAACCCCTTTAATACAAGGCACTTACTAATGTATTGTGATTATCCATATTGCTTACTTTGCTGGCTGGATTCATTGTTCCATCACATTATACACTGGTTACAAACCACCCTGTAATCCAGCAGTGGTGGTCGTGCTTGCACACTATAGGAAAAAGCGCTGACCTCTCTGGTGCGGGAGCATGCATAGGCCGACACTTTTTCCTATAGTGTATAAGCACGGCCACCACTGCTGGATTACAGGGTGGTCGTAACCATGATAACGAGCAGTTATAGGGGATAACTTTTAGATTGGTGGGGGTTCTAGTCCTACTGAGGTAAAAAAAAAAGTGCAAAAATTGACATAACCAAACAGAAAAAAAAAGTGATGGCTTTCAATGACATGTACTTAAGAAAATATGCCTGGTCAGGAAGGAGGGTAAGTGACCCAGCCTTCAAGTAGTTAAAGGCGGAAAAAAAATATATATACACACTGTATGATAAATATTCTGATTTTTGAAATGAAGAAATTCAGTATCTTGTTGGTATTACAGATTAACCAAGGAAGAAATGATGTCAGAGGAGCGGTGTCTTCCCAGGTGAGCAGAGGAGGAGAGCAAGAAACTGCTGGAAGGATCAAAGATGTCTCCCATGAAGGTAGAGTGACGAAAGGTGGGGAGAAAGCAGGACCCTCCCTACAGAGGACTGAGAGAACTGATGGTGAAGAGGCCGGGCCCTCAGGTGTGTACAATGTGGTGAGCGGTGAGAACGCCGGGCTCTCCAGACAAAGTGCCTCAGGGGACAGAGAGAACGCAAACACCTCTGTGCAAAGTCCTTCTAAACGTCCTGGACGTGGTACCAAGAGCCCTATAAAAAATGCAGATCAGGGGACGGTAGATCCTGCTTCCAGCTCTGCTCCCCCAAGAGACAGCAAGGTGCAGTGTACCTCCAAGCCGCTGCTACAGGAGGTGCTGGGAATGTGCGCCGAATTCAGCAAACAAATTTTGGAAAGCCAGAATTACCTAAATGAGGAGCGGAGGCAGCTGGAGCACAGGAACTTCATCTGGGTAAGAAGAATACTGCAGACCAAGCACTTCACCCTAAGCGCTCGTTCACATATAGACTTAAAGAGGACCCTTCACCGCTCCTGACATGTCTGTTTTAATAGCGTCATCCATTCCTAATGTAATAACAATTCTGGAACATCTATTCTTATGTCTGTATGTTGTGCCATTCCTTTATTATTTCTACTAGAATTTATGAATGAATTGCTAGCTGTCCGCAGTAAGGGTACAGAGGGGAGGTAACCAGTTGGGGGTGTGTCCCTGCACAGTCTGAACATGGCAGCACTGATTGGCTAGAGTGAGTCTGTGCAGGGACACACCCCCAACTGGTTACCTCCCCCCTGTACCCTTACTGCGGACAGCTAGCAATTCATTCATAAATTCTAGTAGAAATAATAAAGGAATGGCACAACATACAGACATAAGAATAGATGTTCCAGAATTGTTATTACATTAGGAATGGATGACGCTATTAAAACAGACCTGTCAGGAGCGGTGAAGGGTCCTCTTTAAAGGGGTATTCCGAGTACATCTGTAGAGTTTATAGTTTTCCACATAATCACTGGCGCAAAATTTATGGTGTATAGCTCAGTTCTTGGGGCTGCGATCTGTAACTCAGCATCAGCATGTTGGTTTAACATGTTCCGTTCCAACCCTTGGAGTGATAGGAGGTTGTAACCGGGAACTAATGTGAGAGGCCCCGCAATGAGGGAGCACAATATGAGTTGCACCTTGGCTGTAGACTTGCTCTTCAATAGTCGGGGGGAATAGAGGAGAACAGCCTGGAACTGAGGTCAGCAGTAGGACTGTAGTGTGCCCCCATGTAGTCTGCCACTGCCTAGAAGCCCACTCACTGTGCCAAGGGGGAGCACATGGGGAGCTTCTGCCTTTTTTTAAGATTTGCATCTGAATGCTGGAGTACCCCTTTAAGGTTCCCATACACCTTAGATAGATGTCACATTTGTATTCAGAAGTGAACATGGAATAAAACGTCACGCTCCTCTGGCAGTGACTAATTCCCATGGGTACAAAGAATTGGGTATCTTGGAAATTATTCATCTCTCGTCGGGCAAGATTCAGCACCCCACACACGTTAGATGATTTGTCGGTCCCACTGAAAGCAGCAGATCAGGCTCAGTGGCATCCAGCAGAGCACATCTTCTGCATTAGTATGGCATTATAGCTGAGAAGACTCCCTGGATGGGGTTATATTTTTGGTTGCCAGAGGTAGAAGGAGACCAATTCTGTCCAGGAATACCACAAATTAATTTAACCCCTTCCCAACCTCCGCCGTACATGTACAGCACAAGTCTGGTATTTAAAGAGGACCTCTCCCCTCTCCTGACATGCCGGTTTTAATAGCTCCATACATTCCTCATGTAATAACAATTCTGGAACATCTATTCTTATGTCTCTATGTTGTGCCATTCCTTTATTATTTCTACTAGAAGTTATGAATGAATTGCTAGCAGTCTGTAGTAAGGGTACAGAGGGGAGGTAACCAGTTGGGGGTGTGTACCTGTACAGTCTGAACATGGCAGCACTGATTGGATAGAGTGAGTCTGTGCAGGTACACACCCCCAACTGGTTACCTCCCCTCTGTACCCTTACTGCAGACTGCTAGCAAATCATTCATAACTTCTAGTAGAAATAATAAAGGAATGGCACAACATAGAGACATAAGAATAGATGCTCCAGAATTGTTAGTACGTGGGGAATGCATGGAGCTATTAAAACAGGCATGTCAGGAGTGGTGAAAGGTCCTCTTTAAAGGGATTGTCCGGGTTCAGAGCTGAACCCGGACATACCTTTCAATTCACCCAGGCAGCCCGCCTAACAGGGCATCGGAGCATCCTATGCTCCGATGCCCTCCTTTGCCCTGCGCTAATTAGCGCAGGGCAAAGGAATTTAGCCCGGTTCCGGTGACGTACTGGGCTCTGCCAGGCGGAGGCTTCCGCCTGGCAGTGAGCCCGGTGACATCATCGGCGCCGATGGGCGGGCTTTAGCGCTGCCCTAGCCATTCAAACGGCTAGGGCAGCGCTAAAGCCGGCCCATTGCGGCCGGTGACGTCACCGAACTCACTGCCGGGCGGAAACCTCCGCCCGGCAGTGAATGTTTACAAACAAAAGAGCCCTTGCCCTGCGCGATCCAGAGCAGGGCAAGGGAGGGCATTGGAGCATGAGGTGCTCCGATGCCCTGTTCAGGAGGGCTGCCGGAGTGAGAACCTGGGTATGTCCGGTTTCAGCTCTGAACCCAGACAACCCCTTTAAGCATGACACTCGATCAGAAGCTGGGAAAATACGGTAGCTGCTGATTGCCTGCTGTTTTGCACAGCAGACACCCGGAGGCAATGTCTGTGATTGGCATTAACGCCGATTACAGACATTTAGCCCCTCAGGTGCTGTGGTCAGCTGCGACCATGGCACGTGAGAGGTCTTTCTCTGGGAGGACTGCACTCTTGGGGCGCAAGTAGCTCCCCCATTGGGGAAGCCGTTCAGTTACTGTGGGAGCCTTGTTCCCTCTGAAGGATCCCGAGGCCTGTCACAGTGATGTCCCTGTGAACAAAGAATATTGCAGTGATACATGGTAATTCATTGCCGTCTGGGAGAAGAGATCTGAGCATTGCAAGAAAAGTCTCCTAGCGAAAAGTGAAAAAAGGTTTTAAAAAAAAAAAAAAAAAAGTTTTTAAAAATATAAGTATTAGTATTAAAACACAAGAATAACTATATAAATGTGGTATCGCTGTGATTGTACTGACCCAGAGAATGAAGGCCACAGGTCAATTTTACTGTATAGGGAAAACTCTAAAGACAAAGCCATGAAACTATGACTATATATGTTATGTTATGGCAGGGAGTGAGAAACGAAAATACATAAATGTGAAATCGCAAGGTTTTGAAGGGGTTAAACAACTATAAACGGTATTTCCATATGAGAGAATGCAGTAACTTCACTCGGTTGTTTCCCTATTTACAAAACCTTTTAAAGGGGTTAGTCCAGGACCTGCTACTCACATGGTCAGCCCCCTGCTTCCCTGGTGGTCCCATCTGTCTTTAAAGGGGTCCTCTCACTTCAGCAAATAGCATTTATCATATAGAGGAAGTTAATACAAGGCACTTACTAATGTACTGTGATTCTCCATATTGCTTCCTTTCATTCTCTGTCACATTATTCACTGCTCGTTTCCATGGTTACGACCACCCTACAATCCATCAGTGGTGGTCGTGCTTGCACACTATAGGAAAAAAGCGTCAGCCTGTGTTCGCTCCCATGGTCCCGGCCTCCAGAAAGGTTAACGCTTTTTCCTATAGTTTGCAAGCTCGACCACCACTGATGGATTGCAGGGTGGTGGTAACCATGGAAACGAGCATAAGTATAATGTGATGGGGAAATGAATCCAGCCAGCAAGGGAAGCAATATGGACAATCACAATACATTAGTGCCTTGTAGTAACTTTCTCTACATGATAAATGCCATTTGCTGAAGTGAGAGGACCCCTTTAAGGCTGTTTGTTCACATTGTGGGTTACATGTGCATTCTCATGAGGAAAAACTGCAGCATAATACAGCACCAGCAAAGTGGACGCGATCAGACAAATCTCATGTACACTTTGTTTCTTCGGTGCGGAAATTGACCTGATGTTTTTTTTTTTAATCCTCAATATGTCAATTGTTTGTGCGTTTTTGGATGCAGATTTCACCCCTTTTCAATGAAAGGATGAAATCTTCTGAAAAACCACATCAAATCCGCACCAAAAATAAATGCGGAATGTCTGCGAGTCTGCCCGCACTCGTGTGCACGTAGCCATCGTCATCCTTGTGCATGTGACCACTACAGCCAATCACAGTCCTCATCGGCCACATGCAGACGTTTGGTACGTCATCACTGCAGAACCTTAAAGACTGACAGGACCACGAGGGCAGCAGTGCTGGATGGGTGAGGGCACTGACCACTGCATCCCATCCCCTGCTTTGTAGGCTATTTTTGTGATATTGGACAATCCCATTAATACGGCTTCTACTCACCACAGGGATTGGGGACTGGGACCTTCCTTTTTCTTGGGGTATGTTAGTGTCACAGACTTGGTTAGACCCTCACCTATCAGACTTCCAATTTTTTTATTGTATATTTTTTTTAATATTCCATGTTTGTTTTGCTATGAGAAAAGAAATAATTAAAATGTGTTCAATTTTAGAACTTTGAAACGGCTTTTCAGGATAACGTCAGCGTTAATGGGCAGTCATGGCACGAAGCTTCGGACACCGCATCTGGTAAGGGAGCTGTAGAGCCTTCAATAAGCTGTACAATTAGACTTCATTCACACGTCCGTATTTTGTTTCCGTGTCCGTTCCAGTTTTTTTTTTGTATTTTTTTGCGGACTGTATACAGAACCATTCATTTCAATGGGTCCACAAAAAAAACGGAAGGTACTCCGTATGCATTCCGTTTCCGTAAAAAATATAGAACATGTCCTATTCTTGTCCGTTTTGCTGACAAGGATAGGCATTGTTACAATGGATCTGCAAAAAAAAACGGAAACATGGATGACATATGGAACGTCATACTTTTTTTTTTTTTTTTTCTTTTTTTCTTTTTGCGTATCCGCAAAAGGGATGGAGCCTTAAAGGGATTCTGTCACTTCAGCAAATGGAATTTATTATGTACAGGAAGTTAATACAAGGCACTTACTAATGTATTGTGATTGTCCATATTGCCTCCTTTGCTGGCTGGATTCATTTTTTTCCCCCCATCACATTATACACTGCTCGTTTTCATGGTTATGACCACCCTGGTGGCCGTGCTTGCACACTATAGGAAAAAGTGCTGGCTTATGTGCACTCCCATGGTCCCGGCCACCATAGAGGCTGGTGTTTTTTCCTATAATGTGCAAGCACGACCACTACTGATGGATTGCAGGGCGGTTGTAACCATGGAAACAATCAGTGTATTATGTGATGGAAAATGAATCCAGCCAGCAAAGGAAGCAATATGGAGAATCACAATACATTAGTAAGTGCCTTGTATTAACTTTCTCTACATGATAAATGCTATTTGCTGAAGTGAGAGGACCCCTTTAACTGCAGTGAGTGTAAGGCTCTGTTCACATCTGTGTTAGTAGCTCAGTTGCAGCTTCCATATTTGATGGAAAAAGTAGTGCAGTTCTTCCTGTGAAAACAACAGGCAACAGAGCAGAACCTGATGGATGACGTTATCACACGTCGGTGGTGAACACCATGTGATTGATCTGGCAGAGTGACTTCTGTTCTGAACAGGAGCCACAGCACAAGTGTGAACCGAGCCTTTTACAGAGACATGTACTTTCTGATTTTTAGTTATTTAACTATTAACCCCTTCACCCCCGGAGATTTTTTCGGTTATGCATTTTCGTTTTGCGCTCCCTGCCTTCAAACAGCCATAACTGTTTTATTTTTCTGTTCAGATAGCTGTATGAGGGCTTGTTTTTTGCGGGACAAGTTGTACTTTCCAACGCCACCATTTAATATTACATATGGTGTAGTGGGAAGCGGGAAAAAAATTCCAAATCGGGTGAAATTGCAAAAAAAATGCTATTCCGCTACAGTTCTACGGGTTTCTTATTTACAGTGTTCAATGTGCATCAAAACTGACCAGTTACTTTCATTCTACTGGTCAGTACGAATCCGGCAATACCTAATATGTATAGTTTTTCCTGCGTTTTGATAGTGATAAAATAATTAGAAAGTTGCCCTTTTTTTTTTTTTTTTTTTTTTTCCTTGTCATATCTTGACCCCTATAACTTTTTGGTATTTATGTGTACGGAGCTGTATGGGGGCTCATTTTTTGCGGGGCAATCTGAAGTTTTTATTGATACCTTTCTGGGGTGTGTATGACTTTTTGATCACTTTTTATTTAATTTTTTTTAGAAAAAAAAAGCGACAAAAAACGGCAAATCGCCGTTTATATTTTAAAAGTACGGGCGTTTTCGGTCACGGTGATACCCATGATGTCTATATTTGTTATTTAGGTATTGATTTTTTCATTATACGGAAAGGGGGGTGATTTGAACTTTTATATATTTTTTATATATATATTTTTAACATTTTTTTAAAATTTTTTTCTGACTATTTTTAAGCTCAAATATGAGCTGATATATTGTGCTTTTTTTTTTTTCTTTATCAGCAATCAGGTATTTTCTAGACTGAGATAAATCCAAGAATTGCTCATTTCTTATCCTGGCCTGCCATCTAGTGGCCAGAATAAGAATTGCACTTTGAAAACTGTAATCCTCACCAGCGAGGATTAGTTTTCATATGGTGTAGACACCCCGATTGGCCACTTGGAGCCAATATGCTTCCAGGTTCAGACGCATCCTGATGCCGTGATCACGGCATCAGAAGGCCCTAGAAGACGCCGCCGATGGCGGTAAGTAGCGGCAAGTCTCTGCTGTTAGAAACAGCAGAGACTTGCCGGCCATGACGCCCGCCGCACCTGCGAGCGGGTGTCATGTCCCTGTACGGCGCTGGTCGTGAAGGCGAGTTCCCATCTGGGACATTGATGACATATCGGTAGGAGATGCCTCCTGTGTCAGATAGGTCCTGCTCCTGTGTCAGGAACGGGACCCCTAAAGTAAACTGGGAGCAGGCCACCCTGGCTTGGCTATTTTCAGCAGTCTCATAGGGGTGAATGGAGAGGCGGCCATGCATGCGCAGTGCGCTCTCCAGTGACCACTATGGGGTGTCTGAGTGGTCGCATAGCAGTTAATGCAAAGCAAGCTGCGTTCACCGGGTGCTCTCCTTCACTTTGGGGACCTTTTTCTGGATCTATGGATCTAGTAGCAGGTCCGAGAGGTGGGGCCTCCTCCTATCTGACATTGATGGTACATCCTAGCAATATGCTTAGAGTGTCTGAGATGGGAATACCGCTTTAATTGATATTTCTCAAAAAAACACACAAGTCTCTGTGTGAGTTGGTGGGTCTAATTCCTAGTCACATGACACAGGGATGAGAAACACCAGGGAGATATAACTCGCAAATACAGCCACTGGTAAGAAAATGACATTCACTACAGATTACATCATGTACATTTCTAGCAGGATATGGAATATAAATTTTGCAGGAGTTCTTCTTTAACATAATGTCGTGTGTTCTTTCTGCTGAACTGTTTCTGGGTTATATAACCTGTAATGCATTTAATTTCCTATAGAACCAGATATTAAAATTCTTGAAGACCAACTGGACGACTCCATCGTAGAGACTGCAATGAAAAGAAAACGACACCCAAGAAAAATCCTGGGTCACTTTGTAAAAATGCTGAAAGTCGAGCGGGAAATATTGGTATGTGGGCAAATATATAGTCATGGTTAGGACAACCCTTGTCCTATGGGGTCTTCTCCCAACAATGAACTCATCTGGGTGATCAGCGGTTAATACCGCAGCGAACTTACTACATGTAGGAAATATTATATGGCGTCCAGTGAGGTTCAGGGACGTCTGTATTTTATATGAATGTGTGGGATGATAGAAGAAGGGTCCGGAGCTGAGGGACTGCCTGTTACCTACATTTGCCTTATGCTCAACCTGCGGCCCTCCAGCTGTGGTAAAACTACAACTCCCACCATGCCCTGCTGTAGGCTGAAAGCTTTAGGCTGTCTGAGCATGCTGGGAGTTGTAGTTTTGTAACAGCTGGAGGGCTGCAGGTTGGGCATCCCTGCCTTAAAGGGAACCTGTCATCTCCAAAACACCCCCTGAACTAGAGTAAGTGTTGTATAGTGTAAGTGATGCTGAATCCGAATATGTAAGTTTTATCTTCATACTCATTTCCATTCCGACGCTGTGCTCCCACAAACCAGCAGTAAAATGCACTCACTGGACTCTTCTTTGAGTCCTCTCCATTATGTGAGTGAGCACCGGAGTCCAGTGAGTGCATTTTACTGCAGGTTTGTCAGAGCACAGCGACGGAATGGAAGTGAGTATGGAGATAAAAATTACATAACCGGACTCAATGTCACTTACACTATACACTGCTTACTGTAGTCTGGAGGGTGTTTCAGAGCCGACAGGTTCCCTTTAAGGGGTATGGACAGGTACAGCCCTTTTACATCTTCTGTATCTCTAATGATATCATTCAGTTCTTTCATTCCTGGACTAAAGCATTTGAGATTGAATTAGTATGATAATTATTTGGACGTACTTATAAATCTTCACTAATTCCTTTTCTTTACAGGATCACTACAAACCAGTTGTGGAGCCCAAACAGCTGAAGCTTGATTCAAGATCTGGTGAGTGTATGAGCCGTTACTTAATGACCACAATACGCCTTTTTTTATGGTGGTTATTAAAGGGGTTGTCTCACTTCAGCAAATTGCCTTTATCATGTAGAGAAAGTTAATACAAGGCACTTAATAATGTGTTGTTATTATCCATATCGCCTCCTTTGCTGGCTGGATTCATTTTCCATCACATTATACACTGCTCGTTTCCATGGTTACAGACCACCCTGCAATCTTATGGTCCCGGCCACCAGAGAGGCCAGTGTTTTTGTTTTTTTTTTGTTTTTCTTTTTGTTTGTTTTTTTTCTGTAGTGTGCAAGCATGACCACCAATGCTGGATTACAAGGCAGTTGTAACCATGGAAACGAGCAGTGTATAATGTGATGGACAAATGAATCCAGCCAGCAAAGAAAGCAATATAGAGAATCACAATACATTAGTAAGTGGCTTGTATTAACTTTTTCTACATGATAAATGTCACTTGCTGAAGTGAGAGGACCCCTTTAAGGGCCTTCATTCCACAGTGCTGTGTTTTTATGGTGCTGTAGAAAAAAAAAGTGTACCATGCTGCCCTAAAGCAGGTGCTTGGCTGTCTTATAAGAGTACAACCACATGGCACAGTCGTGTTTTGCGGTTGCAATGTGGTCGGGTGCTGTGTGTCCGTATGGTTCACAACGGGCCCTAATTAAACTAATGAGGACTGCACTATTTGGGCCTTTTGTATTGTTAATGACTGTGCAGTATTGCGGTTGCTGCGTGGACGACATCAATGCAGACTGACTAAACAGTGCAGTCCTCATTAGTTTAATTAGGGCCCGCTGTGGCCTGTGAGGCTGCGTCACAACCCATGATTGTGCAGTGTGGTTGTCCTCTAAAGCCACCGGATACCTGTTGACTATAATGGGATCTGGGTAGGTGGGCTCAGATGTGTTTTGATCAAAATATATTGGCTAAGAGTCTCAGATTTTATCATATCAGAATGAGGGCGTAGTTTATACAGTATATATTGTTTGCATCTACAGTACAGACCAAAAGTTTGGACACACCTTCTCATTCAGAGTTTTCTGTATTTTCATGACTATGAAAATTGTAGATTCACACTGATGCCATCAAAACTATGAATTAACACATGTGGAATTATATACTTAACAAAAAAGTGTGAAACAACCGAAAATATGTCTTATATTCTAGGTTCTTCAAAGTAGCCACCTTTTGCTTTGATTACTGCTTTGCACACTCTTGGCATTCTCTTGATGAGCTTCAAGAGGTAGTCACCTGAAATGGTTTTCACTTCACAGGTGTGCCCTGTCAGGTTTAATAAGTGGGATTTCTTGCCTTATAAATGGGGTTGGGACCATGAGTTGTGTTGGGCAGAAGTCAGGTGGATACACAGCTGATAGTCCTACTGAATAGACTGTTAGAATTTGTATTATGGCAAGAAAAAAGCCGCTAAGTAAAGAAAAATGAGTGGCCATCATTACTTTAAGAAATGAAGGTCAGTGAGTCCGAAAAATTTTGAAAACTTTGAAAGTGTCCCCAAGTGCAGTCGCAAAAACCATCAAGCACTACAAAGAAACTGGCTGACATGAGGACCGCCCCAGGAAAGGAAGACCAAGAGTCCCCTCTGCTGCGGAGGATAAATTCATCCGAGTTACCAGCCTCAGAAATCGCAGGTTAACAGCATCTCAGATTAGAGACCAGGTCAATGCCACACAGAGTTCTAGCAGCAGACACATCTCTACAACAACTGTTAAGAGGAGACTGTGTGCAGCAGGCCTTCATGGTAAAATAGCTGCTAGGAAACCACTGCTAAGGACAGGCAACAAGCAGAAGAGACTTGTTTGGGCTAAAGAACTCAAGGAATGGACATTAGACCAGTGGAAATCTGTGCTTTGGTCTGATGAGTCCAAATTTGAGATCTTTGGTTCCAACCACCGTGTCTTTGTGTGACACAGAAAAGGTGAACGGATGGACTCTACATGCCTGGTTCCCACCGTGAAGCATGGAGGAGGAGGTGTGATGGTGTGGGGGTGCTTTGCTGGTGACACTGTTGGGGATTTATTCAAAATTGAAGGCATACTGAACCAGCATGGCTACCACAGCATCTTGCAGCGGCATGCTATTCCATCCGGTTTGCGTTTAGTTGGACCATCATTTATTTATCAACAGGACAATGACCCCAAACACACCTCCAGGCTGTGTAAGGGCTATTTGACCAAAAAGGAGAGTGATGGGGTGCTACGCCAGATGACCTGGCCTCCACAGTCACCAGACCTGAACCCAATCGCGATGGTTTGCGGTGAGCTGGACCGCAGAGTGAAGGCAAAAGGGCCAACAAGTGCTAAGCATCTCTGGGAACTCCTTCAAGACTGTTGGAATATCATTTCAGGTGACTACCTCTTGAAGCTCATCAAGAGAATGCCAAGAGTGTGCAAAGCAGTAATCAAAGCAAAAGGTGGCTACTTTGAAGAACCTAGAATATAAGACATATTTTCAGTTGTTTCACACTTTTTTGTTAAGTATATAATTCCACATGTGTTAATTCATAGTTTTGATGCCTTCAGTGTGAATCTACAATTTTCATAGTGAAAATACAGAAAACTCTTTGAATTAAAAGGTGTGTCCAAACTTTTGGTCTGTACTGTATTTTTAGTGCATTTATATTCTTTTTATGTGATTTATTTTTATATATGTAGCCATTGACATCCGCAATTATTTATTACATCATGCAGGATGTTTTTTATCCTTTTTTCTGTGATTTTTTTTTTTTTTTTTTTTGCTTACTATAATGGGATCCGGCAGTGATCCAGCCCCTTTCCGGGGTTTCTGGATTTCAGCCAGGAAAATACCGCTGCATGCAGCAGTTTTTGTTTGGCCGACCGCCAGCATTTATGCCAGAGATGTGAGCGCAGCCTATCAGTTAGGCTCCTGTTCTACTATCCAGGATCAGAGGAGTCTCCAATCCCTGGTGTATATCCCTTTGATTGTCCCCGATCCCCTATTTGACTAGGTCATCAGATGGAGCTGTGCAGCGCTAGGGCTACTCTGAAACAGCTGACTGGCAGTCGAAGAGGGTGTTGGTCCCCCGCCAGTCTGATATTGATGGGCAATCTTGATGCGTTAAAGGGGTTTTCCGAGACTTTAATACTGGTGACCTATTCCCTCCCCTTCCCAATCCAATGTGTGTAGTAAACCTATCCAATGTGTATTCTTAGAATCTCGCATGACGGAACAAACCGCTACCACGGCCTCCATCTCTCAGCAGATTAAAGAAACCATGAAGGTAAGAAAGCCGAGACTGAAGAAGAACACGATCAAGATATCAGTTTAAAGGGTTGTCTAGTATTTGAAGTACATGGCTTTTTTTTTTTATCCCTAAAACGCTGCCACACCTGTCCGCTGGTTGTGTGTTGTATTGCGGCTCAGCTCCTCAGGTGTGGCACTGGTGCTGGAAATGAATGCTGCCATTCAATAGGAACCTTTTATTATTTACCACCCTGGTCCTGTGACAGGCGCACAGCTCGTTACAGCACGGTTATCAGGACGGTGTGTCCATCACATGACCAAGGCAGAGATTTATCCCTTGGAAGTAATTATGGAAGGTTTCCTATTGAATGACAGCAAGCAGAGATCTTATAAAGCTTCAAGGAATTGATAGAAAAAATATATGGGAAAATTCCTGGAACCAGAAGACCTCTTGAGCAATTTCAGCCTGAGCGATTCCCTCATTTAGTATAATTATACAGACGTAGGGTTATGACACACATTTCTGTGTAGTGCGTGGCATGTTTAAAGGGGTTGTCTCATAGTGGACAATGGGGGCATATCGCTAGGATATGCCCCCATTGTCTTATAGCAGTGGGACCCGCACCTATATCCAGAACGGAGCCCCGCAAGGTGGTGGATGGAGGACTCCGGTCCGCCCACCACCACCAAGCCAGCTCCCCATAGAAATGAAAAGGAGCGTTCCGCGCAAGCGTGGCCCCTGCTCCCATTCATTTCTATGGAGCCGACGGAAATAGCCGAGCCAGTGCTCGGCTATTTTCGCCGGCCATATAGAAAATGAATGGAGGGCGGCTGCGCATACACACTGCACCCTCCTTCACTTTTGGGGCTTCGTTCTGGATATAGGTGCGGGTCCAAGCGGTGAGACCTGCACCTATAAGACACTAGGGGCATATCCTAGTGATATGCCCCCATTGTCCATCATGAGACAACACCTTTAAAGAAGAACTCCCGCAAAAATTTTTATTCTCTGACCTGTTAGAAAGGTGCATGATATAATCTGTAGTGATTGTCATCTTCTTAACAGTGACTGTTTCTGTGGGTAAAAACCTCTCTTCTTAGTGTAGCTGGGTCATGTGACCAACTCCCTGACCTCCAACTGACCCAGGACAGGAAGCCAGTAACTGCTCTATTCATTCCTATGGGAGCCTCACTTTCAGTCTCATAGGAATACATAGAGAATTAGACTTCCTGTCCACACATAAGTCTATGTGTGAGTTGGTGGGTCTAATTGCTGGTCACATGACACAGATAAGAAACTTCAGGATGATATAACTCAAAAATACAGACCCTGGTAAGAAAATGGCATTCACTACAGATTATATCATGTACATTTCTAGCAGGACATGGAATAAAACTTTTTGCAGTAGTTCTTCTTTAACACTAGTGTACATGTCAGCTGAAAGGAAAGGTGTCATATCCTTCAGTATTTATTCTAGTCCTCTAGTCTATCTCTTATATTTTTGCTGGTGGTTCATATTCTATATACTTCCTTGTCTGCGAAGCCATGTGCAACTTAGGTTTATACCGAAATTCTGGAATTTCCTGTAAGTTATCCCATGGGGTTTTCAAAGAATAAACTGGCCTGCTGCATGAGTACAGCATAAGTAATATTCCAGCCACCAGGTGGTGCTCTGATTTTATGAGTTCTTAAAGGGGTTTTACAGGCTCCTGACATTGGCCTATCCTCAGGATACGTCATTAAAAGGGTTGTGTCAGTTCAGTAAGTGGCATTTATCATGTAGAGAAAGTTACTACAAGGCACTTACTAATGTATTGTCATTGTCCATATTGCCTCCTTTGCTGGCTGGATTCATTTTTATATCACATTATACACTGCTTGTTTCCATGATTACAGACCACTCTTCAATCCATCAGTGGTGGTCGTGCATACACAGTATAGGAAAAAGCACTAGCCTATGTGCGCTCCCATGGTCCCGGCCACCATCATATAGTGTACAAGCGTGACCACCACTGATGGATTGCAGGGTGGTCTGTAACCATGGAAATGAGCAGTGTATAATGTGAGGGAAAAATGAATCCAGCCAGCAAAGGAAGCAATATGGACAATGACAATACATTAATAAGTGCCTTGTATTAACTTTCTCTACATGATAAATGCCACTAGCTGAAGTGACACAACCCCTTTAATATCTGATCTGTGAGGGTCCAGAACTCTGAACCTCCACCGATCAATTGTTCCCTGCAGCCTCCAGTGGTGGAACTAGATCTTTGAACTGAGGCGTCTGCTTCTTTCTACATTCGAAGTGTGGTGTCCACTCCCAGCTACTGCAGCTCAGCTCCCATTGAAGAGAATAGGAGCTGAGCTGCAGTACCTGACATCACCACTACACTTTGCACGGAGCTGTCTGCATCCTGTTCCATTCAAAGTTCTAGTTCCAGCACAGGAGGCTGCAGGGAACAGCTGATCGGTGGGAGTGCGAGGTATTGTACCCTCAACAACCGGATATTAATGACCTTGGTCATCACTGATGAAGCCTGGAAAACCTCTTTAATAAGAGTGTTATATTTCCATATGTTAAAGGAAAATTATATATTTATTTTTTTTAACCTCACATTTTTTTTGCAACCTCACTTTGCATTAGAGATGAGCATGCTCGAGTGCCATTTTTGCGTATTTGCGTACGCATTTTAAAATTCGTACGCTATTCATACGCATATTTTAATCTATACGCAAATGCGTACAAATTCAATTTGTACGCTATTCGTATGCTATTCATACGCATTTGTGTATAGATTAAAATATGCGTATGAATAGCGTACGCAAAAATGGCACTCGAGCATGCTCGGCCAAGCATGCTCGCTCATCTCTAATTAGCATTAGATCTGTGAGCATACACGTTAGGGTAGAATCTCTAAGGCCTCTGTCACATGTGAATCATGGCCGGCTCGCGTATCCACTGACTTTAATGTGTGTATTCACACATCATTGGTTTTCCAAGGACTGTGGGTCCATGGTGACACCTCGGAAGCATTCCCCCGATTTACGGATGCCTCATGCACATTATAGTCTATGGGTCAGTGACAAGTATGGATACCATTCATGATTGTTCCATGGTAGGAGATGCTCAGAATATTTAATTTGCATTGTCTGTGGACACACGGACCAAACATGGATTCTTCACTGATGAAACACTGACCATCTTGTCACGGATGTCCTCACAGACATGTGAATGAGGCCTAATCCTGTAACTGGCATGACCAGGCTGTCTAGACCTGCACCACATTTACCAGCCGGGCTAATGCTGGGTGATAAATTTGGTGCATGGATAGACACTTTTGTCTAACTTTATTGTGGTGAAGTTTTGGCGCAAAATGTCGCTCCTTAGGCAGTGATGCTTCTTTTAATTTGTCATGCCCCCTCGGTGAGCTGGGCGCTGTTGATTTTTCTAAAAGAAGATGCGTTATTTTGCACCAAATTTTTCCATGATTTATGACCGGGATGCCCAACCTGCGGCCCTCCAGCTGTTGCAAAACTACCACTCCCAGCATGCCTAGACAGCCTATAGCCATTAGTGCATGCTGGGAGTTGTAGTTTTGTAACAGCTGTAGGGCCACAGGTTGGGCGTCCCTGAGTTATGACCATGTATAGGTGCACTCGCATGAGTAAACGTAAGCCCTTGTCTGTTTCCCAGGCGCTCCCGGCTCAGTTGGAAAAAGCCGAAGGATTTTCCCAAGTTCTCAGCCTTCAGCCCGTGCTGCAGTTATCTCGTATAAGACAAGATATCTTTTCCAGTAAAGTAGTATTACAGGACATGGCAAAGACTGTGCCTAAAGAGTTAGAAACCACCCCACGCGAGAACGAACCTGCAGCAAAGATGGCACCAGTGCTGAACATGAGAAGACGGACCAGTCCTTCCGTCCAAAAGAGTTTGTACCCCCTGAGGTCAAAGAGGAAGATAAGTCTTGAAGGATGAGAGGAATTTGTGGTCTGGGCCATTTTTAAACCCGCAGGGAAATACATTGCTGACACTCTAATATATGAACTGTAAATTATTAAAGGGGTTGTCAGAGTTAAAGGGGTTGTCAGGGGTAAATGGAAACATGGGCAGCAGCTGTATATGTGATAAAATGGAAAATAAGCCAGACTTGTGTCGCTCCAGTCCTCCCCGCCAGTGCTTCATGTGCGCACGTGTCGCTGCTGCAGCCTATTACTGTCTTCATGTTCCACATACTGCCAAGGCAAGTGATTGGCTGTACAATGACTTGTACGTACAGAACGTCACCACTACAGCCAAGAAGATAACGTCGGCCCTGCGTGGAAGCGGCAGCTAAGTTGAGGAGCGAGTATTGCTTTATTTTATCACATTTAAAGCTGCTGCCTGAGTTTTTATTGAACTCGGAGTACCCCTTTAACATCAGATGCGCTCAACTGGTCCTTATGACACGCGGGATGTTAGAAGAGGTCAGCACTGACTCGCGTCATCAAGACTTGTCCACGCCATGAGGTGGCGGACGTCTCATTCTACGCTGTATATTCATTGCAGCCGGCTCTCGTCTCGTAGACACAAGAAGAATTTCAGCAGTTTTTAATATGTGCAATAGTTATCAGCCTGAGGGCCGATTTCGTCCATGTAGGGCCTGCATAGTCCAGCTGTTGAGGAACTACAAATGCCAGCAGACCCACTCAGGTTGTAATTGGAAGATGTCTCTGAGATCTGTTCTTGCTTGTATGGCTGAAGTTTTCAGGGCTGGAAGTAGAAACCATCGTGGTCAGATCATCGTGTGGTCACGGCATGTCCCCGCTTCACATTATATATTATTCCTCCTGCATTTAGATGAATTTAGGGATTGGCTGTTTGGTTTTTCGCCCCCCAAAATATATGTAAGTGACAGTCCAGTCCTGTACATTGCACATCCATTCTGTATAACTTATAGAAACTTGTAAACTGCTCCGTTATTAATGTATAGGTCTCGCTGTAAATTTGTAAATACGCTTTTTTTTTTTGTTTGTTTTTAATCAACATTTTTTGTAATATTGCAATTTTTCTTATCTGTCCTTGTGCATTAAAGTTAGGGCTGAAATTTGGTGCAATTTTAAGCTTTTCTCGCTCTCTTTCTTATATGTCTTAACGGGTTTTCATCACTTAGACCTCTACAGACTAGAGTGGTACTAAATTCCAGTGACCTTGTCTGGCGCAAACATAGAGAAGAAGCAGTGAAGCCAGGCGTCGAAAACCAAGCTTCGCTGTGCAGGTACCATGGAGGAGACAGTGCGCTCCTGTGCAAGAACTGGAGAAACGCGGAGATGGCGTCAGGGGCGGAGCTTAAGGCTCATGGGCCCTGGTGCAAGAGTTCAGCTTGGATGCATGTCAAACTCCTCCATGTCAGACCTCAGACCAGACCCCCATTAGACATCCAGACCCCCCAAATCAGACCTCAGCCCAGACCCCCATTAGACCTTCAGACCTCAGACCAGACCCCCATTAGACATCCAGACCCCCCAAATCAGACCTCAGCCCAGACCCCCATTAGACCTTCAGACCTCAGACCAGACCCCCATTAGACCATCAGACCTCAGACCAGACCCCCATTAGACATCCAGACCCCCCAAATCAGACCTCAGACCAGACCCCCATTAGACATCCAGACCCCCCAAATCAGACCTCAGACCAGACCCCCATTAGACCTTCAGACCCCCCCATATCAGACCTTGGACCAGACCCCCATTAGACATCCAGACCCCCCAAATCAGACCTCCAACCAGACCCCCATTAGAAATTCAGACCCCCCAAATCAGACCTCAGACCAGACCCCCATTAGACCTTCAGACCCCCCAAATCAGACCTCAGATCAGACCCCCATTAGACCTTCAGACCCCCCAAATCAGACCTCAGACCAGACCCCCATTAGACCTTCAGACCCACCATATCAGACCTCAGACCAGACCCCCATTAGACCTTCAGACCCCCCAAATCAGACGTCAGATCAGACCCCCATTAGACCTTCAGACCCCCCAAATCAGACCTTAGACCAGACCCCCATTAGACCTTCAGACCCACCATATCAGACCTCAGACCAGACCCCCATTAGACCTTCAGACCCACCATATCAGACCTCAGACCAGACCCCCATTAGACCTTCAGACCCCCCAAATCAGACCTCGGACCAGACCCCCATTAGACCTTCAGACCCACCATATCAGACCTCTGACCAGACACCCATTAGACCTCCAGACCCCTAAATCAGACTTTAAAATAAATAGATTACCTGAGCTACAGCATCACCGTGCGCTCTGTACGTCCTGACGCTGCAGGCAGCCTGGACACAGCAGCACCGGGTCCTGAGAAGAGCGAGCAGAAGGAGGGGTGGTAAGCACAGCACTTCACTCCCCCGCCTTCTGCAGAATAGCGAGCGCTTCCATAATGGAAGCGCTCACTAGCATTCTCTTTATAAGGCTACATTCACATGAATGTTGTGTTTTGGCCCGTGTGCATTCCGCAGTTTGCAGACCGCACATGCCACAGCTATAGTAGAAAATGCCTATTCTTGTCCGCAATTGCCGACAAGAATAGGGCATGTTCTATTCTTTTTGCGAGGCCGCGGCACAGAGCAACAGATGGTGTGCTGTCCGTATCTTTTGCGGCCCCATAGAAATGAATGGGTCCGCACCCGTTCTGCAAAATTGCGGACTTGTTCATACGTTCGTTTGAATGTACCCTAAGATGCACTGCATCTAATAAAAGGAAAAATACAGGCCCACCCTGGTTGCCTGGGGTCGCAACTGCAACCCCTATAGCTACGCCAGAGGATGGCGTGCCACAAGTATTAAATGTCTATCAGGAGGCAGGAAAAGGCTGCAGCGCGCATGCCCCGGAGTTCAAAGGAAGCAGTCCCCATGACGTCAAAGAGGGTATTTACATACTGAAAAAGTACATTTTCACATCAAACAAGCAGCATTAGGGAGAGAAGGAAGAAGGTAACGGGCAAGTTAAACATGAGGATGTTAGGTTCCCTTTAAATAATAAAAAATGGCTTCATGCAGACACCACTAGGGGGAGCTCTGTGCATATGGGTTTATTCAGCTATGACTGATGGAAGCTGTAAAAATCTCCTTGTGGTGATCTCCCCCCAAACAGATGTGGTGTGCTGTCTGCGTCTTTAGTGGCCCCATTGCAGTAAATGGGTCTGCATCCAACCTGCAAAAAAATCCGGATCGGATGCGGATAGAAAATAAGTTTGTGTGCATGGGCCTTTAGATTGACAAGTCCATTGACAGAAATTGAATATGTATACACAGCTGTATATATATATTCACACACTCGCCCACCACACACTGTGACTAAACCTTTGTAATGTGACGTCATCTCCCAATCACTGCCGCGCGGTGTGATGTCACAGCTCTGCAGGGACAATCCTTCTGATGACGTCCATTCCTACCTGCTACCCATTAGATGGAAATAAGAAAGAGATGCGATGTGTGTGTGCCTGAATGCAGGAAGTCATGTCTGTGGTTTTAACCACCATCCAGTCTATGAATTCACCGACCACATTATGACGGCTGACGTCATGACCTTCAATGGTTTGTAAGCGTAAAGAACACAGTTTTTCCACGGAACCAATATCATTTTGAGGGTCTGCTTCTGTCAGCGGCATATACGACCATGCTTATCACATGTAGGGTATCCGTCTTCCTTACCTACCTAACTGGTCAGCAGTTTGGGCTAATTTAGTGCACACAGACTATCTACCCTCAAGTTCTAATTTTTTGCGGAGCGGATGGATCCCGGACCCGTTCAAGTTGAATAGGTCTGCATCCGTCTGTGGAAACCACACGGATGCTGCTGGTTGATTGGGAACCGCAAATTGCGGTCCCCAATGCACGGAACGGCAGGCACACGTTCTTGTGGATGAGCCTTACTTAGCGGTCCACTCATAGGGACCTATAGATCTGTTCAGCCTGTGCTTCCTGGTTCATAAATGTAATTCTGGAGCTGCATTCCCAGCAGGAGGTAACAGCTAGAAAGAGGTATCTAGTGTTAAAGGTTATAGAGTTGGTAAACCCCCATGCATTCTGGGGGTATTAAGGTGCCCCCTACTGATAATAGAGGTTCCTAGCAGCAGCCCCCCTCATTATTAGTAAGTTGCTAGAGGACCTGCCTAATGAAAATAGCTTGTCTACCTATGTAAACCTAATACACATCACTGGTCCCTAAACTATAACTCTTAGCATACCTTAAAGGGGTCCTCTCACTTCAGTAAGTGGCATTTATCATGTAGAGAAATTTAATACAAGGCACTTACTAGTGTATTGTCATTCTCCATATTGCCTCCTTTGCTGGCTGGATTCATTTTTCCATCACATTATACACTGCTCGTTTCCATGGTTACAACCACCCTGCAATCCATCAGTGGTGGTCATGCTTCCACACTATAGGAAAAAAACATCAGCCTCTCTGGTGGCCGGGACCATGGGAGCTCACATAGGCTAGTGCTTTTTCCCATAGTGTGCAAGCACGACCACCGCTGATGAATTGCAGGGTGGTGGTAACCATGGAAACGAGCAGTGTATAATGTGATGGAAAAATGAATCCAGCCAGCAAAGGAAGCAATATGGATAATAACAATACATTAGTAAGTGCCTTGTATTAACTTTCTCTACATGATAAATGCCACTTACTGAAGTGAGACAACCCCTTTAACAAGGACACAAAGTAACACTCTTTCCCAGGCAGTTTTGCTATGTCATAGGGGTTGTCTGAGAGGTTTTTTTTTAAGTGAACCATCTTCTGGATAGGTCATCCGTATCTGATTGGTGGGGGTCCGACACCCAGGACCTCAGCCTTTGAAGAGGCAGCCTTCTCTCAGGTCGCCAAGAACAGCGCCGTACATTGTATAGTGGCTGTGCTTGGTATTGCAGCTCAACCCCATTCACTTCAAAGGCACTGAGCTGCACCTAGGCCACGAGACCGATCAAAGTGACATCACATGGCCTAGGCAAAGCTGGAGAAGGCCACGCCACTGCCTTCTCAAACAGCTGATCGATGGTGATCCCAGTTGTCTGACCCATACCGATCAGATACTGATGACCTATCCTCTGGAAAAACAAACTCTCAGAAAACCCCTTTAAGCTGAAATAATCAGATGCAGATGACATTTAAAGGGACTGTACAGGATTAGGAAACTGCTTTCTTCCAGAAACAGCTCCACACCTGCCTAGTGGTCGTGTGAGGTATTGCAGCTTGGCTCTATTGATGTGAATGGGGCTGAGCTGCAATACCACTCGCGACCTGTGGAAAGGTGCGGCGCTGGTACTGGTAGGTAGCAACCATGTTGTTCTAATGATGGACGAGCCCTTTAAGAAAACATCATCCTTATATACAAAAAGTATGAGAACAGTATGTTGCCATCAGCTGACAGGTCTGCTTCATGAGATCAGGCATGTTTTATATGGACAGTCTGAGCAAATGTGACACAAAGGAGAAGTGGTGCAAACAGCTTCATGTAATGTCAGAAATATACCGTCTACAACAACATCCCCCATCCTCCGGTCATGACTGCGACTATGAATATAGAAACTACACGTAGCGAACAATCACTCATATAGCACCTGTTTATACGTTCTATGAGAATATTCCTGGTATACAGAGATGTCACTAGAAACTCCTGGGCCCCGCTATGATAGGTTTTGACTGGTTTCCGGATTTAGAGAAGAGGTCGTTATGGGACCCCTCAGGATCCCGGGTCTGTGTGCAGGCGCAGTAATGCAGGATGAGTAAGGGCCCGCTCAAACGACCGTGTGAACGGGTCCGTATCTATTCCGCAATTTTGCAGAATAAATGCAGCCCCGTTCACTTCAATAAGAGCGGGCAGCCGCGGCTCCGCAAAAAAAAAATTAAAAAAATGACGCGGTAGCCGACAAGAATAGGCATTTTGAATGGGGTGCGGGCTGCGTGTTCCGCAAATTTCGAAGCACACACTGGTCGGCATCTGTGGTATTGCGGATCTTTCACACCAGCGTTTTTGTTGGATCCGTCATGGATCAGCAAAAATGCTTCCGTCTTGATAATGCAACCGTCTGCATCAGTTCTGAACGGATCCGGTTGTATTATCTCTGAAACAGCCAAGACGGATCCGTCATGAACTCCATTTAAAGTCAATGGGTGACGGATCCGTTTTCTATTGTGTCCGAGAAAACGGATCCGTCCCCATTGACTTACATTGGGAGCCAAGACGGATCCATCTTGCTCCGCACCACATCGCGGACAGAAAAACGCTGCTTGCAGCATTATTCGATCCGCAAATGGGAGCGCAACCAAACGGAACGGAATGCATTCTGGTGCACTCGGTTTCGTTCAGTTCAATGAATGAGGACAAAACTGAAGCGTTTTCCCCCGCTATTGAGATCCTATGACGGATCTCAATAGCGGAAAGGGAAAGCGCAAGTGTGAAAGTAGCCTACTGTATGTACATAGCAACTCTACCAGTAGAATAGTGAGCGCAGCTCTGGAGTATAATATAGGATAAGTAATGTATGTACACAGTGACTGCACCAGCAGAACAGTGAGTGCAGCTCTGGAGTATAAGGCCTGTTTCACTCTGCCGGCATTAGTTCCGGCAGCGGTATTTGTGTTTGTCTGGCCATGGAGTATTATATAGGATGTAACTCAGGATCAGTACATGATACGTAATGTATGTACACAGTGACTGCACCAGAAGAATAGTGAGTGCAGCTCTGGAATATAATACAGGATGTAACTCAGGATCAGCACAGGATAAGTAATGTAATGTATGTACACAGTGACTCCACCAGAAGAATAGTGAGTGCAGCTCTGGAGTATAATACAGGATGTAACTCAGGATCAGTACAGGATAAGTAATGTATGTACACAGTGACTCCACCAGCAGAATAGTGAGTGCAGCTCTGGAGTAGAATACAGGATGTAACTTAGGATCAGTACAGGATAAGTAATGTAATGTATGTACACAGTGACTCCACCAGCAGAATAGTGAGTGCAGCTCTGGAGTATAATACAGGATGTAACTCAGGATCAGTACAGGATAAGTAATGTAATGTATGTACACAGTGACTGCACCAGCAGAATAGTGAGTGCAGCTCTGGAGTATAATACAGGATGTAACTCAGGATCAGTACAGGATAAGTAATGTAATGTATGTACACAGTGACTCCACCAGCAGAATAGTGAGTGCAGCTCTGGAGTATAATACAGGATGTAACTGAGGATCAGTACAGGATAAGTAATGTAATGTATGTACACAGTGACTCCACCAGCAGAATAGTGAGTGCAGCTCTGGAGTATAATACAGGATGTAACTGAGGATCAGTACAGGATAAGTAATGTAATGTATGTACACAGTGACTCCACCAGCAGAATAGTGAGTGCAGCTCTGGAGTAGAATACAGGATGTAACTTAGGATCAGTACAGGATAAGTAATGTAATGTATGTACACAGTGACTCCACCAGCAGAATAGTGAGTGCAGCTCTGGAGTAGAATACAGGATGTAACTTAGGATCAGTACAGGATAAGTAATGTAATGTATGTACACAGTGACTCCACCAGCAGAATAGTGAGTGCAGCTCTGGAGTAGAATACAGGATGTAAGTCAGGATCAGTACAGGATAAGTAATGTAATGTATCTACACAGTGACTGCCCCAGCAGAATAGTGAGTGCAGCGCTGGAGTATAATACAGGATGTAACTGAGGATCAGTACAGGATAAGTAATGTAATGTATCTACACAGTGACTGCCCCAGCAGAATAGTGAGTGCAGCGCTGGAGTATAATACATGATGTAACTCAGGATCAGTACAAGATAAGTAATGTAGAAGAAGGAGCAGTGAAAAATCAATTTGCAATAAGATGGATGTGCCCTTAGGGTATGCTGGGTCCCCTTTTTGCCTGGCATCTCCCCATCCATGGGATCCCAAAGTGGTTCTTTTGGATGCTATGTCCCACTTATACCTCTGTAAGATATAGAAAAGAGGACCATGGAGGCTGGCACCCCTGTTATCAGCACCAGACCTGCCCCGGGTTTTACCACGTACGTGGAATTTCTGTATAATTCTGTGTTATCTATTCGTCCGGCTTCTCAGGTTATTCTGGAGGGCTGAGCACCGTTCTCTCAGTTCCCTGTCACTCACATTTGTGGTTTCCTCTACGTTTCAAAGGGTTTCCACGTGACTTACTTGAAATGAGCTATAGTCTTCATTACAAGAAGAAGCAGCGGCCGCACTGACGAGGCGCCGGTATTCCCATGACAGCTCCACGCTCTTAGTTACCTAGTACATCTGACCTCCAGAGCTGGGGTGTTAGGGTGTCATTACTGCCCTCCTTGTGGTACCGGCACGTGGAGTCTAGCAGACGGTTTTACAATTTTTTTCTAACAAATTGAGCTAAATTTGGACAATTCCATATCGGACAGGAGTCAGGCTGGATTTTAGGGGTGGTCTTTGTGCTGTTTGTCTCTGACTGAGGACCCTGGCTTCACCTCGGTGCTGGTCTTTTATCTTCCTGGAAGTCACATCTCATCTACCACTATTTGTGGGCACCACCTCTGTCTCCTCCCACCCATGGTCTACTGGTCCTTAAGTCATCTCATGTGGCTTCATTGACTTCTGAGCCCCGCAGTCTGCACAGGATGTCACAGCTGTCACCGTCCACCAGCGGTTCTTACCCTAGAAGTGCGCACAACACGTCTGGATCAGAGGCCGATGTTCTATCTCAGGTATATATTTCTAGTATATTGTATCACAGGTATCATAATACTTCTATATTAAAT